>CM035425.1:76880383-76912883 GCA_020310875.1 Ceratopteris richardii | reverse complement strand
TCTCACTCACACACTTGTGCCGCCACCTGCTCGAGGTCTTCATACCATCCTCACGTCTTCCCGGATTGACATTAAAGGAGGTGCTACTCATCACTGAGCTACACCAAATTTTGGCGCCGTTGCCGGGGATCGAGCTTTGAGGACGAGCGTGTGATGGTAAGACGTAGAGTTGACGCGTTGGAGTTGTAGGTATTTTCTTCACTCTCATCGATTTTCTTTTACTTTCTTTACCATCTTCATTTCCATCCTCATCATCACCATCTCCCACCTCCATCTCCATCATCGCGAAAATTCCAGTTTTTTGACTATATCCCCATCTCCACCTCATTTCCCTCATTTCACTTGTGAGAGAGAGCGAGAGAGCGAATTTGCATGTGCTGTTTTTGCATGTTTTCTGAGCTGTCTTGCAGGTACAGGCTGCATCATCATCCCCAGCACTCCGCGCATGTACGGAAATCTGAGTAATTGTCAGTGTGTCGCCGAGCTCTGTCAATCGCGACCGACAGAAAAATTGCTCTAATTGCTAAACAAAGTGCATATCCATGACCTACAGGCCTAGAGCTTCCCAAAAATGTGTTTAGTTTTTTGAAATTCCACAGATTTCTGTCAATCGCGATCGCTCTGTCAATCGCGATCGACAAACCACGACGGACAGACCTGTCAATCGCGATCGACACGTCAATCGCGACCGACAGCCCACGACGGCTCTGTCAATCGTGACCGACAGAGTCAACGACCGATTGACCACGACTGACGGATCATACGCGCGACACGTGTCAATCGCGATCGAGTCATCAATCGCGATCGACTCATCAATCGCGATCGACTCATCAATCGCGACCGACGCAGTCAACGACTGTTTGACCACGACGGACAGACCATGACGGCTCCGTCAGTCGCGATCGACACAGTCAACGACTGTTTGACCACGACGGACAGACCACGACGGCTCTGTCAATCGCGATCGACACAGTCAACGACTGATTGACCACGATCGACAGACCCTTGCGACCGACCTGTCAATCGCGATTGACTCATCAATCGCGACCGACAGAGTCAACGACCCTTTGACCACGACTGATTGACTTTTCGTAACCCCTGTCAATCGCGACTGACCAGTCAATCGCGACTGACAGCCACGACGGACCTGTCAATCGCGATCGACACGTCGATCGCGACTGACCTGTCAATCGCGACCGACAGACTTTGCGAACACGTTAGAAGGGCAATTTAGGTCGAATTTTCAAGGCAAAAGTAGTGGTCTAAATTTTGGCCAAGTGTGGGACAAACACAAGGGTGTAGCATTGCATTACGAGGACACGACCCAAGTAACTTTAGAATTCCTGTTTGCCTGATAACCGAGCGCAATCCTGTTTTAGCCCCAAAACCCTGAACCGGCATAACTTTCTCATACGAAATCCGTTTGCCGTGATTTTTGTTTTGTTGGAAAGCTCACAGGGAGTACAACAAAAACATCGACTGGTTATAGTTAAATTAAGATCAGGAATATTTGCTAGGGAATTTTGAAGTTGACCATACCCAGGGGGATCAAAGTCAGGGGTCCCTAGGATTGTTTTCTTGAAAATCACTATGCAAGTTTGTGTTTGTGCTACATGAATGAAAATAATTGGTTCTGTCTTTGGAATGTAAATTTCAAAGCTAACTTTGAAACTCTTCCAGAGCATCGAGAGGCGTTCTAAGCAAGTGTAAGTGCGAGCTTGGGAACACATTTCCTGGGCACTCAAGGGCGACCAAGCAGGAAACAAAAGGTTGGACACTTTTAACCCCCTCTGTCAATTCATAGCTTAGGCTAAGAACGACGAGAGGTAGGAGTAAGTCAGAGCGACGATAGGCAGTTATCAAGTTGAAGACTACCTAAAAACTCAAGTTCAAGCTAAAAACCTAATCTCTGTATTGTCGATAACATAAAGGAAAAGAACCCAACGTGGAACGATCAACCTGAAAGTACGAAGAACATTCAAGTATTCCTGACAACGTAATAGCAAACAAGACCTTAAACACGAGGAATAACAAAAAAGAATCAAGTGACTGGTACCAATTGATCGGCAACGAGGTTGTACTCTGGGCAAAAATTGGGCTAATCAGTTAGGCATATGAACCTTAGATCAGGACGACACCTAGTAAGAGAGAGACAAAGCCTTAGGTCTTCAGAGGCTAGTGTCAATCACACTGCAAGGTCTTGGGCCCAGCAGTTGATTCACCACTCTCATTACCCTAGCTCTGATACCAGTGAATCAGGGATGTCTCAAGGTATGGACAGACCTACGGGAAGTTCAGATGTGCCTTACTTGTACAGGGTGGAAGGCCCTTACAAAACACAGTTGGAGTACCTTAGGACCAACCGATTAGGTGCTAGCATCTATGAGGACGGCCTAGGAAGATCCGTGGTCCAGATTAAAAATCCTGACCAATCTATTGGACTAGAGCACCCAGCTGTCAAGTTTGAAAATGGTGCATACCTGGACAAAGAAGGAACTATATATATAGTCATTAGTCACCCGGATAGGACAGATGAATTTGGGAATGTAATCTCAGAAGCGGACTTAGGTGACTTGGAACAAGGGAACATGGGTGCGGAACCTAGAACCCCTCGAGGCAAATCAGTTCTCACTAGGATTATCACACCTGAGTGGGTACCCCAAGACAACAAGAGCATAGAATTGCTCCTCAATCGAGAAACCGACGAAGCCTTCTGGAGGTATAAATCTAATCAGCCAACTGATATAGGGAGTATCATGATCTATGAGTTTAAGGATCTGGATAGCCCAGGAAGAGTGACCTACTTAGATCACACTTCAGAACGGATCTTTGTGGTGATAGAAAATGATAGGCATGCTTACACTTGGAAGGGTGACTTCATTTTCCCCCAACCAAGATCGAACGTATCCTATGGTCACCCTGGAGCTGGAACATCCCAAGCTCATGGTACGCAAAGAGACAGAAGCAGAGATAGACCAGAAGTAAGTTTTGCCAACCCAGTAGGCAGAGAAAGAACGAGGACAGAGATGAATCGGGTAGAACCTGAGATGCTTAGAGCTCACAGGAACCAAAGAAATGTAGATGGATTCCCTCTGCCGAGGCCTAGAGAGCACGCAAGAACTCTGAGACCGACTCAGCTAGTTAAGTCCATGAAGAATTACTTTGATGGCATAGGAGATCCATATGATCATGTGGCAGAATTCAAGCAAGTCTTGAGAGCTGAACAAGTGGAGGATCTATTCACGCAGTACAATGCCTTCGGTCTAACCCTTAGGAACACAGCACTTACATGGTTTCAGCCATTGGATGAGCGGCAATTCAGGTGCATAGACCAACTCCTAGAGGCTTTCATCGTAGAGTTCTCTAAAAGCGGCATAAGACACAATACCTCCTCATTGATTCACAGCTTCAAACAGACCCCCCAAGAGACTGTCAGGTTGGCCGGAAGAAGATTTAGACAATATCTTGAAAGGTGCCCTATTTCGGAGCTACCCACATCTGCCAAACAAGTAGCCTTATTCCTCGACGGATTGTTGAGTACGAAATTGAGATCCTATGTGTATCTGAAAGACCCGAGGACTATAGAAGAGTGTGTACGTATGTGCATTGACATTGAAGATAACCTAGGAGAAGAACTAGAGCTTTCCAAAATCTACAAAGATTCAGATAGTGCATCTAGTCACTCTTCCACGCAGTCCACATCAATTGAGGAACTTGCCGAAAAAGTAGCTCAGAAATTAGGTGTAACTAGCAAACAAATCCCAAGGTTTGCCCCAGCGAAGAGGTGCTATACATGCGGTGGCGACCACATGGCTAACGTCTGTCCCATTATGGCTCAACCCCAAGTTAATCCTAGTAGCCAGTACTGCACCATAGAACGGAGATACACCAATCACACCGCACAAGATTGCCCATACAACAAGCAGGCGGTTAGGCAACCCTACCCTCAGCCCTACCAACAAGGCAGATACCAGAACCAGTACCCTCCACAACCATATGGCAGGCCACAACAAAATTTCCAACCTCAATATCAAAACCAACAAAGGCCTCAGCCTGTGCTAGCACAACAACCCCCAGCCCCAGCTAATGTGATTCCGGTAAAGTATACTGCTGCAGAAGAGAACCTGAATAGAGCTATAGTCCCTGTGTTGGCATACAAAGCAACAAAGGAGTCATGCACAATACGGCAACAAGGCCAGATCATTTTTCCCATAGATTATGTACAACTCAAGTGATTTTAATCACTACACAAACATTGTAAATCCCGTTTTTGGTAGATTAGACTCCATTTTGTGCAAGCCGAGGAGTCCTCGAGCTTGAGGAGTATTAGAAGTACCCTCGTACCAATTTTCATAATTTTTAGACTTCGTTTGAGCCCTCAAATAAGCCCTGGAACCTAATTTTTAACTAGGCCGGACACTAGGTCTGGACAGGGACAAAGCTAGTCAAAAACTATAAAAAGAGCTAGAGAGCTCATTTTTGAGGTTAGATTGTAATAGAAACGAACTTGTAAGAGCTTATGAAAGTAATCTAAAGAACTCCATTGATTCTCTCTCTTTGTCTTGCCGTGTGTGCGCGTGTGCGTGTATGTGTGTGCATGCTTGTGTGCTTCTCACTCACGCACTTGTGTCGCCACTTGCTCGAGGTCTTCATACCATCCTCACGTCTTCCCGGATTGACATTAAAGGAGGTGCTACTCATCACTGAGCTACACCAAATTTTGGCGCCGTTGCCGGGGATCGAGCTTTGAGGACGAGCGTGTGATGGTAAGACGTAGAGTTGACGCGTTGGAGTTGTAGGTATTTTCTTCACTCTCATCGGTTTTCTTTTACTTTCTTCACCATCTTCATCATCAACATCACCATCTCCCACGTCCATCTCCATCATCGCTTTCAATTTTTTGACTATATCCCCATCTCCACCTCATTTCCCTCATTTCACTTGTGAGAGAGAGCGAGAGAGCGAACTTGCATGTGCTGTTTTTGCATGTTTTCTGAGCTATTTTGCAGGTTTTTTGCTGTACCATCATCCCCAGCAGTGTGCGCAGGTACGACAGGCTCTGCACAGGTCCCGGGACGACAGCCTCTGTCTATCGCGACAGACAGAAAATCTTAACATTTTGTGAATGCATGTTTATCACTGTAACCTACACCTTGAGGGCACTCTAGATCACTAGAAGTTTTTCAAAAATTTGCATTTTTTCAGTCTATCGCGACAGACACCGTCTATCGCGACAGACACTGTCTATCGCGACAGACACCGTCTATCGCGACAGACAGAGACCCACGACAGATAGCGTCTATCGCGACAGACACCGTCTATCGCGACAGACAGAATTTCACGACAGACACCGTCTATCGCGACAGACACCGTCTATCGCGACAGACAGAATTCCGCGACAGATACCGTCTATCGCGACAGACACCGTCTATCGCGACAGACAGAGACCCACGACAGATAGCGTCTATCGCGACAGACACCGTCTATCGCGACAGACAGAAATTCACGACAGACACCGTCTATCGCGACAGACACCGTCTATCGCGACAGACAGAATTTCACGACAGACACCGTCTATCGCGACAGACACCGTCTATCGCGACAGACAGAATTTCACGACAGATACCGTCTATCGCGACAGACACCGTCTATCGCGACAGACAGAATTTCACGACAGATAGCGTCTATCGCGACAGACACCGTCTATCGCGACAGACAGAAATCTGCGACAGATACCGTCTATCGCGACAGACACCGTCTATCGCGATAGACAGAATTTCACGATAGACACTGTCTATCGCGACAGACACTGTCTATCGCGACAGACACCGTCTATCGCGATAGACAGGCATTTTCGGCAAAAAATTAATGAGTGAAATTTTGGGAATTTAGGCAAAATTTTAGGCATATTGGCACTTTCATGTACTCATATACTTACAAAGGCCTTAGAAAATGCATTAAAATCCCTGATAGTATATGTTTGTCTAGTTAACCCCCTAAACCCTGAACGGTCATAACTTTTTCATACGAAATCCATTTTCTGAGCTCTAGGGCTTGTCGGAAAGCTCGTGACATATACTACGCGCCCTCAATTGTTTTTTATAAGAATAACGCGTTGATTTTCAGATAGGGTAATTGGAAGTTGGCACACTGAGGGGTAGGAACACCAAGGGAGCTCTAGAGGAAATTTCTAGCAATACAAAAGGGGGATCAAGGGTCATTAAAAAAGTGTCTGAAATTAATTGTCTGTCAATTGAAAGGTCTACTTGGAGCTAATCTTGGGATTTATGCAGGCCTATTGAGAAGCAATTGAGAGTATCCAAGCAAGGGTGTTGCGCACGCTTGAGAATCAACTTCTCGAGCACTAAAGAGCAAGGTTCGGCAAGAAAGGTCGGAATATTCTCAACTCCTCTTCGTCAATTCCTAGCTTAGGCTAAGAACGATTAGAAGTAGGAGTAAGTCAGGGCGACGATAGGCCACTATCAAGTTGAAGACTACCTAAAAACTCAAGTTCAAGCTAAAAACTTAATCTCTGTACTGTCGACAACATAAAGGAAAGAACCTAACGTGGGACGATCAACCTGAAAGTACGAAGAACATTCAAGTATTCCTGACGACGGAATATCAGATAAGACCTTAAACACAAGAAATAACTAAAAGGAATCAAGTGACTGGTACCAATTGATCGGCAACGAGCTTGTACTCTGGGCAAAGAATTGGGCTACTTAGATAGGCATATGAACCTTAGATCAGGACGACACCTAGTAAGAGAGAGACAAAGCCTTAGGTCTTCAGAGGCTAGTGTCAATCATACTGCAAGATCGTGGGCCCAGCAGTTGAGTCACCACTCTCATTACCCTAGCTCGGATACCAGTGAATCAGGGATGTCTCAAGGCATGGACAGACCTACGAGAAGTTCAGGTGTGCCTTACTTGTACAGGGTAGAAGGCCCTTACAAAACACAATTGGAATATCTTAGGACCAACCGACTAGGTGCTAGCATCTATGAGGACGGCCTAGGAAGATCCGTGGTCCAGATTAAAAACCCTGACCAATCCATAGGACTAGAGCACCCAGCTGTCAAGTTTGAAAACGGTGCATACCTGGACAAGGAAGGAACTATATATGTAGTCACTAGTCACCCTGATAGGACAGATGACTTTGGGAATGTAATCTCAGAAGCAGACTTAGGTGACCTGGAACAAGGGAACATGGGTGCGGAACCTAGAACCCCTCGAGGTAAATCAGTTCTCACTAGGATTATCACGCCTGAGTGGGTCCCCCAAGATAACAAGTGCATAGATTTGCTTCTCAATCGAGAAACGGACGAAGCCTTTTGGAGGTATAAACCGGATCACCCAACGGATATAGGAACAATCATGATCTATGAGTTTAAGGATCCAGATAGCCCAGGTAGAGTGACCTACTTAGACCACACTTCGGAGAGGATCTTTGTGGTGACAGAAAATGATAGGCATGCTTACACTTGGAAGGGCGAATTCATTTTCCCCCAACCAAGATAAAATGTATCCTATGGTCACCCTGGGGCTGGAACTGCCCAAGCTCATGGTACGCAAAGAGACAGAAGTAGAGATAGACCAGAAGTAAGTTTTGCCAACCCAGTGGGCAGAGAAAGAACGAGAACAGAGACGAATAGGGTAGAACCTGAGATGCAGAGAGCCCACAGGAACCAAAGAAATGTAGAGGGATTCCCTCTGCCAAGGCCTAGAGAGCATACAAGAACTTTGAGACCCACCCAGCTAGTTAAGTCCATGAAGAACTACTTTGACGGCACAGGAGATCCCTATGATCATGTGGCGGAGTTCAAGCAAGTCTTGAGAGCTGAACAAGTGGAAGATCTGTTCACGCAGTACAATGCCTTCGGTCTCACCCTTAGGAACACAGCACTTACGTGGTTTCAGCCATTAGATGAACGCCAGTTCAGGAGCATAGACCAACTCCTAGAGGCCTTCATCGTAGAGTTCTCTAAGAGTGGCATAAGACACAATACATCCTCATTGATTCACAGCTTCAAACAGACCCCCCAAGAGACTGTCAGATTGGCCGGAAGAAGATTTAGACAATATCTTGAAAGGTGCCCTATTTCGGAACTACCCACATCTGCTAAACAAGTAGCCTTATTCCTTGATGGACTGCTGAATCCAAAATTGAGATCCTACGTGTATCTGAAAGACCCTAGGACTATAGAAGAGTGTGTACGTATATGCATTGACATTGAAGATAACCTAGGAGAAGAGTTAGAGCTGTCCAAAATTTACAAAGATTCAGACAGTGCATCTAGTCACTCTTCCACGCAATCCACATCAATTGAGGAACTCGCAGAGAAAGTGGCCCAGAAATTAGGAGTAACTAGCAAACAAATCCCAAGGTTTGCCCCAGTGAAAAGATGCTATACATGCGGTGGTGACCATATGGCGAACATCTGTCCCATTATGGCTCAACCCCAAGTAAACCCTAGTAGCCAGTACTGCACCATAGAACGGAGATACACCAACCACACCGCACAAGATTGCCCATACAACAAGCAGGCGGTTAGGCTGCCCTACCCTCAGCCCTACCAACAAGGCAGATACCAGAACCAGTACCCTCCACAACCATATGGCAGGCCACAACAAAATTTCCAACCTCAATATCAAAACCAACAAAGGCCTCAGCCTGTGCTAGCACAACAACCCCCAGCCCCAGCTAATGTGATTCCGGTAAAGTATACTGCTGCAGAAGAGAACCTGAATAGAGCTATAGTCCCAGTAACACCCTTGATCTCTGAAAATGACCCAAGTGATCATAGCTTTGATTCTACTCATGTTGATAGCCCCCAGGCCTACTACATGCAGTCTCCTGAGCATGGTGAGTCCTATTATAGCGAAGAGACAAGCGAACCTAGTTGGGAGTCAGACTACACGAACGTCATGTATGCAAATCCCAATCCTAGGCCTCAAACTAGGCAAGTCAGACCTCCATTCCCAAGAGGACCGTGCTACAGATGCCAAGGTGATCACCTCATTCGTGATTTCCCCTTACCTCCGCCTACACAAACTCAGTCCGTGACTATCCAAGGCTTTTGCCAAGACTGCGGAAAAGAGCATCTCTTACGAGATTGCCCTAAGAACCCCAATAGCATGCCAAAAATCACCCCTATCAACGTTGTTGGGTTAGTGGTAGACTCCTCAGGAAGTGTCACTTCCACTGCACCAGTACAGGTAGTCACTAGGGCTCAGGCATTGCAGCAAAACCAAGGGGTAGGCCAGGAAAAGAGCCCAGATGCTAGCGATACTGAGAGCCAAAATAAAAAGAGAACAAGAGCTTGGAGAGATAGCCGCGAACGCATGAAAAGGCAATGGGCAAAGAAGATGAGTGAACTTGAGGAAAGTCTACGAGAAACCAAGGCTAAAATCATAGAGATCACATCTCAACCGCACTCTCACACATTCCCACCGCTACCTTCCCCCTCACCCTCCATCCCTTCACCCTCTAAGACACCCCACGTAACCCACCCACCACCCCAAACAGGATCGGTATTAGTTGATCCCACTCCCGAAGACATAGACATGATGCTTAAAGCATATCAGGCCAAGATCCAAGAAGGGCCAAACGTCACGGATCATGACAAGTGCTATCCTAGAGCTGACCTAGAGATAGAAAGAACCAAACTGTGCGCGAAAATGGTCGCATTGGCTCAGACCATGTTTGAAGCCAGTCGCCTTTTCAATTACTCGGGCTCAGCCAAAACGCAATTACATTTGGATGGATTCCTAGAGAAGTTAGAGAGGATAATTGCAAGATCTGACAAGGAAGAAAAAAATCAAGACCAAGAAAAAGCAAGCAAAAACAGGAATCATTCCCCATCCGAAGTGTATGTGGCCAATTCCCCTAAACTGGACAACTTCCCCTCCTTAGAAAGAATAGAGAGGCCAATAGCACAGTCAGAAAAGGAACCTACCCCTCAAAGAAAGGAAAGGGCAAGAGAACGGATAAGCCAACCTCTTCAGGAAGCCCGTGGGCCTCCTCAAGAAGCTTATCTTCCCCCCCAAAAGGCAGATGAGCCTCCCTCGAAAGCTCAAGTACCTCCACAGGTTGCCTACATTCCCTCTCAGGGAGTGTATGAGCCTATTCGGAAAAGTAATAGAATAAGTAATCCTCCCCAAGAAGCTTGTGCTCCAGTCATTTGCGAGAACGAGGAGAGAGCCAACAATAGAATCAGCCCTCCTTCACAGGTTGCTTATGCGCCCAATTCTACGGAGCCAGACACTTCTTCTTCTATGAATCGATTTGCACCAGACTTCCTACGAGAGATTCAAGAAGACAAATGGGATAACGAAAGCGAGGTCGCCCCTCCTTTTGAACTTGTGGACGATGCACACGACCAATTCCCACAAGACATCTCATCTATTTACGGGGAGCATGAGAGTGTTCAGTCTCACGAGAGATTAGACTTTGAGTCTAATTCCATACAAGAGCTACCCCACTTCACAGGCCCATGGGAAGCAAAGTCCACATGTATGAGAGCACCCACAGTCATGGTAAGGAACGACGACTCAGTCATACCAAAGAACACGGAGGTAGTAACGAACACCAAGGTGCAACGCGATTGCACCCTGGAAGAACTGCCTGAGGATAGACTAAACGCGCGGAAATGTGCAGCCAGTCGAGTAACTGAAGTTGCAAAACCTCATTCCCGGGTAGGATCCCATAGGACAGTGCCAGAAATTCCCTTGGATAAGATAGGAGATATGTGTGAAGGTGAAGAAGGGAACACCTATCTTCCCATCACCTACCAGGACTACACCACAAAGGCAATTTTGGACTCAGGTGCAGGAGTTGCAATTGCCACTACTTCCCTTTGGAAGCGTTGGGGCAAGCCAGCACTCAGGCCAACGAGGATGAAATTGCAAATGGCCGATGGTCATATTGAGAAACCCTTAGGATTGCTAGAAGGAATAACTCTCACCACTTGTGGTGTTGAGTTCGAGCATAGTTTTGTTATATGTGACTTCAGCAAAAATCATGCCTATGAGATGATTTTAGGAAGACCATTCATGCGACAGTTGCAAGTGGTACAGGATTGGGGAACCAACTCTTTGTATCTGCAACACTTGGGTGTTACAACCAAAGTCAATCTCAAGGATTTTTCTCACAGAGACGTCCCTCCTATCCAGTGGAATCCCATCCATAGAGCCAAAGAGGAGACAGAATCGGTGCATTCCATAGGGTCGGGATCCTCATGGATGCATGAAGATACTCACTTATGGATGTGCAAGGTAGCAGTAGAAGAAGAGAAGAGAGAGAAAGCCAGAGAGGTAGGTGCGAACGAAACTCATAGACCCATTCAAGACCCAGCCTATGCACCTATAGTCTTTCCAGATGAGGAGTTTGAACCCCATGGCTGGGCGGAAATTTTAGCAACAATGGACGTAGCCATCAACGAAGAACAATGGACACCTCACTGTGATGAGGATGGCTATGACATTTCAGTCTTCTCCATAGAGCCAATCATGGGAGAGGCAGTTTTAGAAGAATGCGAACCTAGCCTTGATGCATTTGAGGATGCAAGTGACTCCGATCTAGAGTCAATCATTATGGATCCACCATTTGCATCAGATGAAGAATACTTCCATGAAATAGAATTTCAACCCCAGAGGCATGGAGAGGTTACAAATGATGTAAGATTAGCAACGCATATGACCCCTAAGGAAGAAGGAAAGAAACGAAAGAAGAGAGAAGCCTTACCAGAAGAGGAAGAATCTTTGTTTGAGGTCCCAGAAAATTTTAAGAAGTATGAGATAGATGACAGGAGAGTCATGATAAGAATGCCTAAACGAGAGGCACAATCAGGAGAGGCCTATGATAACAAAGAAACCACCAAGAAAATAGTAGTGGCCATAGAAGAAGGAGAGGAGAGATGCGCGTATATAGGCCATGACCTGACAGAAGAAGAAGAGCACGAACTGATTGCCTTGCTAAGAGAATACAGAGATGTATTCGCTTGGAGTTACAAGGATTTGAAAGGGGTTGACCCGGACATATGCTCACACACTATCCCCATGACCTCAGATGCCAAACCCTCTAAGCAAAAGCCTTATACATATAATGATAATTACGCTGCTAAGATCAAGGAAGAGATAGATAGACTGGTTGAAGCTGGATTTATCTACGAAATTGAGCACACTGAATGGGTATCCCCCATTGTAGTGGTGCCCAAGAAGAATGGCAAGCTGCGTGTGTGCATTAACTTGAAAAAGGTTAATGCCGCCACGATTCGAGATAACTATCCGCTTCCCATCACAGAACATCTCTTAGAAAGAGTGGCAGGCAAGGAAGTGTACAGCTTCCTCGATGGATTTTCGGGCTACAATCAAGTAGCCATAGCTCCAGAGGATCAGCATAAGACAGCCTTTGCCACAGAATGGGGCATTTTTGCTTTTAGAGTAATGCCATTTGGGCTTACCAACGCACCAGCTACCTTCCAGAGGCTGATGTGCCACGTGTTTAAGGAGTTCCTGAGGAAGAGTTTAGAAGTCTATGTTGATGATCTTTGTGCTCATTCCAATGTTAGACAAACTCATATTCCTGAACTCAGACAAATCTTTGACAAATGTAGAGAATATCAAGTCTGCCTGAACCCAGAAAAGTGCGTTTTTATGGTCAGGCAAGGTAAGATTCTAGGACACATAGTGTCAAAGAATGGCATATCTACTGACGAAGAGAAAGTGAGAGCCATAGCAGAGCTACCTAGGCCAAAGAATGTCAAGGAAGTACAAGCTTTCATGGGGCATTGTGGTTATTATCGACGATTTATACACATGTATGCTGTCATTGCAAAGCCCATGTACGCACTTCTGACAAACTTTGAGTGGACGGATGAATGTGAGGATTCCTTCCAGGAGCTTAAACGAAGATTGTGTTCAGCACCAATCTTGACCACACCAGATTGGAACAAGCCATTCCATGTTCATGTGGATGCATCCAATTATGCTATTGGATGTGTGCTTGCACAACCTACTGGTGAAGGTAATATGGATCTTCCAATTGCCTATGCCAGTAGACAATTGAATGCGGCTGAACGGAATTACACCACTATAGAACGCGAAGGATTAGGCATGGTATATGCAGTCAAGAAATTTAGACACTATTTGCCTGCAAATAAGTTTAAATTTTTTACTGATCATCAGGCATTGTTATATCTTGTAAACAAGCCATGCAATAGAGGAAGATTAGTAAGATGGTTTCTCTTGCTCATGGAATATGACTTTGAGGTTGTGGTAAGAAAGGGTAGGACTCACTTGAGAGCAGATCACCTCTCTAGGCTCACATCAGGAGAAGCCCCACAAGGAGTGTCAGATGACCTTCCTGATGCTTACTTGTTTAATTTGGAAGTTATACCGCAGTGGGCTAAGCCATTGGTGCCAGTATTGACGTACGGGCCCAACCATCCAGTGGTAAGCACACGGAATAGAGAGATCGTAAAAGCCCAAAAGTACCACATCATGGCAGGAAGTATGTACAAGCACACAGATCAAGGGATCTTGGCTTGTTGCGTGGAAGAGGATGAGTACGCTAAATGGTTGCAATTAGCACATGTAGGTGCGTTAGAGCAACACCATTCAAAACAACGAACGTTGCAGACTCTAAAGAGATTCGGAGTGCATTGGCCAACTATGGAAGCGGATGTCCAAAAGTTGTGCAAGGAATGCCCAATCTGTTCAACTAAACCACCTGTGGAACATGCCACTCTCTATCAAGTATCCATTGTGCCAGATTGGAGTGAACCTCTAGAATCATTCTTGAGGACAAACACATTCCCTCCAGACATGACTCTAGCTAGAAAAAGGAGTTTGGAACAAGAAGCCCAGGATTATTCACTCGTTGGTGATAATCTATACAAGCGCGGTAAGGATGGTTACCTGAGACTGTGTGTCCATGAAAGTGAGTATCTTAAGATCTTAGAAACTGCTCACCAAGGTGTAGCAGGAGGAAACTTTGGACCAGATCGGGTGATCAAAGCGATACTATTTGCGGGCTTCTGGTGGCCTACCCTTCACATGGATGCACATACCTATGTGAAACGGTGTGATGTCTGTCAGAGGACTCAATATCCTATACGCAAAGATGAGATGCCACTGAAACCTATGATGGGTGGACGTGCATTCTCTAAGTGGGGAATAGACTTCGTAGGTCCTATTAATCCCCCAGCTAAGGGTTCTCATGCGGAATACATCATTGTGGCAACAGATTATCTCACCAAGTGGGTTGAGGTAAAAGCTACAACCAAGAACGATGCTCAAACAACCGCCAAATTCTTGTTTGAGAATGTATTCACGAGATATGGGCTACCCATAGAGCTTGTAAGTGATAGAGGCACTCATTTCTTGAACGAAGTGATTGAAAATCTACTCCAAGAATTCTTGGTAATACACAAGAAGTCTGCCCCTTATCACCCTCAAGCTAATGGACAAGCTGAGAGCACTAATAAGATTTTATGCAATGTACTGACGAAACTAGTGAACACTAAACGCTCTGATTGGGACAAACAGCTACACCATGCTGTTTGGGCATACCGAGTTGCCTACAAAACGGTACTCCAAGCCACCCCCTTTCAGATGGTATTCGGCCAAAACGCTGTGTTACCCTTGGACTTCTTGATCCCTACATTGAGAGTAGCACAAGAGCATGAATGGACAGGTCATGAGCTTTCCTCTAGGATCTTTGACCTTGAACGATTAGGAGAAACAAGACTGAGAGCCGCTGCTGGAATATATGCAGCTAAAAAGAGGCAGAAGGCATACTTCGATGCCCATGTAAAGGATAAGGGTTTGAAAGCAGGAGATCTAGTCCTAGTCTATACACTGAAACAACACGCGAGGAAGCTAGAAAAGAGAGGCTACGGACCTATGGTTATCAATAGGATCTCCACGAGTGGAGCAGTACAATTGGCCACATTAGAGGGTGATGTTCTCCCTAACTATATTAGTGGTTGCAGAGTCAAGTTGTATCAGGAACCCCTCACAGAAGAAATGCTCAGCCGACTCAACACTGCTAAGAAACGCAAAGAGGAAGAGAAGCGAATTAGAGAAGAAGCTCAAGCAGAAGCTTTAGAACGCATCAGACGGATGAAATTACGAAGGCAAGGTAGAGATCAGTCGGGAGCAAATGACTATGCAGACCAAGGATTTCCTATGGCCATGCGTGAAGTTGCAGGAACAAGCTCGCATAGGATAATTGATAGACGTCCTTTCGTAACCTTAGATATAGGACAAGGAAAGAGTGCAAGGACCGTCAGAGCCTTGATTGACTCAGGTGCAGCCACTAGTGCTGTTAGAATGTCTTACTGTCAAGAATTACAGTTAACTGTCAATCCTATGGAGGCATATCTTATAGGATTGGGAGGCGTGGAAACCCCTTGCATGGGCGAGGTGGAACTTCCCCTCTACATTCACGATGAGGCAATGACAGTTAAAGTACTGGTGTGTCAAGATGAGGATCTCACTGAACCTCTCGTCTTGGGTCAAGATTGGATCTATGACCAAGCAATTAACTTAAACCTAAGAAGTGGACTTCTCCAGGTTTGGGTCAATCATAGTCGAGTTATAGTAGAATTAGACAATGGAGCACTCAAGAAACTAGGAAAGGCACAGACTCCTGGTCCTTCCAGGGGTACACATGAAGATGACCATGCTGTTCTTGTTCAAAACCCTGTGTTGCAGAGGAATGATATTTGCAAAAAAGGAGTCAGGGATGCAACGGAACTCCCTTCTTTTCCAAAGGCCAGAAGGAGGCAGCAACCAAAGGCGGATCACAAGCAGAAGAAGCAGAGTACTACCTATGTCCGAGATCAAAAATACCTGCGCAGCAGAATGTCCCAGAAAATAAACCAGGTGTGGGTGCGGAAAGGCGAACGACCGGGTGCACCACCGTCAACTACACGGGCAAAGTCTCTTATTAGTAACCAACAACACGACGCTAATAAGAAGTCTTTCAGAAATTCTTCTGCCAAAGTAAAATCTATTTGGGTGCCCAAGAAGTCGATGAAGGCAAGCCCATAATCAAGACAAATTTGGGTGTCTAAGGCTTGCTTGAGGGCACAAGTAGCTACGCCAAGGCCACAACCTATGCAGCATAACCCAACTACGAGTACAACCAGTATTCACTCGCTCTCAACACTTAGGAACACACCAAGACCCATGAGCATGCATGTAATCACTCATATGTGGGTCCCTAAAAGGCCCCATTCCCAAACAGCGACACCGACACAGCTCTCTAGAGTCTCTACGAAACCGAAAGCAAAGCCCATCCGCTGCATTTGGCAGTCTAAGACCTGTAATAAACCCCCCGACCCCAAATTGTAAATTCATCCCACTTACTCACGGCATTAGTCTCCTAGGAATACACAAATATTAACTACACTCACTGTCTTCATGCACTTACTAACCACTAACTCACCATCTACCTCATGTTAATGTTGTAACGGGGACAACAACGGATTTATTCTGTCCATTACGATGTTAACACATGATTCTATATTCTCACAGAATCAGAAGGCAAGAAGAAAATGGCAGAAGCGACAGGTTCGGGCTCACAAGTAGGGATACTTACTGCAGGAATTGATGTGGATAGCCTACCTGTGGACGTGCCTCCGACTGAACGACCAGTGGAGATGCAACACCTTCAGCAACTCCCGGTGCCAGATCCACCTACAGGCATCACAGAAAGAGTTCATGCCAATTCTCATTGGTTCAACGGCATGCCCGGTCCATTAGGTGAGGCCAAGTATATCTGGGAGTCTAAATGCGAGTATGACAGATCATGGGTGCGATTCCAATTTTTCTCCAAGGAGTTCGAGACTTTACAGAACACCGAAGATCTACAGACCATATGGCAACGAGCAGGATTGGCGGAATATTTTGAAGCCCCACTACCTAAACCCGATCTCCTCCGATGTTACTATTTGGTCTCCACATTACAAGCTAATGAAGATAAGGACCAACCCGGATCATTTGTTCTCCCCTCATTGCTGGGCAACAACGAGTTGAAGAGGTTTGAACTCACTGTGGAGTTGGTGAGTGATGCTTTAAATATGCATGGCACGCATGTACCCTCAGAAAAGGATGCTCTCGTTCCCACCAACATGAAGGACAGGAAAGTAGTGAAGCTGAAAGACATGGCAGCACTCACCCCAAATGTGTCCATCCCTCTCCGCATGTGCATGCAACATTTCGCCTTCCCCGGTCAAGACCGATTCACGCAACCACACAAGAAGATCTGGTTTGCTCTCTACTTGGCGGAAGCAGGTGCGTTACCTATTAAGCTACCAGTGTGGATTATAGATCAGTTGTATGAAGCAAACAAACGGGCTTCTAGGAAATTAGTGGTGAACGGATGCTGTGCACTCACATGCATCATTTACCGATGCTTGGCATATGATGTACCCATTGAGCGTGCCTTAACTTGGGCACAATTACAAATGTTTAAAAGGATCAAGACATCCACACATCAGTCCAAGCGCATGAGGGGCGCGATCCCTTGCGTCCAGACACGGGAAGTCCTGACTACTCCTGAGACATCACCATTAAGAGAGGGCACTGTACCTCCCTTTACCATTAGGATACCCAGGTCGGAATCTGACACTACGACACAACCTACCCCATCGGCTCCTCCGGTTACACCTGAATTCGAATTTGCTGCCACTGGAGAGGCTGAAGGACTGGACCCCCAGGATTTCGAAGCATTCCTACAAAGCACACAATTCTCTGATGTCGAGTTTTATTCAGAGGCAGAGGAGCAGGGCACATCCTCACGAAGAAGAAGAAAGTCTACAGACGGTAGACATGTCCATTGGAGTGACGCTCAGCAAAGTCAACAACACGGACACCCGGAAGAAGAAGAAGCGTATGAAGAAGAGACCACAGAAGCCCCAGCATATACAGCAGAACTCCGAAGGCTGTATCAGATTATGGAAAGAGTGCGATCGCAGCAGTTACTCACTGAACAGAGCAGCAGAGTACTTATGACTCAGTTGTTGGAAGAAGCGGGAATCGACTCAGAGTACAGGGAAGGTCTCTTATTGATGGCAGAAACATATGGAGTTGTAGAAGCTGTGCGCACTGCCATTCAGAGGCCTTCAATTCAATATGACCCACGAAGGTTCCAGACACGACCTCGCTCAGGTAAAAATATCCAAATTCCCGTTACAGTTGCAGAAGAGCCAACTACTACACCAACCTCCCAAACAGCTAGTCAACAGCACCCCGCCACCCATGAGGAGCCCACCGAACCACTACCACCTACTCCCCCACCATCACCTCCTAGAACAGAGACAGTGGAAATCCCATCGACCACTCAACC
The DNA here is from genome assembly GCA_020310875.1 of Ceratopteris richardii. NCBI lineage: Eukaryota > Viridiplantae > Streptophyta > Polypodiopsida > Polypodiales > Pteridaceae > Ceratopteris > Ceratopteris richardii. The sequence continues at coordinate 76,894,523 of CM035425.1, read as the reverse complement.
CACTGACCCAACCTTCATCTTTCGTACTCCCATCCCTAGTGCCACCCTATTCTCTACCACTGATAACCAGATCTTTGACGCAAACCCCATCACCACACAACCCACTGAAACCCTTCCCGAGCCTGCCCTAGGACAACCATCCCCAATGCCTTCAGCCACGGGCCACCCTGACCCCAGATCCACATTCATGGGCTTCCCTGCTACCACGCAACCCTTTCAGCCCTCCTCAAATTTACGACCCCAACCCCCGATATCCCTCTCTCCATTTCTACAATCCCTCCAGGACATCTTTGCTAGGGCTTTTCAACCAGGCCCTCAACCATTCCCTGTCTTTTCAGCTCCCCACCCCACTTCACATCTATTCACCACTTCCACACACACACCACCTACCATACCAATGTATATGGCAGGCCCCACACTAACACCCACTCCTGAAGGGATGGACATTTCACCACCCACGGCACCTCCACCCACGGTTTCACCTCCTCCCATTCCCCCTCCACCAATTTCACCCACACACACAACTTTCGTAGACACATCATTCACTGTCTCCCTTCCCCAATTCCCTTCCCATGCATCTTCCACGGTAAACACCCCCCACTCATCTATAGGTAATGCATTGGACACCATGTTGGCTTGTATATCAAATTTAAGAACAGATTACATTCAGCTCCAGCAACAAAACGCACGCCTGCAAGAGCACTCAGCGACACTACAGCTCCGCCTTGCGGTACTAGAAGAGGAGAACACTCGCCTCCACACACAGTTCCACACCCTCCAAGAAGCCCACAATATATTGGAGGTCCAGCTACAGAACGTAGATCAGGAAGCAGTGCAGGTGGTAGAAGGTCACCTACGGACACAGCTGGAACGCAACTCAAAACTTCAGCGAAATATGGCACTACTTAAACGCCATCTTGCGGCTGCTCAGGAAGAGAACAGACGTCTGCAAATACAAAATCAAGAGAACCTGGAGGCAGCTATTGAGAGCACACCGGGGGCACCCATCAGCCCATCCAAGTTTCAAGCAGTGACCCCCGATAATATCAAGATTATATTGGAAGATTATGCCACGCTGCTCGAAGCACATGATAAGCTATCGGAGGAGCTAGGACAACTGAAGCAGGAACACCAACAAGGACCAACAGCTGCCCCTCCAACCACCCCCTCTGCGGCTTCACTTCTCAATGCAGAGGCCATAAAAGATCTCCAGGAACAGGTAACTGAATTGCAAACACGCCTACTACAATATGAGAGGCCATCTTCCCCTCCGGAGGCTCCCACGGACGAAGAAGTTGTGCAAATTCCTGTGGAACAAACGTTTGATGAAGATTATGATCCGCAACCATTCCCAGGAGGCCAACAAACAGAAGAAGCGCAGGACACGTTCGAGGCACCACGGCCGCCATGGTTACGACAAGTGGAGGAAATAGGGACCTCGCATGAAGAGCGCACTGTAGTGCAAAATCAGGCTATGAGGGTCATAGAGGAGACTGTTTTACAATCAGATTACTTCAAGAACTTGTCATCGAGACGCCTGATTCTCTCATCGGAACTCCAGTACAGGCCATATTATATTATCTTGGCTGATTATAATGCAGAAATACAAAGAGTCACGGGTCAGATTCCTACTTTTGCGACCCAATTTCAACCCGAAGACCTTCCTCCAGAGGTGCGAAAAGGCAAGATTCGTCAACCAACATGGCGGCAGAAACTTTTAGAGACTTATCCAGAAATGCTACGCACATGGAACAACGCACCTCTGCACCTCCTGTACAACCCATGCTACGGTCCAGTTCCCCGCCGCAGGTCGTGGAAGGCATTTAATATCAAGGTACAGAACAATGCGCAATGCAAGGAATGGCTGAACTACCCGTACATCGCGCCACCACAAGGACCACCATCGGTAGCATATATGATGGGGACCATTCGCCACTGGATGCCGCGCTTGAAGCCCATGCAAGATGTAGCAGCACAAATGATGCTTAAAATCTTAGATATGATGCAAGTAGTGCTGAAGACCTTTAGAAATGCAGCCGCACCACAGGTACGTCTTCCGGGGTTTAGCAATGGAAATTACGACTTGGTGTATGACATGAGCACCACCCCCAGTATCCGTGTGGCTTACGCTTGGCATGCACGCATCAAGTACCTCCCCGCCTGCTACAAACAGACCTTCGAAGAAATGTTCAGATCAGGGTTCTGGGAGTACCACTCGGAGATTTTTGCACCAAAGCCGACACATCTGCTTCAACTGTTTGCTTGTGAACAAGCAATGTATTCAGAGTACTACACCACCCCGCAACCAGAAACCCCCGGGGCAATAAATTGGGAGGCATTGGAAGCCGATCTAGCAAGAGGCTTAAGGATAGGAGAACATGAACTGGCCACCAATGTCATCCAATATTACATCGACCACCCGCGCGAACAAAGGTCTGTCAGGGGCGACAGACGCTAGGAAGGGGGGAGTGTTGGCATACAAAGCAACAAAGGAGTCATGCACAATACGGCAACAAGGCCAGATCATTTTTCCCATAGATTATGTACAACTCAAGTGATTTTAATCACTACACAAACATTGTAAATCCCGTTTTTGGTAGATTAGACTCCATTTTGTGCAAGCCGAGGAGTCCTCGAGCTTGAGGAGTATTAGAAGTACCCTCGTACCAATTTTCATAATTTTTAGACTTCGTTTGAGCCCTCAAATAAGCCCTGGAACCTAATTTTTAACTAGGCCGGACACTAGGTCTGGACAGGGACAAAGCTAGTCAAAAACTATAAAAAGAGCTAGAGAGCTCATTTTTGAGGTTAGATTGTAATAGAAACGAACTTGTAAGAGCTTATGAAAGTAATCTAAAGAACTCCATTGATTCTCTCTCTTTGTCTTGCCGTGTGTGCGCGTGTGCGTGTATGTGTGTGCATGCTTGTGTGCTTCTCACTCACGCACTTGTGTCGCCACTTGCTCGAGGTCTTCATACCATCCTCACGTCTTCCCGGATTGACATTAAAGGAGGTGCTACTCATCACTGAGCTACACCCTGTAACATCCTTGCTTTCTGAAAGTGACCCGAGTGACCATAGCTTTGATTCCACACATGTTGATAGCCCCCAGGCCTACTACATGCAGTCTCCTGAGCATGGTGAGTCCTACTATAGTGAAGAGCCAAATGAAATAAGTTGGGAGTCGGATTACACGAATGTCATGTATGCAAACCCCAACCCTAGGCCTCAACCTAGGCAAGTAAGACCTCCATTCCCAAGAGGACCGTGCTACAGATGCCAAGGAGATCACCTCATTCGTGATTGTCCCTTGCCTCCACCTACACAACCCCAGTCAGTGACAATCCAAGGTTTTTGCCAAGAGTGTGGAAAAGAGCATCTCTTACGAGATTGCCCTAAGAACCCCAATAATATGCCAAAAATCACGCCTATCAACGTTATTGAGTTAGTGGTAGATTCCAGCGGAAGTGTTACTTCCACTGCACCCGTACAGGTAGTCACGAGAGCTCAAGCAGTGCAGCAAAACCAAGGGGTAGGCAAGGAAAAGAGCCCAGACGCTAGCGATACTGAGAGCCAAAGTAAAAAGAGAACAAGAGCTTGGAGAGATAGCCGCGAACGCATGAAAAGGCAATGGGCAAAGAAGATGAGTGAACTTGAGGAAAGTCTACGAGAAACCAAGGCTAAAATCATAGAGATCACATCTCAACCGCACTCTCACACAGTCCCACCGTTACCATCCCCATCACCCTCCATCCCTCCACCCTCTAAGACACCCCACGTAACCCACCCACCACCCCAAACAGGATCAGTACTAGCTGATCCCACTCCTGAAGACATAGACATGATGCTTAAAGCATATCAGGCCAGAATCCAAGAAGGGCCAAACGTCACGGATCATGACAAGTGCTATCCTAAAGCTGACCTAGAGATAGAAAGAACCAAACTGTGCGCGAAAATGGTCGCATTGGCTCAGACTATGTTTGAAGCCAGTCGCCTGTTCAATTACTCGGGCTCAGCCAAAACGCAATTACACTTGGATGGATTCCTAGAGAAGTTAGAGGGAATAATTGCAAGATCTGCCAAGGAAGAAAAAAATCAAGAAAAAGATAAAGCAAGCAAAAACATGAACCATTCCCCATCGGAAGTGTATGTGGCCAATTCCACTAAACTAGACAACTTCCCCTCCTTAGAAAGAATAGAGAGGCTAATTGCACAATCGGAAAAGGAACCCACCCCTCAAAGAAAGGAAAGGGCAAGAGAACGGATAAGCCAGCCTCTTCAGGAAGCCCATGTGCCTCCTCAAGAAGCTTATCTTCCCCCCCAAAAGGCAGATGAACCTCCCTCGAAAGCTCACGTACCCCCACAGGTTGCCTACATTCCTTCTCAGGAAGCGTATGAGCCTGCTCGGAAGAGTAATAGAATAAGCAATCCTCCCCAAGAAGCTTGTGCTCCAGCCATTTATGAGAGCGAGGAAAGAGCCAACGATAGAATAAGCCCTCCTTCCCAGGTTGCTTATGTGCCTAATTCTACGGAGCCAGACACATCTTCTTCTATGAATCGGTTTGCACCAGACTTCCTACGAGAGATTCAAGAAGACAAATGGGATAACGAAAGCGAGGTCGCCCCTCCTTTTGAACTTGTGAACGATGCACACGACCAATTCCCACAAGACATCCCATCTATTTACGGGGAACATGAGAGTACTCAGTCTCATGAGAGATTGGACTTTGAGTCTAATTCCATACAGGAGCTACCCCACTTCACAGGCCCATGGGAAGCAAAGTCCACATGTATGAGAGCACCCATAGTCATGGTAAGGAACGACGACTCAGTCATGCCTAGGAACACGGAGGTAGTAAAGAACGCCAGGGAGCAGCGAGATCTCACTTTGGAAGAACTGCCTAAGAATAGACCAAAAGCGCGGAAATGTGTAGCCAGTCAAGTGACTGAAGTTGCAGAACCATGTTTCCGAGCAGGATCCCATAGGACAGTGCCAGAAATTCCCTTGGATAAGATAGGAGATATGTGTGAAGGCGAAGAAGGGAACACCTATCTTCCCATCACCTACCAGGAGTACACAACCAAGGCAATTTTGGACTCAGGTGCAGGAGTTGCTATCGCTACCACCTCCCTATGGAAGCGTTGGGGCAAGCCAGCACTCAGGCCAATGAGAATGAAATTGCAGATGGCCGATGGTCACATAGAGAAACCCCTAGGATTGCTAGAAGGCATAACTCTCTCCACTTGTGGTGTTGAGTTTGAGCATAGCTTTGCTATATGTGACTTTAGCAAAAATCATGCCTATGAGATGATTTTGGGAAGACCATTTATGCGATAGTTGCAAGTGGTACAGGATTGGGGGACCAATTCCTTGTACCTGCAACACTTAGGTGTTACGACCAAAGTCAATCTCAAAGATTACTCTCATAGGGATGTGCCTCCTATCCAGTGGAATCCCATCCATAGAGCTAAAGATGATACGGAATCTGTGCATTCCATAGGGTCAGGATCCTCTTGGATGCATGAAGACACCCACTTATGGATGTGCAAAGTAGCAGTAGAGGAAGAGAAGAGAGAAAAGGCCAGAGAAATAGGTGCAAAAGAAACACATAGAGCAATTCAAGACCCAGCCTATGCACCTGTAGTTTTTCCTGATGAGGAATTCGAACCCCATGGCTGGGCGGAAATTTTAGCAACCATGGACGTAGCCATCAATGAAGAACAATGGACACCTCACTGTGATGAGGATGGCTATGACATTTCAGTCTTCTCCATAGAGCCAATCATGGGAGAGGCAGTTTTAGAAGAATGCGAACCTAGCCCTGATGCATTTGAGGATGCAAGTGACTCCGATCTAGAGTCAATCATTATGGACCCACCATTTGCATCAGATGAAGAATACTTCCATGAAGTAGAATTTCAACCCCAGAGGCATGGAGAGGATACAACTAATGTAAGATTAGCAACACATGTGACCCCGAAGGAAGAAGGAAAGTAACGAAAGAAGAGAGAAGCCTTACCAGAAGAGGAAGAATCTTTGTTTGAGGTCCCAGAAAATTTTAAGAAGTATGAGATAGATGACAGGAGAGTCATGCTAAGAATGCCTAAACGAGAGGCACAATCAGATGAGGCCTATGATAACAAAGAAACCACCAAGAAAATAGTAGTGGCCCTAGAAGAAGGAGAGGAGAGATGCACGTATATAGGCCATGACGTGACAGAAGAAGAAGAGCACGAATTGATTGCCTTGCTAAGAGAATACAGAGATGTATTCGCTTGGAGTTACAAGGATTTGAAAGGTGTTGACCCGGACATATGCTCACACACTATCCCCATGACTTCAGACGCTAAACCCTCTAAGCAGAAGCCTTATACATATAACGATAATTATGCTGCTAAGATAAAGGAAGAGATAGATAGATTGGTTGAAGCTGGATTTATCTATGAAATTGAGCACACTGAGTGGATATCACCCATCGTAGTGGTGCCCAAGAAGAATGGCAAACTGCGCGTGTGCATTAACTTGAAAAAGGTTAATGCAGCCACTATTCGAGATAACTATCCGCTTCCCATCACAGAACATCTCTTAGAAAGAGTGGCAGGCAAGGAAGTGTACAGCTTCCTTGATGGATTTTCGGGCTACAATCAAGTAGCCATAGCTCCAGAGGATCAGCATAAGACAGCCTTTGCCACAGAATGGGCCATTTTTGCTTTTAGAGTAATGCCATTTGGGCTTACCAATGCACCAGCTACCTTCCAGACGTTGATGTGCCATGTGTTTAAGGAGTTCCTGAGGAAGAGTTTAGAAGTCTATGTTGATGACCTTTGTGCTCATTCCAATGTTAGACAAACCCATATTCCTGAACTTAGACAAATCTTTGACAAATGTAGAGAATATCAAGTCTGCCTGAACCCAGAAAAATGTGTTTTTATGGTCAGGCAAGGCAAGATTCTAGGACACATAGTGTCAAAGAATGGCATATCTACCGACGAAGAAAAAGTGAGAGCCATAGCAGAGCTACCTAGGCCAAAGAATGTCAAAGAAGTACAAGCTTTCATGGGGCACTGTGGTTATTATCGACGATTTATACACATGTATGCTGTCATTGCAAAGCCCATGTACGGACTTCTGACTAACTTTGAGTGGACGGATGAATGCGAGAATTCCTTCCAGGAGCTTAAACGAAGATTATGTTCAGCACCAATCTTGACCACACCAGATTGGAATAAGCCATTCCATGTTCATGTGGATGCATCCAATTATGCCATTGGATGTGTGCTTGCACAACCTACTGGTGAAGGTAATATGGATCTTCCAATTGCCTATGCCAGTAGACAATTGAATGCGGCTGAACGGAATTACACCACTACAGAGCGAGAAGGATTAGGCATGGTATATGCAGTTAAGAAATTTAGACACTATTTGCTTGCAAATAAGTTTAAATTTTTTACTGATCATCAGGCATTGCTATATCTCGTAAACAAGCCATGCAATACAGGAAGGTTAGTGAGATGGTTTCTCTTGCTCATGGAATATGACTTTGAGGTTGTGGTAAGAAAAGGGAGGACTCATTTGAGAGCAGATCACCTCTCTAGGCTCACATCGGGAGAGGCCCCACAAGGAGTATCAGATGACCTTCCTGATGCTTACCTGTTTAATTTGGAAGTGGTGCCGCAGTGGGCTAAGCCATTGGTACCAGTCTTGACATACGGGCCTAACCATCCAGTGGTAAACACACGGAATAGGGAGGTTGTAAAAGCCCAAAAGTACCACATTATGGCAGGAAGCATGTACAAGCACACAGATCAAGGGATCTTGGCTTGTTGCGTAGAAGAGGATGAGTACGCTAAATGGTTGCAATTAGCACATGTAGGTGCACTAGAGCAACACCATTCAAAGCAACGAACTTTACAGACCCTAAAGAGACTCGGAGTACATTGGCCAACTATGGAAGCTGATGTCCAAAAGTTGTGCAAGGAATGCCCAATCTGTTGCACTAAACCACCTGTGGAACATGCCACTCTCTATCAAGTATCCATTGTGCCAGATTGGAGTGAACCATTAGTATCCTTCCTGAGGACAAACACATTCCCCCCAGACATGACGCTGGCTAGGAAAAGGTTTAGAACAAGAAGCCCAGGATTACTCACTCATAGGTGATAATCTAGATAAGCGCGGTAAAGATGGTTACCTGAGGTTATGTGTCCATGAAAGTGAATATCTCAAGATCTTGGAAACTGCTCACCAAGGTGTAGCAGGAGGACACTTTGGACCAGATCGGGTGATCAAGGCAATTCTATTTGCGGGTTTCTGGTGGCCTACCCTTCACATGGATGCACATACCTATGTGAAACGTTGTGATGTCTGTCAGAGGACTCAGTATCTTATACGCAAAGATGAGATGCCACTGAAACCTATGATGGGTGGACGTGCATTCTCTAAGTGGGGAATAGACTTCGTAGGTCCTATTGATCCCCCAGCGAAGGGTTCTCATGCAGAATACATCATTGTTGCAATAGACTATCTAACTAAGTGGGTAGAGGTAAAGGCTACGACAAAGAACGATGCTCAAACAACTGCTAAATTCTTGTTTGAGAATGTATTCACGAGATACGGGCTACCTATAGAGCTTGTAAGTGATAGAGGCACTCATTTCTTAAATGAGGTGATTGAAAATCTACTCCAAGAATTCTTGGTAATACACAAGAAGTCTGCCCCCTATCACCCTCAAGCTAATGGACAAGCTGAGAGCACTAATAAGATCTTATGCAATGTACTGACGAAATTAGTGAACACTAAACGCTCTGATTGGGACAAACAGCTACACCATGCTGTTTGGGCATATCGAGTGGCCTACAAAACGGTACTCCAAGCCACCCCCTTTCAGATGGTATTCGGCCAAAACGCTGTGCTACCCTTGGACTTCCTGATTCCTACATTGAGAGTAGCACAAGAGCACGAATGGACAGGTCATGAGCTCTCCTCTAGAATTTTTGATCTTGAACGATTAGGAGAAACAAGACTGAGTGCAGCTGCAGGAATATATGCAGCCAAGAAGAGACAGAAGGCATACTTTGATGCCCACGTAAAGGATAAGGGTTTGAAAGCAGGAGATCTAGTTTTAGTCTATACACTGAAACAACACGCAAGGAAGCTAGAAAAGAGAGGCTACGGACCTATGATCATCAATAGGATCTCCACGAGTGGAGCAGTACAATTGGCCACATTAGAAGGTGATGTTCTCCCAAATTATATTAGCGGTTGCAGAGTCAAGTTGTATCAGGAACCCCTCACGGAGGAAATGCTCAGCCGACTCAACACTGCTAAGAAACGCAAAGAGGAAGAAAAGCGAGTTCGAGAAGAAGCTCAAGCAGAAGCTTTAGAACGCATCAGAAGGATGAAATTACGTAGGCAAGGTAGAGAGCAGCCTAGGACAAATGACTATGCAGATCAAGGATATCATATGGCAATGTGTGCAGTCGCAGGAACCAGCTCACATAGGATAACTGATCGACGTCCTTTCGTAACCCTAGAGATAGGACAAGGAAAGAGTGCAAGGTCCGTAAGAGCCTTGATTGACTCAGGTGCAGCCACTAGTGCTGTTAGAGTGTCTTACTGTCAAGAAGTTAACTGTCAATCCTGTGGAAGCATATCTCATAGGATTGGGAGGCGTGGAAACCCCTTGCATCGGCGAGGTGGAACTTCCCCTCTACATTCATGATGAGGCAATGACAGTTAAAGTACTGGTGTGTCAGGATGAGGATCTCACTGAACCTCTTGTCTTGGGTCAAGATTGGATCTATGACCAAGCAGTCAATTTAAACCTAAGAAGTGGACTTCTCCAGGTTTGGACCAATCATAGTCGAGTTACAGTAGAATTAGACAATGGAGCACTCAAGGAACTAGGAAAGGCACAGACTCCTGGTCCTTCCAGGGGTACACATGAAGATGACCATGCTGTTCTTGTCCAAAACTATGTGTTGCAGAGGAATGATATTCGCAAAAAAGGAGCCAGGAATGCGACGGAACTCCTTTCTTTTCCAAAGGCCAGAAGGAGGCAGCAACCCAAGGTGGATCAAAGGCAGAAGAAGCAGAGCACTACCTATGTCCGAGATCAAAAGTACCTGCTCAGCAGAATGTCTCAGAAAATAAACCATGTGTGGGTGCGGAAAGGCGAACAACCAGTTGCACCACCGTCAACTACACGGACGAAGTTTCTTATTAATAACCGACAACATGACATTAATAAGAAGTATTGCAGAAATTCTCTTGCTAATGTGAAATCTATTTGGGTGCCCAAGAAGTCGATGAAGGCTAGCCCACAATCAAGACAAATTTGGGTGCCTAAGGCTTGCTTGAGGGCACAAGTAGCTACGCCGAGGCCACAACCTAAACAGCATAACGCAGCTACTCATACTGCCAGTATTCACTCGTTCTCAACGCTCAAGAACACACCAAGACCCAAGAGCGTGCATGTAATCAATTGTAAATGGGTCCCTAAAAGGCCTCATTTTCAAACCGCGACACCAAGAAAGCTCTCTAGAGTCTCTCCGAAACCGAAAACAAAGCCCATCCACTGCATTTGGCAGCCTAGGACGTGTAATAAACCCCCCAACCCCAATTTGTAAACTCACTAACTAACCACTAACTCACCATCTACCTCATGTTAATGTTGTAACGGGGACAACAACGGATTTATTCTGTCCATTACGATGTTAACACTTGGTTCTATATTCTCACAGAACCAACCAGCAAACAGGGCCATGGCAGAAGCAGGTGCCAGTTCTCAAGCCGGATCTGGTGTCCAGATTGTGGACATAGAAACACTTCTCCTCGAGCCACATCTCACTGCAAGGCCGCAAGAACTTCAAGCCGTGCATGTGCTCCCCATTCAGGATCCTCCTCAAGGGCACACTTCTCAAGTAGGTAAGCATGCGCATTGGTTCAGTGATGTTGCTGGACCACTGGGCGATGGAACCTATTTCTGGGAAGCAGAATTGGAATTTAATGGCAAATGGGGTCGATACCACTTTTTCACGCGCGAGTTTGAAAGCTATCAAAACGCCGAAGTCATGAGATCAGTTTGGATCAAAGCAGGTGTGGACAGTTATTTCAGGGCCCACTTACCAAAGCCGGATTTTTTACGATGTTCATATCTGATCAGTACCATCACGCCAAGCAGGGCCAAGGGAGGCGACAGCACCTTTGTGTTGCCATCACTGCTGCCGGGTCATGAGCTTAAAAGATTCAAGTTGACCCTCAATCTGGTAAGAGAAGCATTGGGTATGTATGGCATGCACATCCCAACAGAAAAGGAAACCATGGTTCCAGGCCGAATGAAACACAAAGATCTTAATAAGTTGAAGGATATGGTAGTGATGACACCTACCATTGCGCTTCACCTGCGGACCCTCATGCAACATTTTGCTTTCCCCGCCCAGGAACGATTCACAATGCCCCCGAAGAAAATATGGTTCAGCTTGTATCTAGCAGAGACAGAAAGCCTTCCCATCAATGTGCCACACTGGATCATAGATCAGATCCACCTAGCCCATCAAAGGTGGAACAAGAAGCAGAAAAATGTGCTCCACGGGTGTTGTGCTCTGACCAGAATAATCTATAGATGCTTGGCTTATGACGTGCCTGTTCAGCGAGCACTCGTATGGTCCCGGGCCCAAGAATTCCAGAGAAGACTATCAGCAGCAGGTCCCCCATCAAAGAAGATGAGGGGGGGAGTCCAACTACCTTGCGCTCAACCAAGGGGAGCCACCACTACACCAGAAATTACCCCTCCCCAGACACGACGTGTTAGGCCATTCACTATCCGGCTACCAAGACCAAGTACAGAGGGACCCAATCTGGTGTTTCCACCCATTCCATCAGATTTGGAATTTCCACAGGGATTTACTCTTGAAGACCTCACGGATGAAGAAATTGCCAGGTTGATCTATGACTGTAATCTCGAAACTGAAGCAGAGCGAGCTCAGGAATCACAACCCCAAATAACAACATCGGCCCCCACCCAACCACAAGTTGTAGAAGTCGATGTAGATGAACAAGAGGCACGAGGAGACGAAGAAGAAGCCGACGAAGAACAACATCAAGAATATGACGAACTCTCCGAGTTAGCAAGTGCCCCAGCGTATTCGGCACAAATAAAAAGACTGTATCGAACCATGAAACTAGTTCAAGAACAGCATAAAATGTCACTTGAAGCAGGCAAGAGACTCATGAACGACTTGCTAGCTGAGGAAGGTGTGGACGAGTTGTTCATTGAGTCCATAAACCTTCATGCCGACGCAGTAGGATTGGATGAGGCCATACATGAGGCAATGGCCTACATTCACAGATTTGAGAAAAGGGTTCCCGTTCGTCCCAGGAGGTCCGAGAAACAAATTCACATCAATGTATCGGCACCAGGAGAGACAACGCAAGAAGAAGAACATCAGGAAGCACCACTGTCACCACCATCCCCACCTCGCACTACACAATTCACTCCACCACATGACACTAGCACTACCACGTCCACTACCACTACCATTGTCATGGGCATCCCACTCTCTCCGGGAATCCAATTCGGGGGAGTCACCATGCCCACTTTCACCACTCTGTTCACTGACGTCACATCCACTCCACCCACGATCCCCATCTACACTGTCACTCAAACAATTGACACGATGGAAACATCACCTGCCACAGCACCGCTCCCTCCCCCCATGCCACCTTCATCTCCCATACCCCCTCCACCCACATCACCGCTTGCATCCACATCATTCACATCTCCCATTCCCGCCCCCATTCCCCCTGCATCTTCACCCCTCCCAACATTATTTAATGTAAATAACCTATTTTTAGCATTAAATCAATGTGTATACCAGCTCCAGAATGAGTACAGAGCTCTGGACGACCGGTATCAACAACTGACAACGCACCATCAGAACTTACAAAGACAATTTCACATTCTACAAACAGAAAATGCAGAACTGAATCAACGCTACACAACGCTTGAGCAGCCTCACCAAACATTATTGGAGGCACCCCAACCATCGACAGAATCAGGTGTCAAACAACTAGAAGCTTTGCTCGAAGTATACCAAACCGATAATCTTAGAGTCCGGCGTAACCTGGCACTCCTCAAAAAACACATGGCGGCCGCCCTTGAAGAGAACAAGAGACTGCAGCAGCAAAATGAAGCAAATCTAGAAGCATCAATGGAAGGCTCTCCCCACGAAATTGATCCAGAGCAGTTTAAAGCCGTACCCTCAGAGACAATGAAGACCATCTTGGAAAGCTATGCAGATCTATTAGATGCTCATGATGACTTGGAAAGGGAACGTGATGAGCTGCGCAATCAGCTCCAAGAGCAACAGACAGCACCCAGAGTCACAGAAACGACCACGACTTCAGAGGAAGTCAAGACATTGAAAGAGCAGGTGGCCGAATTACAGGAAAGATTACTCACACACGAAAGGCAGCCCTCTCCAGTTGTCGAACCAGAACCCGAGGATTTGGTACCCATCGAGGTAGATGAGACGTATGAGGAACCATACGTTCCTATGCCAATGCCAGGTGGTGAGCAAACCGCAGAAGGAATGGATACGTTAGAAATTGAAGTACCTGAGTGGCTCCAGACACTAGAGAAAACAGCATCAACTCATGAAGATCGAGTGGCAGTTCAAATCCAATCTATGGCAAAGATAGAGGACACTATTATTAAATCAGAATACTTCTGCAGCATGTTCCACCATAGATGGATCGGAACCAATGATGATCAATACGTGCCATATTGTATACTCCTGGCAGACTACAATGCAGATATCCAACAAAGATGTGGCAAACCTCCAACGTTTGCTACACAGTTCGGGCCAGATGACATCCCAGAGAGCGCTCAAAAAGGATCCATTCATCAACCCACCTGGAGGATCCGACTCCTTGAAACCTACCCGGAGATGGTTCGCACCTGGACGAATATGCCTCTTTTTATCAAATATAACCCTTGTTACGTTCCTGTCTTCCGCAGACGCACATGGCCAGAGTTTACCCTTGCAGTCAAGAATATCAAAGGCTGCGCCAAATGGTTAAACTACGTCTATCTAGCACCCCCTCAAGGACCTCCCACCGTCAATTACATGATTTCCA
>CM035425.1:76867883-76875383 GCA_020310875.1 Ceratopteris richardii | reverse complement strand
TATATGTATATGTATATGTATATGTATATGTATATGTATATGTATATGTATATGTATATGTATATGTATATGTATATGTATATGTATGTGTATATGTATATGTATATGTGTATGTACATGTATATGTATATGTATAGGTATACGTATATGTATACGTATATGTATACGTATATGTATGTGTAAATGTATATGTATATGTATATGAGTATGTATACGTATATGTATACGTATATGTATATGTATATGTATATGTATACGTATATGTATACGTATATGTATATCTATATGTATATCTATATGTATATGTATATGTATATGTATATGTATACGTATATGTATATGTATATGTATATGTATATGTATATGTATATGTATATGTATATGTATATGTATATGTATATGTATATGTATATGTATATGTATATGTATATGTATATGTATATGTATATGTATATGTATATGTATATGTATTTGTATATGTATATGTATATGTATACGTATATGTATATGTATATGTATATGTATATGTATATGTATACGTATATGTATATGTATATGTATATGTATATGTATATGTATATGTATATGTATATGTATATGTATATGTATATGTATATGTATATGTATATGTATATGTATATGTATATGTATATGTATATGTATATGTATATGTATATGTATATGTATATGTATATGTATATGTATATGTATATGTATATGTATATGTATATGTATATGTATATGTATATGTATATGTATATGTATATGTATATGTATATGTATATGTAACGTATATGTATACGTATATGTATATGTATATGTATATGTATACGTATATGTATATGTATACGTATATGTATACGTATATGTATACTATATGTATATGTATACGTATATGTATATGTATATGTATATGTATATGTATATGTATATGTATATGTATATGTATATGTATATGTATATGTATATGTATATGTATATGTATATGTATATGTATATGTATATGTATATGTATATGTATATGTATATGTATATGTATATGTATATGTATATGTATATGTATATGTATATGTATATGTATATGTATATGTATATGTATATGTATATGTATATGTATATGTATATGTATATGTATATGTATATGTATATGTATATGTATATGTATATGTATATGTATACTGTATATGTATATGTATATGTATATGTATACGTATATGTATATGTATATGTATATGTATATGTATATGTGTATGTGTATGTATACGTATATGTATACGTATATGTATATGTATACGTATATGTATACGTATATGTATATGTATACGTATATGTATACGTATATGTATATGTATATGTATATGTATATGTATATGTATATGTATATGTATATGTATATGTATATGTATATGTATACGTATATGTATACTTATATGTATATGTATACGTATATGTATACTTATATGTATATGTATATGTATATATATACGTATATGTATACGTATATGTATATGTATACGTATATGTATATGTATATGTATATGTATATGTATACGTATATGTATATGTATATGTATATGTATATGTATATGTATATGTATATGTATACGTATATGTATATGTATATGTATATGTATATGTATATGTATATGTATATGTATATGTATATGTATATGTATATGTATATGTATATGTATATGTATATGTATATCTATATGTATATGTATATGTATATGTATATGTATATGTATACGTATATGTATATGTATATGTATATGTATATGTATATGTATATGTATACGTATATGTATACGTATATGTATATGTATATGTATATGTATATGTATATGTATATGTATATGTATATGTATATGTATACGTATATGTATATGGATACGTATATGTATATGTATATGTATATGTATATGTATATGTATATGTATATGTATACGTATATGTATACGTATATGTATACGTATATGTATATGTATATGTATATGTATGCGTATATGTATACATATATGTTTATGTATACGTATATGTATACATATATGTATATGTATACGTAAATGTATACGTATATGTATATGTATATGTATACGTATATGTATAGGTATACGTATATGTATATGTATATGTATACCTATATGTTGTTAAAAGTCAAGCTTCAAGCTAAAAATTCGTGGGGAATCTTTTATGGACATGTGGAGCAATCAAAGGAAGCCAAAAGCCACGAGATTCCATCAAGAAAAGTCACTCAACCACTCCCCAAGTCATCTCAACTAATTCCTCCAAGTTAGGAGGCTGATTTGGAAAGGTAGTTCCTAGATTTTAGGGGCACACCTCTCACTATAAAAGGAGCATGTATCCCGACTTCTTTTGGGCCATCTTCTTGGAGTTTTAGCTCATGTAAAGTGAGCACTAAGTGCTGGAGTTGTGATAAGCAAGTCCCTTGCTTAAGCAACCCCCTTGCTTGCTTGTTTGTTTTCTTTTAGTAGGCATATCTATGTTTGTGCGCAGGCAGTGTTGCAACTCTCTACCCCTGAGTTGTTAGCATTGGTTCTCCCTCATATGGTCTCCATTTGATGTAACTCTTGTCTCATTGGATAGCTATAAGAGTCTATTTTATGCTTACCAATTCTCTGGAGCATTCTCTGAGTAAGCTGGGAGCAACATTCATTTTAGTGAAGTTGTGTGATTGATATCTCTCTCTTTGTGTAGGCTCTGTTGGAAATATTTTGCTCTCTGTTGTAAGGGCTGGTTCTCCTTCTCTATGTATCAATTTGCTATGATTTTGGTGTCATTGGGTAGCTATTAGAGTCCTCTAAAGTTGACTTAAGTTTGAGATTCATTCTCTGTATAATCTCTGAGAAAAGTTTGCTGGAGTGAAGTGAGGTCTCTGCTTGACTAGCAGTTGTGAGCATTCAACTAGCTCATGTTGTAGACATTGTTTCTCTTTGTGTAAGCATCCATTTCAAGTGAAATTTGTTTTGTTGGAAAGCCCTTGGTGGGTACTACAGGTCTACAAAAGCTCACTGGAGTTCTCTGCATAAGCTCTGAGTAAGAGCATTTTTGGTGTGCAGAGGTCAAAGAAGGATACCTGTGGAGATCATTCGCGCTTCATCGTTGCTTAGGGGTTGAGATACTTCCCCCATTAGTGGTATCAGAGCATTTGGGCATCTTGGAGGTATCACATACAAGCAAGAAGACATCTTGGAGTTGGTGGTTGAAGAGTTGCATCAACAAAAGCTTCTTGGAGGTAGCTCACATCAAGTGGGAGCTATTCTACTCAAATTTGCAAGAGCACAAGGTGTCCATCTAAGGAAAGCTTTGGATTGAGGTAACCTCAGAGCCTCATTTTCATTTTACACACATTGGAGCATTAGCCAAGGGCTAGGTCAAGTATCAAAGACTAGATATGGGAGACTTCAACACTCAAATTGAAAAGCTAGACAAAGGTAACTATCAACCATGGAGATTTAGGGTCTCCAACTATCTTATGGGCAAGGGCCTTTGGGGGTTGATTAGTGGAAGTGAACCAAGACCTAGGTTGGATGAGAATCCAACCAATGACTAGAGAAGGGCCTTTAGGGAATGGAATGAAAGAGACAAGAGGGTTATCTTTATTCTTTCCCAACACATTAGCAATAGCATGATCGGCCATATCCAAGACCTGGATTCAAGCATGAAGGTATGGGAGACACTTGAAAGGCTTTATTCAACAAGCACCAAAGCAAGGAAGATCCAACTCAAGAATGAGCTCAACAACCTTAGGAAGAGCTCATGGAGTAGCATAAATGACTACATACTTAAGGTCAAGGAGTTATCAGATGCATTGGGATCCATTGGAAGCCACGTAGACGATGACGATCTTGTGGCTTATACTCTCAATGGTTTGAGAGATGATGAGAAGTGGAAACCCTTTACCACTTCAGTTTATTTAAGGGATAATCTTCCCGATTTTGAGCAATTGGTTGCTCTCATGGTCACCGAAGAAATGAACATAGGTGGAAGTTCAACTAAAAGCAAAGATGCACAAGTTTTCTATGCAGGTAATCAAAGGGGCAAAGGAAGACAAGGACAAGGAAGGGGCAAAGGAAGGTTTGGAGGAAGGCAAGGCCACTCAAGAAATCCAGGACATGACCAAGGCACCTCATCACAAAGAGGGAGAGGAATATCAAGAGGAAGAGGAGGACGACATCAACAAAACAGGAATCAAGATGGCGAAGGATGTTACATATGTGGCAAGTTTGGCCACTATGCTAGAGATTGCTACCAAGGAGGAAACCAAAGGAACTATAATCAAGGTTCTTCATACAAAGGCCAAGGTAATTATGCTTCTACAAGTTCAGAAAATGACAATCTCTTGATGATGCACATGAATGGGAATTCAAGCAAAGTAGATAACACTTGGTATATTGATAGTGGATGTAGCAACCATATGAGTTGCAATGCTTCTTGGTTTACTAATCTACATGTTCCCAAAGGTAAAGGACATGTAGAAACAGGTGATGATACAGCCCATGAGATCTCCCATGTTGGAGATGTAGCTTTGGATGACAAGGAGGAAGGAAGATGTCTCAAGGATGTCTTGCATGTACCTACCATCACAAAGAACTTGGTGTCCGTTGGGCAAATGGTTGAAAGAGGCTATCAAGTAAGGTTCAACAAAGGTGGATGCTTTGTGGAGAACCCTAAGCAAGGTTACAAGGTCATAGCAAGAGGAAAGAAGCAAGGGAGACTCTTCACTTTGGAGGTAAATTCTCATTCTACTCAACATGTCTACTTCACATATGGAAACAAGAGGATTTCGGAGTTGGACTTGTGGCACAAGAGGATAGGTCACATCAACATACAAAGAATGAAGGAAATGCAATTCAAGAGGCTGGTTGAAGGTCTTCCCAACTTCCAAGGACAAGGTATGAAGCATTTATGTGAATCTTGTCAACTAGGGAAGCAAGCGAGACTTCCATTCAAGAAGAGTGGCTACATAAGCCAACATCCATTGGAGTTGATACATACAGATGTGTGGGGGCCAACGAAAGAGCAATCCATTGGAGGTAACAAGTACTTTGTCACTTTTATAGATGATTGCACAAGGATGGTTTGGGTTTATTTCATCAAAAACAAATCAGATGTGTTTACATGTTTCAAAGCATTCAAGGCAATGGTAGAGAAGGAAACAGGTACATATATCAAGAAGCTAAGGTCCGATGGAGGGGGAGAATATTTCTCAAATGAGTTTTCTGATTTTTTAATGGATCAAGGCATCAAGAGGCAAGTAACATGCAGGTACACACCCCAACAAAATGGAGTAGCAGAGAGAAAGAATAGATACATTGCCGAGATCGCTAGAGCAATGCTTAATGAGATGAATGTACCTAACATGTTTTGGAGTGATGCAGCAAATACCGCCGTGTATCTAATGAATAGGGCTCCTACCTCAGGGATCCATGGCTTGACACCATATCAAGCCTATTATGGTAAGAAACCTGATCTTTCCCACTTGAAGATATTTGGATGTACTTGTTATGTACATGTGCCAAGTGAATTGAGGCACAAGCTACAACCAAAGGCAGAAAAGTGTGTGTTTCTAGGATATTCAAATGATCATAAAGGTTACAGGTGCTTCAACCCAAATACAAAGGACTTGAGGATATCAAGGGATGTAGCATTTGATGAGCTACTCCCTTGGTATAAGAAGTATGATTGTATGCAGGACTATGAAGAAGAAAAGCATGGACATGATGAAGAACAAATCGACCTAGAGCTAAGCGGCCCAAGGTGTTCCATCAATGAAGATAGTTCAAGCATGAACTCACCATGGAGGGTGAGATCTTCATCAAGCTATGAAGCACAATCAATCAACAAAGGCAAAGCAACATTGGTGGAGTTGGATGAAGAAGGTAATGAAGTTGAAGATGATGAAGGACACATGATGGAGAAAGAAGCCACGTCAAAGAAAGAGATCAAGTTCCCAAGGCAAAGGAGGTTTATTCCTCCAAAAGGTGAAGAAAGGAAGTCTTCTAGAGTTAAGTATCCAACTCAAAGGTTTACTTATGATTCATACATGGCAACACATTATGCATATATGAACAAAGTAGTAGAAGATCATGAGCCCGATTGCTATGAAGATGCAAGCAGGTACACCGAATGGAAAGAGGCAATGCAAGAAGAGATCGACGCACTTGAGGAAAATCAAACATGGACTCTAGTGCCCAAGAAGGAGAACATGAAGGTAATAGGTAATAAGTGGGTGTATAAAGTAAAGAGGAATTCAGATGGATCTATTTCTAGGTTCAAAGCAAGATTGGTGGCCAAGGGTTTTGCACAAACCTATGGAGTGGACTTTGAAGAGACATTCAGCCCCGTGGCAAAGATGAGCACCATTAGGACACTCATTGCAATGGCTGCTAGCAAAGGATGGAAGCTCTTCCAATTGGATATCAAGAATGCCTTTCTCAATGGAGACTTGGAAGAAGAGGTATACATGGAGCAACCACTAGGTTTTGTTCATAAAGAGTTTCCACATCATGTTTGTAGGTTGAAGAAGGCACTTTATGGCCTAAAGCAAGCTCCAAGGGCTTGGAACCAAAGATTGGTGGACTATTTGATCAAATGTGGTTACAATCAATGCAAGGCAGATCCATCTCTCTTCATCAAACAAAGAGGAGAACTTGTGGTCTACATGTGTGTGTATGTAGATGATCTTATCATTACAGGTAATGATACAAAGGGCATTGAGGAGATCAAGGCAAAGCTTGGAAAGGAGTTTAGGATCTCTGATCTTGGAGATCTTAGGTATTTTCTTGGCATTGAAGTTGTATACAAAGAAGAAGGTATTATGCTCATACAAAGGAAGTATATTCTAGACCTACTTGAGAGGTTTGGGATGCTACATTGCAAGCCTATTTCAAATCCCATGGAAGTTAATGTAAAGCTAAGCTCCATTGATGGAGAGCCATTAGAGGATGTAACTTTGTATCGATCTATTGTAGGCTCTTTCAATTATGCCACAATAACCAGGCCTGACATAGCATATGGAGTTGGAGTGTTATCACAATTTATGCATAGTCCAAGGACTACACACTTGCAAGCTGCAAGAAGAATGTTGCGATATCTCAAAGCCACTATAAATGAAGGATTGTTCTACTCATTTGATGATGATATGCAGGTCAAAGCTTATTCCGATGCCGATTGGGCCGGTTCGAAGGAAGATAGAAGGAGTACAAGTGGTTACCTAGTCATGCTAGGTAGCAAGATCATCTCATGGATTTCAAAGAAGCAACCCACGGTGGCATTATCTTCCACCGAGGCTGAGTATAGAGCTTTGGCTCAAGTCACATGTGAGCTAATGTGGATTAAGAAGTTATTTATGGAGCTTAATTTGCAGGTTGACACATATCCAATTTTTTGTGACAACATGAGTAGCATTCATCTAGCATCGAACCCTGTCTATCATGCTAGAACCAAGCATATTGAAGTGCACTATCACTTCATAAG
>CM035425.1:76835383-76857883 GCA_020310875.1 Ceratopteris richardii | reverse complement strand
ATCCCATCCAAAGCCTTTGTAAACATGTCGGCAACTTGGTCCTTAGTACCAATATGATGTACTGAAACTTCCTTGGATATCACCTTTTCCCTTATGAAGTGATAGTGCACTTCAATATGCTTGGTTCTAGCATGATAGACAGGGTTCGATGCTAGATGAATGCTACTCATGTTGTCACAAAAAATTGGATATGTGTCAACCTGCAAATTAAGCTCCATAAATAACTTCTTAATCCACATTAGCTCACATGTGACTTGAGCCAAAGCTCTATACTCAGCCTCGGTGGAAGATAATGCCACCGTGGGTTGCTTCTTTGAAATCCATGAGATGATCTTGCTACCTAGCATGACTAGGTAACCACTTGTACTCCTTCTATCTTCCTTCGAACCGGCCCAATCGGCATCGGAATAAGCTTTGACCTGCATATCATCATCAAATGAGTAGAACAATCCTTCATTTATAGTGGCTTTGAGATATCGCAACATTCTTCTTGCAGCTTGCAAGTGTGTAGTCCTTGGACTATGCATAAATTGTGATAACACTCCAACTCCATATGCTATGTCAAGCCTGGTTATTGTGGCATAATTGAAAGAGCCTACAATAGATCGATATAAAGTTACATCCTCTAATGGCTCTCCATCAATGGAGCTTAGCTTTACATTAACTTCCATGGGATTTGAAATAGGCTTGCAATGTAGCATCCCAAACCTCTCAAGTAGGTCTAGAATATACTTCCTTTGTATGAGCATAATACCTTCTTCTTTGTATACAACTTCAATGCCAAGAAAATACCTAAGATCTCCAAGATCAGAGATCCTAAACTCCTTTCCAAGCTTTGCCTTGATCTCCTCAATGCCCTTTGTATCATTACCTGTAATGATAAGATCATCTACATACACACACATGTAGACCACAAGTTCTCCTCTTTGTTTGATGAAGAGAGATGGATCTGCCTTGCATTGATTGTAACCACATTTGATCAAATAGTCCACCAATCTTTGGTTCCAAGCCCTTGGAGCTTGCTTTAGGCCATAAAGTGCCTTCTTCAACCTACAAACATGATGTGGAAACTCTTTATGAACAAAACCTAGTGGTTGCTCCATGTATACCTCTTCTTCCAAGTCTCCATTGAGAAAGGCATTCTTGATATCCAATTGGAAGAGCTTCCATCCTTTGCTAGCAGCCATTGCAATGAGTGTCCTAATGGTGCTCATCTTTGCCACGGGGCTGAATGTCTCTTCAAAGTCCACTCCATAGGTTTGTGCAAAACCCTTAGCCACCAATCTTGCTTTGAACCTAGAAATAGATCCATCTGAATTCCTCTTTACTTTATACACCCACTTATTACCTATTACCTTCATGTTCTCCTTCTTGGGCACTAGAGTCCATGTTTGATTTTCCTCAAGTGCGTCGATCTCTTCTTGCATTGCCTCTTTCCATTCGGTGTACCTGCTTGCATCTTCATAGCAATCCGGCTCATGATCTTCTACTACTTTGTTCATATATGCATAATGTGTTGCCATGTATGAATCATAAGTAAACCTTTGAGTTGGATACTTAACTCTAGAAGACTTCCTTTCTTCACCTTTTGGAGGAATAAACCTCCTTTGCCTTGGGAACTTGATCTCTTTCTTTGACGTGGCTTCTTTCTCCATCATGTGTCCTTCATCATCTTCAACTTCATTACCTTCTTCATCCAACTCCACCAATGTTGCTTTGCCTTTGTTGATTGATTGTGCTTCATAGCTTGATGAAGGTCTCCCCCTCCATGGTGAGTTCATGCTTGAACTATCTTCATTGATGGAACACCTTGGGCCGCTTAGCTCTAGGTCGATTTGTTCTTCATCATGTCCATGCTTTTCTTCTTCATAGTCCTGCATACAATCATACTTCTTATACCAAGGGAGTAGCTCATCAAATGCTACATCCCTTGATATCCTCAAGTCCTTTGTATTTGGGTTGAAGCACCTGTAACCTTTATGATCATTTGAATATCCTAGAAACACACACTTTTCTGCCTTTGGTTGTAGCTTGTGCCTCAATTCACTTGGCACATGTACATAACAAGTACATCCAAATATCTTCAAGTGGGAAAGATCAGGTTTCTTACCATAATAGGCTTGATATGGTGTCAAGCCATGGATCCCTGAGGTAGGAGCCCTATTCCTTAGATACACGGCGGTATTTGCTGCATCACTCCAAAACATGTTAGGTACATTCATCTCATTAAGCATTGCTCTAGCGATCTCGGCAATGTATCTATTCTTTCTCTCTGCTACTCCATTTTGTTGGGGTGTGTACCTGCATGTTACTTGCCTCTTGATGCCTTGATCCATTAAAAAATCAGAAAACTCATTTGAGAAATATTCTCCCCCTCCATCGGACCTTAGCTTCTTGATATATGTACCTGTTTCCTTCTCTACCATTGCCTTGAATGCTTTGAAACATGTAAACACATCTGATTTGTTTTTGATGAAATAAACCCAAACCATGCTTGTGCAATCATCTATGAAAGTGACAAAGTACTTGTTACCTCCAATGGATTGCTCTTTCGTTGGCCCCCACACATCTGTATGTATCAACTCCAATGGATGTTGGCTTATGTAGCCACTCTTCTTGAATGGAAGTCTCGCTTGCTTCCCTAGTTGACAAGATTCACATAAATGCTTCATACCTTGTCCTTGGAAGTTGGGAAGACCTTCAACCAGCCTCTTGAATTGCATTTCCTTCATTCTTTGTATGTTGATGTGACCTATCCTCTTGTGCCACAAGTCCAACTCCGAAATCCTCTTGTTTCCATATGTGAAGTAGACATGTTGAGTAGAATGAGAATTTACCTCCAAAGTGAAGAGTCTCCCTTGCTTCTTTCCTCTTGCTATGACCTTGTAACCTTGCTTAGGGTTCTCCACAAAGCATCCACCTTTGTTGAACCTTACTTGATAGCCTCTTTCAACCATTTGCCCAACGGACACCAAGTTCTTTGTGATGGTAGGTACATGCAAGACATCCTTGAGACATCTTCCTTCCTCCTTGTCATCCAAAGCTACATCTCCAACATGGGAGATCTCATGGGTTGTATCATCACCTGTTTCTACATGTCCTTTACCTTTGGGAACATGTAGATTAGTAAACCAAGAAGCATTGCAACTCATATGGTTGCTACATCCACTATCAATATACCAAGTGTTATCTACTTTGCTTGAATTCCCATTCATGTGCATCATCAAGAGATTGTCATTTTCTGAGCTTGTAGAAGCATAATTACCTTGGCCTTTGTATGAAGAACCTTGATTATAGTTCCTTTGGTTTCCTCCTTGGTAGCAATCTCTAGCATAGTGGCCAAACTTGCCACATATGTAACATCCTTCGCCATCTTGATTCCTGTTTTGTTGATGTCGTCCTCCTCTTCCTCTTGATCTTCCTCTCCCTCTTTGTGATGAGGTGCCTTGGTCATGTCCTTGATTTCTTGAGTGGCCTTGCCTTCCTCCAAACCTTCCTTTGCCCCTTCCTTGTCCTTGTCTTCCTTTGCCCCTTTGATTACCTGCATAGAAAACTTGTGCATCTTTGCTTTTAGTTGAACTTCCACCTATGTTCATTTCTTCGGTGACCATGAGAGCAACCAATTGCTCAAAATCGGGAAGATTATCCCTTACATAAACTGAAGTGGTAAAGGGTTTCCACTTCTCATCATCTCTCAAACCATTGAGAGTATAAGCCACAAGATCGTCATCGTCTACGTGGCTTCCAATGGATCCCAATGCATCTGATAACTCCTTGACCTTAAGTATGTAGTCATTTATGCTACTCCCTGAGCTCTTCCTAAGGTTGTTGAGCTCATTCTTGAGTTGGATCTTCCTTGCTTTGGTGCTTGTTGAATAAAGTCTTTCAAGTGTCTCCCATACCTTCATGCTTGAATCCAGGTCTTGGATATGGCCGATCATGCTATTGCTAATGTGTTGGGAAAGAATAAAGATAACCCTCTTGTCTCTTTCATTCCATTCCCTAAAGGCCCTTCTCTGGTCATTGGTTGGATTCTCATCCAACCTAGGTCTTGGTTCACTTCCACTAATCAACCCCCAAAGGCCCTTGCCCCTAAGATAGTTGGAGACCCTAAATCTCCATGGTTGATAGTTACCTTTGTCTAGCTTTTCAATTTGAGTGTTGAAGTCTCCCATATCTAGTCTTTGATACTTGACCTAGCCCTTGGCTAATGCTCCAATGTGTGTAAAATGAAAATGAGGCTCTGAGGTTACCTCAATCCAAAGCTTTCCTTAGATGGACACCTTGTGCTCTTGCAAATTTGAGTAGAATAGCTCCCCCTTGATGTGAGCTACCTCCAAGAAGCTTTTGTTGATGCAACTCTTCAACCACCAACTCCAAGATGTCTTCTTGCTTGTATGTGATACCTCCAAGATGCCCAAATGCTCTGATACCACTGATGGGGGAAGTATCTCAACCCCTAAGCAACGATGAAGCGCGAATGACCTCCATAGGTATCCTTCTTTGACCTCTGCACACCAAAAATGCTCTTACTCAGAGCTTATGCAGAGAACTCCAGTGAGCTTTTGTAGACCTGTAGTAGACACCAAGGGCTTTCCAACAAAACAAATTTCACTTGAAATGGATGCTTACACAAAGAGAAACAATGTCTACAACATGAGCTAGTTGAATGCTCACAACTGCTAGTCAAGCAGAGACCTCACTTCACTCCAGCAAACTTTTCTCCGAGATTATACAGAGAATGAATTTCAAACTTATATCAACTTTAGAGGACTCTAATAGCTACCCAATGACACCAAAATCATAGCAAATGGATACATAGAGAAGGAGAACCAGCCCTTACAACAGAGAGCAAAATATTTCCAACAGAGCCTACACAAAGAGAGAGATATCAATCACACAACTTCACTAAAATGAATGTTGCTCCCAGCTTACTCAGAGAATGCTCCAGAGAATTGGTAAGCATAAAATAGACTCTTATAGCTATCCAATGAGACAAGAATTACATCAAATGGATACCATATGAGGGAGAACCAATGCTAACAACTCAGGGGTAGAGAGTTGCAACACTGCCTGCGCACACACATAGATATGCCTACTAAAAGAAAACAAACAAGCAAGCAAGGGGGTTGCTTAAGCAAGGGGCTTGCTTATCACAACTCCAGCACTTAGTGCTCACTTTACATGAGCTAAAACTCCAAGAAGATGGCCCAAAAGAAGTCGGGATACATGCTCCTTTTATAGTGAGAGGTGTGCCCCTAAAATCTAGGAACTACCTTTCCAAATCAGCCTCCTAACTTGGAGGAATTAGTTGAGATGACTTGGGGAGTGGTTGAGTGACTTTTCTTGATGTAATCTCGTGGCTTTTGGCTTCCTTTGATTGCTCCACATGTCCATAAAAGATTCCCCACGAATTTTTAGCTTGAAGCTTGACTTTTAACAACATATACATATACATATACATATACATATACATATACATATACATATACATATACATATACATATACATATACATATACATATACATATACATATACATATACATATACATATACATATACATATACATATACATATACACATACATATACATATACATATACATATACATATATGTATACATATACGTATACATATACGTTTACATATACGTCTTCATATACATATACATATACGTCTTCATATACATATACATATACATTTACATATACATATACATATATGTATACATATACGTATACATATACGTCTTCATATACATATACGTATACATACACGTCTTCATATACATATACATATACGTATACATATACATATACATATATGTATACATATACATATACGTATACATATACATATACATATACGTATACATATACATATATGTATACATATACGTATACATATACGTATACATATACATATACATATACGTATACATATACGTATACATTTACGTATACATATACATATATGTATACATATACGTATACATAAACATATATGTATACATATACGCATACATATACATATACATATACATATACGTATACATATACGTATACATATACGTATACATATACGTATACATATACATATACATATACATATACATATACATAT
The DNA here is from genome assembly GCA_020310875.1 of Ceratopteris richardii. Taxonomy (NCBI): domain Eukaryota; kingdom Viridiplantae; phylum Streptophyta; class Polypodiopsida; order Polypodiales; family Pteridaceae; genus Ceratopteris; species Ceratopteris richardii. The sequence continues at coordinate 76,851,757 of CM035425.1, read as the reverse complement.
ACATATACGTATACATATACATATACATATACATATACATATACATATACATATACGTATACATATACGTATACATATACATATACATATACATATACATATACATATACATATACATATACATATACATATACATATACATATACATATACATATACATATACGTATACATATACATATTGTTGGAGCTGGAGCTGAAGGACTGACAAGACAAGGAAGCACAAGAAGAGAGTCCGAGAAAAGAGATAGCACAAGCAGACAAGGCAGTCAACGACGATCCGGCAAGTAGGCCAACAATTTTCTTCAGAAAGAAGCACTTATGAACATTCACGCAGATTTAGCACTAAGGCAACTTTAATCTTTCAAAACCTCTACACCCATTAAAAGTGATTCTCATCACTAAGCACCATTGTAAATATCATTTCATCTTTTTGTAGCTCCATTTTGTACAAGCCAAGGAGTCCTTGAGCTTGAGGAGCATTAGAAGTATCTACCTGCCAATTTTCGTGATTTTTGGATATCGTTTGAGCCCCCAAATAAGCCCTGGAACCTGATTTTTAACTAGGCCGGACACTAGGTCTGGACAAGGCCAAAACTTAGCCAAAAACTATAAGAAGAGCTAGAGAGCTCATTTTTGGGATTAGATTGTAATTGAAACAAACTTGTAAGAGCTTTTGAAAGTAATCTAAAGAACTCCATTGTTTCTCCCTCTTTGTCTTGCCGTGTGTGCGCGTGTGTGTGTATGTGTGTGCATGCTTGTGTGCTTCTCACTCACGCACTTGTGCCGCCACTTGCTCGAGGTCTTCATACCATCCTCATGTCTTCCCGGATTGACATTAAAGGAGGTGCTACTCATCACTGAGATACACCAAATTTTGGCACCGTTGCCGGGGATCGAGCTTTGAGGACGAGCGTGTGATGGTAAGACGTAGAGTTGACGCGTTGGAGTTGTAGGTATTTTCTTCACTCTCATCGAATTTCTTTTACTTTCTTCACCATCTTCATCACCATCATCATCATCACCATCTCCCACCTCCATCTCCATCATCGCGACAATTTTCAGTTTTGATCATATCACCATCTCCACCTCATTTCCTCCATTCCACTTGTGAGAGAGAGCGAGAGAGCGATATTGCTTGCACTGTTTTTGCATGTTGTTGTGATTCTTGCAGGTACTGCCATCATCATCATCTCCAGCACGCTGCGCGCAGGTACGAAATTCGAAGAAACTGTCTCGCGGTCGCAGGCCTCTGTCGATCGCGACTGACAGAAATTTTTGGCTTTTCACAAAAGTAAGTGCACCACTAGAACAAGCACAAGGAGCACATCCTAAAACACTAAAAACAGTAGAAAAATTCCGAGGTTTTCTGTCAATCGCGACCGACAGCCTCTGTCAATCGCGACCGACAGACCCTGTCAATCGCGACCGACAGACCCTGTCAATCGCGATCGACTGACCTCCACGATCGACTGACTGCCACGTAGGACCCTGTCAATCGCGATTGATACCGTCGATCGCGATCGACAGCCACGACCGACACCTCTGTCAATCGCGATTGACACCGTCGATCGCGATTGACTGAAATTCCACGATTGATTGACTTTTGCGCGTAGCCACGTGTCCATCGCGACAGATAGGCCCCTGATTGACTGAAATCTCGGCGAAAAATCCGGAAAACGTGTCGATCGCGATTGATACTGTTGATCGCGATTGACAGCCACGATCGACTCTGTCGATCGCGATTGACACCGTCGATCGCGATTGACAGCCCCGACGGACACCTCTGTCAATCGCGATTGACAAACCTGTCGATCGCGATTGACAAACCTGTCGATCGCGATTGACAGGCTTTTCGGCCAAAAAATTAGGGTTTTTTTAATTCTAAATTTGGGGCAACTTTGGGCACAATAGTCAATCCATAGCATTTTTGAGGTTCCTACATTGGTGAATTGGGAGGAAACTCTAGGATCTGTCAGCCAGATTGAATCTCGTTTTAACCCCCTAAACCCTGAACAGTCATAACTTCTTCATACGAGATCAATTTTTTGTGTTCTAGGGCTTGTTGGAAAGCTCGTGGCATATAGTACAAGCCCTCAACTGTTTTTTATAAAGATAATACGTTGATTTTCAGATAGAATATTGTGAAGTTGATCATATCCAGGGGGATCAAAGACAGGGATCCTTAGGATTGTTTTCTTGAAATTCACTATGCAAGTTTGTGTTTGTGCTACAGGAATGAAAATAATTGATTCTGTCTTTGGAATGTAAATTTCAAAGCTAACTTTGAAACTCTTACAGAGCATCGAGAGGCGTTCTAAGCAAGTGTAAGTGCGAGCTTGGGAACACATTTCCTGGGCATCCAAAGGCAACCAAGCAGGAAACAAAAGGTTGGAAATTCTCAACTCCCTTTGTCAATTCCTAGCTTAGGCTAAGAACGACTGGTGATAGGAGTCAGCGAGGGCAACGATAGGCAGTTATCAAGTTGAAGACTACCTAAAAACTCAAGTTCAAGCTAAAAACTTAATCTCTGTACTGTCGATAACATAAAGGAAAAGAACCTAACGTGGAACGATCAACCTGAAAGTACGAAGAACACTCAAGTATTCCGACGACGTGATATCAGACAAGAACTCAAACGTGATAAAATAACTAAAAAGAATCAAGTGACTGATACCAATTGAGCGGCAACGAGGTTGTACTCTGGGCAAAGAATTGGGCTACTTAGATAGGCATATGAACCTTAGATCAGGACGACATTTAGCAAGGGAAAGACAAAGCCTTAGATCTTCAGAGGCTAGTGTCAACCACACTGCTAGGTCCTGGGCCCAGCAGTTGAGCCACCACTCGAACTACCCTAGCTCTGAGACTAGTGAGTCAGAGATGTCTCAAGGTTTGGACAGACCTACGGGAAGTTCAGGAGTGCCTTACTTGTACAGGGTAGAAGGCCCTTACAAAACGCAGCTGGAGTACCTTAGGACCAACCGATTAGGTGCTAGCATCTATGAGGACGGCTTAGGAAGATCTGTGGTCCAGATTAAAAACCCTGATCAATCCATTGGACTAGAACACCCAGCTGTCAAGTTTGAAAATGGTGCATACCTGGACAAAGAAGGAACTATATATGTAGTCACTAGTCACCCTGATAGGACCGATGACTTTGGGAATGTAATCTCAGAAGCAGACTTAGGTGACCTGGAACAAGGGAACATGGGTGCGGAACCTAGAACCCCTCGAGGTAAATCAGTTCTCACTAGGATTATCACACCTGAGTGGGTACCCCAAGATAACAAGAGCATAGAGTTGCTCCTCAATCGAGAAACCGACGAAGCCTTTTGGAGGTATAAGTCCAATCAGCCAACGGATATCGGGAATATCATGATCTATGAGTTTAAGGATCCGGATAGCCCAGGCAGAGTGACCTACTTAGATCATGCTTCAGAACGGATCTTTGTGGTGACAGAAAATGATAAGCATGCTTACACTTGGAAGGGTGAATTTATTTTTCCCCAACCAAGACCAAATGTATCCTATGGTCATCCTGGGGCTGGAACTTCCCAAGCTCATGGTACGCAACGCGACAGAAGCAGAGATAGACCAGAAGTAAGTTTTGCCAACCCAGTAGGCAGAGAAAGAACGAGGACGGAAACGAATAGGGTTGAACCTGAGATGCTTAGAGCCCACAGGAACCAAAGAAATGTAGATGGATTCCCTCTGCCGAGGCCTAGAGAGCACACAAGAACTTTGAGACCCACCCAGCTAGTTAAGTCCATGAAGAATTACTTTGACGGCACAGGAGATCCCTATGATCATGTGGTGGAGTTCAAGCAAGTCTTGAGAGCTGAACAAGTTGAGGATCTATTCACGCAGTACAATGCTTTCGGTCTAACCCTGAGGAACACGGCACTTACATGGTTTCAGCCATTGGATGAGCGGCAGTTCAGGTGCATAGACCAACTCCTAGAGGCTTTCATTGTAGAGTTCTCTAAGAGCGGCATAAGACACAATACCTCCTCATTGATTCACAGCTTCAAACAGACCCCCCAAGAGACTGTCAGATTGGCCGGAAGAAGATTTAGACAATATCTTGAAAGGTGCCCTATTTCGGAGCTACCCACATCTGCCAAACAAGTAGCCTTATTCCTTGATGGGTTGCTGAGTACGAAATTGAGATCCTATGTGTATCTGAAAGATCCTAGGACTATAGAAGAGTGTGTACGCATGTGCATTGACATTGAAGATAACCTAGGGGAGGAACTAGAGCTTTCCAAAATCTACAAAGATTCAGATAGTGCATCTAGCCACTCTTCCATGCAATCTACATCAATTGAGGAACTTGCTGAGAAGGTAGCTCAGAAATTAGGTGTAAGTAGCAAACAAATCCCAAGGTTTGCCCCTGTGAAAAGGTGCTATACATGCGGTGGTGACCATATGGCGAACGTCTGTCCCGTTATGGCTCAACCCCAAGTTAACCCTAGTAGCCAGTACTGCACCATAGAACGAAAGTACACAAACCACACTGCGCAAGATTGCCCATACAACAAGCAGGCAGTTAGACAACCCTACCCTCAGCCCTACCAACAAGGCAGATACCAGAACCAGTACCCTCCACCACCACAATATGCTAGACCCCAACAAACCTACCAACCACAATATCAGGCCCAACAGAGACCCCAACCGGTGCTAGCTCAACAGCCTCCAAACCCCGCTAACGTGATTCCAGTAAAGTATGATGTTGCTGAAGAAAACCTGAATAGGGCCATAGTACCAGTAACCCCATTGATCTCAGAAAGTGACCCGAGTGACCATAGCTTTGATTCTACACATGTTGATAGTCCCCAGGCTTACTACATGCAGTCTCCAGAACATGGTGAGTCCTACTATAGTGAAGAACCTAGTGAACCTAGTTGGGAGTCAGACTACACAAATGTCATGTATGCAAACCCCAACCCTAGGCCTCAACCTAGGCAAGTACGACCACCATTTCCTAGAGGACCATGCTACCGATGTCAGGGAGATCACTTCATTCGTGATTGTCCCTTACCTCCACCTACACAAAATCAGTCTGTGACTATCCAAGGCTTTTGCCAAGACTGCGGAAAAGAGCATCTCTTACGAGACTGCCCAAAGAACCCAAATAGCATGCCAAAAATCACCCCTATCAACGTTGTTGGGTTAGTGGTAGACTCCTCAGGAAATGTCACTTCCACTGCACCAGTGCAGGTAGTCACTAGAGCTCAGGCATTGCAGCAAAACCAAGAGGCAAGCCAGGAAAAGGGCCCAGAGGCTAGTGAAACCGAGAGTGTGACAAAGAAAAGGACTAGAGCGTGGAAAGATAGTCGAGAAAGAATGAAAAGACAATGGGCTAAAAAGATGAGTGAGCTTGAGGAAAGCATAAGAGAAACCAAAGCGAGGATAACTGAACTCACAGCTCAAACTCCCTCTCACATTACCCCACCTTCACCACTCCCATCTCCATCCGACCCACCACCTTCCCCACCGCCTCATCAAATCCCACCACCCCCTAGAGTAGGATCAGTCCTAGCAGATCCCACTCCCGAAGACCTTAATATGATGCTTAAAGCATATCAGGCCAGAATCCAAGAAGGGCCAACCATAACCGATCATGAAAAGTGCTACCCTAGAGCCGAGCTAGAGCTTGAACGAACTAAAATTTGTGCTAAAATGGTGGAATTGGCTCAAGCCATGTTCGAAGCTAGCCGCCTCTTTAATATCTCTAGCTCAGCTAAGACGCAGTTACACTTTGATGGACTGCTAGAAAGAATAGAGAGGCTAATTGCACAATCAGAAAAGGAACCTGCCCCTCAAAGAAAGGAAAGGACAAGGGAACGGATAAGCCAGCCTCTTCAGGAAGCCCATGTGCCTTCTCAAGAAGCTTATCTTCCCCCCCAAAAGGCACATGTGCCTCCCTCGAAAGCTTACGTACCTCCATAGGTTGCCTACATCCCTTCTCAGAGAGCGTATGAGCCTGTTCGAAAAAGTAATAGAATAAGTAATCCTCCCCAAGAAGCTTGCGCCTCAGCCATCTATGAGAACGAGGAGAGAGCCAATGATAGAATAAGCCCTCCTTCCCAGGTTGCTTATGCGCCTAATTCTACGGAGCCAGACACTTCTTCTTCTATGAATCGGTTTGCACCAGACTTCCTACGAGAGATTCAAGAAGACAAATGGGATAACGAAAGTGAAGTCGCCCCTCCATTTGAACTTGTGGATGATGCACACGACCAATTCCCACAAGACATCCCATCTATTTATGGGGAACATGAGAGCACTCAGTCTCACGAGAGATTGGACTTTGAGTCTAATTCCATACAAGAGCTACCCCACTTCACAGGCCCATGGGAAGCAAAGTCCACATGTATGAGAGCACCCACAGTCATGGTAAGGAACGACGACTCAGTCATACCTAGGAACACGGAGATAGTAAAGAACACCAAGGTGCAGCGCGATATCACTTTGGAAGAACTGCCTAAGGATAGACCAAAAGCGCGGAAATATGTAGCCAATCAAGTAACTGAAGTTGCAAAACCACGTTCCCGAGTAGGATCCCATAGGACAGTGCCAGAAATTCCCTTGGACAAGATAGGAGATATGTGTGAAGGTGAAGAAGGGAACACCTATCTTCCCATTACCTACCAGGACTACACCACTAAGGCAATTTTGGACTCAGGTGCAGGAGTTGCAATTGCCACCACCTCCTTATGGAAGCGTTGGGGCAAGCCAGCACTCAGGCCAACGAGAATGAAATTGCAGATGGCTGATGGTCATATTGAGAGACCCCTAGGATTGCTCGAAGGGATAACTCTCACCACTTGTGGTGTCGAGTTTGAGCATACATTTGCTATATGTGACTTCAGCAAAAATCATGCTTATGAGATGATTTTAGGAAGACCATTTATGCGACAGTTGCAAGTGGTACAGGATTGGGGAACCAACTCCTTGTATTTGCAACACTTGGGCGTTACGACCAAAGTCAATCTCAAGGATTATTCTCATAGAGATGTCCCTCCTATCCAGTGGAATCCCATCCATAGAACCAAAGATGATACGGAATCTGTGCATTCCATAGAATCTGGATCCTCATGGATGCATGAAGACACTCACTTATGGATGTGCAAGGTAGCAGTAGAAGAAGAGAAGAGAGAGAAAGCCAGAGAGGTAGGTGCGAAAGAAACCCATAGATCAATCCAAGACCCAGCCTATGCACCTGTAGTTTTTCCAGACAAAGAATTTGAACCTCACGGTTGGGCAGAAATCTTAGCAACAATGGACGTAGCCATCAACGAAGAACAATGGACACCTCACTGTGATGAGGATGGCTATGATATTTCAGTCTTCTCCATAGAGCCAATCATGGGAGAGGCAGTTCTAGAAGAATGCGAACCTAGCCCTGATGCATTTGAGGATGCAAGTGACTCCGATCTAGAGTCAATCATTATGGACCCACCGTTTGCATCAGATGAAGAATACTTCCATGAAGTAGAATTTCAACCCCAGAGGCATGGAGAGGTTACAAATGATGTAAGATTAGCAACACATATGACCCCGAAGGAAGAAGGAAAGAAACGAAAGAAGAAAGAAGTCTCACCAGAGGAGGAAGAATCTTTGTTTGAGGTCCCAGAAAATTTTAAGAAGTATGAAATAGATGACAGCAGAGTCATGATAAGAATTCCTAAAAGAGAGGCACAATCAGGAGAGGCCTATGATAACAAAGAAACTACCAAGAAAATAGTAGTGGCCATAGAAGAAGGAGAGGAGAGATGCACGTATATAGGCCATGACCTGACAGAAGAAGAAGAGCATGAATTGATTGCCTTGCTAAGAGAATACAGAGATGTATTCGCTTGGAGTTACAAGGATTTGAAAGGGGTTGACCCGGACATATGCTCACACACTATTCCCATGAACTCAGATGCTAAACCCTCTAAGCAAAAGCCTTATACATATAACGATAATTACGCTGCTAAGATCAAAGAAGAGATAGATAGACTGGTTGAAGCTGGATTTATCTATGAAATTGAGCACACTGAATGGGTATCCCCCATCGTAGTGGTGCCCAAGAAGAATGGCAAGCTGCGTGTGTGCATTAACTTGAAAAAGGTTAATGCCACCACGATTCGAGATAACTATCCGCTTCCCATCACAGAACATCTCTTAGAAAGAGTGGCAGGCAAGGAAGTGTACAGCTTCCTTGATGGATTTTCGGGCTACAATCAAGTAGCCATAGCTCCAGAGGATCAGCATAAGACAGCCTTTGCCACAGAATGGGGCATTTTTGCTTTTAGAGTAATGCCATTTGGGCTTACCAATGCACCAGCGACCTTCCAGAGGCTGATGTGCCATGTGTTTAAGGAGTTCCTGAGGAAGAGTTTAGAGGTCTATGTTGATGATCTTTGTGCTCATTCCAATGTTAGACAAACCCATATTCCTGAACTCAGACAAATCTTTGACAAATGTAGAGAATATCAAGTCTGCCTGAACCCAGAAAAGTGCGTTTTTATGGTCAGGCAAGGCAAGATTCTAGGACACATAGTGTCAAAGAATGGCATATCTACCGACGAAGAAAAAGTGAGAGCCATAGCAGAGCTACCTAGGCCAAAGAATGTCAAGGAAGTACAAGCTTTCATGGGGCATTGTGGCTATTACCGACGATTTATACACATGTATGCTGTCATTGCAAAGCCCATGTACGGACTTCTAACAAACTTTGAGTGGACGGATGAATGTGAGAATTCCTTCCAAGAGCTTAAACGAAGATTATGTTCAGCACCAATCTTGACCACACCAGATTGGAATAAGCCATTCCATGTTCATGTGGATGCATCCAATTATGCTATTGGATGTGTGCTTGCACAACCTACTGGTGAAGGTAATATGGATCTTCCAATTGCCTATGCCAGTAGACAATTGAATGCGGCTGAACGGAATTACACCACTACAGAGCGAGAAGGATTAGGCATGGTATATGCAGTTAAGAAATTTAGACACTATTTGCTTGCAAATAAGTTTAAATTTTTTACTGATCATCAGGCATTGTTATATCTCGTAAACAAGCCATGCAATACAGGAAGATTAGTGAGATGGTTTCTCTTGCTAATGGAATATGATTTTGAAGTTGTGGTAAGGAAAGGTAGGACTCATTTGAGAGCTGATCATCTCTCTAGGCTCACATCGGGAGAAGCCCCACAAGGAGTATCAGATGACCTTCCTGATGCTTACTTGTTTAATTTGGAAGTAGTACCGCAGTGGGCTAAGCCATTGGTACCAGTATTGACATACGGGCCTAATCATCCAGTGATAAACACTCGGAATAGAGAAGTTGTAAAAGCCCAAAAGTACCACATCATGGCAGGAAGCATGTACAAGCACACAGATCAAGGGATCTTGGCTTGTTGCGTAGAAGAGGATGAATACGCTAAATGGTTGCAATTAGCACATGTAGGTGCGTTAGAGCAACACTACTCAAAGCAAAGAACTTTACAGACCCTCAAGAGACTTGGAGTACATTGGCCAACTATGGAAGCTGATGTCCAAAAGTTGTGTAAGGAATGCTCAATCTGTTGCACTAAGCCACCTGTGGAACACGCCACTCTTTATCAAGTATCCATTGTACCAGATTGGAGCGAACCTCTCGTATCCTTCCTGAGGACAAACACATTCCCTCCAGACATGACTCTGGCTAGGAAAAGGAGTTTAGAACAAGAAGCCCAGGATTACTCACTCATCGGTAATAATCTATATAAGCGCGGTAAAGATGGTTACCTGAGATTGTGTGTCCATGAAAGTGAGTATCTTAAGATCTTAGAAACTGCTCACCAAGGTGTAGCAGGAGGACATTTTGGACCGGATCGGGTGATCAAGGCAATTCTATTTGCGGGCTTCTGGTGGCCGACCCTTCACATGGATGCACATACATATGTGAAACGGTGCGATGTATGTCAGAGGACTCAGTATCCTATACGCAAAGATGAGATGCCACTGAAACCTATGATGGGTGGACGTGCATTCTCTAAGTGGGGAATAGACTTCGTAGGTCCTATTAATCCCCCAGCTAAAGGTTCTCATGCGGAATACATCATTGTGGCAACAGATTATCTCACCAAGTGGGTAGAGGTAAAGGCTACGACAAAGAACGATGCTCAAACAACTGCCAAATTCTTGTTTGAGAATGTATTCACAAGATACGGGCTACCTATAGAGCTTGTAAGTGATAGAGGCACTCATTTCTTGAATGAAGTGATTGAAAATCTACTCCAAGAATTCTTGGTAATACACAAGAAGTCTGCCCCTTATCACCCTCAAGCTAATGGACAAGCTGAGAGCACTAATAAGATCTTATGCAATGTACTAACGAAATTAGTGAACACTAAACGCTCTGATTGGGACAAACAGCTACACCATGCTGTTTGGGCATACCGAGTTGCCTACAAAACGGTACTCCAAGCCACCCCCTTTCAGATGGTATTCGGTCAAAACGCTGTGCTACCCTTGGATTTCCTGATTCCTACATTGAAAGTAGCACAAGAGCACGAATGGACAGGCCATGAACTCTCCTCTAGGATTTTTGACCTTGAACGATTAGGAGAAACACGACTGAGAGCCGCTGCAGGAATATATGCAGCCAAGAAGAGACAGAAGGCATACTTTGATGCCCACGTAAAGGATAAGGGTTTGAAAGCAGGAGATCTAGTTTTAGTCTATGCACTGAAACAACACGCAAGGAAGCTAGAAAAGAGAGGCTACGGACCAATGATCATCAATAGGATCTCCACGAGTGGAGCAGTACAATTAGCCACATTAGAGGGTGATGTTCTCCCTAACTATATTAGCGGTTGTAGAGTCAAGTTGTATCAGGAACCCCTCACGGAGGAAATGCTCAGCCGACTCAATACTGCTAAGAAACGCAAAGAGGAAGAAAAGCGAATTCGAGAAGAGGCTCAAGCAGAAGCTTTAGAACGCATCAGAAGGATGAAGTTACGAAGGCAAGGCCGAGATCAGACTAGAGCAAATGACTATGCAGATCAAGGATGTCCCATGGCCATGTGTGAAGTTGCAGGAACAAGCTCGCATAGAATAATCGATAGACGTCCTTTCATAACCATAGATATGGGACGAGGAAAGAGTGCAAGAACCGTAAGAGCCTTGATTGACTCAGGTGCAGCCACTAGTGCTGTTAGAGTGTCTTACTGTCAAGAGTTGCAGTTAACTGTCAATCCTGTGGAAGCATATCTCATAGGATTGGGAGGCGTGGAAACCCCTTGCATGGGCGAGGTGGAACTTCCCCTCTACATTCATGATGAGGCAATGACAGTTAAAGTACTGGTGTGTCAGGATGAGGATCTCACTGAACCTCTTGTCTTGGGTCAAGACTGGATCTATGACCAAGCAGTCAATCTAAACCTAAGAAGTGGACTTCTCCAGGTTTGGATCAATCATAGTCGAGTTACAGTAGAATTAGACAATGGAGCACTCAAGGAACTAGGAAAGGCACAGACTCCTGGTCCTTCCAGGGGTACACATGAAGATGACCATGCTGTTCTTGTTCAAAACCCTGTGTTGCAGAGGAATGATATTTGCAAAAAAGGAGTCAGGGATGCAACGGAACTCCCTTCTTTTCCAAAGGCCAGAAGAAGGCAGCAACCAAACGTGGATCAAAGGCAGAAGAAGCAGAGTACTACCTATGTCCGAGATCAAAAGTACCTGCGCAGCAGAATGTCCCAGAAAATAAACCATGTGTGGGTGCGGAAAGGCGAACAACCGGTTGCACCACCGTCAACGACACGGGCGAAGTTTCTTATTAATAACCAACAACATGACATTAATAAGAAGTCTTGCAGAAATTCTCCTGCTAATGTGAAATCTATTTGGGTGCCCAAGAAGTCGATGAAGGCTAGCCCACAATCAAGACAAATTTGGGTGCCTAAGGCTTGCTTGAGGGCACCAGTAGCTACGCCGAGGCCACAACCTAAACAGCATAACGCAGCTACGCATACTGCCCGTATTCACTCGTTCTCAACGCTCAAGAACACACCAAGACCCAAGAGCGTGCATGTAATCAATTGTAAATGGGTCCCTAAAAAGCCTCATTTTCAAGCCGCGACACCGAGAAAGCTCTCTAGAGTCTCTACGAAACCGAAAGCAAAGCCCATCCACTGCATTTGGCAGCCTAAGACCTGTAATAAACCCCCCGACCCCAATTTGTAAATTCAACCCCACTTGCTAACTTCATTAGTCTCCTAGGATTACCCAAGCGTTAACCACACACACGTGCACCGAACACTTACTAACCCATTATTCGCTCCCGACCCTCATGTTAATATTGTGATGGGAACAACGGTCCTCACTTGTCCTGTACAATATTAACACCTGTTTGTATATTCTCACAGAGACAGACAGAAAGAAGTAAAATGGCTGATACAGTAGGAACTAGCTCCCAGGCCGGCTCCAGCCCACAAGTGGTGGACATCGAAAGTCTTCCAGTCGAGGAGGAGTTAAAGGAAAGACCAGCGGCATTACGGGCATTGCACGCAATACCAATTCAGAATCCCCCGCAGGGACACACAATGCCTGTGGGCAAAGCCTCACATTGGTTCAGTGACGTTGCTGGCCCCCTGGGTGAAGGCACGTATATGTGGGAATCCGAAGTCGAATTCAATGGACGATGGGGCCGATACCACTTCTTTACCCGGGAATTTGAAAGGCTACAGAATAACGAAGGATTGAAGCCGATCTGGAAGAAGGCAGGGCTTTATGACTATTTCAAGTCCCAACTACCAAAGCCAGATTTCCTAAGATGCTCATATCTCATTAGTACCCTCACCTCCAGCAAAGACAAGAAAGGATACAGCTCCTTTGTGCTCCCATCACTTACAAGGGGCAACGAGCTGAAGCGTTTCCGCTTAACTATCAATCTGGTAAGAGAAGCACTCGACATGCAGGGAATGCACATTCCAACAGAGAAAGAGACAATGGTTCCAGACAACATGAAGAACAGGAATCTGACAAAGCTGAAGGACATGGTTGCAATGACACCCACGATCGCCATCCACTTACGTATGGTCATGCAACATTTCGCCTTCCCCGCGCAGGATAGATTCACAATGCCTCCCAAAAAGATCTGGTTTAGCCTCTACCTGGCGGATGCTTTTGAGTTGACCATCAATATGCCCCACTGGATTATCGACCAGATTCATATGGCTCATCAGAGATGGTATAAGAAGCAAAGATCTGTATTGTATGGTTGCTGTGCACTCACAAGAATTGTATACAGATGTCTCGCCTATGATGTACCGGTGCAAAGGGCTCTGATCTGGTCCAGAGCACAGGAATTTCAACGACGATTGTCAGCCGTAGGGCCTCCCTCAAAGAAGATGCGAGGCACCGTCCAGATGCCTTGTGCACAAGCTCGCGGGGCAACCCTGACGCCTGAGACAACCCCAAGACTTCCACGAAGAGTGCAACCATTTACTATCAGGCTTCCCAGGCACAGCACAGATGGCCCCAATCTTGTATTTCCACCAGTACCGACTGATCTGGAGTTCCCGCATGGGTTCACTCTAGAGGATTTAACGGACGAAGAAGTCGCAAGAATCATAGAAGCTGTAAATGCAGAAGTTGAAGAAGAGCAAGCCAGCGGACAGCAAACTGCCCCAGACCAAGCACAGCCCAGCCAACCAGACGTAGTCAACGTGGACACTGAAGAAGAAGCTCATGGGGAGACACAGGGCGGACACCCAGAAGCAGAAGAACAAGAGTATGATCCAGAAGCCCTACAAGTACTGGAAGGTGCCCCCGCCTACACTAGCGCATTAAAGAAGCTTTACGATACCATGAACCGAGTTCAAGAGCAACACAGGCTCTCATTAGCTGCGGGTAAAGCTCTCATGAATCAGATTCTGGAGGAGGAAGGTGTGGACGAGCAGTACCGTGCCACCTTGGAAATGATATCAGATGCTTTAGGAGTACCAGAAACGGTGCATACCGCACTAGTGCACTCACGAAGAACAGAAAGAAGATATGGAAGACGCCCCCCACGAACGGGAAAACAAATGAACGTATTAGGATCAGGACCACAAGGCACTCCCACAACCACTGGCATGGCACACACAGTTCACGACACCGAGGAAGCCCACACATCGAGTGCACCCCCATCACCTCCCTTGCCACCTTCTCCCCCACATCGACCTCACTCACCTCCCTCTACCACTGTAACCTCCACTGTCACCACCTCTGAAACCACTACACACACCAACGCACAAACCATCAGTCCACCCACGCACTCTACTTCCACTGAAAACACGAGTCTAACTACAGCCACGATATACCTCACCACCCCCAGCACACTTCCTAGAAGTTCACAATTACACACACCGCTATACACATTCACCACACTCACCGCTACCACAATTCCCATGTTCACAGTCACTCCCACCACGAACCCCACTTTCATGGAGGTATCACCCACCTCTGCACCTCTCCCATCCCCCATTTACCCACACTCTCCCATTCCCCCACCTCCCCCCTCACCCGTCCATAGTACTGCATTCACAACCCCCTTTCCCTTTCCCTACCCCTCTGCATTCAATACTATTCCTCTCGGTAACTTATTTAATAATATGCATCAATGCATGGCCCAACTCCAGCAACATTACCAACACTTGGACGACCAACATACAAGGCTCTTCCAACGCCACGAGGATCTCCAAGCAAGATGTAGGGATCTTGAAGAGCAGAAGCAGCAATTAGTACAGCAGCACGCGACATTACAGGAGCAATACGCACAATTAGAAGCCAACCCACCTCAAACAGATGATGAAGAACGACGACATATGGACGAGCTGCTCCATTCGCAGATCACGGAAAACCTGAAACTTCGACGGAACTTGGGCCTCCTCCGCAAGCATATGTCGACCGCGTTAGAAGAGAATAAGAGATTACAGAAACAGAACGAAGAAAACCTGGAAGCGGCCATGGAGGGTTCCCCACAAGAGATTGACCCAGAACGATTCAAGGCGATACCCTCTGAGAATATGCAGGTGGTGTTAGAAACTCATGCAGACTTAATGGAGGCCCATGCCGCTTTAGAGAAAGAAAGAGATGAGTTACGAAGACAGTTGGCCACTCGACAGACAGAACCCAGCCCGAGCATAACTGCAGAAGAAACAGCTGAAGAGGTCATTAAACTCCGCGCCGAACTTGAGGAATTACGCAGCAAGGTTATGCAATATGAGCGTCAGCCCTCCCCTCTGGTAGACCCCGAGCCTGACGACCTGGTGCCAATTGAGGTAGAAGAAACATTTGAGGATCCCTACATACCAATGCCAACACCAGGCGGTAAGCGCACAGAACAGGGCATGGACACGATCGAGATCGAGGCACCGGAATGGATGCAAAAGTTAGAGAAAGTAGCCACGACGCATGATGACAGGGTGGCAGTCCAAATTGCCTTGATGTCAAAATTGGAGGAAGTGGTAATAAAATCTGATTATTTTCAGAATCTTTCCCACCATAGGTGGATCGGGCCATCGGATGATCTGTATGTACCTTTTTGCGTACTAATGGCGGATTACAATGCGGAGATCAAGCGCCACACCTCCAGGGAACCCACCTCTGCCACCCAATTTGCACCCGATGACATACCAGAGAGCGCCAAGCAAGGACATATCCGTCAACCAACATGGAGAATTCGACTGCTCAAAACCTATCCGGAGATGGTAAGAACATGGAACAACATGCCATTGTACATCAAATATAATCCATGTTATTGCCCTGTGTTTCGAAGGAGATCCTGGCCGGAGTACACACATACAGTGCTGACAATTAAAGGATGCGAGAAGTGGCTAAATTACGTGTATTTTGCACCCCCTAAAGGCGCACCCACAATTGGCTATATGATTTCAACGATTCGGCATTGGGGGGTCCGTTTCAAGAATGTTCCTGATATCATGACTCAGATGTGCCTGAAAATTTTCGAACTTATGCTGGTCACCTTTAGGACCTTCAAAAATGTCAAGGAACCGCATCTCTCAGCACTAGGATTTAATGAAGGGAACCAGGACCTTGTATACGACATGAGCACGACTCCATCGATCAATGTTGTGTATGCATGGCACGCTCGTATCAAATATCTACCGGCCTGCTTCAAACAAACATTTGAAGAGATGTTTGTCATGGGATTCTGGGAATATCATTCCGAGATATTCATTCCCAGACCATCCCATCTCTTGCAGTTGTTTGCAGTGGAACAAGCTCTCCACTCCGAAAAGCTACGTATGCCACATCCAGAGGTTCCTAGGCCGGTAGACTGGGATGCTCTTCTGACAGACTTGGCCAAGGGGTTGCGAATTGCTGAACAT
>CM035425.1:76802883-76820383 GCA_020310875.1 Ceratopteris richardii | reverse complement strand
CAAATGTGCGCCAGAAAAGTCGTAACTGTCAACTACCTTACACAGTCATATGAAATGACTTAGAACTCAATGTACAAGAGGAATTAGACTCAATCCTTCTACACAAACATGTGTTGATTATCAGAGAGGATGTGTACAAAATGGCTTGGCCTAATTTTGCTCACAGCCATGGAAAACTCTCTCAGACTCAGAAATTTTCTCTCACCATCTCTCTCAGAAATTACACGACTTTTCTCTACTCACTCAGATTACAAAAATGAGTTCTCTCATACATGTTTATGACTCAAATTAACTTATATACCTATGGTTTACATTCTTCTAGACTTGAACTCGTAAGTTCTAAAGATCAAATACAAATCTAGACTCTAATTTTGCACTAATTTACAATAGTGAAATTGTCCCTTCACTTAGGCTTGATTTTCTGTAGGTCTTTTCTTCACTTCTCCTTTCCTCCATCATATGTCTTCATATGTCTTCATATATCTTCATATATCTATGCCTAATTAGTGAGTGAAGCCCCAACAGCTCCCCCTCAATCACTAATTAGCATGCTTTGACTTCTTCACATAATCTTCTTCTCTTTTATTCCTCCCATCTCCTTGAACTTACTTGTCTTCACTCCATCCAAGCTTTTTGTCATAATATCTGCAATCTGATCTTTTGTAGAAGTGTACACCACTTCAATCTCTTTCTCCATTACCTTTTCTCTGAGAAAATGATACTGTATCTCTATGTGCTTTGTCCTTGCATGAAATACAGGATTTGCTGCAAGATATAATGAACTCATGTTATCTCCATGAATGATGGGTATACCTTGATCAATTCCCAAGCTTTTGAATAATGTCTGCATCCATATGACTTCCTTTGCTGCTTCCACAAGTCCTTTGTATTCAGCTTTTGTTGATGATAAGGCCACTGTGTGTTGTTTCTTTGAACACCAACTCACAAGCTTATCTCCAATGTATATCATATAACCATGGGTAGATCTTCTGTCATCTTGACTTCCTGCCCAATCTGAATCACTATAGGCTCTCAATCTTATATCTGATGTAAAAGGATAATACAATCCTTCTTTCAAAGTCCCTTTGATATATCTAAGGACTCTTTGACCTGCAATCCAATGTGGATCCTTTGGACAATGCATGAATTGAGAAAGGACACCAACTGCATAACTAAGATCAGGCCTTGTTAGAGTTGCATAAATCAAACTTCCCACTAAAGATTGATACTTCCTCATGTCTTTGAACTCTGCACCATCATATCTACTGAGTTTGTGATTGACTTCTAATGGTGTAGATGCCTCTCTGCAATTCTCCATGTTAAACTTCTTTAGAAGATTCAAGAGATACCTTTCTTGTGATACATATATGCCATGTTCTGCATAAGTGATTTCCATTCCAAGAAAATATGACAATTTTCCTAGATCACTTATCTTGAATTCCTTCTCAAGTAGCTTCTTCACCTCCTTGATTCCTTCATTTGAGGTACCTGTAATTATAATGTCATCTACATATATACAAATGTAGATCATACCTTCATCTGTTCTTTTGATAAGTAAACTTGCATCTGCCTTTGAACTTTGATATCCAAGGTCATTAAGATACTTTACAAGTCTATAATTCCAAGCTCTTGGAGCTTCCTTCAAACCATAAAGAGCTCTTCTCAACCTGCAAACATAATTTGGAAACTTATGATCTGCAAACCCTTGAGGTTGCTCCATGTAAACCTCATCTGATATATATCCATTCAAAAATGCATTCTTAATGTCCAATTGACTCAATGTCCATCCTTTTGATGCTGCAATGGCAATGATTGTCCTTATGGTTGACATCTTTGCTACAGGACTGAATGTCTCATCATAATCTATGCCAAAAGTTTGAGCATAACCTTTAACCACCAATCTGGCTTTGTATCTGGCTATAGTTCCATCTGCATGCTTTTTAACTTTGTAAACCCATTTATTTCCAATCACTTTCTTACCATTAGGCTTTGGGACAAGTTCCCAAGTTTTGTTCTCTTCAAGAGCATCAAACTCTTCCTTCATTGCTACTTCCCATTGTCTCTTACCCTTTGCTTCATCATAGCCTTGAGGTTCTTCATCTTCCTTAACCATGTAAGCATAATTTTTCTGAGTCAAGTAAGAAGTATCATAGGAATACCTTGTAGGTTGCTTCTTCATTCTGGTTGACCTTCTTGGTTCACACTCTTCATGTATATCTGGATGTACTTCTTCATCAAATATTGGTCCATCTTCATTCCTTCTATATGATCCAACTCTTGATGTGCTTGCTTGCATATGTTCTTCATCACCATCTATCTGCATATGTGACTTACCTCTTGCACTCCTTCTTATCTCTTCTTCAAATGTTTCAAGATCACAATCTTTATCTGCATACCAACTCTTCTGTTCATCAAAAGTTACATCTCTGGAAACAATAAAATGTTTAGTCAGAGGACTCCATAGTCTATAACCCATTTGCTTTTCAGCATACCCAATGAACACATATTTTTCTGCCTTTGGTTCAAGCTTATGTCTGAGTTGTGATGGCACATAAGCATAGGCAATTGACCCAAACACTTTACAATGGTCAAGTGTTGGTTTCTTACCCCACCAAGCTTCATAAGGGGTCATACCATTCAAAGCTCCACATGGTAACCTATTCACAAGGTATGTGGCTGTATTTACAGCCTCAGCCCAAAGATAATTAGGGAAATTCTTTTCCTTTAGCATTGCTCTTGCAAATTCAACCAATGTTCTATTTCTTCTTTCTGCCACCCCATTATGTTGAGGTGTATACCTGCAAGTTATCTCTCTCTTGATACCTGCATTCCAAAGATAATCATTAAACTCTTGAGAGAAGTATTCTCCCCCTCCATCAGACCTTAGCCTCTTGAGTTTGTGACCTGTAACTCTTTCTGCATAAGTATGAAAATGTTTGAAGGCTCCAAAAACTTCTGATCTTTCCTTTAGAACATAAAGGGTTATCCACCTTGTAGCATCATCAATAAACAAAACATAATACCTAGATCCATTTATTGAACCTTCTTTTGTTGGTCCCCATACATCTGTATGTATGAGTTCAAGCAAACCATCATGCTTGAATCCTTTCTTCTGAAATGGTTGTCTATGAGCTTTTCCCATCTGACAAGCTTCACACTTGTATATCATATGTTGATTCTTTACATTTGGTAGTCCCAATACAGATTGGTTCTCCACCATAGTTTTGATTCCTCTTTCATTGAAATGTCCCAATCTTTTATGCCAAAGATCTAGCTCTGTAATTACTTCATCACCATGTGTGATTAGGGCTTGACCAACATTTCCTTGTACTTTGAGAGTAAAAAGTCTACCTTCCTTCTTACCACAAACAATGGGTTTGTATGCATCCTCTGAATCTTCAACAAATACCCCTTCATTTGTAAATCTGACTTGAAAACCTTTTTCCACTATTTGTCCAACACTAATAAGATTCTTTGGTATTGTTGGAACATACAAAACATTTGTTAATAAATCAGCTCCACTCCTGCACTTCACTTTTCCAATTGAATGCACATTATGTTTTGTATTATCACCTGTTTGTACTGTATGACTTGAATTGCCTTCTTCCAATTCTGACAATAATTCTATATTACCTGATAAATGATTTGAACAACCAGAGTCAATATAAAATACCTTGAGATCCTCCTTCTCTGATGAACTAATTGAATTCATCATCAATGTTGTATGGTTGTCATTCTGTGTGTCATTTGCATAATTGTAATATGTAGTGTTGTATGATTGGTTCTGATTCCAATTTCTACCACCACCTCTTCCATAGCTTCCTCTTGAATTCTGTCTTCCTCTTTGAAATTGATTTTGAAACCTTCCACCTCTTCCTCTGCCATTGTTATTCTGATTTTGGCTTGCTCCTTGTTGATTGTGCCAACAATCATATGCTAGATGATTGCTCAATCCACAAATCCAACATGTCTTCTTGTTATTGTTCTGATTACCTCTACCTCTTCCATTACCTCGACCTTTACCTCTGCCAAAACCTCTTCCTCTTGCATAATTTGCTTGAGTTGTTGACTCTTCTTCATCCTTTGCCTTGCCTTTATCTCCTTTCTTTTTGTTCTTTACATACATTGCAGAACTTTGACCTTTGTCTCCATCTGACTTCAAGTCTTGCTCAAATGTGAGCATCAATCCAAGTAATTGATTTAATTCTGGCACATAATGGTTTAATGAGAGTTCTGTTGAAAGTACAAAAGGCTTCCATCTCTCATCACCTCTTAATCCTGCAAGTAATTGTGCTATCAGCCTATGATCTTCAATATCCTCATCAATAGATCCAAGACTATCTGCCAAGTCCTTCATCTTAGTGACATAATCACTAATGCTCTGATTTTGCTTTTTCTTGAATGTGGTGAACTCTGACCATAAGCTAGCTTTCCTAGCTTTAGTAGTGTTTTGGAAGTGGTCTTCCAAAGCATTCCAAATATCTTCAGCTGTTTCTAAACCTCTGATGTGTGGCAACAAATGATCTGTAATAGTGTTGTATATATAAGCTCTTGCACTTGCATCTCTCTTCTGCCATAACTTCAAAGCTTCTAGCTCTTCCTTTCTTGGATGACTTTCATCTTCAAATTTAGGCTTCTCTTCTTCACCTGTCACATATACCATTAGATCCTTACTCATAAGTAAGGCCTCCATCCTCATTACCCAAGCAGGATAGTTATCTCTGTCCAATTTGTCAATGGACACATGATCTGCCATGGTATCCTTGCTTCTGCTTCAACCTGTAAGTATAAGGTTAAAGAATGATACCTTTTGTAGACCTTTACCCTTGGAAGTGACTTCGAAGTAACCTTCTGATGACTTTTGTTGTTGAACACCTCAGCTTCCTCCTTCTTTGATAAAGAACTCTTCAATTCTTCTTGTATCTGCTCTCCTTTACTTCTTGAGGACCTTATCTGCTCTGATACCACTTGTTGGTGTGTAAAACACCACAAGAACCAAACTAATGTGGTATTAGAAGACCTCCATAACCATCATTAGCTTAGCAAAACTCACATTGTAAGTATTCATCTCTGAATTTAGTGAAAATCAAAATTTCACTTCACAGAAATCTGCGCCTTTTCTTCAATCCTTCAATCTGACCTGTATTAGCTCAATCTTTGCAAAATCTTTTGATCACTTGCTAAAGAATGTTCTTGCTGATGTTAAGCAACACATAATAACCAAAACTTTCAAGTAATAACTTCAAAATCTTCTGATTTAGCTTCAACTTTTTCACTATGTCTAAAAACTGAAAATTCACTTCATCGATTTGACATACCTCCACTCTTAAGCTGATTTCTCTGAGTACACGTCCCGTTTCTCAAAGATCTTTTGACCAAATGTAGTTGAGGATAATAGCTTTCAAACGAGCTATCACTTACCAAAAACTTTACACTATGCTTCGAGATCTGACCTTCAGAAGATCAGTCAAATGTGCGCCAGAAAAGTCGTAACTGTCAACTACCTTACACAGTCATATGAAATGACTTAGAACTCAATGTACAAGAGGAATTAGACTCAATCCTTCTACACAAACATGTGTTGATTATCAGAGAGGATGTGTACAAAATGGCTTGGCCTAATTTTGCTCACAGCCATGGAAAACTCTCTCAGACTCAGAAATTTTCTCTCACCATCTCTCTCAGAAATTACACGACTTTTCTCTACTCACTCAGATTACAAAAATGAGTTCTCTCATACATGTTTATGACTCAAATTAACTTATATACCTATGGTTTACATTCTTCTAGACTTGAACTCGTAAGTTCTAAAGATCAAATACAAATCTAGACTCTAATTTTGCACTAATTTACAATAGTGAAATTGTCCCTTCACTTAGGCTTGATTTTCTGTAGGTCTTTTCTTCACTTCTCCTTTCCTCCATCATATGTCTTCATATGTCTTCATATATCTTCATATATCTATGCCTAATTAGTGAGTGAAGCCCCAACATATATGTATATGTATATGTATATGTATATGTATATGTATATGTATATGTATATGTATATGTATATGTATATGTGTATGTATATGTATATGTATATGTATATGTATATGTATATGTATATGTATATGTATATGTATATGTATATGTATATGTATATGTATATGTATATGTATATGTATATGTATATGTATATGTATATGTATATGTATATGTATATGTATATGTATATGTATATGTATATGTATATGTATATGTATATGTATATGTATATGTATATGTATATGTATATGTATATGTATATGTATATGTATATGTATATGTATATGTATATGTATATGTATATGTATATGTATATGTATATGTATATGTATATGTATATGTATATGTATATGTATATGTATATGTATATGTATATGTATATGTATATGTATATGTATATGTATATGTATATGTATATGTATATGTATATGTATATGTATATGTATATGTATATGTATATGTATATGTATATGTATATGTATATGTATATGTATATGTATATGTATATGTATATGTATATGTATATGTATATGTATATGTATATGTATATGTATAGGTATATGTATATGTATAGGTATACCTATATGTATATGTCTCTCTCTCTCTCACTCTCTCTCTCTCTCTCTCTCTCTCTCTCTCTCTCTCTCTCTCTCTCTCTCTCTCTCTCTCTCTCTCTCTCTCTCCCTCTCTCTCTGTCTATTTATATATATATGTGTGTGTGTGTATGTGTGTGTATGTGTATATTGATGGAGTATATCCACTCTTAGTTGTAGCAAAAGATCGATAGGCCCTTACTAAGACCAAAATGCTCACTACCACAACCCACCCAAAGTTGAATTGTTCTTATGAATAGAGAGTTGAACCTATGAAATTTTTCATGATGAAAGTAGACTTTCTAATGTCTCCAACAAGCTAGATATCACTCAATTTGCACAATTGACCCATGTGAAGTTACTTGCACACAAGAGACAAAAAATTGCCCAAATATGTAGGTTATACCTATGTGTACCTCTTCACACACATATATTTGGAAATATGTAGAGATAGACTAAAGAGATTCGAATATCAATGTAATAAAGGAGAATAAATACTTGATACTAAGCTTATAATCAAAACAGATCTTACTAGAATAGGTACAAGATGAGTTATCTTTGTCATTAAGAATACAACTACATAATGAAATATAGATGGTCAAAGATTTTGTCCTAAGAGAAAATTCCAGTTGGTAAAGGGACGAAGTTAGCTAGGGTGTAGCTTAGACCTAGAGTATATACTCCCAATGAGAGCCTAAAAATTCACAATTGAATCTAGAGGATGGCCGTAAATTCCTTCAAATTTCTTGCTTATATAATGCTTCAAATTATGTGTACAATTTGAATTCAAATCATGCATCATGAATCTCTAATATTTCTCCATCAAGTTAGATGGAATCTTGAACTGAAAACTTGTGGAGAAGTGGTTATACATGTTACCAAAAAAATGAAGTGATGTGGCACTTGAATTTAGCATTGGTTCACACACACATGAGCTTGTTAAATATCTAACACTTCTCCTCAAGCTTAGGTGGGAGTCTCTATTAATCTCCTTCAAGTTGAGGTTGATCTTCAACTTCTCCAACTTGCTTGCATCCATGAATTTGGTCATGGTATCTGCTAGTTTCTCCTTTGCTTTGATGTACTTGATGTTCACTTCCTTGTCTAGTACCTTATCTTTTAGGCATTTATAATGGATCTCTATGTGCCTTCTTCGTGCATGGAACATAGGGTTGATGGCTAGATGAGTGCTTGATATGTTACCTCAAAGTAGAGTAAACTCTTTGACCTCCACATCCAAGTCCTTGAAGAGCTTTTTCACGCACATGATGTCACATGTAGCAAGTGGTGAAGCTCTATATTCAACCTTAGTAGATGATAATGCAACTATTGGTTTCTCCTTTGACATCCATGAGATGACTCTTTGACCTATCATAAAGACATAGACAGATGTGCTCCTTTTTTCCTCCTTTGAACAATGCAATCAACATCTCGAAAGCCTAGTGGTTGTAATCCATCTCTATAAGGGTAGTACAAACCTTGGTTGAAAGTGTGCTTGATATACCTAAGCACTTTCTTGGTTGCATTCATCTGAACATCACCTCTTGATTTCAAAAATTGAGTAATAACTCCTAAATCATAACACAAGTTCGTTCTTGTGATGGTAGCATAATTAAGGCTTCCAATTATGCTTCTATATGTTGAGATATCTTCAAGAGGCTGCCCTTCACCTATGAATAACTTAGTTTTTGGATCCACAAGTTGTGTGGCTTACATACACTCATACCATAGTTATAAAGTACATCTAGCATGTATTTCCTTTGAGTTGGGTAAACACTATTTTCTACATAGATAAATTCAATTTCAAGAACATATTTGAGCACTCCAAGATCTAAAATCTTGAATTCGTTCCCCAAGTTGGCTTTGCTCCATTCGATACCTACATCATCACTTCTTGTTATGATAAACTAATCCACATACATGCATATGTAGGAAACTAGTCCTCCTTCGCTCTTGAGGTATAGGGAGGGATTTGCATCACTTTCTTTGTATCCACATCTACATAAACATTCCATAAGCCTTTGATTCCATGCCTTAGGAGCTTTCTTTAAACCATAAAATGCTTTTCTAAGTTTACAAAAATAATTTGAATATTTAGGGTTTTTAAACCCCAATGGGTTAGTCATGTAGACTGTCTCTTGCAAATCACCATTAAGAAAGGAATTCTTTACATTCGATTGATATATTTGCCACCTCCTACATGTGGCAACTCTAATGATTGCCGTAACTATGTTTGTTTTTGGAACTATGTTGAATGTTTCTTCATAGTCAATCTCATAGGATTGAGCAAATCCCTTTGCCACAAGCCTTTCTTTGAGCTTAGAAATTCAACCATAAAAGTTTCTCCTCACTTTATAGACCCACTTTTTTTCAGTTACATTCATCCCTTCTTGTCTTGGAACTAGACTTCATGTGTTGTTGTCTTCAAGGGCTTTCTACTATTCTTTCATAGCTTTTTGCCACTCCTTTGTGTCCTTGGCCTCTTCATAAGTAGAAGGTTCATGGTCTTTGATAACCCTAGACATGAACGCATAATGCTTAGCAATATAACTATCATAGACAAGCCTTGAGATTGGACTTTTTACCCTTTTTGACCTCTTTTCTTCTCCCTTTAGTGGAATGAACCTTCTTTTCCTTGGTGCCTTGATCTTTGTTTTTTATGTAACTCCGCCTTCTAACTTAGGTTCTTCAAAATATTCAACTTCATGTCCATACCATTGTTGCCTTTCCTTTATTCAATAATTCATAGGATGAATCCATTCTCCAACTTCTTTGTATGTTTGGACCAATTATTTCCTAGCTATCTTGAACCTTAGCTTCAAATATCCTCTCTACCTCTTCAATATCTTCATCCTGCAATGGAACTTTGAGAGCATACCATGGTTTGAGTTCATCAAACACTACATCTCTAGATACCTTTAACTCCTTTGTAATAGGGTTGTAGCACCTGTAACCTTTTTTTTGATATATTTTAGTAGTGATCTGTGTGAACACACTAGAACCGCACGTGTACATTCACTTGGTAATACATTCAGTATTGTGTGTTGTGCTCCAAGCTTCTTCTTCTTCTTCCTTGTGTTGTTCTTGTGCTTCCATAGACCTCAAAATCCAACAATTGGTATTAGAGCAGGTTGCCTATTCATCTACGGCATCATCAAAACCCCTCCAATCACAGTCGCAGAATCGCATGAAAATTTGAAAGCATACTGAAGGTGATTAGAGTTCAAAACAGCTTCACGATGGGGTATCAGATTTTGATATGAACTCATTCTAGCCTTTGAATGCACTATTGGAGTGCCTATGTAGGCAATTTCATCCTTTTATGCCAAACATATATACATGTTTCTATTCACCCGTACAAGCGCCATTAAGTCTGCTACATGTTTAGCAGAGCTTTTTAGGGTACTTTTGTTCAATGTTTTGAGATACAACCATTTTTGTTGAAAACAATGATGTATTTCGTATGTTGGATATTGAGGACAAGTTGGATTGCACTAATTACCCAGTCTGGGTAGACATGATGTATCATGTATTTATGGCAAAAGGACTATAGAATATTGTGGAAGGTATTGAAAATTGACCTAGTACACCTACAAATACAACTATTGAAGGTGATGCAAATAGTGTTGAAGATGAAAATATTCAAATTCCTATTTGTGTTGCAGTCCTCGTTGCACCTATTGCACAGAACATTTGATTGGATGGCACAGATGCTAATGCACATGTATTGATAGATGTATCTATCAAATGTGCCATTATCCCTCATATTCGCTCATGCAAAACAACAAAGCATGCTTGGGATACACTTAACACTTTATACTAGGTAAGAAATGAGGCTCATGTTACTTACCTCCAAAAGAGTTGGAGAGTGAGCATGTGAATGAAGGAGATTCTATGGATGGTTTTTTGACAAAGATCAAGCATATCAAAGAGCAGTTGATTTCTACTGATGAATTCTTGCCAGATAGTTCACTTGTGTAGAACATTCTTAATGGTCTTCCAGATTCATATCAAAGTATTGCTTCTACTCTTTGGTTGATGATGAAAGGCAATCCAAATGCCTTAATGTTTGAGGACTTAGTCTCTCTTTCACTACAATGTACGAGGGGCATACTGACATTGTCCATATCGACGGTCATACCTCAACATTGGTATGACCATTGGAAATGTCTAGAAAGACCATGTTAATCATACTAACAATCATTTGATGGTTGGTATGACCGTTAAAAACTATAGGTTTGTATACCCATCAGAAATTCTCGGTGCTAGTACAAGTGCTAATATATGCACCCATATAGGCATCCATAGATAGGAATTACCAATGCTCATATCGATGCCTATATTGATGGTGTGCTTAACATATCTTGTGCACACACACACTCACACATACACACACATCTCTCTCTAGATCTCGCATCTTGGTAAGTGATGCATGTACTCTTTCACCCTTTCTCTTTATCTATGTCTTGTCTTTTCTAATTTCTCTTCTCATTGGTTTTGTAGGAGCTTTTTGGGATCGGTTCTATGGAATTTGATGAGAGACAACACTGATTGTGCTTTGACGACAGTAATCCAAAGAATTACAGTGATGTAAATGATTGTTTTGTTCTCTATTGATAGAGAGTGAGAGAGAGCGAGAGAGAGATGAAAGAGAGAGAGATAGAGAAAGAGAGAGAAAGAGAGAGAGAGATCTAGAGAGAGATGAATAGAGAGACGAAAGAGAGAGAGAAAGAGAGAAAGATAGAAAGATAGAGATACATACACACACACATAGATGTAAATGATTGTTTTGTTCTTTATTAGAACTAGAGCTAGAGAGAGAGAGAGATGAAAGAGAGAGAGAGAGAGACAGAGAGAGAGAGAGAAAGCGAGAGAGAGAGAGAGAGAGATGAAAGAGAGGGAGAAAGAGAGATAGATAAAGAGAGAGATAGAGATACATACACACACACATACTCATGTATATGCATGCATACATACACACACACATACATATGCATACATACATACACACACATATACACATATGCATACATACATTCACGCATATATGTACACACACATTCATACACATACATACACACACATATGCATATATTACATATACTCTCACATGCATACACATACACACATGTGCACACACACATACATACACATGCATACATGTACTCACATACATATTACATACACACATTTATATTCATGCATATGCATGCATGCATACACACACATACATACACACACATACATACACACACATACATACACACACATACATACACACACATACATACACACACATACATACACACACATACATATACACACACTCACATATATACATACACACTCACACCTATACACACACACTTAAATAAATATTACATACACACACATATATGCATACACATGCATATGCATACATACATATACACACATATGCATACACACATATACATACATACATGCACACACACACAAATATATATACACACATGCATATGCATAGATACATACACACACATATACATACACACATGTACACACACATATATGTACATACTATAAGAAAAAACTTGAATGATGTGTGTGTGACTCTCCTCCCATCCATATATACCCTCTTGTATTCCAAAAATAGCAATGATCTAGAATAGTCTACTGCCACTATGTGTACATCATGCAACAATTATTCCCATTACCATTGAATACCTTAGGGTATCCCCCAAGCTTGGGACCTTGGCTATGGCTAGCCCTTGTCCCTCACACACATAGAATGATCCCTATGGACCAATATCATGATCTCTATGGACCAATATTTGACACTCTCTCCCCCTTCTAAAGATCATTGTCCTCAATGATCAATGAGGGAAAAGTACTTGTGAACTAGAGCTTCTGATTCCCAAGTAGAATCAATAATTGGTGATCCTCTCCAGGCTACTAGATACTCCTGGATGTCATGATTCCTCAATCACTTCTATCTCCAATCTAGTATCCTATCTGGAGAATGATTTGTGCTATCACTTTCCTACAAAGAAACAATACCCTCTATTAGATTATCCTCCCTGGAAATATACTTTCCAAGTTTACTGACATGAAACATTGGATGGACTCTACAATCTGGAGAAGCTCTAATCGGTATGCAACTTCACTCAGTTTTTAACTATCTTCCAAGGTCCACAAAACCTTGGTGAAAGCTTACTACACTTCCCTGTGGATAGTGAAGTAGATCTGGCTAGTACCTAAAGAAACACTCTCTCTCCTTCCGAAACAGATCTAGGAGATCTCTTCTTGTCAACATACTCTTTTGCCCTATCAGTGGCTTGCTGCATCTTGGCTTTAGCTATTTCTAAATTTGCTTGGACGATCGCTTAGAACTCCAAAGCACTAGGACATTTCTTTGGCATTCCTATGGTGTTGGGAGCATTGGGACTCATGCCATAGTTCATCTCAAAAGGAGACATTCATGTCACCTTGTGAGGCCTATTGTTATAAGCAAAATCAACTAGTGGCAAATAACTATCCCAATCTGTTTGCCTCTCAAACACATTGCCCTAAACATGTCCTCTAAAATCAAGTTGACCCTCTCAGTCTGACCATCTGTTTGAGCATGATCACCACTGCTCATCTTTTAATGACACTTTTAGTTTGTCAAATACAAACTTCCAGAAGTATCCTATGAATCTGACATCCCTATCTGAAACTATGGATACGATAACCCATGCAATCTAAAGACATGCTAGAGAAACAAATCCGCTATCAGTGGAGTTTCTATTGTCTCCTCCATGGATATGAAATGAGCCATCTTACTCAATTTGTCTACCACAATTAGGAAAGTATCCTGCTTCCTTTGGTTCTATGATAACCAATCTATAAAGTCCATGGATACACTATCCTAATTATGATCAGGAACCTGTAAAGGATGCAAAAGACCTGGTGTCTTTACCCTTTCTGCTTTGTTGACTTGACACATTATGCATTGTTGAACATAAGTGTGGACATCTTTGGCTAATCCAGGCCACCAAAATGTTCCTCTTACAAGATTTATTGTCTTATCAACACTATGATGTCTTGCGCAAGGCACATCATGGTTATCATGCATGGATTTCTTCTCAAATCTTGGGAATCTGGTATGCAAACCTTTCCTTTTCGTTTGACTATTCCATTCTCCTATGAGAAATTGGAATAGAGAATGGACTTTTTCTCTCTGCTATGTGAAGAAAGAGTTGGAATTGCCCCATCTCCTATAACAGAGTCGTCATTGATGGCTCTAATAATCTGTAACAAATGTGGATCTTCCACCTGTGCTTCCTCTATCTCTTGATGCAATAAGCTTTCTAGAACTATAAAGCTCATTTGATACATTATCTATGATAATCCATCAATAACTATATTGTTTTTGCCTCTTCTATACATGATTTCCATGTGAAACTCCTGCATGAGCTCAGCCCAACAAGTTTATCTACATCAAAGATTTGGTTGAATACAAAATAGTTGAGTGTATGGTGATCTTTGTATACCTTAAAGTGTGCACCATAAAGACAATGTCTATAGACTTTAAGTGCATGCACCATTGCATACAACTCTTGTTCATGCACTGGCCAATTACGTTGTGCATTTGTCAATTTCTTGCTTTCAAAAGCTATTTGTCTGCCATCTTGGCTCAAAACTACCCCTATGGCTATGCCACTAGCATCTATCTCTAACTCAAAGGGTTTCTATGGATCTATCACTTTGAGCATATGAGCCTCTAAAACAGTTGGTTTTAGAGTATCAAAACTATCTTGCTCCTCTTGCTTCCATGAAAATGGAACTTTGTCTTGAAGCAAGTTCATCATAGGTGCTGCTATCAACAAAAAAGAAGAGACGAGTATTTATAGAAATTGAAAAGTCCTAGAAATGAATGTAGCTGCCCCTCATCCTGAGGAGTAGGCCAAGATAATACAAATGAGATCTTCTTGGGATCCATCTGAACCCCATCGGCCGATACCACATGCCGTAGATACTCTATCCTCAAAAGATACAACTGAGTCATCTCTGGATTAACATATAGCTGATTTTCTTTTAAAACATTCAATACTAACCTTAGATGATTCTCATGCTCATGCACAGTGCTACTATACACTAACAAATCATCAACAAAATCAACAACACATTTTCCAATGAATGGACTTAAAATATCATTCATTAACATCATAAATGTCACCGGTGCATTAGTCAAACCAAATGGCATGAGTAAATACTCATACTGACCAAAACAGGTCCTCAAAGTTATCTTATGTACATCATGATCTCTTACTCTAATCTGATGGTAGCCACTTTTTAAACCTATCTTACTAAATACAATGGCTCCACCTAGAGCATCTAAAAGATCATCAATCTTGGGCCTCGAATATTTGTGTGTAATAGTAATCTTATTGAGTGCTCAATAGTCGATGCACATCCTATAAGATCCATCTTTCTTCTTCACAAGAAGAACTGGTGCTGCAAAGTGTGAATAGCTAGGTCTAATCAGCCCATTTTGTAGGTATTCGTC
The DNA here is from genome assembly GCA_020310875.1 of Ceratopteris richardii. Taxonomy (NCBI): domain Eukaryota; kingdom Viridiplantae; phylum Streptophyta; class Polypodiopsida; order Polypodiales; family Pteridaceae; genus Ceratopteris; species Ceratopteris richardii. The sequence continues at coordinate 76,805,231 of CM035425.1, read as the reverse complement.
CATGACCTTGTGGCCTTCATTTTCCTCTTGCAAACTCATTCAAAATGGTGGATGAGCAATCGGACTCACTCCCGGTACCAATTCGATTATATGCTCTATTTTCCTGCAAGGAGGCAAACCAGAAAGTAATTCTTTCAAGAACAACTCTTGGAATTCTGCTCTTACTTTTGTTGAAAGTGTTGGAGCATTCCAACTAAAGTCTCCATGACTACATGAATCCATCACAATACATAATGAATGCACAAAATAAAGAAAATAAATAAACTTACAATCAATCCTAAGCAACTTGGTAGCATTTACCAATCGCGTTTCTTGGAAATTTGGCTCTCCACACATCAGTAGTCATCTGCCCTCATGCTCAGACTGATACACATGTGAAGCAAAGTCAATGACTGGTCTCTTCCTCACATGCTACTTCTTACTAAGGATTACATTGAAATGTGCTAGTCTCGCTATTTCAAAATCCAATCTATCCTCATAGGACTAGATTTGAATAGATAGATCAACAACGCATCGATCCCATGTCTCCGTTCCCTTCCCATCGACTAACTCTATTGTGTAGGCGTACTCTGACTAAAGAGTCTCTAGATGTAACCTCTTGAATAGTCAGGAACTAATGACATTATGCGTCAACCCAATGTCAAAAAGTACCTTGATAGGCTATCTTGCCACGGCTCCCCTCATGACAGTGAGTTTTGTATCTAGAATCGATATCCTTTTTGTGCCACTAGCAAAAGCACAGCATCTATTATAGTCAGCACCTTCTTCGTGACCATCATGGCCACTATGGGAGATGACATCCGGGATGGGGAATCACCAAAGTCCTCATCATCACTACTCTTGGCCTGAGTGGGATTTATGACTATGGTGGTTGCTATCTTCTTTTTCTTAGGGCAGTCCTTGAATAGGTGCTACCTTAAACACACATAGCATAACCCTTCTTTCATTGCCTTCTCTTTCTATTGAGGGGTAAGAATAGACTTATTGTAAGCCCTCTCAGCCATAATAGACACTTTTCTCTTACCTCCTGCAACTGTCTTGATCATATGCATCTACTTAGCCTCTTCAGAAGGTCGTGCACTAATCAAACCAAGAGTAAGTGTGTGGAAGGATTGATTGACCTTAGGCCATGAGGACCTCTGATCTTCAAAGCTTGTGTCCCTATTGCCATCCTCATAGACCAAATCCATCTCATGGCATGTGCCAAAGACTGACATCTCTCTTTCCACACTAACAGTCTAATAGCTTCTCTCAATCCCAAGATGAACTTGTGGACCTAGAGAAACTCAAGGATAGTATCAAGCACTTAAAGAAGCACCTCCCTATACTTATCTGCATACTCTTGAACTATCTGATTCTTTTGACTGATGAGGAACATGGTGTCTAGTGCTCTAGACCTCTCATTAGGCGGTAAAAAATTATTTTAGGACAAGATCTTGAACTGATCCCAAGTCTTGGGCTCCTTCTTATCTTGTTCTATCTTATGCCACTACCTATGGACGATGTCCATAAAGTTATATGTGGCCTGGTGAATCTTTTGTCTATCATTCATGATATGACATAAGCGGAAGCACTCCTCCAACTTGTTGAGCCACTATTCAATAGCATAAGCAGTCCTAACACTAGTCAAACCATGATCTCTAGGGGGCTTAAGATCCTTAAGATGCCATCTAGCCTCTCTAACTAGGATGATATCTCTAAGGACTTCTAGAGTTGGAGGCTCATCTGGAGCATCTACATCCATCCCTATCGAATCAGGTTCTAGCAAATCTCCCCCTTTCTTGGAACCATGCACGTGTTCCAAGATATCGTGGAGTGTGCTCTTTGGATTGGTAATCCTATTACTCATGGTCTGAAGAGAATCTATGGGTTGCTCTTACATGAGTGTATCTCTCCTAAAAGGGGATGATGGTCTTGAGTCCATAGTAGGATAGGGTGATGGTCAAATTTTTTATTTTTTGATTTGTATTTTTTGTGGTTTTCAAATAGTATGCTCTATGTATGCAGAAATAAGTAAGTGGAAGCAGAAATAAAACAAATCACAAGCTTTTGCTCAATGGAAAATGAAGAAACAAGAAACATAGTATGTTTTGTATTCTTTAATGCATATGCATACTAATTTCTAAAAGTTTTGATAGTATAACAGCGTAATTTTGAAAATCAGAAAAAATATCCCAAGTAATCGACAAGCAATTTTTGCAATAACGGTGCCGACAGGCATAATCTAACTACAAATAGACCGAAGGGGATTACATACCCTTACAAATTTATCTTTCTTTCCTCACTAAACCTACAAGAAAATGCTTACCTGTTCCTACAAACAAGAACTCATGCACCGCACAATTCTA
>CM035425.1:76610383-76797883 GCA_020310875.1 Ceratopteris richardii | reverse complement strand
ACAAAGTAAGGACTTGGAAGAGCGAGGCCATATGCAAGAGTTGTGAGCAATTACCAAGCCTAATGGAATAGTGTCGCTACAAAGAGCTCCTTGGGTGCTCTACAAAATGGAAGAGCAACAATTGAAGAAGGTAATTTGAGAGTTTCAGACACCTACTTGGTGCATGAGGGTTGGAGAGGTATGAGCTTGCCAAGGAGACCAATGCAAAGGAAAGATCTTGGTTTTGAAAGAATCATTCCACTCACTTTTTGCCCCTTTCAAAAATTCTTTGACCTCTTCCACCCCTTATAACAAGCAGATGGCTAGATACAACCATTTCACAAGCTACAGCACCAGGTGAGGATATCTCTGAAGAAGAGGAGGAACTCGCAAAGGGATGTGATTGGAAGTATTCCAAATACAGTGCACTATGATCTTATGGATGACACTTTTGGATCTCACGAATCAACAAAAATAGGTCTACTTTTGATAGTGGGGTGATGATGAAATTTTTCCAAAAAAATAGAGCTAGTGCAAGAGATGAAAATGCTCAAGAAGGACAGCTCAAGTATTATGGATTCATCCAAGATATCTTGAATCTATGCTTCAGGAGGTTTGACTACTTTCTGTTTGATGTGAAATAGTTCAAAGTAGTCACCTCTAGAAGAAACATAATAGCGAGGTAGGATAAGAGTGGTTTGCTTCAATTAGACTCCACAAAGTTATGGTTAGATGAAAGAGATACATTTGTGCTTCCCGAACACTGTGAGCAGGTTGTCTTTATGTTAGATTCAAAAGAACCAGAGCATCTATTTGTTTTACAAGTCTCTCCACATAGCAGAAAAATTGGTGAGGACATAGATGGAGAAGAAATTCCATCTCTAGTGGACTCTGAGGTGCATTTGGTAGTGAAGAAGGAAGAGATAATTGTCTGAGATGAAGAGGTCTTTGAAGAAGAAGAGGTACACGATGAAGTAATAGATGATATATTATACAAGGATGATGATCAAGAATGGGTGACCATATCAAGAGATCTAGAAGTCATCAATGTAGAGATAGATATCCTCTAGCATCAGATCTCCAAGAGGATGCTAGAATAGAGGATTTATGAAGCAAACACTTGTACATACTAATTTGTGTTTATTTATTTTTCTATGTTTTTTTGTACACTATTATCTTTTTATATTACCATTATTATCATATTCTAATTATTTGAGTTTTCAATTGCAGAGCATGATGGGAGACAGTCCATCGGTCACGCCACACTCCCTGATAGAGGAGCAATTTATGGATTTTATACCTCAATCACCTCCTGCTTATATGGATAGAGCGTCATAGTACTTTATCGTTCATGATAGCACTCCCCCAACCTTACTCACACCGATGGCACTCCCATCGACACCACTCCCTTTGGTGAGACTACTCCCGTCGGCCTCACTCCCTTTGGTGGGACTACTCCCATCGGAGGTACTCATGGCTTTAGGACTCCACCACAACCATTGTCTTAGCCATCCCCTAGTGGCCCCAGCAATCAATGTATGTGTTTGATACCATAGTGTTATAGAGGTGCTGGCCCATCTTGTCCATCCCATCTGTCAAGGTCATGCTCTGGAGGAGAAGGATCTAGAGGTGAATCTATAGGTGGCTCTAGAGGAGGCGGATGTTGTGGAGGTAGTGTGATAGACGTTGTGTCCCCCACTTCTACTCCTAGAGCGAGTACCTCACATGTAGGTATGCTGCATAGTACACCACATACACCTTGAGGACTGGGATATGATCCGTAATGAGCAATAGCAGGCTCTTGATCGATATTGTTCGTAGCAAAATGTGGTGGCCACATGTCTCAGTACAGTCAGGGCATCACTTCTGGATAGCAATGGCTACGACACTATGCATCACGAGTTTGTAAGTATCATTTTGATGATTGAATTTATTTGCATTAAGCACATCATGTATGTTCATCTAATGTTTTGCATATTTGTTGCAAGAGTTGGCAAAGGGTTGTCCTTTGACATGAGTAAAGGAGGCTTATGTCGGATATCTTCATGGATTAGCTGCACTATTTGAGGACTTGGAGGGTTGCATTGTGATGGTTTGATGGGAGCATCTATGATGATAAGAGCTTATAAACTTGGTTTCAATTATTGTTTATAAATATCATGTAAATTTGTCTCGTTTCATGGATGCACTTTGTTGCAGGACTGCAAATATAGATCATTTGATCTCTCTAGGCATGTGTATGGTAGTGGTGTGCCACAATTTTGTATTTGGCCCATATCTGGCAGTGGTGCACCACAATTTTGTATTTGTTCCTATATGGCAGTGGTTTGTCACATTTTGTATTTGGCTCATGTATGGCAGTGGTTTTCCACACTCTTGTATATGGTTCATTTATGGAATATATATCTCTTTTGTACATGGTTCATTTATAGAATATCTCTTTTGTACATGAGTCATGGTTCATTCTGCTTATCTCTTTTATGTTCATGTGTTTTGCTTTATCAAATCATGTTTTGGTTGTCCATCATGTAAACCCTAAATCGACAACCACTAGAGTACATGTCACATGTACTCGCTTTCTTTAGGGTAGAGTGTATTGTCATTTGCTACACAATAGCATGGTACTATTGTTGTGGCAAAAGAAAACACACTTTGCCCAAAAAAAGTTTTGCAGATATGGTCATCGGTATGGGCAATGATATGAACATCGGTATGTCCAACAACATGCCGATGCTTTTGCCTAGGGACTTATCGATGCTTATATTGGTGATTTTAATATCGACGTACATACCGTCCATCATATTGTGGCTTTGTAGAAATATACCGATGTCTATACCGATGCAAATTTACCGATGTGTTTATCGAGCCTTATATCGGCACCATTGGGAATTACTAATGCTTATATTGAAAGTTTGGTACTGGTGCACATACTGGCACTTATACCAACACTGGGGCAAAAATACTCCCATGTATTTGCACCAGTATAGGGGCTAGTATACCCCTCATATATTGTAGTTTTCTATTGTAGGAAGATCAATACACGCAGAACAATTCCATTATGTGTGTTGGAGATCATGCTTTCTTAGCTAGTTAGAAGAGCAAAGGTAAATGGAGCTCATCTACTAGTAAGCAATATATAATCTACCAGTTTTGCATAGTCAAAAAAGAAAAACAAAGGAAGAGAAAACAAAAAAGTAGAAATAATTTTGTAAATAATTTAAAAGAACCATGTCATGAAGGGTTTTCCAAAACTGTCTATAAAAGATGCAAAAAAGAAAGAGCCTCGCCTCTAGACCTAAAACAGAGTTTACTAATGTTGTGCAGAATGAAGAATGGGTGTTTACTATTGTTTGCAGCTATGGCCCATCTTTTCATGAACAATGTATGTCTACATTAGACTCATATATTTGGTACTTTGATAGTGGGGCAACCAAAAATATTACCTCACAGGGTAGTTTCTTCAATTCATTTGGGCCTACCCCTACAAGGAGTACTATCACATGCACTAACAAGTCCTCTTATCCTATATTGGGAGTTGGTAAGAGCATTTTGATCACTAAGTTGGTAAGGGCATTTTGATTATTATTAATAGTAGTTCTTTCACATTGTTAGATTCTTTGTTTGTGCTAGAGATCAAGAAAAATCTGTTGTCAGTTTCAGCATTAGCCAAGATCAACATGGTTGTCATATTTATTGATGAAAGATATACAGTTCATGATGTCTCAAATGGAAATGTTATTATTGATTTTGACATTTTATGTCATGATTTGTATAAGTTCATAGACCATGCAAAATCTATGAATGATTCATCATGCGCAGTTCAACATTCTCAAGCTATCTCAAATGCAAAGCTTTGGCATGGACGCTTTGGTCATCTAAATTTTGTTAGTTTACTATCCCTGGAGAAATCTGAAATGGTGTCCTCTCTCTCCAAACTTGAAGCACCTAGTAAACATGGTTGTGAAGGTTGTATTTTGGGAAAATACAGTGCTCTTCCTTCCCAAAAGATGGTTGAGTATGCGCTACTCAAAAATTGTAGCTTCTTCATAGGGATGTTAGTGGTCCTGTCCAAACACGTTCTTTTGGGAACTACCTTTACTTCATGACTTCTATTGATGCTTTTTCGAGGCATGCATGGGTGTATCCATTGAAAGCAAAGTCCAAAGTGTTTATGTGCTCCAATCAATATCTAGTTTTGGTTGCTGTCTTCTTGAGGACAAGGTTGTCAACTCTTTGTCGTTTAGTTATACTCTTCTTTGTCATTTACTGATCTTAGTAAATGATATTAAAAAAAATGAATGGGGGTTATTTACATTACAATTTTATTACTAAGGTCCCAATCATGTCAAATCTGAACAATTAAACCATTGAAATAGATGGTTCTTATAGTACATTTGAAACTCCAATACCATTAAATGGATTCCAGTTTTATGAGTAATTATGAGCATATGTTGCACACCATGTATGCACCCTTCATCAACCATCCTACACATCGACGTGACCACATATGCACCACCTTTGCACCCTATGCCAACCTATGCACAAATTCTGGCTCAACAACTATAGACATCTTTTTGAAAACTACTTTCTCATGTGGCTTATGTGGTTTTGGCCCAACACCTCCTCTTCGTACACTTTGCACTTGACCACTACTCTAAGCTCTTATCTTACTTAATCCTCTAAATCATTTTAACTCTAAATTGACTTGAAGGGCTCGATAAGCTACTCTATAATAGGTCGTGTATAACTATAATGTTATACTATGATTGAGATACAAAAATCACAAAGTTTAATAGAATTTTTGGTGGAGACTTTGAATTAAAGTGAGCTTCACCATGAAAACACTACTAATATGATTAGCACATAAAGGAGAGTTACCAAATGATCAATAAAGAAAATGGTTAAATAGTGTGAGGTTGGTATTGGAAGAGAGGATATATAAGAAAATAAGATAATAATTTTCAAAGGCACTCTAGAGAGCTCCTAAAATCTAGAAAAATCTCCAATGATTTGAGAATAATGTGTGTCCAATAACTAAAAATAACCACAATCATTAAGTTTTTATTATGACACACTAGAGAGATACCCAACAAAACAACTATACATTTTTGTGTGTCGTCCACAAGGAGCACGTATAAAAGAAACATTTCGCGAGCAGACTCACACACGCAAAGGAATTATATTGCAGAAAACGAGTGAGTAGACTTTAAAGCTTCAAAACATGTATGTTGGGAATGAGATTTTCAATCTCGGAATCGGGAAAGAACATATAACAAAGCACCTCATGAAGCATGAAGGCTCGTGAAAGAAGAATAAGAGTACCAAATAAGATGTAAGGAGAGAATCTCAATTATGAGTGAAATGTACATAAAGTTTTGCATAAATGGAAATATAATATTCATCTTTAATATCTTGGCAAACTTGTGACATAAACCCTCGGTAACTCTATTCAAGTAGTGTCAATGGATTGATTGCGAGGGAAGGTATGAGGTGAGGTGGAGGCTTCTGTATGCCATCGGGAAGATGATGTTGTCCAAGCATGTTTTGGAATGTTGTCCATGTATGTTTTAACATGGGCAATAGTGTTCATCTTAAACTTTTTTTGTGTCTATATCAAGAGAAGACGATTTCATTCACAGATTAAGATTACTGCAAGCCAAATCCTATTTAAACTATATGTTTACCTTAAAGAAACCTATATGAAAAATGACACGAAAAAAACATAAAGTGTTCACATCATGAACTCGTTTCTCAATCATTGTGGTTCATGTTTTAGAGCAGATTCTCTTTTCATCCTCATAGTCATCTACATGAAGCTAGCCACCTCATGTGTTTTACAACTGTCTTGAATCGATTAAATAGGATCTACTTGATCTGGGATCCAAGTTACTCAATCAACGAATAGAGCAAAATCCACACAAATAGAGTACATGCTTCTTGGGCTGAGCAGGATTCAAGCAAGCCATGTACACTCTAGAAACAAAGCCAAATCCGAAAGAAGTCAAATCATAGACAAGCTCTTACATGTACAATGAATATCACTTTGCGTGTACGATCTTTTATGAGGACATCACTGTACAGGTTTGATCAATCCTACAATAGCAAGGAAAACCATCGAAGAGAACTGGGAGAGATGAGAGACAAAGATATCTATAGGTTGCTTATGCAATGTATTCAATATATCTAAGTCTTTGCAATGACTTCCATCAGATGCTTCACTTCTCCTTCTCCAATTTGGAAGGACTTTGAAAGTACAGAATATTCAATCGATGGCATGGAGGCGAATAAGGCTCGGGGGAACTTCAAAGTTCTTGGATTATGATTGATCAGAGCTACAAAATTTATTAAGCATTTATTAAATCAGCCTTTAATCTCTAACTGACATCTTAAATTGACTTCATTCATCCAAAATTTCCAACCCATTATCCAATACCAATTGGGAAAAGCCAATGTTGTAGCTAATGCTCTTAGCCCTTTTCCTTCACATTCTATTGTTTTGCATAATATTTTTGCCATCCATATTCATTCATTTCAAGATATTATTTCCACTTATGCATCTGATTTTTTATTTCTCACATGCATGGCATGAGTTTACTGATCATGCACACTTTGTTGGAGATAGACGTCTGTGGAAGCACGCGAACAGCACAAGGAAGAAGAAGAAGCTTGGAGCACATACACACAATACTGAATGTATTACTAGAGAATGTACAAAGATAAGTAGCCCATTAGGGCAATAGGCGTATATACAAGCCAGGGGAAAAAACCTCCTAAAGAGGGAAAAAAGTGCCCCGGTAGTCCTAGAGTGTTCACACACATCATTACCTAAATATATCAACAAATCCCCCTTGGGAGTGATGTGGTGAACAAGGAGCTGACACTCATGTATAAGGAAGTGCCAAGCTATGTGGAAATCACTCCACAAAAGGAAGTAAGCCCAAAGCTTTGCGGAAAGCTTCAAACTTCTCCCTAGGCAGAGCCTTCGTGAAAAGGTCTGCAATGTTCTCCTACGTGGGCACACATGCCAAGCTGATCTCCCCAGTAGAGAACCTCTCCCTGACATAGTGATAATGCACCTCAATGTGCTTAGTGCGAGCATGGAACACAGGGTTCCTCGCAACTGCCAATGCGCTCTGACTGTCAGTGAAGATGGTGGTGGCAGAAGACTGGCCAACACCCAAATCAGCCATAAGGAATCTGAGCCACACACACTCAACAGTCGCCGTGAAAGCTGCCCTATACTCAGCCTCACAACTGGAAGTGGCCACAGTAGGCTGCTTCTTGCTCAACCAAGATATACATGAGGTACCAAGCATGAAGCAAAAACCACTGGTGGACACACGAGTGTCATAGAACCAGCCCAATTTGAGTCAGAAAAAGCATGCAAATCTGGCGGTAGTGATCCCCCCTTGGGATAAAACAACCCAAGTAGTCGAGTACCACTCAAGTAGCGAAAGATGCGCTTAACCGCTTTCCAATGCGTGACTCCTAGGCAATGCATAAACCTGCTCATCTGTGAGACAGCAAACTGAATATCTGGCCGAGTAATGCATAAGTAAATCAAGCATCCAACAGCCTGCTGATAGAGAACAGCATCAAATGCATCTCCAACATCATGAAGACTCAATCGTAAACCTATCTCCATAGGAGTAGCAATAGGCTTACAGTCTTCAAGGCCAAAACGCTGCAATAATGTGTCAATATATTTCGTTTGACACAAAGCCATTCCACCATCAACATGCATAAACTGAATGCCCAAATAGTGATGCAAATGCCCCAAATCAGACATCTCAAATGAGGCATACAAATCACCCTTAAAATCAGCAATATGTGTCTCAATAGGACCAAAGAGCAGCATGTCATCAACATAGACAACAATGATAAGAAGCACATCATTAGCACGTTTAACATATAAGGTGCTTTCAGTTGGACTGTTCTCAAAACCATGTGCAATCAGATAGGCATGTATCTTCTCATACCAAGCACGTGGTGCTTACTTTAAACCATATAATGCCTTCTTTAGCCTGCAAACCTGGTTTTCATGCCCTTTCTGCACAAAGCCACAGGGCTGAAAAACATACACTTCTTCATGCAAGTCACCATTCAGAAATGATGTTTTAATGTCCAATTGATGTACATTCCAACCATGATGGGCTGCAAGTGCACAAATGCTCCGAACAGTAGTCATACGGCATGTAGGTGCAAAGATCTCATCAAAATCAATGCCTCTTTCCTGTGCATAACCCTTTGCAACAAGCCTAGCCTTATACCTGTCAATTGTACCATCAGGTTTACGCTTCAGCTTGTATACCCACTTAGTGCCAATGGCCTTCTTGCCAGGAGGCAAGTCACATAAAGACCATGTACCATTCTTCATTATAGCATCATATTCAGATTGCATAGCAGCCATCCAATTTTCTGAATTTTGTGCTTCATCAAAAGAAACAGGCTCATTCTCATCGTAGAGACTAGATGCAGCCATAGCATAGCAATCTGATGCAAAGGAGGCACTATGAGAGCCTGAACGAGTACGATATGACAAAGGTGCATCTAATTTGCTGTCACGCAAAGTCTGCACCAGCCATTTTGGCATAGTTTTTGCCTGCTCAATATCAGCTCTCTCATCAGCAAGTGCATCATGTAAATCTGCATCAGAAATGGAATGATCTGCATCATCATATGAAACCTACAAAGGTTGAGAAGTTGCCTCATTAGGACCAGCACTAGACTGTCCACCTGTAAAAAGAGGCATCAAAGTATCATACATGTCTTTGGAGCTAACACATGTCTCCTTAGTACATGAAAGCAATGGTTGAATAGCATCTTCCACAAAGACAACATCACGGCTAACCAAAATGTGTTTAGTCTGTGGATGATGCAGACGATAGCCTTTACTTTCAGAACTGTATCCAACAAAAATACATTTTACTGCCTTATCATCCAATTTTCTGCGATGTTGTTGAGGCACTAATGCATATGCCAAACAACCAAAAACATGCAGATGAGCAACAGATGGCTTGCGGTCATGCCAAGCCTCATATGGAGTGATAGACTGCAACGCTTTAGTGGGACACCTGTTCAGTACATATGTTGCACACATGACAGCCTCAAGCCAGAAACTATGAGGTAAAGCCTGACTCTTGACCATACACCTCGCCATCTCCATGAGAGACCTGTTCTTGCGTTCAGCAACTGCATTCTGTTGAGGTGTATACGGCACTGTACACTGGTGTTTTATCCCACGTTCAGCCAGAAATGCATTAAAATCTGAAGACATATATTCCCCCCCTCGATCAGAACGGAGGGTGGCCATTTTACATGCTGACAGATTTTCAGCCAAAACCAAAAACTGTTTGAAGCACATGAACACTTCGGACTTTGCTTTGAGTGGATATACCCATGCATGCCTGGAAAAATCATCAATGAAAGTCACGAAGTAAAGGTAATTTCCAAAAGAGGATGTCTGCATAGGACCACAGACATCACTATGTACAAGCTGCAATTTCTGCGTAGCCAGAACTGAACCATGTTTTGGAAAGGAAGAACGCTGCATTTTGCCCAAAATACAGCCTTCAGAAACATGTTTTCCAGGTGCCTCAAGTTTGGGCAAAGAGGACACCATTTCAGATTTCTGCAGGCGTAACAAACTAGCAAAATTCAGATGACCAAAGCATGCATGCCAAAGCTTTGCATCTGACATAGCCTGAGAATCATGAACTGCACATGCCGAATCATTCACAGATCTTTCATAGTCTATGAGCTTATACAGCCCACGACATAAAATGCTAGAAGCAATAATCACATTGCCATTTGAGAGATCATGGACTGTACACCTGTCATCAACAAATTTCACAACCAAGCCAATCTTGGCTAATGCAGAAACTGATAACAGATTCTTTTTGATCCCTGGCACAAATAAAGCATCTGACAAAGTGAAAGAACTACCATCAGCGGTAGTCAAAATGATCTTACCAACTCCCATAACAGGATAAGAGGAGTTATTGGCGCATGTGACAGTATTCCCTGTAGGGGCAGGCTCGAGTGAAGAGAAGAAACTGCGCTGCGAGGTAATATGTTTGGTCGCCCCAGTGTCAAAGTACCAAACATCTGAGTCTACTGCAGACATGCACTGATCATGAGAAGATGGGTCAAAACTGCAGACAGTAGTAAACGCCCATTCTTCTTCCTGCACAAGATTTGCAGACTCTGTTTTTGGTGTAGAGGCCTCTGCAACAACCATTCTAGCCTCTTTCTTCTTTTCCTCTTTAGCAGCCAGTTTCTGCCTGGACTGATCTTCTTGTAACAGAACAAAGACTAATTCCTCAAATAACAAGGCATTCGGATTGCCTTTCATCATCAACCGAAGAGTAGAGGCAAAACTCTGATATGAATCAGGAAGACCATTCAGAACGGTCTGCACAAGTGAGCTATCTGGTATAACCTCATCAGTAGAAATCAATTGTTCCTTCAGGTCTTTGATCTTTGTAAGAAAAATGTCCATAGAATCACCTTCATTCATGTGCTCACTCTCCAACTGTTTTCGGAGGTAAGCAACACGAGCCTCATTCCTAACCTGGTACAAAGTGGTAAGTGTATCCCAAGCATCCTTTGTTGTTCTGCAAGAGCGAATGTGAGGAATAATGGCACGTTTGACAGACAAAGCTATCAATGCATGTACCTGGGCATCTCTACCATCCCAACGAATCCGCTCTACAGTAGGTGCAACAGAAACAGCAGCACGAACAGGAATCTGCACAATATCATCTTCGACACCATCTTCATCAGCTCCAGCACCTGTATTTGTAGTACCTGTAGTCGCAGGTGTAACAGGACCTCTTTCAACACCCTGCACAATGTTCCACAGTCCTTTTGCAACCAGTACATGTCGCATCATATAAGCCCATAATGGGTAGTTGGTACCATCCAACTTATCCTCAACAGCCAACATACGGAATACATCACTGCTTTCAGCCATGGCCGGTGACTAAAATACCTTGATGCATAAAATTGACTGTATCTCAAAAAGTTGAACGGAACTACCCAGACGAGTTCTGCTAGACCTGTAGCAAACTTTGAGACGCTTAAACTGGCGAACAGAAACTGGTATATACCTTTGGCACAAAAGGACAAAATAGCCTGCACAAGCGTTGCGATAGTGCGTTCGGAGGTCGAAACGAGCTCAGATCACGATTTCGGCACCACACAGCAAAGCTGTTTTGATCTCGGTAACACCCTGAGTATGCTCACCAAATTTCGTGTGAATCTGAGACTGCAAACGGAGGAGTGTCGACGGCGCCCTAGAAGAAGCGACGACCTACTCTGATACCAATTGTTGGAGATAGACGTCTGTGGAAGCACGCAAACAGCACAAGGAAGAAGAAGAAGCTTGGAGCACAAACACACAATACTGAATGTATTACTAGAGAATGTACAAAGATAAGTAGTCCATTAGGGCAATAGGCGTATATACAAGCCGGGGGAAAAAACCTCCTAAAGAGGGAAAAAAGTGCCCCGGCGGTCCTAGAGTGTTCACACACATCACTACCTAAATATATCAACACACTTAACTAATGAACATTATATATTTCATATTGGTTTTCTTTACTTTCAACATAGATTATGCATTACACAAGATTTTAAAAATTTTGTCATAAAAGAAGTGCATGAACCATCTTGCATGGTTCATAGAGGCATACAGAGCACCACTTCTGCTTGCAAAGATTTCTTCTTTTGGCTCCACATGGAAAAAGATATTGCATAGTATGTTTCTCAATGCATTGTATGTCAACATGTAAAACCTCATCACGATAAACCATTTGGATTATTAATGCCACTTCCCATTCCGAACGAACCATGGGAACAAATTTCATTGGATTTTATCATTGTTCTTCCTATCACTTCATCACATAAGGATATTATTTGGACGATAGTTGATAGTTTTAGTAAACATGCATATTTCACTCCTTGTAGAAAAACTTTATCTGTTGAGGCTGCATGTTCATTAAATGCATTTTTCCACATCATGGTTTTCGTAAAGAGTCATTCACCTTTGATAGTTGGGAGTAAAGGTTCAACTCCTACATGCTAGGACTAGATACCAATCAACATCTGGGTGGTGATTTCTTGAACTAGCCCCTATAGGTGACCATTGGGCCTTTGGGCTACCGAATTCAAACCAATATCTCATCTCACCTTAGTGCCATCCCTCCTCAATTTCTACATTAGCAAACCTTTGGGCTATGTATCCTAGGAGTTTGTAGGTTTCTCACTTTTGCTCTATGGAATTCAAGGGGTCTCATGGATGCTCTACCTGCCTTTCATTCTACTTTCAATTAATTTAAGCTGATCCAAAAGCATAGATTGCAATGGTCAAAATTCCTTTTAAAAACACCTTAGGCTTGCAAGCTAATGCCATTGTTCCTATCTATTCTAAACATCTTATGTCTACAGAATCCCAAGATGAGCTAGAAAATGTACTTTTCACTTTTGAACAATCTAATATAGTTACACTTTTGCATATGCATACAATCTTTTCACTTTATGCATAGGTATTGTTGAGATTCTTGCATGTTCCAGAATTATTGGTTTCTTGAAGTGTAGAGAGTTCTAGAAAAATCATAAGGAATTTAGCAAAATCATATATCCCTTGAATCCAAAACATTTCTAATGTGCTACTATGTAAGTAAGGATTATTAAACTGTTGAGATCTTTTTCATCATGTATGTGATGCCTAAGCTTGCATAATTGATGGTCCAAATTTCAAGAAAATAGAGTTCATTGCATAAACAGTCCATCATCGCCTATGCAATGGCCCCATCATACAAGTAGGTAAGATTCTTGGACCTCATAGTAGAATGCACTAGAGGATCTCACTTGATATTTAAAAAACATAACCTTTCTATGTTACTTTCAACTTCAAATGTATATGAGATATTTATTTTGTACTAGGTTGCACTCTAACAACTTATTGTACATGCATAATATTTTTAACCAAATGCAAAGGAACCTTTCACTTTGATCTTTGCCATTACAAGAGAATGGTGGCCATATCAATGCTCCTTCAAAAAAAAAGGGGAAAGTTTCCTATAGAGAGCTTTGCATAAATGATGCCCCAAAAAAAAAGACTTCACATTGCTTATGCAAAAATTTTGAAAGGATCACAACCTAGCGACATTTTTTGAGATGCTTGCAAACTGCATAGGATGCAAATGCATCACATAAGCGACACTACGGCAATATCAAAAACAAAAATCCAATTTCTCTCGATACATTGTATTGGGAGCATGTTGGATGCAAGCATTCACACACACATGTAATGGATAGAGAGTGTGAGAGAGAGAGAGAGGGAGAGGAGGAGAGAGAGAGAGAGAGAGAGAGAGAGAGAGAGAGAGAGAAAACTAGGAAAGAGAGAGAGAGAGAGAGAGAGAGAGAGAGAACTAGGAAAGAGAGAGAGAGAGAGAGAGAGAGAGAGAGAGAGAGAACTAGGAAAGAGAGAGAGAGAGAGAGAGAGAGAGATAGAGAGAGAGAGAGAACTAGGAGAGAGAGAACTAGGAGAGAGAGAGAGAACTAGGAGAGAGAGAGAGAACTAGGAGAGAGAGAGAGAACTAGGAGAGAGAGAGAGAGATGATTGCATGCATATGTACACATATGCATATACACATGCATACATGCATGCACACACATACACACATGTCACACACACATGCATGCAAACACACATGCATGCACACATACACACATGTATATATCACACACATGCACATACATACATACAAATCATGCACATGCATACATACACACACATACACATAAATACATACCTACATACACATCAAAAACACACACACATGCATAGATACATGCATACTTCACACATGCATACATGCATGTGTAAACACACATGCATATATCCCATAGTCATGCACATACATACATACACATTACATACACATAAATACACACATGGAACAAATACACATTAGACACACACACATTCATACATACACATGCATACATGCATGTGTACACACACATGCATATATCACACACATAGTCATACACATATATACACATCACATACACATACATACAAACACACATGCATATATGCATGCATACATACATACATATGCACAAACATTCATACACCACACACACACATGCATACATGCATGCACACACACATGCATATGTCACACACACATGCACATACATGCATACACATCACACACATGCATACATACACACATCCAAACACACACACATGCATACATGTTGCTGGGGGATTCTTTGCAGAAAGGGACTTGGGTGTTTGTAGGAGAATGAAGAGAAAAAGAAGTGGAACAAAGACACCAAAAGCTTCTGTTTATTGATTATGATAAAAAAATAAAATGATGATATATAGCACAAATCCAAATGCTCTCTGTGTGTGTAATGTGTAATACCAAAGAGTACACAATCAAACATAATTACAAAATACCCAAGGTTCTTTCTGTCTCTGACCTTCTTTGCACTAGACCTCCACCTTCTCCAAGAGCTTGCACTTGTGCACACCTTGCACTCTAGCTTCCAATAGGGGGAGGGTTGGACACCTTCTGTCGATGCAAACACAGCTTCAATAGGACCTTGTGACCCTTGATTGCCTTGCTTAGCGCTCCTCTACACACACCTAAGTCACACTTCTTCCAGACCTTGCACTTGCTTCTCTGTGCTCGCACACTCACTCAATGTCTCTTGCTCTTCTCTCTCCTAGTGTAGACTATGTTCATCTTGCTTAGTCTAACCAACAATAATGCATGCCTTGAGTTGAGTGTTAGTTCACGTACGTACACTCCTAACTGATAGAGTATCTTGGTGCTCACTTTTATGTTCCAAGATTGTCTCCAAATGTGCATAGCCAATGAATCCCTGTTTTGTCTTGTAGTGACTTTAGGGCAATAACAAAATTTTAAATGGTCCAACACGAGCTAGGAAGAATTAGTTGTGGATGGAATTCACAACCCTCAAGAAGCAATCAAAGCAAGGAGTAGCCAATTATGTAACCAAAATGAAGGATGTTGCAAACCAACTTGCAAGCATTGGAGAGGAGATAGAGGAAGAGCTCATAGTGAGGTAGATCATCAATGGGATTATAGTTGATAAGTAGGAATCCTTCACCACTGCAATGGATCTCTACATGGATATGCAGATACCTGACCTCAACACCTTAATGGGACAATTGTTCACCCATGAAGCAAAGCTCAACAAGAATGGTGACCACTCAAGAGGTAATCAATCTTCTACCCTCTATACATATAAGAATAAAGCTAAGGATAAAGGTAAAAGTAAGAAGCAAGATGAAGAGGCTAGTACCTCTCAAGCCAATTATGCAGGTAGAGGAAAAGGTACTAGAGGTAGGGGCAAAGGAGGTAAGCAAGGTAGGGGGAGACCCTACAACAACTCACCATGCAACATATGTGGTCTCAACAACCACACTATTGAAGAATGTTACAAAAATACAAGGAACCAAAGGGGAAGAGGCTTCCATAGAGGAGGCTATGGTCAAACAAGAGGTAGGTACAACAATGGTGGAGGCAACTACAACCACAACTACAATCAAAGCTACAACAACAACAACTATCAAGGAGGCTTCAGAGGAAGAAGGGACTTCAATAACTACACTAAAGATCAAGAGGATTCTCTGCTCATTATGAACATGACATCCAAGCAAGGTAAAGATGATGAGCATCTCTTTAACATTGACTCAAGTTGTTCAAATCATGTGGCGGGGAATGTGCAAGAGAATGAGAATTACAACCACCACGTGCTAGAGAGATGACTCTCCTCCCAACCTTATGCCTATATATATAGCTGCTTGAACCAATGAGGACCACAAATGTAACTAGAGTCCACGAGTGCATGTGCAATCTCCTCCACTCCTTTCATATCTACCACTAGAGTCTACTAGTGGTTGGAGTGATCTAGACCACTACTTTTAGTACCTTCCACTAGAGTCCACTAGTGGTTGGTGTACTCACCTCTTGAGTTAAGTCCACTGGTCTCAAGTTAACTCACGTTAACTTGAGTTAGAAGGCTCTAGAGCTCTTTGGGCAAAACTCTCTCCCCATGCTCCTTGTGGGGATTGAACCCAAGACCTCCTCCTTCATAACCATGAGACTTAACCACTATGCTAAGTGGATCACTTGAATATGACAGCACATGAACTTATGCTTGAGTCTATTCTTGAGATCTTTGGTCCTACAAACGAGTGACCAAACGGTATCCGATTTCAGATATATCTGAAGCAGTCGGATCCCTAGACCATAGACTTACTTTATTACATTCTTCCCCCCTTGGAAAAGATTTTTTTCCTCAAAAATAGAGCTATATACATATTGTAGGCAACCCCTGAGCCAATTCACAATTTCAGGATGTGCGATCGAGGCACAAACATGTGAACTAGGTGGATACAAATTACTAGTCCATTTCTAGGCATAACTGATGCATGGAATTAGTAATGAAGGTGGGATTCTTATCCCTTGCAAGACTTTGAGAACTCTTGATTCACTTGAATTTGATTTGGAACACTTAAAGTTTGGTTGTCTCAAACATCTAGCTTGGATGTTTGTACAATGGTTAACTCTGATCCAACAGGTACTAGATTTTTTCACCCAGCTAGAGGATTACTTTGTCCAAATGGGTTAAAAAATCCTATGTAAATTGTAGGAGAAATTTTACCATTTCTATTGAGTCAACCATAATTACTTGACCAATTCAAATTAAAAATGAAAACTGTCGAACTTAGGACACTTTTCTTATAGTCTTGAGCTAAAAGTTCTTGGGAATTGTCAATTTGTTGAGAAATCCTTATTTGAAACTTAGTCTTTCCCAACCAATGCATGTCATAGTGGTGATCTTCTTTAGAGGAACTAAGGATGTATGTTGCTTTCCATTATTCCTCTAGCTCTTGATACTCCCCATTGACCAGATCTTGTAGACGCAGGTACATAGAGATAGTACAAAAATGAAATCTCACAAAAAGCATACACAAAATAAAGAGAGACAAGAGATTGAACACAAGATTGGGTACAATCTCCCCCCACATACTTTGATGGACAATTCTATCAGAGTATGTGTATTTATAGGTATTTCTCATTATATCTTGAATAGAAGATACGTGCATCGAAAAGCATGCATTTATGAAAATCTGCTTTATTTACAAAATTGTCGCTTTCTAAGTGATCTACTATTTTTACAAAAACATCGCTTTCTAAGTGATCTACTATTTTTACAAAAAATATATAAAATACTATCCTTTAAGTATCTTCAAAAATATCTGAATAAGTCCCCACATTCACGCCCTTATGTTTCTTCACTTGCTAAATCAAAACACAATCACATTAAAAACCTCAAGACATTAAAATTCATATAACATTCCATTATTCCATAAAGTATAACATGCCTCCGAGTTGATAAGAAACTGACCTCAATTGATAAGAATTAAAATAGACATGGATGGCCACTCACATGCCCCATCACTAAATAGTCATAAGCATGTTCCATGTAATAACACATGCATGGAAATGGAAAATTGGAAGTTAATGTGACTGTGAATGATATACATGGCTAAAATCTATTTTGGAACCAAATTTTCAAACAATGCAACCCAAAAATTTGATTATAAAATCAAATATCTCAATCTGATAGAATAACTTTTGGAAAATCATGATGCAAAAAATATATTTAATTAATAACTTACCATGATGAGGGCAAATACCTTTAATAAATAACATTTAATAAATAACTTACCGAAATCCTCGGTATGGTCCATGGCCTTATATAAAACCAAAACCTATTACTAAACATGTGAAAAGAATGTTAGCAATATTTGAATTAAAATAGAAAAGAAAGGTTTTGTCTTGGAAATATATAAAAATAAATAAATAAATAATAGTGTTTTGTAAATAAATAAATAAGGGGAAAAAAGTTTTTAAAGTTATTTTAAATATCAATTAAAAAGAATGGAGTATCAATATGTGAAAATAGGCTAGTGGATAAAGTATATCTCTTGTAAGTGAGAGGTGGTGGGTTCAAATCCCCTACATGCTAAATAAGGAACTAAGTAAGCTAATTAGAGAAATAAATAAGCTAACTAAGGAAATAAGGAAGCTCTTATTGCCACTCATAGGTTAAAGATGGTTCGCGCATAGCCAATGGCTACCAATGGAACCAAAGGGAACCAAAGTGAACTAAAGTGAACCAAGAGAACCATCAATGCTAGAGAAGCCAAAGATGCCAAAGTTATGTCATAGCTCTATGCCTTAGTCGATAACTTTGATACTTGAATTTGATAATTGAACAAGAACAGTGCACAATGCACAGAGAGCACATGGATTATAGTGTGATAATGAGCACAGTGATCATAGTGAGTACAATGAGTACAATGAGCACAGTGATCACAGTGGACATAGTGGGTATAGTGGGCATAGCATCATAGTGTCATACTGAGCATAGCGCACAAAGGCAGAGTAACAAATTCAAAAAATTTTGAAAAAGACACCGGTGAACCAAAAGAAAAGAACACAAATCGACAAATGCAAACATGGAGCGGATGAGAATCGACAAATTGAAACAGATGCCAAATTGTGAACGGACACTGAGCAATAGTAATGGACGTCGATACGTACACCTTCGCAAATGCATGAGATGCATGTATGCAGACATAATACAAAAAAGAAATGTCACAAAAAGCATACACAGAATAGAGAAAGACAAGAGATTGAACACAAGATTGGGTACAATCTCCCCCCACATACTTTGATGGATGACTCTATTTGAGTATGTGTATTTATAGGTATTTCTTGTTACGTCTTGAATAGAAGATACATGAGGGTGGCCCATCAAAAAGCATGCATTTACAAAAATCTACTTTATTTATAAAATTTTCACTTTCTAAGCCATCTACTATTTTTACAAAAATGTCGCTTTCTAAGCCATCTATTATTTTTACAGAACATATATAAAATACTATCTTTTAACTACCTTCAAAAATATCTAAATAAGTCTGTGTGTCCATGCCCTCATGATTCTTCACCTGCTAAATCAAAACACAATCACATTAAAAACCTCAAGACATTAAAATCCATATAACATTCCATTATTCCATAAAGTATATCTCCCTCTTGTATCTATCTAACTATGCCATTTTACTTGTTTACTAATTTTTTTTCTCATAGATAGTTATAGTTATGGGCTCTATTGCATTGAATGGAGAGAAAACCCACATGACTTGGTTGGATCCCTCAATCACATAGAGCCCTACCAAATCATCATCATGTGGTATCATATCCCCTCTCAAAACTCTTGTTATCACTCACTTACCTCTAGCTGTGGAAACAAGATCTCTGAATGGTCGATTCCCAATTATCATCTCACCAAGATCATCCATCTTCTTGGGATGGTTTGTCACTCTGTATAGGCTCTCCATCTTGCCAATGTAGTAAGCTCCTTCAAATTTCACAATGGGCCTACATATTACTATGTTTCCATGAGTTCCTTTAGCTTAATGACTAATCCATTGAGTCCATTTAGACTGATGGACTCCTTATCTTCTCTTCCTACTTGAAACTTACATGGATGTTTTTTTTATGTGTGTTAGTTCATTCCAGATTTGTTGTTTCTAGTACTCAAACGTTTTTAACATGAGATGACACCAAAAAGACAATAAATCCAAGGGAACCTCAAGGTTCAAGAATATTGGGACCCCAAAGAAGTCTCACGATCTAGCACAAGCTCTAAGGACTCGATTAGGTCCCTAATCTTTTTCCATAATTCCAATTTCTCCACTATATCTTGGTTTCATAATTATCTAAAGCTATAAGGTTGTAGAAACATAATTATTTTCATGAAGTTGGAATCCAAATTTTTCAAAAAGAAATGCAAGAAAATTTCCTATAATGTTCTAGTGGGACATTGCCACTTAAGAGAGATCACCATGTCCTAGTCAATGATGTCTATGTGTAATGAGCAACTGCAATTTCATTAAGGAATGTGCAATGCCCTCATGGGTAGTGCCATTGAAAGGATGGAAATCACAATCTATGAGATGTCAAAATGTATTGATGTATGATGTCCTGAGTAGTCAGCAGCCACGATAAGGCATGTGTGGAAAGAGAAATTGTGATGTTGTATGTTCAGTAATTTTGGGTAATTGTGATGGAAACCTATGCAAAGTTACTAATCAAGATGTCTTACAAGGAATTATGATGCCTACAACCATGATGGCCTCAAATTGTGATCCATTAAAATGCCTAGTATGTAACTCTTTCACTCAAAATTTTGGATTTGAAGCTTTCATTCTTCTATCCTACAATGCCCCTATCAATCAAAGATTTCAAAAAGACATCCACCATTTCCCATTTAATGGTCCATTGCAATGCATCAACCTCTGGTTCTCACTAAGATCTCCAATTTTCACATGCAATATACCAAAAAATTCATCTCATTTTGTAATATTGTTATGAAATCTTGTGCAATTTGGATTGCACATGCATTAAGATACAAGTTTCATCTCTCACACATTCTTTATTAGTCACTCTTCACACATGTGAATTCAAACGAAGAGAAATTTCTTTTGTCAACCTCACTATTTCCCAAGCTTAATCTCTTGGATGTTGATGCTTTGGGCACATGTGGCATTATAGATATATATCGAATCACTTACAATAATCAACTAACTCTCTAAAACAAGGAATATAGCATTCCTAAGATGAAAATGTTTATAGAAATGGATGACTATGTACAATTGTTGATATATTTAGGTGGTGATGTGTGTGAACACTCTAGGACTGCGGGGGGCACTTTTTTCCCTCTTTAGGAGGTTTTTTTTCTCGGGCTTGTATATACGCCTATTGCCCTAACGGGCTACTTATCTTTGTACATTCTAGTGGTAATACATTTAGTATTGTGTGTTGTGCTCCAAGCTTCTTCTTCTTCCTTGTGTTGTTTGCATGTCTCTGCAGACGTCTAACTCCAATAATTGGTATCAGAGAAAGTTGTCGCTTCATCTAGGGCATCGTCGACACCTCTCTGGTTGCAGTCTCAAAATCGCACGAATTTTGGTGAGCATACTCAGGGTGTTTTTGAGATCAAAACTGCTTTGCTTTGTGATCCCGAAATTGTGACTGAGCTCGTTTCGGCCTCCGAACGCACTATCGCAGTGCTTGTGTAGGCTATTTCGTCTTTTTGCGCCAAAGATATATACCAGTTTCTGTTTGCCAGTATAATCATCTCGAAGTCTACTACAGGTTTAGCAGAATTCATTTGGGAAATTCTATTCAACTTTTTGAGATACAATCAATTTTTTGCATCAAGCTATTTTAGTCATCGGCCATGGCTGAAAGTAGTGATGTATTCCGTATCTTGGTTGTTGAGGATAAGTTGGATGGTACCAACTACCCGTTATGGGCTTATATGATGTGACATGTATTGGTTGCAAAAGGACTGTGGATCATTGTGCAGGGTGTTGAAAAACGTCCTATCACACCTGCAAGTGTTAGGTATTGAAGCTGATGCAGAAGGTGTCGAAGATGATGATACTCTGCAAATTCTTGTTCGTGCTGCAAATTCTACTGCACCTACTACATAGCAAATTCGTTGGAATGGCAGATATGCCCAGGCACGTGCATTGATAGCTTTGTCTGTCAAATGTGCCATTATTCCTCACATACGCTCTTGCAAAACATCTAAGGATGCTTGGGATACACTTACCACATTGTACCAAGCTAGAAATGAGGCTCGTGTTGCTCACCTCCGAAAACAGTTGGAGAGTGAGCACATGAATGAAGGTGATTTTATGGACAATTTTCTAACAAAGATCAAAGACTTCAAGGAACAATTGATTTCTGCTGATGAGGTTATACCAGATAGCTCACTTGTGCAGACTGTTCTGAATGGTCTTCCTGATTCATATCAGAGTTTTGCTTCTACTCTTCATTTGATGATGAAAGGCAATCCAAATGCCTTGTCATTTGAGGAGTTAGTTTATGTTCTGTTGTAGGAAGATCAGTCCACGCAGAACAGGTCCACTATGCATGTTGCAGATCAACCTTTCCTGGCTAGTCAGAAGGGCAACGGAAAATGGATCTCTTCAACTAGTAAGCAAAAATCTACTAATTCTACACAATCGAAGAGGGAAGACAAAGATGAAAAGAAATCAGAAAAGTAGAAATTGTTTTGCAAGTATGGTAAAGGAAACGATCATATCATAAAGAATTATCCTAAACTGGCTGTGGAAGAGGCGAAGAAGAAAGAGGCCGGAATGGTTGTTGCAGAGGCCTCTACACCGAAAACAGAGTCTACAAATCTTGTGCAGGAAGAAGAATGGGCATTTACTACTGTTTGCAATTTTGACCCACTTCTCATGAGCAGTGCATGTCTACAGTAGACTCAGATGTTTGGTACTTTGATAGTGGGGCAACCAAACATATTACCTCACAACACAGTTTCTTCTCTTTACTCGAGTCTGCCCCTATAGGGAATACTATTACATGTGCCAACAACTCCTCCTATCTTGTTATGGGAGTTGATAAGATCATTCTGACTACTACTGATGGTAGTTCTTTCACTTTGTCAGATGCTTTGTTTGTGCCAGGGATCAAGAAAAATCTGTTATCAATTTTTGCATTAGCCAAGATTGGCTTGGTTGTGAAATTTGTTCATGACAGATGTACAGTTCATGATCTGTCAAATGGCAACATCATTATTGCTTCTGGAATGTCGTGGGTTGTATAAGCTCATAGACTATGAAAGATCTATAAATGATTTGGCATGTGCAGTACATGATTCTCAGGCTATGTCAGATGCAAAGCTTTGGCATACATGCTTTGGTCATCTCAATTTTGCTAGTTTGCTAAACCTACAGAAATCTGAAATGGTGTCCTCTTTGCCCAAACTTGACGCACCCGGTAAACATGTATATAAAGGCTGTATTTTGGGCACAATGCAACGTTCTTCCTTTCCAAAAGATGGTTTTGTTCGGGCTACTCAAAAATTACAGCTTGTACATAGTGACGTATGTGGTCCTATGCAGACACCTTCTTTTGGGAACTATCTTTACTTTGTGACTTTCATCGATGATTTTTCCAGGCATGCATGGGTATATCCATTGAAGGCAAAGTCCGAAGTGTTTATGTGCTTCAAGAAATTTCTAGTTTTGGCTGAAAATTTGTCAGCATGTAAAATGGGCAAACTCCATTCTGATCGAGAGGGGGAATATATGTCTTCTGACTTTAATGCATTTCTACCTAAACGTGGGATAAAACAGCAGTGTACAATGCCATATACACCTCAACAGAATGGAGTTGTTGAACTGAAGAACAGGTCACCCATGGAGATGGCAAGATGTATGGTCAAGACTCAGGCTTTACCACATAGTTTCTGGCTTGAGGTTTTCATGTGTGCAGCATATGTACTTAATAGGTGTCCCACTACAGCACTATAGTCTATCACTCCATATGAGGTCTGGCATGATCGCAATCCATCTGTTGCTCATCTGCATGTTTTTGGTTGTTTGTCATATGCATTAGTGCCTGAACAACATTGCAAAAAATCGGATGATAAAGCAATAAAATGTATTTTTATTGGGTACAGTTCTAAAAGTAAAGGCTATCGTCTGTATCATCCATAGACTAAACGCATTCTGGTTAGCCGTGTTGTTTTCTTTGTGGAAGATGTTATTCAGCCATTGCTTTCATGTACTAAGGAGATATTTGTTAGCTCCAAAGACATGTATGATACTTTGCTGCCTCTTTTTATAGGTAGATGGTCTAGTGCTAGTCCTAATGAGGCAACTTCTCAACCTTTGCAAGTTTCATGTGATGATGCAGATCATCCCATTTCGGATGCAGATTTACATGATGCACTTATTGATGAGAGAGCGAATATTGAGGAGGCAAAAACTATGCCCAAATGGATGGTGTAGACCTTGCGTGATAGCAAATTAGATGCACCTCTATCATATTATACTCATTCAGGCTCTCATAGTGCCTCTTTTGCATCAGATTGTTGTGCTATGGCTGCACCTAGTCTCTATGATGAGAATGAGCCTGTTTTGTTTGATGAAGCACAAAATTCAAAAAAATGGATGGCTGCTATGCAATCTGAATATGATGCTATAATGAAGAATGGTACTTGGTCTTTGTGTGACTTGCCTCTTGGCAAGAAGGCCATTGGCACTAAGTGGGTATACAAGCTGAAGCATAAACCTGATGGAACAGTTGACAGGTATAAGGCTAGGCTTGTTGCAAAGGGTTATGCACAGGAAAGAGGCATTGATTTTGATGAGACCTTTGCACCTAGATGTCGTATGAATAATGTTCGGAGCATCTGTGCACTTGCAGCCCATCATGGTTGGAATGTACATCAGCTGGACATTAAAACAGCATTTCTAAATGGTGACTTGCATGAAGAAGTGTATGTTTTTCAACCCTGTGGCTTTGTGCAGAAAGGGCATGAAAACTAGGTGTGCAAGTTAAAGAAGGCATTATATGGTTTAAAGCAAGCACCACGTGGTTGTTATGAGAAGATACATGCCTATCTGATTGCACATGGTTTTGAGAACAGTCCAATTGAAAGCACCTTATATGTTAAGCGTGCCAATGATGTGTTTTTTATCATTCTTGTCTATGTTGATGACATGCTGCTCACTGGTCCTATTGAGAAGCATATTGCTGATTTTAAGGCTGATTTGCATGCCTCATTTGAGATGTCAGATTTAGGGCATTTGCATCATTATTTGGGCATTCAGTTTATGAATGTTGATGGTGGAATGGCTTTTAGTAATGGACTCTCATTTTGAAGAGAGGTCTTCATTTTGCATGAATAGAAGCTTAAAACTTGTAATTCTCTTTGAGAAGCATTTTTGAAGCTTGTTTCCCCTCATTTTGTGTGTTTATGTGTAGGAATGGGTGTCCCAAGGGGGTTTCTATACATGAGGGAAATTTTTGCGTGATTTATTGTGTGGAAGTTGAATGATTTCCATTGGAAGTAGTGGATCCAAGTCTGCTAGAATAGACAACGTGGAATTTCTTTATGTGTGAGGGTTTTTGAGACTCAATCTTGTGTAGCAAGTTAGATCTCATTAAGTTCTACTTGTACATGTGTGAGATAAGGGGTTTCATATTTAATCTATTGAAACTCTATATAATCATGGTTTTCTCTTTGCTTATGCACACATAAACATCTTGAGAGTTTGTCTAAGTGCAAACATCTGGGTCTAACTTGGTTTGACAATTTGATCATGTCGAATGCATTACTTGATGTTGGAAAGATCTTGAATAGCTTGGGGTATACACATATTTTTGGCATCGTTGCAGAAGATTCAATCCATTTGCTAGTTCTCATGAGATAGTTTTTGAATGATTGAGGTGCAAAGCTTTCTGTCTGCACACAAGGAAAAGGTACATATGATGTTGTTTACATGCACATTGTTGTTGGAGTTAGACGTCTGCGAAAGCACGCGAACAACATAAGGAAGAAGAAGAAGCTTGGAGAGCAACACACAATACTGAATGTATTACCACTAGAATGTACAAAGATAAGTAGCCCGTTAGGGAAATAGGCGTATATACAAGCCGGGGGAAAAAAACCTCCTAAAGAGGGAAAAAAGTGCCCCGGTGGTCCTAGAATGTTCACACACATCACTACCTAAATATATCAACAAATCTCCCCTGGGCATTTATAAGGAAGTGCCAAGCTATGTGGAAATCACTCCACAAAGGGAAGTAAGCCCAAGGCTTTGCGGAAAGCTTCAAAATTCTCCCTAGGCAGAGCCTTCATGAAAAGGTCTACAATGTTCTTTTACGTGGGCACATATGCCAAGCCGATCTCCCCAACAGAGAACCTCTCCCTGACATAATGATAATGCACCTCAATGTGCTTAGTGTGAGCATGGAACACAGGGTCCCTCACAACTGCCAATGCGCTCTGATTGTCAGTGAAGATAGTGGTGGCAGAAGACTGACCAATACCCAAGTCAGCCATAAGGCATCTAAGCAACACACACTCAATAGTTGTTGTGAAAGCTGCCCTATACTCAGCCTCACAATTGGAAGTGGCCACAATAGGTTGCTTCTTGCTCAACCAAGATATGCATGAGCTACCAAGAATGAAGCAAAAACCACTAGTGGACACATCAGTGTCATAGCAACCAGCGTAGTCAGACTCAGAAAAAGCATGCAAATCTAGCGGTAGTGATCCCCCCTTGGGATAAAACAACCCAAATAGACGGGCACCACTCAAGTAGTGAAAGATACGCTTAATTGCCTGCCAATGCTTGACACCTGGGAAATGCATAAACCTGCTCATCTGTGAGACAACAAACTGAATATCTAACCAAGTAATGCATAAGTAAATCAAGCATCCAAAAGCCTGTTGATAGAGAAAAACATCAAATGCATCTCTAGCATCATGAAGACTCAATCATAAACCTATCTCCATAGGAGTGGCAATAGGTTTATAGTCTTCTAAGGACAAAACGCTGCAATAATGTGTCAATATATTTCATTTGACACAAATGGGAAAATGTGCCTTTTCATATCCAAAATTTGGTCTTGTACTAAAAATTGAGGATTCCACCAACCAAAGAAATCTAAAAACTTCTACATTATGACCTCATAAGCTCAAGGACTTCTTGGCTTACACAAAATTAGAGTTTTCTCAAACATTGGATTATATAAAAACACATTTTAACCCTCCCAGTATAAGTTATTGATGAGAAAAATAGTTGAGATTTGAGAGTTGGTCAAAGCCTAAAGGCCTCATAGTGCTATATTTTCAATAAAGCCCATTAATTGGAAAAAAGTTTTTGACCTCGACTTAGTGGTATCTTCGCATGCATATGCTCTCTTCTATGTGCTTTGCTTCTATGCCAGAAACTCCATTCTAATATTCCATATCTAATGTAAGTTACAAACTCTATCTTTGCTTTTGTACGCCATGTGTTTATGCCAATTGCTCAACTTTCTTTTGAAAGAAACCCTTTTTTTTATGAATCAACAAATATGTGCTATAATTCTATCTCATTTGAGTCATATGTTTCTTTTAAGGGCACACTATGCTCAAATTCATGAAAGTGGTGTCTTTGTCCAAAATATCTCCCATCATTTCATGTAGTTTATGTTTTCTTATTTATTTCAAAGGAAATCTTCAAACAAATGTATTTGAAATGAACTTTCCCATATCCAACTGCTCAAAAAAAAAAGAACTCTTTGCACATAAAAATATTCATTTGTATATCTCTCAATGGGATTCATCCATCCATCATAAACCTCTTCATAAATATCATTGAAATTATCCCCCGAATACGATGAAGAATATATGCAATCGCATGAAAAGAAGAATGCATTATATCTCTTCCACTTATGCTTCAAAATCTAATTTCATCAATTCTAGAAAGAATAGGGCATCGGAATTCGATCTCCTCCACCATTCTATCAATAAGATCACATACAAGGCTCATACTAGCACCTTCTCCATAAGTTCAACACAAAATCTCCAGATTTTGGAGTGCAATTTAATGCTATCTTTAACATGCTGCTAGAGGTAAACAGTTAAAGCTATAAATGGAACTTTGATTTCGAGACCAAGACGATTGTCCTCTTATGCACTCAAAAAACTCCATTGCTATTTTGCAAACCGTTATAGAACCTCTCATCAAGTGAATCAAAGAACATAGTAAAATGTATATGAAAAATGTTTCTGAAAGATTTACTAACTTGTTATTTATTTTTCTTGATATAACAAGAATAGTAGGCTTTCAATCAATGGGTACTATAAATTGCGATGCACTTCTCAAAGTGCACCACATCATGAAATATTTATAGAGAAAATCCAAACAATGACATATATATGGTCGTTCAGCTTCTATTCACTTTGTATATTACGACTTGTTTTCAACGAAATTTATCATTATATGACTTTGAAATAGAGCCAATTTTCCAAGTGC
Organism: Ceratopteris richardii; assembly: GCA_020310875.1. Taxonomy (NCBI): domain Eukaryota; kingdom Viridiplantae; phylum Streptophyta; class Polypodiopsida; order Polypodiales; family Pteridaceae; genus Ceratopteris; species Ceratopteris richardii. The sequence continues at coordinate 76,769,922 of CM035425.1, read as the reverse complement.
ATGAACGATGTTGAGAATGGACTCATTATTTTCCCATAACGATTATCTTTGGCAAAGAAAAAATATATGAAGCACTTTCATTACCTGATTTTTCATTGGGAATTCCAAGGCTTTTTCAATATTTATTTTGCATTTTCGCCTGTTGAAGCAACATTTATCATGACACTCCCCAGTGACATGCTCACGATACTCAAAATGTGAGATATGCAATTTCACATTTTCAATACATCAAAATGCATTCGCAACAATATGATGATCATCATTTCCATAGCATACTTCCACTTTCTTTGCCTCCTTTTCGTATGGTTGTCTACATATTTCTTCAATATCCTAAGGTGCATGATTACATATGTTACCACTAAAACCTCATAAATCAAGTATGCTGGCTCTTAGACATTTGATCCCCCATCTCCATCTTGAATAAACAACTTGCATTTGCAGGTCCACTCATCCCATAGCAAACAGTCCACCTCCTTACCTTTGTAGCATTTACACATGAGAAATTTATCTTTTAAGTAGCAAGTATATTGTAAATTGTAATTTGAAAGTGTATATACATGAATACTCTGAATCAGTATGTAGATACTTTAATACATGACACATTGTCTTAAATTCAACATGTTAATAATGTCATTTTTCAGCACATTTCAGGTGAACGATCTACATACAGAACTTGCATAATATACCTTATAAATTACAGTCTAAAGTTCACAATGCACATGCTGTATGAAGATTCCTGTAAGCAGTTGTCAATTATGACTCATGACTTCACACTGTATAATGTACTAATGTAGTATATATACAGTATACTATAACTAATACTTAAATAAATGATGAATCATGATAAAATAATGATAACATTAAGTGTTAACTGATGACTTTTAAAAACTAACATATGTACTTTCCATTGATGATGGCCCATATACTTAAATATGACATAGGCATATACTACACGTGACATTAAATCGATGAGAATGTGCATACATGATAGACAATAGTAGACTGTGTGCTGATTGTAGCAGCTTGCTTGATAATAGGAGGCTTGAAGTATGAAGCCTTGAGAGTTGGAGCTGCGAGCAACAGATAGTGAACACCATCAATACTGTGAATTGATAATGGTGGATTCATGGACACTGATCAGATTTGAGTAAACATGCACATAACAAAAAATCACGATCATACCAGAGATGGAATGCAGAGAAGAGAACAGCGAACATATGAGAACCTGGATCAATCAAACCCAACCCAACTTGCTCTTCAGTTCTTTCTCTAGGCATTAACTAACATCCAGCTTAAGTTCCTAGATGCGCATGAATGCAACAATGGTATAATGGTACTTTGTACAGTGGCAGATTTGTCCCTTGCAAACTAATGTGCCTGCATCACTCCATGTCATATTAGCAGAGCACATAAGCATGATCGTTTTCCCATTAGTATTTTTAATTTCAATCTTCCATATCTCCCCTCTCAGTAATTTCCCGAACTATTGGAGTGGATCTTTGGCACCAACATCTCTGACATATTCATCTTCACATTGAATTGCATGCTAGCAAAGACTATTCTTCATTCAAGCAGTTTTATATTGATTTACAAACACTCCCTCAATCATACTGAAATATCAAATGCGAAGTTACCCAACATTAGATTGCCCCATTTTCCACAAGAAAATAGCACTCCAGACCACACTATCAAACGATTACTCAATAACGGCATCTTTCCAATTAGGGATAGAGCCTTTTCAAATTCACCTAATTGACTGAAAATGTGTATCATGCAAGCATAATGATCCAAACTGGGAGTTATCCCATAGTCTTTACTCATAATCTCAAAGTACATTTGAGCCTCCATCATAATACCCAAAGAACTGCATGAATGCAGGAGCACAAGAAATGTGACAGAAGTTGGGTCTATACCTTCTCTTAACATTTCATTGAACAAGTAAAACACAATAACATGCCCTCCAACTTGGCCATAACCTGCAATCAGTGAGGTCCATGCAACAACCGTCCTTTTATGAAGTTCAAAGAATACATGATAGGAATTCAAAGGTGACCCACATTTCGCATACATATCTACTAGCGCATTCCCAAAAATGTAGTCTTCCCCAGTAAACCCCTGTCGAATGGCTTCTGCATGCATCATTCTTCCCTTATCAGCTGCTCCAAAATTGGAGCAGGCCTTCAGCAGGCACAACAATGTTACTGAATTTGGAAAGAGTCCTTCACATTTCATTTCCTTGAAGCAGTGGTGGGCTCTCTCACCCTGCCCATCTCGGGCATATCCTGCAATAAGAGCAGTCCAGGCAACAATATTGTGCACTGGAAGCTCATCAAAAACCTCCTGTGCTGCTACAAGTTCCCCAGATTTGGCATACATGTCCACTAAAGCACTTCCAAGAGTAACATCTTCATTAAGGAAGCCCTTTCTAGCAATCTCTGCATGAACTTCTTTACCCTCGTTAACTGCTGCTATGCTGCCACAGACCTTAAGAATGCATCGCAACACCACTGCATCCAGTGGCAAACCCTCATGATTCATTTGTTTGAATAGATCAAGAGCTTTCTCACCCTCACCATGACAGCAATATCCTGCAATGAGTGTTGTCCAAGTTACAACATTTTGTGTTGGGAGTTCATTGAAAATCATTCGTGCCTTTTCCAAGGCACCACACTTAGCATACATGTCTATCAGGGCATTCCCAAGAACAAGATTTGTATTTAGATGCCCATGTTTAACAATTTCAATGTGAACTTCACTGCCCTTTTCTACTGCCCTAAGATTACCGCAAGCTTTCAGTAGACACGTAAATGTCATTGCATCAGGAAGCACACCTGCTCTCTGCATTTGGTTGAAGCAGGTAAGAACCTTTGTATAGTGTCCATGTTTGGCATAGCCTGCAATCAGGGCATTCCAGGAAACAATATTTTGCAAAGGAAGTTCATCAAACACTTCTTGTGCGTTTTCAAGTGCACCACACTTGGCATACAAATTTATAAAGCAACTACCTAGAAACACGTTTGTGCTCAATAAGCCCCTGTTTACAGCTTCAGCATATAGAAATTTGCCTTTCTTCAATTCCCTTTGTTCAGTGGCTTCCTTGAGCAAAACAAGGACAGAGGCAGCTTCTTGAAAAATATCAGTCCTCCTGCCCAATATTAACTGATATTGGGTTGACCAACAATGGTGATGATTGCCCTGCATCCATGTACTAAGCGCAGGAAACACAATCCCCTGTCAGCCATAAAAATCAAGAAAATTAACATTGCAGGAACTCATCACAACAGATGGCCAATATTGCAGCCTTTGCAACAAGGTTTAGTTTACATGTATCTATGAGCATGTCCCTTTGGAGGGCATCTTGCCCCTCCCCAAGGATGCCATGCACAAACTAAGCATGTTCTATACGCATGAGGATGTGTGTGTGTGTGCACTCTGTGTGTGTGTGTGTGTGTGTGTGTGTGTGTGTGTGTGTGTGTGTGTGTGTGTGTGTGTGTGTGTGTGTGTGTGTGTGTGTGTGTGTGTGTGTGTGTGTGTGTGTGTGTGTGTGTGTGTGTGTGTGTGTGTGTGTGTGTGTGTGTGTGTGTGTGTTGGGGGGGGGGGGCAAATAAGCCACGATAGACATAGGAATAGAGGAAAAACAGAGACAACATGAAGAATAAACTACACATGAGGAGATATAAGGAGCCATGCTCCAAATTTATCATTACATTACAGAGTAGAAGGTACAAGATAGCATAAAAAATGCCCTTGATATACAAGCCGCTGACTATAAGCTGTCCAATAACCTCTGAAATCTTCGAAGGCAGAAGTATGATCTGCTCAAAAATAACAATCTCCTTCAATTGCTGCACACCTTGAAGTTGTTGAAGAAGAGCCTCCACCCTCTCAAAGTAGAAGGAGACCACCACCACCCAAACTCATGAGGAAGAGCTCTCCAAAAAGTGAAGTGTACAAATCTAAATTTTTCACAAAATTTTATTTTAGCCTGCTTTCTTATTGTGGATGTTTTTTATGGCGGAGCATACCATTATTATGGCTTAATCCTAGCCATTGATCATTGATCATGCATCACTCTTATGATTATGCCATGTGTCTTTTGCTTTTCATATTTATAAAGTGCTTTTCACATACAAAATCAAAATTAGGGTTTCATCTTTGGCATGGATAATCGATCCACACACATAAGTGTTATACATGGATGGATAGTTCTCACTGAACTCTACAAGAATATGTAAAAATATTGCTGTCAGTATTTTTACCATTGACAATTTCCATTTTTTAAACATTCCTGTGCAATGGTTGACTAAATTGACTATTTTGACCAAACCGAATTGACTAATTCTAACCATTATATGGACTTGTAGGTTGGGCTTCCCCTAAGGGAACGTTGTCCATTTAACATGTTTTGTTGGCTCTACCATGCCAAGTAGGTCTATTTGTTGTAGAAGATTCCGATACCTGTCTGATTTTCTCAGATCATGCAAAGTATCCACAAGCACACACAAGGACCTTTGACATGAAGAGGACTCTCCAACACACATCATAAAGAATACTCGTACATCCCATACTCTTCTTAACCAAGCACTACTTGGAAGCACAGAGACAACAAAGAATGTTATTTTTAAGATAAAATATAGACAGTCGACTCAAACATACTTCCAAGACTATCAAGGTTGGCCAAGCCTTTAAAATCAAGGTTATGTATTCTCATCTACACCTACAAGCAAACAAATACACACATCACAAGAAGATGTTAAACAAAATGTTCACCAGATTCTGATCCTCATGATAAGTATCTTGATGTAAAAGGCAAGCATCTCTTTGCTCTGTATCAACAAAAGTTGTTTTCAACATATGCACAATGTTCACTAACTCTAACTTGCATTCGAATTTTGGACTTTCAAATCAAATGCTACCTATTCAGCAATTTTGAGAAAATTCAAGCATTAAGCTTGAATTTCCTGAAGTTTGTTTTGTATATAGGATGTCCACAATGTTGTTGTTGTTGTAATAGCAGAATCCTATTCTATTCGTCTTCAATATCACCCTTCCTATGGTGAAACTTTTCAAAGTAATATTCAGCTTCTTCATATGAGTTGATCATGAAGAATAAACTACACATGAGAGAGAGAGAGGAGAGCCATGCTCCAAATTTATCATTACATTACAAAATAAAAGTTACAAGATAGCATAAAATATGCCCTTGATATACAAGCTGTTAACTATAAGCTATCCAATAACTTCTGGAATCTCCAAAGGCTGAAGTATGATCTCCTCCAAGCAAGTATGCTGAATAATACTCACAAGAAAGAAATCAATAGCTGCACACCTTGAAGATGTTGAAGAAGAGCATTTACCACCTCCAAGTAGAAAGAGACAACCACCACCACCCAAGTTCATGTAAAAGAGCTCTCCAAAAAGTGGTATATAAGTGGCAAAAGAACATCCAAAAACGCTGCTTTTTACTTTTAATTTTCTGCAAAAGTTTATTTTAGCTTGCTTTCTTATCGTGGATGCTGTTTACGGCAGTGCATAGGTTTATTACAGCTTAATCCTAGCTATTAATCGTTGGTGATGTGCCACTTTTATGATTGTGTTTCGTATTTATGAAGTGCTTTTGACATACAAACTGAAAATTAAGGTTCGATCTTTGGCATAGACAATTGATCCACACACACATGTTATAATGGTTGGATAGCTGTCATTAAGCTCTACAAGAATATGTAAAAACAAATTACCAATACTTTGACCATTCACCATTTCCATTTCTAATCATTCTTGTGCAACAATTGACCAAATTGACTACTTTGACCAAACCCAAGTTGACTAATTCTCTCCATCATATAGACCTGCAGGTTGGGCTTCCCCTAGTGGAAGGTTGTCCATTTAACATGTCTTTTTTTATTTTGCAAGATGGGCTTCCCCTAGTGGAACGTTGCTCATTTCATATGCTTTTGTTGATTTTCTTAACAATTCCCCTCCTAACCTAACACTAGAGACATATGCAACGTAAGTATATTTGTTGATAAACTTTTCACAGATCATGCAAAATATCCACAAGCACACACAAAGACTTTTGACATGAAGAGCACTCTCTAACACACATATCACACAAAAAGTATGCACATCCCATACTCTTCTCAACCAAGTACTACTTGAAAGGACAAAGTGGTACAATACGTTCGGTACGATAGTACATGAATGGTTCGTGTACAGTATGTGGAAGGGGGGTTTCGTATGGTAGGGCACGTTGTATAAATAAATAAATACATAAATAAATATGTGTGTGCATGAAGGTATATATGTATTGGGATTTTTTTATTATTATTATTTATTTTTATTTCTTTAAATATATTGGAATGTTTCCCGTGGTGGAAGGTTATTCCAAAACACCAATTTTCTAACAATCCCCTCCTAACCTCACACTAGAGGAGTATGCCAAGTAGGCATATTATTGATTATTAATTATTTAGTTATTAAGTTCAGTACCTTTAGTTTTCACATATCATGCCAAGTATCCACTTGCACACACAAGGACCTTAGACATAAAGAGCACTCCCATAACACACATCACAAGAACTCACACATCCCCCGCTCTTCTTAACCAAGTACTGCTTGGAAGGATAGATACAAATTTAGGAGGCTAAGGAATTGGAGACAGAATGTAGACTCAAACATACTCCCTCAACTATCAAGGTTGGCAAAGCCTATCAAGTCAAAGTTATATGCTCTCATCTACACCTATCAAACACACACACAAATACAAAAATCTTTAATCTGTCCACCATAAGGTTCTAAACATAGAGATAATACGCCTCCTTGTTCACATAAATCTTCCTCCATGACCACCAAGTTGTACATGCAAGCTCCTATATACATGGATGAGTGACAAACTCAAAGGAACAGAAGAAATACACAAGAAAGCAATGCTCTCAAATTTGCAAATGCATCTGCACCATCTATAAATCCAGCATAACCAGCACATATGAACTTGTTTATTGCTGCTTTAATGGCTGCAATTTGCTAAAATCTGATGTGATTGCTTGCAATCTGCCAAACTTTGATGTAACCCCTTTGGAGTGGACTTCTCTTTACTTCGATATTCAACTTCTGCATATTGAATAATTCTCTTCATCTCTTTGCTGAATATAAAACTGAGCTTAATATGCATTCACAAAGATTTAACTCTTTTACATGCAGACCAATTCTCAATGAACTCTACTTTGACCTTCTCTCAGACCCATTGTTGGTTTTTAGGCCCACAATCAGTATAGAGACAAAGAGAAAATAGAGTGAGTGTGGAGAATAGACAAGACATGAGAGAGATTGAAGAAGCCAAGCTCCAAATATTTGCATTACATGCTATGATGAAGTACATGAAGTTACAAGATAGCATAAGAATATTCATGAGATAGAAGCTCCCCATAACTCATAACTTCACAATCTCCATAGCTAAAGGTAATCTCCTTCAAAATAGATAAGCTTCATGTTGTTGCATACCTAGACAATGATGAAGGCACACAACTCCACCTCCTCCAAGTACCGATTCCAAAAAGTGATAACATATGAGCCAAAACCACTTTCTTTACATGGACTATGTTTAAGCATGCTTTTTCCATGCTTTTCAAGTTCGAAAAAGCCTCAAAAAGACCATCCCAAAAAATCTATCAACAATTATGTCCCAATCTACAAGATGGCTTTTTATAATGTTTTTTTTATTGTTTTGAGTGCAAACTGGTAAAATATTAGCCATAGAATCAAGATCTACTTGTTTAATATGATTTTGACATGAATCATGCTTGCTTTTCAACTAAAGGATGTTTTTCACAGTAGATCTTTGACATTAGGGTTTGCCTTTTGACCCTGCTTTTGGCAGGCGCAGGCGCAGAGATTCATATATACAAATACAGATACACACACATACACACATAGATTTACACATGCAAATACAGAGACACACACATACACACGTACATATGTCACGTGTGTGTGTATATATATGTATATATGTACATATGTATATGTATTATGTACTTGCATGTGCATTTGCATTTGCATGTGTATGTGCATGTGTGTAGAGTTGTGTGTGTATGTGTGTGTATATACGTGGATGTGTGTGTGTGTGTGTGCGTGCATGCCTTTGTGCATGTGTATGTGCATATATGTGTGTGTATGTGTATGTGTATGTGTATGTGCATGTGTATGTGTATGTGTATGTGTATGTGTATGTGTATGTGTATGTGTATGTGTATGTGTATGTGTATGTGTATGTGTATGTGTATGTGTATGAGTATGAGTATGTGTGTAGGTGTGGGTGTAGGTGTAGGTGTACCGTGTACATGTAAGTGTATGTTGTTGGAAACAGCAACCTTCCAAAACAGGATTGCACGTTATGAAGAAAAAATTCAGAAAAAATAGCAGATTTCCAAAAGTCAACAGGTGGTCAAATGGTCAAAATGCTCAAGATGTTCGAAAAGATATTGCATATTTGGGAAGTGCTCATCAAGAGCTATCCAAGCATATATAACACTTAGGTATTTGGTTACAAAATGCAGTTCAAAACTCAAACCCTTATTTGCTGGTCAAAGTCAAAGTTTATAAAAAAATGAGCTTTTAAAATTGACACATGGCATCATTTGATTGAATTAATCCAAGGGTTAAGATTAAAGCAAAACATAATACTAAAAATCACAAAAAATAAATAAATAAATAAATAAAAACGAAGCTCCACGAATTGCACGGTCATTTCCAGGCGGTTGATTTTTCTCAGATTTTTGAAGTTTTTTCATTGAGCTTTTTTGGTTGAAGATCTAGTGTATAAAAGAACCACCTCATAGTCATGGGCTTATATGCACACATGTATCATAGCTTCCTGAGCTCTTTCTAGCTTGGAGATCTTGGAACACAATTGTAAGTGTTTTTCATTGTATTTTACTGGCCAATTTTAGCCCTTTGCCATCTCTCTTGTGTACATTGTCTCTATTTCTCTCTCTTTCTCTCTATACTCTCTCTCTCTCTCTCTGTGCCCACTATGGATACCTATTCAGGTAACAAAATTTCAGAAGTATACACGTACCTACATCAACAAATTTTCAGCCAACAAATATGCCTACCTCGAATATACCCCTTGTGTCAGGGGATTGTTGGAGATAGCAACCTTCCACGAGAGGATTGCACATTATCAAAAAAAAAAAAAGCAGATTTCCAAAAGTCAACAGATGGTCAAAGGTGATCAAAATAATCAAAAAGTGAAGAATTGCTTTAATGCATATTTGGAAAGTACTTATCAAGAGCTACCCAAGCATATATAAACTTAGGTATTTGGTGACAAAATGGAGCTCAAACATCAAACCCTAGTTTTATGGTCTAAGTCAAAGTTTATAGATGATCAACTTTTGAATTGACACATGGCATCATCTAGTTGAATTTAATCCAAGGATTACGCTACCTTTTTCGAGCCACTGATTTTTTCAGCTTTTTGAAGTTTTTTGTTGAACGTCTAGCCTATAAAAGGACACCTCATGGGCTCATATGCACACATGTATCATAGGTCCTTAAGCTCTTTCTAGCTTGAAGGTCTCGGAGCCAAGCTGTAAGTGTTTTTCATTGTATTTTAGTGGGCAATTTTAGCCTTTTGCCATCCCTCTCGTGTACATTGTCTCTATTTGATGCTCTCTTTCTCTCTCTATACTCTCTCTCTATATTGATAGTGGGCCTTAAAAACTAACGATTGGTATCAAAGCAGGTTTGTGAGTGTGGTTTGTAAGAGCATATTTCTTGATGAGAGCTTTTTTTGTATAACTTCTCCAACACCAACTACATCTAAATCATGACCATATGCTATGGTTACTTTTCTACATGTGGAGTAAGTGAGAGATGAAAATACCTTCTTGCAACCTATCACGTCTTTAGTAGTTCCATAATCGAAAATCCAAGGACCCCATGAGTAGAAATTGAAGAAGATGTAGCGAAAGCCTTAGAAATAGATGACTTACTTTCCTTCTTACTTTGTTTATTCTTCTTCTTTTTGAGTCTACTTGTTCTTCTTCTTTCTTTTGGATGATGACACCATAGCTTCATTATCCTCTTCCATACTGTTTTGATGATCTTCATTTTGAAGCAAGAGGAATTACATCTCTCTCTCTCTCTCTCTCTCTCTCTCTCTCTCTCTCTCTCTCTCTCTCTCTCTCTCTCTCTCTCTCTCTCTCTCTCTCTCTCTCTCTCTCTCTCTCTCTCTCTCTCTCTCTCTCTCTCTCTCTCTCTCTCTCTCTCTCTCTCTCTCTCTCTCTCTCTCTCTCTATCTCCCTCATTTGTAATATACATTGATGTAATTTTGAAACTCTTATGAGTCATAAGAGTGCTTTGGAAGCCACATCCCCCCCCTTTTATTTTTATTTTGATTTTTGCCTTTTATTATAGCCCCTTGAGGGCCTCCCCCCAAGTGGAATGTAATGTTTTGATGTACCTGATCGGTCCCATAGGTCGACTTCGGCCTCCCGTGGACGTTAATATATCTTTCTTTCTTTCTTTCTTTCTTTCTCTCTCTCTCTCTCTCTCTCTCTCTCTCTCTCTCTCTCTCTCTCTCTCTCTCTCTCTCTCTCTCTCTCTCTCTCTCTCTCTCTCTCTCTCTCTCTCTCTCTCTCTCTCTCTCTCTCTCTCTCTCTCTCTCTCTCTCTCTCTCTCTCTCTCTCTCTCTCTCTCTCTCTCTCTCTCTCTCTCTCTCTCTGACGCGTCTGGCGCCTCTGACGTGCCTGGTGCCTCTGACGCGATCTGGCGTCTCTGACGACCTGGCAGCAGCTGACAAAAGGTACAGATCTGAAGCACTGGCACCTCTGACGACCTGGGCTGACACATGGTACAGATCTGAAGCACTGGCACCTGTGACGACCTGGCAGCAGCTGACACACGGTACAGATCTGAAGCACTTGATACAGCAGATCTGAATATAACAGATCTGAAGCAGTACAGCAGATCTGAATTGTGCCCAAGAAGTTTGTACCCAGGAGTTCTTTGAAAGTTCTGTTCTGCTCGTGAAACGTGACTTAGAGTTGTTAGGGTTTGCTGTCAGAAATCGAACTGATGGCACCATATTAACGAAAAACCCTACAGTTGGGACACCACTTTCATTTGTTAAATATATAAGCAGACAACAACATGGCAAGGTTGGAAAAAAAAGAAGTGGAGGACATGATAACTAAGGCAATTAGAGAGGCAAAGAAGGAGGCAGACAGAGTACTCAATCAAGAAATGAGGAAGGCCATAGATAGAATAAGAGCCCTAGAAGAGCATGTCAAAATTCTTGAAGACCGAGATGGATGGAAAGCTGAGACCCATCAGCTTCGAGAAGAAATCATTCAGCTGAAGGTTTCCCAAGAAGAAGGAGAGATCACAAAGCTAGATGACTTAAAAGACGAAATCAAGAATGATTGGAAAATGGATATGCAAGAACACATCAAATCAAAGATGGAAGCAACACAAAATACTTGGGTGGAAGTAGTAAGTAAACATATTAAAAAGGAGCTCAAAGAAGAAGTGAAGAAGGAAGTCAAGGAAGACGTAAAGAAAGAAGAGCTCACACGGGTTCAGGATACACTCGAGGAGGAGAGACTTCGACACATTCGAAGACTCCACATTCGGATTACGGGCCTACCAGAGGGAGCATCACCGGAGGCGGACGCCACCGACATTTGCCATCGATTTGGGTACGAGAACATGCCCTTCATAGGTGCATGGCGGGTTGGGAGGGATACATCCCGTTCGCGAGCACTCGTCCTTCAGATGAGCTCTGAGGAGACACGGACCGCCTTTTTTAGACGCCGATCAGTATTACGTGGACTACCGGGCGGCACCCTTTACATGGATGAGGACCTCACGAGGATGCAGGTAGCACATCGACGTTCTTGCATGCCACAGATACTCCAGGCGCGCCGAGAGGGAAGGAAGGCCTTTTACCGCGATGGTAAGGTCTTCATAGACGGATGCCCTATCAAATAGGGCCACGCGGCCTATGAGACATCACTACATCAGGAGGCACCACTTAGAGGAGCAGTGTGGAACTGCAACGGGGCACTCTGGACACGGCCAGACAGACTCGAGGAGATCTTGAAGTCACATGACTTTGCTTGCATCACGGAGACCCATGAGAGCCCAGAGAGAGGTCTACCACGCATTGCAGGTTCATTGGGAATCTGCATTCAGGACCACGACGAGACAGAGTACAGCACGAGGATCAGGAGGAGTGGCCATCATATTTCGACAGGAGATACAGAGCCGGATCCATATTATAGGTAGAGATGAGGAGGCACGATACATGTGGGTTCGCATGGAGATAGCACAGGGGAGGTGGATTTACATTGCTATATGCTACTTCCCACCAGGCGGGTCTCGATACGCAGGACAGGATCTTGGGCGACCGACCAGAGACAGAGACTCACCATACACAGCGCTTTCAGAGGAGATACTACATTACAGCATACTAGGTGAAGTCTTCCTTATGGGGGACTTCAATGGCCGCACTCAGTCACATCAGTGCGAGGCATATGACATGGATCACCCACATCTCATGAGGGCCAGAGACCCGGATGAGATGAGCACCAGCAGAGTATCGGCAGATATGGGTCGGGACACCACTGGCTATGGCAGACATCTACTCGAGCTAGGCAGCCGACATCATCTCGTTATATATAACGGGATGAATCGTTGGCCAGGTTCGGGAGGATTTACTTGCTTCCCTCATGGGGGAGGTGAGAGCACAGTCGACTACATTTTGGGTACCACCTCTGGAGCTTCACTCATCCCCTCACTTAGTATTGGACGACGTCCACTTGGTGTTGACCATACATTTATCACACTCACACTCTCATCTCCGATTCCATTAGACCCTCCCTCACCCACTGAGACACATACCAAGATACACTTCACACACGAGCTCTCACACGTTTATGCACACCATTTACACACCCGCCTACTCTCCCTCGATCCACTCTCACCTTTGGACACACTTACATCACAGATCATCACCATCCTACAGGACTCTGCTCTCCACAGCTTCCCACACCGCACACATAGGCACCCTCCACGCACAGGATCCATGCCCCAGAACCGTTGGTATGATGCAGATTGTCGTGAGCTACGGAAGCACCTCCGGATTTTAGAGCATAGGGGAGATATATAACACACACAGGCCCAGCGTCGCATGCAGAGCCTTACTCTCCGCAAACGGCGAGATTGGGAGGAGAGACAGTATTGGGATATTTACCATTTGCTCAGGAGTCGAGACAGTGGAGTGGCATGGCGACATTAGAGAGAGAGGAGACAGCAGACACCTATCCGAGAGCCGAGCACTTGGCATAGCTATGCACAGAGTCTATACGAGATCCCATACCAGCCCCCCATCCCCAGACCGCAGAGCTCACGTCCTACTACCTCTGACTTCTTCACACCCACTATGGTGGGACGCGCTATTGCCCGGCTACAGCATGGCAGGGCCCATGACCATTTCGGTTTACAGGCAGAGCACCTCATCTATGGAGACAAGACTCTCGCACCGCTCATTGCCCACCTCTTCAACCGTGCATTGGTTGAAGGGTTCCCGGACTCATGGACTGAGCACACCATAGTGCCCATTCATAAGTCAGGTGATACTATGGATCCAGCTACATACCGGACGATCATGATTGGCCCTATATTGGCCAAGTTATATGGGGTAGTACTAGAGACAGAGTTGAGTACTCTCGCTGAGAGGAAGGGGATCAGGGCTCCAGGACAGGAAGGTTTCAGACGAGATTACTCTACTATTGACCACATCTTCACTCTGCGATGCCTGATTGACCAGGCAAGGGTGAGAAAGAGGAGATTATATTGTTGCTTTGTGGACTTCCGCAAAGCATTTGACACTGTTCCCAGGGACCGACTCTTCAGACGACTACTTGATATTGTAGCTCCGGAGGAGATGATATGGGGGATCTACGCCTTATACGAGAGAGTATCTGGTAGAGTTAGATGCCCAGGGGGCTTATCTGATCCACTTGCTAGCACTATCGGGGTGAAGCAAGGATGCCCTCTTTCACCCACCCTCTTTGGTCTCTACATTGATGAGATAGTGGACTTCATACAGCAGCAGGGGGAGATGGCATTGAGGTACGGGGAGCCACTGTCCATATTCTTTTATACGCTGATGATATTGTATTGGTTTCAGAGTCTGTAGAAGGTCTACAGCATCATCTACATGGCCTAGATGACTTTTGCAAACACAGAGGGTTATCTGTGAACCTTGGTAAAACCAAGGTCATGATCTTTCATACATCTGCACAGGTACGCAGACATAGTTTGTTCACAGCAGCAGGTGGACCGATCCAGGTGGTCGGATCATATGTTTACTTGGGAGTGACATTTACAGAAGCATATGGGGTCTTCTCTATGTCTCAGGCAGCTCGTGACCACATCACACGTGGGTACGCAGCACTAGCTTTGATGGAGAGACAGTGCCACCACGCATATTTTCAGGAGCCCCGCACAAAGGGGTGGCTCTTTGACACTTTGGTTACGCCAGCGCTCATGTATGGGGCAGCCATTTGGGGGCCGGAATTAGCTACATCAGTATGGACAGCATTAGAGAGGCCACAGATCCTCATGATTGCGAGACTTATCCAAAGCAAGCCTTCAATACCGCATGATATCATTAGAGAAGAGCTCGCTGCACCACCGATGCTAGTTGAGGCACTGTTCCAGACAGTATGCCTAGTACACAGACTTCGGAGCATGGATACAGAGCGCATTGCTTATCGTGCTCTCCAGGCATCACGTGATATGGCATTAGCAGGCGACACCTCTTCATGGTATGCACAGACACGAGACTGGCTGGCCCACCATGGCTTTGACATAGACAGGCTACCACCACTACAGTACGACTCACATGCACCCACCTACTCGCTCTCTCATCAAGAGAGGAATAGGGTCATTCGTCAAGAGATATGGCATACATACATACAGAGGACATGGGTGAGCCCTAGGGATACATTGCCACCGAAAATGCTCTATTACCGCGAGCATTTTCTACATATATCGGACACGGGCTTCATCGAGATCCCGAGATACATGCAGACATACCTTCCCCACCACCTCCGAGTCATCATTGGGCAGCTCCGGGTCTCATCACATCAACTCGAGATGGAGAGGGGTCGGTCCAGGGGAGTCCCCCGTGAGGAGAGGTGGTGCCCAGTATGCCAGACAGAGGTAGAGAGTGAGGAGCATTTTGTTATCAGATGCCAAGCATACTTAGACCTACGAGCACAGTTCCAGCTAGAGGAGTCACTCCAGTTGTGCATGACCATGGGAGACCAACGATGCTTGGGGCGCTTCCTCACAGCAGCATACGAGAGGCGAGAGCGGTCACTACAGCCCACACATCAGCCACGGGTGAGTACCCAGCAGACCATTACCCAGTTCTTTCAGCGAGCGGAGCTAGATCATAGAGGTCCTTCTAGAGAGCTCACACTCCACCAGGCAAGCAGCACAGAGAGCACGACGCCGACCACGCATGGTAGGATATCGTCGACCGCGACTATATCAGGAGGATATCTCACTCATCAGGACAGCCTACGACCACATGATGGAGTATAGGCGTTCCACCACCCCCTGGGTTGTCTTCCTTCAGGAGGCACTCAGACCACCTCCGATGAACCACATACTACACCCACCTCCCCCATCACCAGTAGCTAGGGTGTTTTGCTCACTCATATTATGGATCCCCCTGTATTAGGTGGCCACTATCTGCTGAGTCAGAGCCACTTCTCCCCAGCCTTTTACCAGCCCTTGATAGCTTTGTGATGACTTTCTTTCTTTCTTTCTTCTTTCTCTCTCTCTCTCTCTCTCTCTCTCTCTCTCTCTCTCTCTCTCTCTCTCTCTCTCTCTCTCTCTCTCTCTCTCTCTCTCTCTCTCTCTCTCTCTCTCTCTCTCTCTCTCTCTCTCTCTCTCTCTCTCTCTCTCTCTCTCTCTCGGTAAAACCAAGGTTATGGTGTTTAACACCACCCCGCAGTGGATCAGGAGATCAACACCGATTTTCACATATGGGCAGGAGGTTGTGGAGTATACAGATGCATACACATATCTAGGGGTAGTATTCACTGGACCGAGATTTTCCTTGAGGAGAGCAGCGGAGACTAGACTGACTAGAGCATCTACAGCTTTGGGAGGATTGGAGAGGATGTGCTCGCAAGTTCAGTTTCAGGAACCCAGGACAAAGTTATGGCTCTTTGATACTTTGGTTGCCTCTACTATGCTATATGGGGTACAAGTTTGGGGACCTTCTATAGGCCAAGATGGGTGGAAAGCCATGGAGAGGCCCTTGGTATCTATGATCTCTAGGCTGATTAGAGCCAAGGCCTCCGTACCACATGATATCATTCGAGCGGAGCTAGCTGCCCCCCCTATTGAGATTGAGGCACTCACTAGAGCAGTCTCCTTTGTACACAGCTTGTGGGACACTACCAGAGATAGATATACGAGGTTGGCCCTCGAGTCATCCAGACAGCTAGCCCTGCAGGGGGATACATCATGCTGGTTTGCAAAGATGACATCATGGTTTCAGACACATGGTTTTACCATGGACAGGCTGCCTCCTTTCCAGTACTCTTTACAGACACCCCTCATGTACCTGACACGGGTGGAGATTACCAGACTCATTCGTCAGGATCTGATCAAGCTGGACACCAGGAGGACATGGATTGAGCCTACACAGGAGTTGGGTACAAAGATGGCTTTCTATAGAGAGCATCTTCTACACCTCACAACGGATGGGTTTGTGACTCGACCTAGCTATATGGAAACACACCTTTCCCATGCCTTGCGTTGTGCCATTGGCCAGTTGCGCACATCCTCACATCAGCTTGAGATTGAGACTGGCAGATTCAGAGGGGTACCAGCAGATAGGAGGACATGCCGTCTATGTCACCTCGAGCTACATTACATGGGGTGGCTCTTTGATACTCTAGTGACACCCACATTGATGTATGCAGCGGCAGTTTGGGCACGAAGGATCACAGAAGCGATGTGGACGCGGATTGAGAGGCCCAAGGTCACCATGATCTCACGCTTGCTCCGGAGCAAGCCCTCCGTTCCACATGACATTATACAGGCTGAGCTTGGCACACCACCGATGCTAGTGGAAGCCCTCTTTCAGCTCGTTACCTTTATTCTGAGAGTCAAAGAGCTCCCCACCAGCAGACTCACCAGGCTTACATTTGAGACCTCTATACATTTGGCAGAGACAGGGCATGAGAGAGTATGGTATGCACAGACCTACCGATGGTTAGCAGACCATGGCATGAGCATTACAGATCTCCCCCCTTTTCAGTATGACCTCTCTTCCCCCTACATTACCCTCTCTCGTTCGGAGAGGAATAGGATCATCCATCGGGACCTACTACAGATACACGTCAAGGAGACATGGGTAGCACCACGGGAGCCTCTTTCCACAAAGAGGCAACACTATAGAGAGCACTTCCTAACTGTGACAGCGGATGGTTTCATTCAGAGACCACGATACATGGATACATACATGGCACCAGCAGAGAGAGTGGCCATTGGGCAGCTCAGAGTATCATCACACCAGCTCGAGATTGAGGTTGGGCGTGCCACACATACCCCGAGGGATGAGAGATTATGCAGGATATGCCGCGAGGAGGTGGAGGACGAGGAGCACTACACATGCAGATGCCAGGCATATGAGGACATCAGAGACCGCTACCAACAACTCTTCAGGGGGACCAGAGAGATCAGGGTTTTATTGGAGACGGAGGACCAGCGCCCTCTAGGTCGTTTCCGAGCAGAGCTCCAGTGCTGACGTGCATCACTTCTCCAGCAGCAGATGGAGATACACCTGACCCCCCAGACTTATATTACAGATTTTTTCATACCCATAACCACCCGAGGACCCAGATCGATGCGGGGTGTCACATTACAGAGAGCAGAGGAGCTTAGACGACAGTGTCGATGACCGAGACCCCCACTCCGGAGAGCCCGTCCCCACTAGAGAGAGATTCAGGCGATTCACGCACGCCATGACATGGAGATACGGAGACGTCAATAGCGCACCCCCATCGACCTTGATGTGCAGAGCATTTTGCGTATCGCCATTATGCCTTACCCACCGATGCATTATATCCTACACCCACTCCAGACATTTAGAGGGTTATGACACCACCGAGCCTCCCCTCATTATGCATATCATATTTGTATCTCACCTATTGAGCATATAGAGTGCATGCCCATAGCACCCCACACCCTCGACGCAAGCTATTATTATCCACTCCTTTTATACTCTGTTTTGTACTCACACTTTATTTTCCTTTTTGGGATCACAGTGGATTGGATCATACTGATGTATATGTTTTGTCTCATAGGCCGATTTTGGCCTCTAATAGACGTTATAAGTCTTTCTTTCCCTCTCTCTCTCTCTCTCTCTCTCTCTCTCTCTCTCTCTCTCTCTCTCTCTCTCTCTCTCTCTCTCTCTCTCTCTCTCTCTCTCTCTCTTAGAGAGGGAACGAGAAGTAACAAAATGATTTTGCATTGACTCACCAACTTTCATGCATGTGTTGGCTAACTACCTCCTTAGGTGAGCTTTCCTAGAAAGAGAAGTAACCAAATGAGTTTGTACCGACTCACCAACTTTCATGCATCTGTTGGCTAACTACCTCCTTAGGTGAGGTTTCCTAGTACGATTCCTCCTTTGATAGAGATTCTCCAACTCCAACCAAGCATGATGAGATGGTTTGTTTGACTTGGTTTGAGGTTATGCGACACTTCACATCCATAGAAATAAGTAAGAGTGCTTGAGCATCTCTAAAATCTTACCTGGAATGCTCTTCATAAGGTTGAATCTGCATCTCTGTCCGTGGATGACGAGAGAATTGATTCTTCTTCTTCTTCTTCTTCTTCTTCTTCTTCTTCTTCTTCTTCTTCTTCTGTTTGCTCGGCTAAAATTAGGGCAGTACGTTTCTTGGAAGAAGAACCAACATCCTCAACCAACTGCCTAGATCTTAGATACTTGCCATTAACAATATTCCAAAAGTTCTTGGAAACTAACAAATTCATCATCATAAAACTCCACATAGGATAGTTAGACATTCCATCAAGTACCTCCTTGTTCCAATTTATCTCTATGATCGCTCATCTTGGGAACAAGCTATGTATGTGCACAAAACTCTAATACCGAATGTTGGAAATGAGGTTGGCTCAAAAGTATTTGCAACACTTGAACCTTAAGCGCACGTGCACACATACACACACACACACACACCAAACCAAATAAAATAGATGAATGACCATGAGAAATAGACAAGAGACAAGAGATTAGAAAATAATGTACCAAGTATCTTTGATTGCGCACATTGCATTTAGAAACAAAGTGAAATTTTCGACAACATATATTTTATTATTTATTTTATTATTTTTACACAAGGAAAAAAATGGTACAAATTCATATGTATGGTACTTGATTCGTATCGTACTGAAAGTATGTATTGATTGAATCAATGTATATACTAATGCAACCTTATTTCTAACATGCATAAGTGGTCGTCTAATGATTGAAGTTCAATCTAGGAAATGAAGCCCGATTTCTTCATACATGCGTAGTAGCTAAAAATCAAGGAGTATTGAAACATTATTATATTTGAACCCTCTAAAAGAGCAAGATCAACAACTAAGCTTGTATCACAAGGACAACCATAATTACTAGATATTTCTTTATTGTTCTTTGGTAATGTGAAATGGAAGCTTCATTGGAGGTGGTCATTTCATCTAGTGCACCTAGTGAAAATAGCAAAGCATCTTATGCAACAGCTAAATAAGCCTTCCAAATCATCATCGTACGAACGAACGATTTAATTCTTGAGAATTAATTCGCGAATTATTCGTTTAATTTTTTTAGTACGTTCGGACCGAAAATGAAATTCGAGAATTTTATCCATCGGAAGAGGATTTTATTTTCACACACGTACACACACGCACACATACACACACACACACACATACATATATATATATATATATATATATATATATATATATATATATATATATATATATATATATATATATATATATATATATATCAAGGTGGTACGGAACGTTTGCTACGGCACGTACGGTACGCGTACGGAACACAGTGCCCTACCAAACGTCAAGATATGGAACGGTACGGAACGTTACTTTATAAATCAATAAATGAATGAATAAATAAATATATAAATATATATATATATATATATATATATATATATACACGCACACATATTTATTTATTTATTTATGTGCATACATGCATGTAAAGTGTATACATTCAATGTGCATCGAGTCATGCATGCATGCACTATATATATGAATGCATGTACGTATGTGTGTACGTATGAATGTATGCATGCATGTATGCTCTAAGTTCTAACTTTTATGTGACATAATAGTACTTAGTACGTGTGCAGCATAGTACCATAGCTTATGTGTGACATCATAGATGCATTCAAAAATGCAAGTGTGTATGAACTAATGGACTTTGGAGTGGTCCTCTGAGAGAGCTCATTGACTCTTAAGGCAAGCGACTATCGACAAAAACACGGGGTATTGTTTTTTTAAGTCAAGGTTCCATACGTTGTTTGGAACCTTGGTGCGGAACCAAAAGCGCCGAACCATAAAAGTTGTTTGGAACGAGTTACAAACCAACTATATATATATATATATATATATATATATATATATATATATATATATATATATATATATATATATATATATATATATATATATATCAATCACATGTAAGATACATGCTTATACATCATACAACATCAGACACAAATCCTAAATTGACATTAGACAATAATCTAAAACATCATGAAACATGATTCATGATTTCATCATTAAGTTTTAACCAATAACTAGTCACTACGCATAACTTATAAGTTATAACACATTACATCATAGAATCATGACTCATGACATTGATTAGTAAGATGCAAACATCATACATCATACATGTAGCAAAACTAATACATCATAAGTCAACAATCTGTCACTGAGTAAAAAGTGCAGCATGCTATAGATAACCTATACATCATCATGAAAGAGATAATACATCATACATGAAAATCTATAATGGTTCATAGCTCATGTGACTCGTGAGTCGTGACGTATCTCAAGAGCCAAGAGATCAATACAAATGACTCAAGAATCAAGAGTCAATATCATCTATGAGATCCTCATCAAAAGAACTAGCCCATGATGAAGTGTCAGTGCTATAGTCCTCTCTGAACTTCCAAGGTCTAGCTCGTAAATCATCATCATCACTACTAGACGATGTTGATATCTCCTCCCAATCATCAAGTAGAGCTTCCTCCACCTCTGGGTCCTCCCTGCTACTAGAATGGAGTCCAAGTGCTCCACGCCCTCGTCTACCTCGTCGAGAAATAATCTTTGAAGGCCCTCCACTCGTAGATGGCTGATTAAGATCTGTTGCAATATACAAATTTACAATGGATTAGACTTTAGTAACAATATAACTTATAAGCTATAAACTTATGAAACATAATTGGTAATTTCGATTTTCAAGGTACCTAATCTATCACTAGATCTTGCACTCCTGCGCGTTTGTCTCACAAATTGTTGAGATTCTCTAAATAACATGGTGAAGATATCTTTCTCTTCCTATGCGATTTGAGGGATGTCTTTAATCTCTCCGATGTCGATGGAGTCAACATTAACCTACATAAACAATAAAGTTATCAACTTGTAAGTACTAACTTCTAAGTTCTAACATATAAGCTTAGAGCATTGCGAATTGATTCTAGAAATGCATCAATATACTTCAAGTTACCTGTAGAGGTGCAATATGACTCCCTTTGCTCACCAACAACTTGAGATTGCAGTGTGTATACACTAACTTCTCAAGTTGTGAAGGACTCAATTTGTTTCTCTTTTTCGTATGAAAAAAAGCCCATGTACTCCAATTCTGTTCACCAGGTCTAGTGCTACAATCTTGTGATAATATGTGGAGTGCCAACTTTCTCTACATAGTACTAAACGACAAAAACAATTTTGAATGGGTCATGACACTTCATGATAATTTGATAAAGTAATAGTTTAAAGTTGAAAGTAATTTCTCTACTCACCAATAGAGGAATGCCTACTCCATATTTCTCCCACCAAGTTACAAGAGTGACCTGGTTCTTTCGTAATTGCGCAGTGGGCTACAGCCTACCCAAAGTATCGTTCCAAGCAACAGAACTGCAACCACTCGCTCTCTAATTGGGATTGGAGGCCTAGATCTCCCTGCATCCAACGCTTCATACTCTATCCAACTATCATCTAAGGCTTCGTCAACATTTTGCTCCTCGGATCTCTACAATGGATGGAGTACATGAGCGACAGCATGGATTGGTTTGTGAAACCAATCCCATCTTCTCTGCACTACATCACATAACTCAGGTTTCCTAAAATTAATGTGAAAAAATATATAGACATTATATTAGAATCTAACTCAAGAGTCAAAGGTGAATGCGAAAATATGTAAAATTAAAAATACCAAAGTTATAAATACTCACTCAATCTCCGAGAGTCCACCAATGTTTCTGATGCATCCTTGTATACGACCAATGTATTCATACACAAATGTGCTCCCCTCGATATCCACAATATGGAGCATAGAATAAAGAGGTTGAAGAGCACCAATAAGTATCTCTGCCTTTGACCAAAAGGCATCATCTCCCATAACTAATGCTGAAAAACGTGTATAATGGTTCTCTAACTGGTTCCTCTAAGACAACTATCCGAAGAAGCCCTTTCCTCACTCGAAGCACTCTATCTAGGACTATGAACATATAGCAAAATCGAGTCATGGAAGGCTTTTGGAGCTCAAGGTCTAAATGTGCACGGAACATATTTCCGACGTTAGGCTTAGAGATCACAAATCTTACAATGAATCTCGCCTTCTTAAGAATGGACTTCACCCATTCCATGGCGCCAATGTCTTCCATTAAAAGATCTAGACTATGACTAGAACAGGGAGTCCATGTAATTTTAGGGAACTCATCCTCTAGCATGTGTCCCATGGCCACACAATTAGATGCATTATCTGTGAGCACTTGCACGACATTCTTGCTCCCAAAATCTTCAATAGCTTTTTTCACATGGGAGTATATGAATTCATTGGTGACAATCGTCCCTGGTGCATGTGCAGGAATGGCACGCAAGAACATTGTCCCCTTGCAAGAGGAGACAAGAATGTTATACACATTTCTCTTGCGTATGTCAAACCACCCATCACACTATGGAGCATCCATATTTCTCCCAAGTGGAGCGTAAGGATAACATTTCTGTTTCCACTGCATTCTTTTGTCTATTCAACTCTTTAGTAAGTAGCATAGCACCTGAGGGTCCCTCCCACGGAGCACCTATGCGGCTCATTGCTCTCATAGCCCACTTCCACGCAATTGTGTTTGCAACATTGAATGGTAAGCGACACAAAATAAGTAGTTTAGATATTTCTTTAGTAGCTTCTTCCATTGCTTGTTTTTGCAAAGAGGCTTTCATGCTACCTCTTGCAAACATATTGGTCTCAAGGATCCTAGGGTTTTTCCAAGGTCATGATCTTCCATACCTCCAGGACAGTACGCTATCGCGCCTCTTTCACAGAGGATGGAGGACAGATAGAGGTAGTGGACTCCTACGTCTACCTAGGTGTCACCTTCTCGGGCAGCACAAGGGTATTCTCCATGGCACAGGCCGCGAGAGAGAGATTGACGCGAGGCTATGCGGCACTTGCAGGATTGGAGAGACGCTGCTTTCAGGCACATTTTCAGGAGCCCGAACTAAGGGGTGGCTCTTTGACACTCTGGTGACACCCGCATTGATGTACGCGGCAGCAGTATGGGCACCAGGGATCACAGAGGCGATGTGGACGCGGATTGAGAGGCCCAAGGTCACCATGATCTCACGCTTGCTGCGCAGCAAGCCCTCCGTTCCACATGACATTATACGAGCTGAGCTTGGCACACCACCGATGCTAGTGGAGGCCCTCTTCCAGTTGGTGACCTTTATTCTGAGAGTCAGAGAGCTCCCCACCAGCAGACTCACCAGGCTTGCATTTGAGAGCTCTAGACATTTGGCAGAGACAGGGCATGAGAGAGTATGGTATGCACAGACTTACCGATGGTTAGCAGACCATGGCATGAGTATTACGGATCTCCCCCCTTTTCAGTATGACCTCTCTTCCCCCCACATTACCCTCTCTCGTTCGGAGAGGAATAGGATCATCCGTCAGGACCTACTACAGATACACGTCAGGGAGACATGGATTGCACCACGGGAGCCTCTTCCCACAAAGAGGCAACACTACAGAGAGCACTTCCTGACTGTGACAGCGGATCGTTTCATTCAGAGACCACGATACATGGATACATATATGGCACCAGCTGAGAGAGTGGCCATTGGGCAGCTCAGAGTATCATCACACCAGCTCGAGATTGAGGTTGGGCGAGCCACACATACCCCGAGGGATGATAGATTATGCAGGATATGTAGAGAGGAGGTGGAGGACGAGGAGCACTACACATGTAGATGCCAGGCATATGAGGACATCAGAGACCGATACCCACAGCTCTTCAGGGGGGCCAGAGAGATCAGGGCTTTATTGGGGACAGAGGACCAGCACCCTCTAGGTCGTTTCCTAGTAGAGCTCAAGCACCGCCATGCATCACTCCTCCGGCAGCAGATGGAGATACACCTTGCACCCCCCCCTCAGACTTATATTACAGATTTTTTCAGACCCTCAGCCACTCGAGGACCAAGCTCGATGCGGGGTGTCACATTACACAGAGCAGAGGAGCTTAGACGACAACGTCGACGACCGAGACCCCCAGTCCGGAGAGCCCGTCCACATCAGAGAGAGATTCAGGCTATTCACGCACGCCATGACATGGAGATATGGAGACGTCAACAGCGCACCCCTATCGATTTGGACGTGTAGAGCATTTTGAGGATCGCCATGATGCCTTACCCACCGATGCATTATATCCTACACCCACTCCAGGCATTTAGTGGGTTGTGATACCATCGAGCCTCCCCTTCCTATGCATATCATATTTGTATCTCACCCATTGAGCATATAGAGTGCATACCCATAGCACCCCACACCCTTGATGCCAGTTACTATCCATTCCTTTTTATACCCGTTTGTGGTACTCACACTTTATTTTCCTTTTGGGATAACAGTGGATTGGATCATACTGATGTATATGTTTTGTCTCATAGGCCGATTTTGGCCTCTAATAGACGTTAAAAAGTCTTTCTTTCTCTCTTTTTTTTTTTTTTTTTCTTTTGGAGAGTACAATGAATTGGAAAGACACACACCCAACCTCATAAGGTAAAGGCACCCATTCTTAGGGAACTCTAATGCATCCAGCCCTAGGCGGGACTTGAACCCTGGCCATCTGCCTAGGAGTACAATTCACATCCGCTAAACCACACCCGCTGGATGGGACCCTAGGTATTACCATAGGACATGCACTAGAGATTGCACTTTCGTTACGAGCTCTTTTTGAAGGTCCTCGGGAGGACTCATCAATGTGAATCTCTGGTTCTTGATCTTCATGTCCACTTGGGGAATGGGATAGAGAAACCATACTTCCTACACCTTGACTCATCTGCATCTTTGCAATCAAGTCTTCAAAGACATTTTGAGGCATAGAGTGGCATTTTCCAATGCCCCCACCTGGTAGTCCTAGTAGGTGTGCTTTGATACGTGAAGCACGCTTCACTACCAACATAAAATACTCATGATGATTCGATGATATAATGGTATGGATAATGCATTAAGGAGTCCACTCTCTCTCTCTCTCTCTCTCTCTCTCTCTCTCTCTCTCTCTCTCTCTCTCTCTCTCTCTCTCTCTCTCTCTCTCTCTCTCTCTCTCTCTCTCTCTCTCTCTCTCTCTCTCTCTCTCTCTCTCTCTCTCTCTCTCTCTCTCTCTCTCTCTCTCTCTCTCTCCCCCACCAGGGGGCAGCACAGAGAGTACGGCGCCGACCACGCATGGGCGGATATCGTCGACCACGACTATATCAGGAGGATATCTCACGCATCAGGACAGCCTACGACCACATGATGGAGCATAGACATACCACCACCCCCTGGGTTGTCTTCTTTCAGGAGGCACTCAAACCACCACCGATGTACCACATACTACACCCACCTCCACCCATCACCAGTAGCTAGGGTGTTTTTACTCACATTATGGATCCCCCATGTATTAGGTGGCCACCCACGTCTCCCCAACCTTTTCCAGCCCTATATAGCTTTGTGTAGCGATATACTTTTTTATTTCATTTCATCTTCTACACAGGGTTACTACACTTGTACATGGTTTTGTCTCATAGGCCAATTTTGGCCTCGAGAAGACGTTAATATGACTTTCTTTCTTTTCTCTCTCTCTCTCTCTCTCGCCCCCTCCTTAGGTGAAGTCTTCCTTATGGGGGACTTCAATGGCCGCACCCTGTCACATTAATGCGAGGCATACGACATGGATCATCCACATCTCATGAGGGGCAGAGACAAGGATGAGACAAGCACCAGTAGAGTATTATCAGCAAAAATGGGTCAAAACACCACCAGATATGGAAGACATCTGCTTGAGCTGGCAGCCGACACCATCTCTCGTTATACGTAACGAGATGAACTGTTCGGGCGGACTTACTTGCTTCCCTCAGAGAGGGGGTGAGAGCAAGGTCGACTACATTCTGGGTACCACCTCTAGAGCTTCACTTATCCCCTCACTTAGTATTGCACGACGCCCACTTGGTGTTGACCATACGTTTATCACATTCACACTTTCATCTCCTATCCCATTAGACCCTCCCTCACCCAGTGAGCCACACACCATGACAGTTCACACACGAGCTCTCACACATGTATGCACACCTCTTACACACTAGCCTACTCTCCCTCGATCCATTCTCACCTTTGGACACACTCACGTCATAGATCGCCACCATCCTTCATGACTCAGCTATCCAAGCTTTCCACATCGCACACATACACATCCTCCACGCTCAGGATCCATGCCCCAAAACCACTGGTATGATGAAGATCGTCGGGAACTCAAGAAACATCTACGGATTTTAGAGTATAAAGGGCATATTACATAGAGACAGACATAGCATCGCATGCAAAGCCTTACTCTTTGCAAGCAGCGGGAGTGGGAGGAGAGACAGTACTAGGATATCTACCATTTGCTCATGAGTCGGGATAGTGCACTGGCATGGCAACATCTAAGGGAGAGGAGACAACAGACACCCATTCGAGACCCAAGCATTTGGCATAGCTACGCACAGAGACTATACCAAATCTTGGACCAACCCCCCATAACTAGGCCGCAAAGCTCACGCCCCACTACCTCTTACTTCTTCATACCCACCATGGTAAGCCGCGCTATTTCACATCTACAGCATCGAAGAGCCCATGACAAGTTCAGTTTACAGGCAGAGCACCTCATATACGGATGCACGACTCTTGCATCGCTCATTGCCCACCTCTTCAACTCTGCACTAGTTGAAGGGTTCCTTGACTCATGGACTGAGCACACCATAGTGCCCATTCACAAGTCAAGCGATGTTATGGATCCAGTTACATATCGGACAATCATGATTGGCCCCATATTAGCCAAATTATATGGGACAGTGTTAGAGACACAGTTGAGCACTCTCGTAGAGAGGAAGGGTATCAGGGCCCGAGGACAAGCATTTTAGACTAGATTACTCTACCATTGACCACATCTTCACTCTGAGATGCCTAATCGGCCAAGCAAGAGTGAGGAAGAGGAGATTAGTGAGGAAGAGATTATATTGCTACTTTGTGGACTTCCACAAAGCCTTCGACAAAGTTCCCCGAGAACGGTTCGTCAACGGTTCGTCAGATGCCTACTTGATATCGGAGTTCCAGATGAGATGATATGGGGGATCTATGCCTTATATGAGAGAGTATCTGGTAGAGTCAGATGTCCAAGTGGCTTATCCGACTCACTTGCTAGCACTATCAAGGTGAAGCAAGGATGCCCTATTTCACCCACCCTCTTTGGTGTATATATTGATGAGGTAGTGGACTTCATACAACAACAAGGGAGGCCATTGAGGTACGAGGGACTACTGTTCCTATTTTTTTATATGCTGATGATATTATGCTAGTTTCAGAATCTGAAGGTCTACAGCACCACGTACGCAGCCTAGATGACTTCTACATACATAAAGGGATATCTGTGAACCTTGGTAAAACCAACGTTATGATTTTTCATACATCAGCACAGGTAAGGAGACATACTTCTTTCAGAGCAGCGAGCGGACCAATTGAGGTAGTCCGATCATATGTCTATCTAGGAGCGACATTCACAGCAGCCTCTGGGGTTTTCTCTATGTCTCCCAAGTTGGAAAAACAAATTCAAGTACTTTCCAAATGCCATGATTCACCAAGTGTGTTATATCCAGGTATTAATCAAACTTGGCCCGGGATTGCATCACACGTGGATACGCAGCACTAGCCTTGATGGAGAGAGAGTGCCACCAGGCACATTTTCAAGAGCCCAGCACAAAGGGGTGGCTCTTCGACACTCTGGTTACGCCAGCGCTCATGTATGGAGCAGCCATATGGGGGCCGGGATTAGCTACATCAGCATGGACAGCATTAGAGAGGCCAAAGATTCTCATGATTGCCAAGCTCATCCACAGCAAGCCTTCAGTACCACATGATATCATCAGAGCATAGCTCGTTGCACCACCGATGCTGGTAGAGGCACTGTTCCAGACAATATGCCTATTACACAAGGTACAGAGCATGGACACAAAGCGCATCACTTATCGAGCTTTCCAGCCTCTAAGAGTCATGCAACATGGCACTGGTAGGAGACACCTCCTCATGGTACGCACAGACACGAGACTGGCTCGCCCATCATGGATTTGACATAGACAGACTACCACCACTCCAGTACCACTTACAGGCCCCCACCTATTCGCTCTCCCAGCGGGAGAGGAACAGGGTCATCCACAAGGAGATATGGCATACATATATATAGAGGCATGGATTAGCCCCAAAGATACATTGCCACCAAAAATGCTCCACTACTGTGAGCATTTTTTACAGATCTCAGATCAGGGCTTCATTGAGACTCCTCGATACATGCAAACATACTTACCACACCACCTCCGAGTCGTCATTGAGCAGCTTCGAGTTTCATCACATCCGCTCGAGATCGAGAGGGGTCGGACCAAGGGAGTACCTAGAGAGGAGAGGTGGTGCCCAGTATGCCATACGGAGATAGAGAGTGAGGAGCACTTTGTTACTAGATGCAGAGCATACTCAGATCTACGAGCACAATTCCATATAGAGGACTAACTACAGTTGAGCATGACCATTGGAGACCACAGAAGTTTCAGGACGATTCCTCACTGCAGCGTTTGACTATGTATGACTTTACCTTTTTTTTTTTCTAAGAATTCCCAAACCAAAACAGAGACGAGAGCAGTTGCTACAGCCCACGCATTAGAGACTGATGAGTACACAGTGGACTATTACTCAGTTTTTCAGCGAGATACCCTACATCAGAGAAGCCCACTTCCAGAGTCATAGGGCTAACCGTCAAGCACGCAGTGGCACAGAGAGTGCAACGTCGACCACATAGACCTAGATACGAACGACCACGACTATACCGGGAGGATATCTCACGCATTAGGATAGCTCATGACCACATGATGGAGCACAGGTGCACCACCACCACCTGGGTAGCCTTCCTTCAAGAGGCACTCAGACCGCCGCCAATGTACCACATACTCCACCCACTACCTCTAGTTAGGATATACATATTCACTCCCGCCATCGGGCCCCCATGTATGAGGTGGCCATTATCTGCAGAGTCAGAGCCACATCTCCCCACGCACCACTACATTATCCCCACGACCTCTTTGTCACCTGGTACACTATCCTGTGGTTGTTTCCATGTTCCGCCTACAGTTTTGTGTAGCGAGTACTTTTCCATTTTATTTTATTTCTACGCAGGGGTTACTATAGTTGTACATGGTTTTGTCTCAAAGGCAAAATTTGGCCTTCAAAAGATGTTAATCTCTCTCTCTCTCTCTCTCTCTCTCTCTCTCTCTCTCTCTCTCTCTCTCTCTCTCTCTCTCTCTCTCTCTCTCTCTCTCTCTCTCTCTCTCTCTCTCTCTCTCTCTCTCTCTCTCTCTCTCTCTCTCTCTCTCTCTCTCTCTCTCTCTCTCTCTCTCTCTCTCTCTCTCTCTCTCTCTCTCTCTCTCTCTCCCCCTCCCCCTCCCCCTCCCCCTCTCCCCCTCTCCCCCTCTCCCCCTCCCTCCCTCCCTCCCTCCCCCTCCCTCCCTCCCTCCCTCCCCCTCCCTCCCTCCCTCCCCCTCCCTCCCTCCCTCCCTCCCTCCCTCCCTCCCTCCCTCCCTCCCTCCCTCCCTCCCTCCCTCCCTCCCTCCCTCCCTCCCTCTCTCTCTCTCTCTCTCTCTCTCTCTCTCTCTCTCTCTCTCTCTCTCTCTCTCTCTCTCTCTCTCTCTCTCTCTCTCTCTCTCTCTCTCTCTCTCTCTCTCTCTCTCTCTCTCTCTCTCTCTCTCTCTCTGTGTGTGTGTGTGTGTGTAGACCGTAGGCAGCAAGCTCACAGCAATCGGCTGAAGACGATCAAAATGGCACAAGCTCCAAAATAACCAACTTTAGGTAAAACCGGCACGCAAAAAAATTCGAAAAAAAAGGGTGCAAAAAATTCGTTTCTAGTGAATTAATTCGCAAAACGAACTTTATGAATTTTATATGGAGGCAAAAAATCGCGAATTTTTTACACTATGCAAATCGCTAAGCATTATGAGTTGCATTCTTAAGGAATTCCAGTTCGTAACCATGATCATCAATTTCGGTTTGCTTCCAAGTCCCCAAAAAAAGCCACGAGTCTAATCTTTTAAGTATTCAAGGCAAAAAGAAAAATTTGGATATTACCTACTCCATTCACCAATCGAAGAACATCAACATCTTGACAGAGAACATAAGCACCTTCTCTGATTTTAGGTTTAAAAATCTCAACATGACTTGAATATGAAGCTCCATGCAAATTGGTTGCCTCTCCTACTCTTGCGCATTTATCGACTTCGGTATTCATATGGTTCTGGCTCATGTGTCCATACTATGTCGGTAATTGTTTGCTTGTAATGGTATCTTCTCACTCCCTCACATGTTGACCACCATCTCCTTATCACTCACTTGATCAAAGTGAGACCTTGTTTGCTACATTCTCTCGTTGCTACTCTTGTGCTCCACAATTGTGTTGTTGCTACTCGTGCTCCACAATTGTGTCGTTGCTACTCGTGCTCCACAATTGTGTCGTTGCTACTCTTGTGCTCCACAATTGTGTTCCTTCCCTTTGTCTCCCTTCTCCTCTATTTCAATCAACAACTATGGATATCCATGTAGTAGAAAGTGGATCCCTTTCTCCTTCTTTCTCAATTGCACTCTTAGAATAAAATTGTCTCCTCTCTTCCTAAACAAATTTTACTCAATAATCAAAGATAGCATCTTCTCTTTCTTCGTACAAACTTTGTCCATAATATTTAGCCGATCAAACACCAATTACAAATTTGAGATCTGCACAAAAAATAGCCAACCACAACAAGCAAAAGCATGTCGCTCTTCTCCAAAAGAATCACGATGACACCAAGCTTGGATGACACCTTGAAGCATCTCATGATAGCAGCAAGAGGGCAACAAGAATCAGAAACAATCCCATCTGACGTCCTTCCACAAACAAGTACATGGAAGGTGGGATAGGCTAGAATCTAATTGTGTATATTGTGCTCTTTTTCTTTGTGATCCCTTATGTCTATCTACATCATCATACAAGCACCTTGTTTGTTGATACATGTCAAGACTTAATCATGTAGATGTCACCTTCTGCTTGACATTTGGCTCCCCTTCTATGATTTTTCCTTTCTATTAGCTTTTTCAATCTATTTTTCATTCCAAACTTCCATAACTATAGATTATCACAGTGCAAACTAGAGTGGGTTCTGATTGGGTTGAGGTATGGGGTACTTGTTGATATTCTTGATTATAAAATCAAGACTTTATTATTCACCAAATGACTGCTTGAAAATATTAATGGCATCCTTTCAAAGATGGTTTCTATGGAGACAATTATGAGCTCCTTATACTCAGCTATTGAATGGATATGTACCAACTCATAAGTTTGTTGGTTTCCAAATGGGATGATATGTGTGCTTCTTGTAAAATGGAAAAGAATACTTGGTCAAAGGTAATTCTTGGAGACTTCCAATAGTAGAGGGTTTGTTGTACTACCCATATAAATCACAAATGACCTTCCTATTTGGACAAGAATAGTTGGTCAATGTAATTCTTTGAGACTTCCGATAGTAGAGGGTTTGTTGTACTACCCATATAAATCACAATGACCTTCTTTCTTCAAAGAACTTAGAAAAGTAATTTGCAAGCTCAAGGCATATAGCTACTTTGATGTTCGGTTCTCTCTCTCTCTCTCTCTCTCTCTCTCTCTCTCTCTCTCTCTCTCTCTCTCTCTCTCTCTCTCTCTCTCTCTCTCTCTCTCTCTCTCTCTCTCTCTCTCTCTCTCTCTCTCTCTCTCTCTCTCTCTCTCTCTCTCTCTCTCTCTCTCTCTCTCTCTCTCTCTCTCTCTCTCTCTCTCTCTCTCTCTCTCTCTCTCTCTCTCTCTCTCTCTCTATATATATATATATATATATATATATATATATCTATCTATCTATCTATCTATCTATCTATCTATCTATCTATCTATCTATCTATCTATCTATCTATCTATCTATCTATCTATCTATCTATCTATCTATCTATCTATCTATCTATCTATCTAAACACACATACATACATACATGATACATGATACATACATACATACATACATACACGCACACACACACATACATATATATATATATATATATATATATATATATATATATATATATATATATATATATATATATATATATATATATATATATATATATATATATATATATATGAAAAACACACACACACACAGTAGACAACTCGCACTCTCTCTTACAGAGCACGCTCAAGGCATGTAGCTACATAGCTACTTTGATATTAGTCTCTCTCTCTCTCTCTCTCTCTCTCTCTCTCTCTCTCTCTCTCTCTCTCTCTCTCTCTCTCTCTCTCTCTCTCTCTCTCTCTCTCTCTCTCTCTCTCTCTCTCTCTCTCAATGATACTGAGGTGTCCACTACAAGTGTACTGCTGTTCGTGTGGAAAAATAGACTACTTACCCGGAGAGCTCAGAATAACTGAGCTTTGAAGTCGTAGTTGTTGGACTCTCTCTCGCTCTTCCCATCTGGTCTTCATGCCAGAGAACAACTGCGAGTTGACTGAATGGAGAGGAATACAAACACCAAAATGTGACCAAGATCCTTCTCGAACAACTGCGGTTTGACTGAATGGAGAGGAATATAAACACCAAAATGTGATGAAAGATCCTTCTCAAAAGCCTACCATGTACGTATGCTCTCTCTCTCTCTCTCTCTCTCTCTCTCTCTCTCTCTCTCTCTCTCTCTCTCTCTCTCTCTCTCTCTCTCTCTCTCTCTCTCTCTCTCTCTCTCTCTCGTGCACACACACACACAAACACACGTACCCTCCAACAACAACACACACACACAAACACAAGTACCCTCCAGAAACCACCCCACACACAATAAACACAGAATCACCCACACAACACACTTTCTCCCACAAACACATGCACAAAAAATGCACACACGTTAAGTCACGCACACAGAGTGCACTCCCATATGTTCCCCCGGATGACCTGCAAACTGACAAATTAAAAATTATTAGTGTTGTATTTTGACGGTCTACCATGCCCTTCAACAATTTTGAGGCTACCTACACATCATACCTGTATTTTACATTTTTAATGTGTTTTTAATGTAATTTTACACATATACTCTATTTTACACTTTTAATGTAATTTTTAAAGATTTAATAAAATTTATACCTTATTTTAAGGCTAAAATGGCCAAGCCGGGCAATATGGCCGTCAAAAATCAACAACAAAACGGCCGTCAAAAATAACAACACGTGAGTCTACAAGAACAACGAGACATGAAAAAGAGAAATAAAAATCTTTGGTCTATTCGTCAGATCCTTTTGTTACCCTTCTCCTCCTTAACATACGCTTTCTATGCCTCATAAACATAAACCTCCAATTCTAGGTCTTTTCTTTTCTTTTTCTTTTCTTTTTTTTTTTGGGGAAGCGGGGGGCTCCGGGGAAGCTACAAGAAATTGGAAAGCACCCACTATGAAGATGTGGAGTCCTAGACTTATAAATTTCATATGAATATGCCTAACTAAATGACCACGACCTCTCCACTAACCCTTTCTCTCTCTTAGAGAGGGCACATGGATTTTTTTTTTTTAATCAACAACTTTCACTTTTTGAGCCATCCAATGGACCATTTAAAGCTTACACTTTTTCAGCCATCAATGGATCATTTAAAGCACATGTATGATAGATGCAACAAACTCATAATAATTATGGCCACACGTATGACAGTCACCTCACATTCAATGCCCAAAATCAAGGTTACATGGACTACGTAAAAACAAAACCAAAGAAAGTGATAACTAATTATATAAGCAAATACTTTTAACCGTCAAATGTCTCAAATGGAAAATTCATAAGGTGCAATGAAGGTTTGGATAATAAGCATTGTGTTAGGACAAGAACTCACGATCAAATAATTTAACAATTCTCATTGGCAAATAAAGTTGGTACATCTATGCAAATCAAATTAAGCCCACGCAATCAAAAGTTCTAAAAGGCTGAAAATATCTAGCTTGACTTCATTAACATGGAACTCTCTCTCCAATTGTCTATATGTTCTCCCAACAAGCCACTCCTTAATCTTGTAAGTGTTTCCATTAAAAGTCAACCTTCATGGGCATCTTCGAGCCAACCACCATTGACAAGGCCAAAACATTTTGGCTTCCCATTCATCCCTTATTACTATGACACTCCTAAATTGTGGCATGTAAACAAAAAACATGTTTAGAAGTTCCTCATAGTCCTCATTGCAAAAGGAGTTTAGAAAAAAACTGCCAACATGTGAAAGAAAATGGCTCAAGAATTCGTGTTAATAGATATGAACCCAAAAGTTTTGAGCAATTTAGGCTAGTGTTAGAGCAACAACTACAGCCACCCTTCACTGTACTACCATTGACGTATGGCAATGAAAATCTAGAGAGAGCATTATTCTAATTAAACCCTCCAAATACCATGAAGAATTTCAATGAGATCTAATATTGATAAGATTCTTTAGAAGCATCTTTAGACCATAACTAGTATCATGAAACAATGGCAGCAAGATCATAGCACTATTAGGAGTGGTGTGATAGTGATGTGTGTGAACACACTTAGGACTTCCAGGGCACTTTTTTAGCTTTTTTTCTTGTCTTGCATATACGCTTATAACCCTAACTTGGTACTACATTATGTATTGTGTTGTGTTCCAAGCTTCAAGTTCTTCCTTGTGTTGTTCGTGTGCTTTCCTAGGCCTCAAACTCCAACCCTACATAGATAAGTCCTATGATATCCTTATATCAAGAGATCTCCCCTCAAAGTGATGTGGTAGAGCTTTCCAAAAAGCTTCAAGCTTATCCTAGTGCACCTTGATGTGCTTTTTGCAAACATGGAACACGGGGTTCCTTGCAATTGCCAATG
This sequence comes from Ceratopteris richardii, assembly GCA_020310875.1. NCBI lineage: Eukaryota > Viridiplantae > Streptophyta > Polypodiopsida > Polypodiales > Pteridaceae > Ceratopteris > Ceratopteris richardii. The sequence continues at coordinate 76,734,109 of CM035425.1, read as the reverse complement.
TGCTCTGACTATCACTAAAGATGGTGATGGCAAAAGATTGACCAACACCCATATCAACCAAAATGTGTATGAGCTACAGACACTCAATAGTTGTTGTGAAAACTTCCATATACTCATCCTCACAACTAGAAGTGGCCATAATAGCCCGTTTCTTACTCAACCAATATATGTATGAGCTACCATGCATGAAGCAAAAATCACTGGTGGACACACGAGTGACATAGCAACCAATCTAGTCTAGGCAAAAAAAAGCATGTAAATCTGTTGGTAATGATCCCTCTAGGGATAAAACAATTCAAGTACTTTAGTACCACTCAAGTAGCGAAAGATGTGGTTAACCACCTACCAAAGCTTGACACATGGACAATGCATAAACCTACTCATCTGAGAGATAGCTCATATCCAACATCATGAAGACTTAACCATAAACATGTTTCCATGGGAGTGGCAATAGGTTTGCAATCTTCAATGTCAAGATGCTACAATAATGTGTCAATGTATTTTGTTTGACACATACTTATTCCTCCATTAACTATCATAAATTGAATGCACAAATAATAAGGCAAATGTCCCAAATTTGACATCTCAAAGGAGGCATGCAATACAGCTGCAGATTCAGCAATATGATTTCTCATTAGGTCCAATGAGCAATATAGCACCAACATATAAAACAATGATTAGAATTACATCATCCACACATTTAACATACAAGGTGCTCTTAGTTGGACTATTCTCAAAATCATGTGCTAGCAAATAGGCATGTATTTTCTCATACCAAGCGCATGGTGCATGCCTCAAACCATATAATGGCTTTTTCCACCTACACACTTTTTTTCATGTCCTTTCTACACAAAATCACAAGGCTAAGAAACATACACTTCTTCATGTAAATCACCATTCAAAAATATATTCTTAATATCCAGCTAGTGTACATTCCAACCATGATGAGATGCAAGTGCACAAATGCTATGAATGATGTTCATTCAGCATGTGAGAGCAAAGGTTTCATCAAAATCAATGCCTCTCTCTTGAGCATAACCTTTGGCAACAATCCTAGACATATACATGTTAACTATTCCAGCAGGCTTTGCTTAAGCTTGTATACCCATTTAGTGCTAGTGGCCTTTTTTCTGGGGTCAAATCACGTAAAGAATAAGTATCATTCTTCATACTAGCATCATATTCTAATTGCATAGCAGTTATACAATTTTCTAAATTATGTGCTTCATCTAAGGAAAGAGGTTCATTCTCATCATAAAGACTAGATATAGCCATTGCATACTTTGGATATGTACTCATTTTCAGACAAGTATATGCATCTTTTACTCCTATCACAAGTAATGTACATGCCAAGAATATGTTTGGCATCCCTCAAATCCTTTTTATCAAATGTCTCACTCAAGTTCTTCTTGAGCAATGACAAGTTATCAAAGGGCTTCCTAGAAATCAACATATCATCGACATAAAGTATCAAACATATCAAGCTCCATCTGCGCATCCCTTAGTGAAGAGGATTGCTTCAAGAATAGCCTTGAGATTTCATAAAAGCATCAAACTTTTGGAACCATTGTCTAGGGGATTGTTTAAGTCCATATAAACTCTTCTTCAGCTTACAAACTAGACCCTCTTTGCCAAAATTTGCATAATGCTATGGTTGTTCTATATAGATTATTTAAGATCTCCATGCAAAAAAAAAAATCACATCCATTTTGGCTAGTTGTAAGTCATTAATTGCAATGAATCCAAGCATCATGCGCAATGGAGTCATCTTGACTACTCGAGGGAAGATTTCCTCATAATCAACACCATATTGTTTCATAAAACCCTTTGCAACTAGTCGTGCTTTATACTTTGGAGAAGGGCTATTCAATGTGAATTTTAACTTATATACCCATTTACATGGTAAAGCTTTCCTTCCCTTTGGTAAGGATACCAAATCCCAAGTACCATTATCGTGAATAAAATCCAATTCACTCTTCATGGAACATTCTCACTTGATAGATTATTTGTCTCCATAGCCTCTTTCTAGCAAGAAGGCTCAATATCTATTAGCATAACAAAATCCAAACCTAGAACATATCTATCAAGTGGATGCATCTCAATGGCTGTGAATAGGAATTTTTGTAGATTGATTTGATTGGACATTCTCCTAAACATCCCTATGTGTAGCATTCTTATGCATGCTAATTGGAGTACTAATACCTTCAAATACTGCTCTTCTCACTTCAACCTTCTTAATGGGTTGTTTATGCATCTTATACTCCTTGAAAATGACATCACTACTTCTGATCAGTGGCCATCTTTCAAGATCCCATAAATGATATCCAAAATGACCATCTCGACCATATACAAGAAAAATGAATTTCTTTGACCTATATTCCAACCTTTATCCAAGATTCTTATGTGTATGAACATAGGCTTCAAACTTGAAAACATGAAAGTGATCATAATATGGTGGCTTCCTTGTCCATAAGTCTTGTGCCACTTTTACACCTTTAATACTAAAAGGTCAATCACATGAACTACAATCAAGACTGCTTCTACCCTAAAGCCTTGTGAAAGGTTTGCATGATGCAACATAGAAACTACTTTATCCTAAACAGTTCTATGCTTCATCTCAGTTATGTTATTTTGTACTAGGGTATAAGGAGTTGTAAGGTCTCTATGAATTCCTCTAGATGGATAGAAAAGGCTAAATGCATGACCGCCATTATCTCAATGTAAAGCCTTGAGCTTAGCCCCTTTTTCAATCTCAATTAAATCAAACCATTTTCTAAAATTAGGGAATATTCATCCTTCAACTTGATAGGATATACCTCTGAATTGAAGACTCAATGTGCATTTTCTGCACATTCCTATTTTGCTTTCCATATTGACAATGCTCATTAAAGAAAACACATTAGAGAAAAATAACACATGTAAGTAGCTAGAATGTGAAAAGCTTCCCATTCCATTATGAGATATGTGGCGCAAATGGACATGCCATATACAATCCATATGTTGTCTGATGATAGCCAACTTTGCGTCCTTTTGCAATAACCATATTGCCCTTTGATATGAAAAAGGATTGAGCATAGAAAACCTCTTTATAACCAAGATCATCAAATGGATCAACTAACATCAAAATGTGTGATAAATTAGGCACATAATTTACATTATGCATAGGAAACTTTGAACTATCATTGAATTGCACAACCACATCTCCAATTCCAACAACATCACAGTGGTAAGAATCACTAAGTCTCATGGTACCAAGAGACTTATTGTGTAAGTAGAGATCCATTATCTATGTGGTGTCACATAGAAAGAAGCACCAAAACCTAGCACCCATGTGTGGGAAAGAAAATCAAACATAAGTGCCTTATTAGGCACATTACTATCAAGGGTGAACACATTAGCATCATAAAAAATAACATTAACTTCTTCTATCTTCACATTCAAAGCAGATAATGCAGATAATGCAGATAATTGTTTAACATGCCCATCAACATGTTTTCTTTTACCTTTAGAATTCTTTAATGCATAGTAATATTTCTTCATATGTCCTGTCTTATTACAATAATGTCACTAGATATTCTTCTTCCTTGATAAAATTCTACTCTTATTTGATTGACCATTCTTTTCCTTGTTCTTGCTCATGCAGTGTTGCTGACTCTTTCCTTGGTAAGAATCACAAACCTTATATACATTTCTACTTGGAGTGCCAACCATAGACTTTTTGCATATCTCTTCATCCAAGAGTGCTCCACATATGTCATCATAGACTAGATTACAACCATGTGCGCTATTGCCAATAGTTGTGCAAAGCATAACAACAAGTCTTCTTTCATTTCATTATCCATCTCCATCTTGTGAGCCTTTAACTTTCTCATCAAAATAAACTTTGTCATCAAAGTTCATTTAACTTTCTCATCAAAATAGACTTTATTTGATGTCATTTCTTTTTTATAAGTTCACAATCTCCTCTAGACTTTACATTCCAATAGTGTAAAGTAAAAATTATATGTCAAGTACAATTGAATGGTAGACCTAGCCACATCATCCAACTCATCCTAATCATTATCATAATCCATGTCAACAAGCTTATTTGAGATCCCATTTACTGGATTCCACTGTCTTCTCTGAAAAAACACATTTGCTTCTTCCATAGAGCAAAGTTTGTGCCATCAAATTTTTGGGTCTCAAAATGGTCTTTTCCCTAAAAGTTGTGGCTCATCTTAGGAACATTTTCACTAAAACCGAATCCATCAGATGTCCCACCATATGTGCCTAAAACATGTCATGCCATGATGAAAAAGAAATGACTAGAACGATAATGGAGCTAAAAGAGTCCAAACACCACTAAGTCTCAAAAAAGGTGACCAAGTGTCGAATTTTAGGAGAATTTTGATAGATTCTCCTCAAAAAATAGATCAATGAACCAAAGAGATTATGTGAGAATGTGTGTGCTCACACCAATAAGTGTGTCAAGAAGTAAAGTCAATCACTATATAGTTGAAAGTCTAAAACTAGGAAAAATTTTATCAGAGTATCTTGTGCAAAATGAGCATATGAACAATGTAGAATACTCATAATACTCTAAGTACTAACATGTAAACCTACATAGTAAATCACTAACTCCAATGCATATAACCACTTAATTAGAAGAAGCCAACTAGGCTTATCGAGCACCTCTGAATAACTAGCATACATCTCTTATAGTGAGGTTAGGTAAGTCTTCCACCTACATCATCAAAGAGACATTGACATTTAGGTACCTCCTAGTTAAGAAATCCTCATCACAACCCTCTTTATCGACATCAAAGGCTTTATGCAAAAATGTAATTGCTATATCAATGACCACATGTGCGTACATAAGCAATATCCACATAAGCATAAATTGTGTGTATGTGCTTAGTATATGCAATAAAATGGCAATTAAAGGCTGAATTTATAGCCAAAATGCTATCCGAAAAGACCTTCAAGTGTCTGTCAACTCCATTCTATTGAGCCAAAAAACCTGCATAAACTTGCGGTACTTTCTCTTAGCACAATTGAAAACTTTCCAAGAAACCTATAAGAAGACTCAAGAGCTGAAAATTCAACAATAAAGTTGAATGTATATTTCCAAGAAGATATAATCTCAAGTGCCTCTAGTGCCAATAATTATTTTTAGACCAATCATTCCACCTATGTAGCCGAAACTATCCCAAAACTCCAAAATTAGATTCTAATTTTTGTTACACTTATGTGTTCCTTGAGTAGCTTTGATGTGAACCTTTTCCCTATACATGGGCACTTTTTACTTTAGTCTTGGCTAGATGTTTTTCCCCCATGTTACCATATACATGATAAACTCATATGTGGTGGTACTTTGTATTTAGGAATACTTATTTAGCTCTTACTTCAATTCTGTTTATCATTAATAGAGATATCTATTCCAACCATCCATCTTCTCCATATGTATTCATATGTTTGTGCTTCTTGTGTGTGCTTCTTGTGTGTCTCTCACACTTCTACACACACCTAGCCATGGTATCAGAGTGAGTTCATCTCCTTCTCAAGTTTTGATTTTTTGCATCATAGTGTGTGCACTTTTAACAGTACAAATCGACTTGAAAGCATAAAACGTTGAATTTCAGCTGCCAAAAAGCATTTGCATCAATTTCACTGGTGTTACCCCCATTTTGAAGCCATTTGTGTGGTGCCATTAGAGTGATGGATTGTGAGATGAAATTTCAACTCTCAATGAAGTAAAGATCTTGTCACATTCTTGTTCTTTAGTGCAATGGCTAGAGCAATGACTTGTTGTACATGCTTCAACCTGAAGATAAGCTTGATGGGACCAACTATCCAATGTGTCCTTACATGATAAAACATGTTCTTGTTGCAAAACAACTATGGAACATACTAGCAGATGTAGATCAAAGATCACTAGGGTCTTCTACTTCACACTCTATTCTCACATATGGAGCTTTGTCTTCAAGTACAATGGTTACTCCTTCTCCACCTGCATAGGAGCAACTTAGATGGGATGGCAAAGATACTAATTAACTGTTCATGCATCTCTATGAAGTTTCATATGGTTCCACACATCGGACATGTTCTACATCAAGACAAGCATAGGACACTCTTTTTTTTTTGTATGTCATGCGTAATGAAGCATGTGTTGCATACTTGAGAAAGCAACTTGAGCATGTATGTATGGTTGAAAATGAGTCTATGGATTTGTATGTGACACACATCAAGAACTTGAAAGAGCAATTGGCAAACATAGATGAGATAATTTTGGATGCATCACTCATCTCTACATTGTTGAAAGGATTACCAGAATATTTTAAAGTTGTCTGAGCCACACAATATCAACATTTGTTGTGAAATTTGACCTATACTCAGCCTCACAACTAGAAGGGGTCACAGTAGGCTACTTCTTGCTCAGCCAAGATATGCATAAGCTACCAAGCATGAAGAAAAAACCATTGGTGGACACACGAGTTTCATAACAACCAGCCTAGTCAAAGTCAAAAAAAGCATGTAAATATCACAGTAGTGATCCCACCTTAGGATAAAATAATCATAGTAGCTGGATACCACTCAAGCAGCGAAAGATGCGCTTAATCGACTGCCAATGCTCGACACTTGGGTACTGCATAAACTTGCTCATTTGTGAGATAAAAATCTGAATATTAAGCGAAGTAGTGCATAAGTAAATCAAGCATCCAACAGGTTGTCAATAGAGAACAACATCAAACGCATATCCAACATCATGAAGACTCAATCATAAACCTTTCTCCATAGGAGTGGCAATAGGTTTACACTCTTCAAGGCCAAAATGCTACAATAATGTGTCAATATATTTCATTTGACAAAAAAACTATTCAATGCCCAGATAATGATGCAAATGCCCCAAATTTAACATCTCAAATGAGGCACACAAATCAGCCATATGCTTCTCAATAGGACCAATGAGCAACATGGCATCAACATAGACAACAATGATTAGAGCATTTGCACGCTTAACATATAAGGTGCTCTCGGTTGGGTTGTTCTCAAAACCATGTGCAATAAGGTAGCCATGTATTTTTTCATACCAAGCATGTGGTGCTTGCTTCAAGCCATATAATTCCTTTTTCAACTTGCACACTTGGTTTTCATGCCCTTTTTGCACAAAGCTATGAAGCTAAAAAAGATACACTTCTTCATGCAAGTCACCATTCAAAAATGCAATTTTAATGTTCAACTGGTGTACATTCCAATCATGATGAGCTACAAGTGCACAAATGCTATGAACAATAGTCATTCGGCATGTGGGAGCCAAGGTCTCATCAAAATCAATGCCTCTTTCATGTGCATAACCCTTTGCAATAAGCCTAGCCTCATACCTATCAATTGTTCCATCAGGCGTACACTTCAGCTTGTATACACACTTAGTGCCAATGGCCTTCTTGTTGTTAATATATTTGGGTAGTGATGTATGTGAACACACTAGGACTGTCGGGGCACTTTTTTCCCTCTTTAGGAGGTTTTTTCCCCCCGGCTTGTATATACGCCCATTGCCCTAATGGAATACTTATCTTTGTACATTCTCTAGTAATACATTCAGTATTGTGTGTTCTGCTCCAAGCTTCTTCTTCTTCCTTGTGTTGTTCGCGTTCTTCCGCAGATGTCTAACTCCAACAATTGGTATCAGAGAAGGTCGTTGCTTCATTTAGGGTGCCATCGATACTCCTCCGTTTGCAGTCTCAAAATCGCATGAATTTTGGTGAGCATACTTAGTATGTTTTCAAGATCAAAACGGCTTTGCTTTGTGGTGTTGAAATCGCGATCTGATCTCGTTTCGGCCTCCGAATGCACTATCACAGCGCTTATGCAGGCTGTTTCATCTTTTTGTGCCAAAGCTATATACCAGTTTTTGTTCGCCAGTATAAGCGTCTCGAAGTCTGCTACATGTCTAGCGGAATTTGTCTGGGCAGTTTTGTTCAACTTTTTGAGATACAGTCAATTTTCTGCATCAAGGTATTTTAGTCATCGGCCATGGTTGAAAGCAATGATGTACTCTGTATGTTCGTTGTTGAGGATAAGTTGGATGGTACCAACTACCCATTCTGGGCTTATAGGATGCAACATGTGTTGGTTGCAAAAGGACTGTGGAACATTGTGCAGGGTGTCGAAAAACATCCTATCACACCTGAAACTGTTACAAATGCAGGTACTGAAGTTGATGCAAAAGGTGTCAAAGATGGTAATATTCTGCATGTTCCTGTTCATGTTGTGGTTTCTGCTGCACCTACTACAAATCAGATTTGTTGGGATGGCAGAGATGCCCAAGCACATGCATTGATAGCTTTGTCTATCAAAGCTTCCATTATTCCTCATATTTGCTCTTGTAGAACAGCTAAGGATGCTTGGGATACACTTACCACATTGTACCAAGCTAGGAATGAGGCTCATGTTGCTTACCTCCGAAAACAATTCGAGAGTGAGCACATGAATGAAGGTGATTCTATGGATAGTTTCCTAACAAAGATCAAAGACTTAAAGAAACAGTTGATTTCTGCTGATGAGGTTATACCAGATAGCTCACTTGTGCAGCCCGTTCTAAATTGTCTTCCTGATTCATATCAGAGTTTTGCTTCTACTCTTCGGTTGATGATAAAAGGTAATCCAAATGCCTTGTCATTTGAGGAGTTAGTCTCTATTCTATTGCAGGAAGATCAGTCCAGGCAGAATAGGTCCATTGTGCGTGTTGCAGATCAAGCTTTCTTAGCTAGTCAAAAAGGCAAAGGAAAATGCAGCTCTTCTTCTAGTAAGCAGAAATCTGCAAATGCTGCACATTTGAAGAACCAAGACAAAGATGAGAAAAAATCAGAAAAGCAGAAATTGTTTTGTAAGTACTGTAAAGGGAATGATCATATCATAAAGAAACGTCCAAAATTGGCTGTAAAAGAGGCAAAGAAGAAAGAGGTTGGAATGGTTATTGCAGAAGCCTCTACACAAAAAACGGAGTGTGCTAATCTTGTGCAGGAAGAAGAATGGGCATTTACTACTGTTTGTAGTTTTGACCCATCTTCTCATGAGCAGTGCATGTCTGTAGTAGACTCAGATGTTTGGGACTTTGACAGTAGGGCGACCAAACATATTACCTCGCAGTTCAGTTTCTTCTCTTCACTCGAGCCTGCCCCTACAGGGAATATTGTTACATGTGCCAACAACTCCTCTTATCCTGTTATGGGAGTTGGTAAGATCATTTTGACTACTGCTCATGGTAGTTCTTTCACTTTGTCAGATACTTTATTTGTGCCAGGGATCAAGAAGACCATGTTATCAGTTTCTGCATTAGCCAAGATTGGCTTGGTTGTGAAATTTGTTGATGACAGGTGTATAGTTCATGATCTGTCAAATGGCGATGTGATTATTGCTTCTAGCATTTTGTGTCATGGGTTGTATAAACTCATAGACTATGAAAGATCTGTAAATGATTTGTCATGTGCAGTAAATGATTCTCAGGCTATGTCAGATGCAAAGCTTTGGCATGCACACTTTGGTCATTTGAATTTTGTTAGTTTGCTATGCCTGCAGAAAGCTGAAATGGTGTCCTCTTTGCCCAAAATTGAGACACCTGGAAAATGTTGGAGTTAGACGTCTACGGAAGCACGCGAACAACACAAGGAAGAAGAAGAAGCTTGGAGCACAACACTCAATACTGAATGTATTACTAGACAATGTACAAAGATAAGTAGTCCATTAGGGCAATAGGCATATATACAAGCCGGGGGAAAAAAACCTCCTAAAGAGGGAAAAAAGTGTCCCAGTGGTCCTAGTGTGTTCACACACATCACTACCTAAATATATCAACAAATCCCCCCTGGGAGTGATGCGATGAACAAGGAGTTGGTACTCATGTATAAGGAAGTGCCAAGCTATGTGGAAATCACTCCACAAAAGGAAATAAGCCCAAAGATTTATGGAAAGCTTCAAACTTCTTCCTAGGCAAAGCCTTCATGAAAAGGTCTGCGATGTTCTCTTGTGTGCGAACATATGCCAAGCTGATCTACCCAATAGAGAACCTCTCCTTGATATTTTTCACCTCAATGTTCTTAGTGCGAGCATGGAACACAGGGTTCCTTGCAACTGCCAATGCGCTTTGACTGTCAGTGAAGATGGTGGTGGCAGAAGTCTGACCAACACCCAAATCAACCATAAGGCATCTGAGCCACACACACTCAACAGTCGTTGTGAAAGCTACCCTATACTCAGCCTCACAACTGGAAGTGGCCATAGTAGGCTGCTTCTTGCTCAACCAAGATATACATGAGCTACCAAGCACGACGCAAAAGCCACTAGTGGATACACGAGTGTCATAGCAAGCAACCCAGTTAGAGTCAAAAAAAGCATGCAAATCTGGCGGTAGTGATCCCCCCTTGGGATAAAACAACCCAGGTAGCCGATTACCATACAAATAGCGAAAGATGCGCTTAACTACCTGCCAATGCTTCACTCCTGGGCAACGCATAAACCTGCTCAACTGTGAGACGACAAACTGAATATTTGACCGATTAATGCATAAGTAAATCAAGCATCCAACAGCCTGTTGATAGAGAATAACATCAAATGCATCTCCAGCATCATGAAGACTCAATCCTAAACCTGTCTCCATAGGAGTGGCAATAGGATTACAGTCTTCAAGGCCGAAACGCTACAATAATGTGTCAATATATTTTGTTTGACACAAAGCCATTCCACCATCAACTTGCATAAACTGAATGCCCAAATAGTGATGCAAATGCCCCAAATCAGACATCTCAACTGAGGCATGCAAATCAGCCTTAAAATTAGCAATATGCTTCTCAATAGGACCAGTGAGCAGCATGTCGTCAACATAGACAACAATGATCAGAAGCACATCATTAACACACTTAACATATAAGGTGCTTTTAGTTGGATTGTTCTCAAAACCATGTGCAATCAGATAGGCATGTATCTTCTCATACCAAGCACGTGGTGCTTGCTTTAAACCATATAATGCCCTCTTTAACCTGCACACCTGGTTTTCATGCCCTTTCTGCACAAAGCCTCGGGGCTGAAAAACATACACTTCTTCATGCAAGTCAATATTCAAAAATGCTATTTTAATGTCCAACTGATGTACACTCCAACCATGATGAGCTGCAAGTGCACAGATGCTCTGAACGGTAGTCATACGACATGTGGGTGCAAAGGTCTCATCAAAATCAATGCCTCTTTCCTGTGCATAACCCTTTGCAACAAGCCTAGCCTTATACCTATCAACTGTACCATCCGGTTTATGCTTCAGCTTGTATACCCACTTGGTGCCAATGGCCTTCTTGCCAGGAGGCAAGTCACATAAAGACCAAGTACCATTCTTCATTATAGCATCATATTCAGATTTTATAGCAGCCATCCAATTTTCTGAATTTTTTGCTTCATCAAAAGAAACATGCTCATTCTCATCACAGAGACTAGATGCAGCCATAGCATAGCAATCTGATGCAAGAGAGGCACTATGAGAGCCTGAAAGAGTATGATATGATAGAGGTGCATGTAATTTGCTATCACGCAAGGTCTGCACCAGCCATTTTGGCATAGTTCTTGTCTGCTCATTATCAGCTCTCTCATCAATAAGTGCATCATGTATATCTGCATCAGAAATGGAATTATCTGCACCATCACATGAAACCTGCAAAGGCTGAAAAGTTGCCTCATTAGGACCAGCACTAGACCGTCCACCTGTAAAAAGAGGCAGCAAAGTATCATACATATCATTGGAGCTAACAGATGTCTCCTTAATACATGAAAGCAATGGCTGAATAGCATCTTCCACAAAAACAACATCACGGCTAACCAGAATACATTTAGTCTCTGGATGATACAGACGATAGCCTTTACTTTCAGGATTCTACACAACAATAATACATTTTACTGCTTTATCATCCAATTTTTTGCGATGTTGTTCATGCACTAATGCATATGCCAAACAACCAAAAACATGCAGATGAGCAACAAATGGCTTATGGTCATGCCAAGCCTCATATCGAGTGATAGACTGCAGCGCTTTAGTGGGACACCTGTTCAGTACATATGCTGCACACATGACAACCTCAAGCCAGAAACTATGTGGTAAAGCCTGTGTCTTGACCATACACCTCGCCATCTCCATGGTGTTCTTTCGTTCAGCAACTCCATTCTGTTGAGGTGTATACAACACTGTGCACTGGTGCTTTATCCCACGTTCAGCCAAAAATGCATTAAAATCAGAAGACATATATCAAAATGGAGGGTGTCCATTTTACATGCTGACAAATTTTTAGCCAAAACCAAAAACCGTTTGAAGCACATGAACACTCCGGACTTTGCCTTCAATGGATATACCCATGCATGTCTGGAAAAATCATCGATGAAAGTCACGAAGTAAAGATAATTCCCAAAAGAAGGTGTCAGCATAGGACCATAGACATCACTATGTACAAGCTGCAATTTCTGAGTAGCCTGAACTGAACCATCTTTTGGAAAGGACGAATGTTGCATTTTGCCCAAAATACAGCCTTCACAAACATGTTTTCAAGGTGCCTCAAGTTTGGGCAAAGAGGAAACCGTTTCAGATTTCTACAGGCATAGCAAACTAGCAAAATTCAGATGACCAAAGCGTGCATGCCAAAGCTTTGCATCTAACATAGCTTGAGAATCATTTACTACACATGCCAAATCATTTATAGATCTTTCATAGTCTATGAGCTTATATATCCCACTACATAAAATGCCAGAAGCAATAATCACATCGCCATTTGAGAGATCATGAACTATACACCTATCATCAACAAATTTCATAATCAAGCCAATCTTGGCTAATAAAGCATCTTTCATAGTCTATGAGCTTATATATCCCACTACATAAAATGCCAGAAGCAATAATCACATCGCCATTTGAGAGATCATGAACTATACACCTATCATCAACAAATTTCATAACCAAGCAAAAACTGATAAGAGGTTCTTCTTGATCCCTGGCACAAATAAAGCATCTAACAAAGTGAAAGAACTACCATCAGCAATAGTCAAAATGATCTTACCAATTCCCATAACAGGATAAGAGGAGTTGTTGGCGCATGTAACAGTATTCCCTATAGGGGCAGGCTCAAGTGAAGAGAAGAAACTACGTTGCGAGGTAATATGTTTGGTTGCTCCACTGTCAAAATACCAAACATCTGAGTCTACTCCAGACATGCACTGCTCATGAGAAGATGGGTCAAAACTGCATACAATAGTAAATGCCCATTCTTCTTCTTGCACAAGATTAACAGACTCTATTTTTGGTGTAGAGGCCTCTGTAACAACCAATCCAGCCTCTTTCTTCTTTGCTTCTTTAGCAGTCAGTTCTGGACAGTTCTTTATGATATGATCATTCCCTTTACAATACTTACAAAACAATTTTTGCTTTTCTAATTTCTTCTCATCTTTATCTTCCTTCTTCAAATATGAAGAATTAAGAGATTTCTGCTTACTAGTTGAAGAGCTCCATTTTCCTTTGCCCTTCAAACTAGCCAGGAAAGCTTGATCTACAACTCGCATAATGGACCTGTTCTGCCTGGACTGATCTTCCTGCAACAGAACAGAGACTGACTCCTCAAATGATAAGGCATTTGGATTGCCTTTCATCATCAACCGAAGAGGAGAAGCAAAACTCTAATATGAAACAGGATGACCATTCAGAACGATCTGCACAAAGTGACCTATCTAGTATAACCTCATCAACAAAAATCAACTGTTCCTTCAAGTCTTTTACCTTCGTTAGGAAACTGTCCATAGATTCACCTTCATTCATGTGCTCACTCTCCAACTGTTTTCGGAGGTAAGCAACACGAGCCTCATTCCTAGCTTGGTACAATGTGATAAGTGTATCCCAAGTATCCTTAGCTGTTCTACAAGAGCGAATGTGAGGAATAATGGCATGTTTGATAGACAAAGCTATCAATGCATGTGCCTGGGTATCTCTACCATCCCAGCGAATCTGCTCTGTAGTAGGTGCAGCAGAAACTGCAGCACGAATAGGAATATGCAGAATATCATCATTTTCGACACCTTCTACATTAGCTTCAATACCTGCAGTTGTAACAGTTGCAGGTGTGATAGAAAATTTTTCAACACTCTGCACAATGTTCCATATTCCTTTTGCAACCAACACATGTCGCATCATATTAGCCCATAACGGGTAGTTGGTACCATCCAACTTATCCTCAACAGCCAAAATACGGAATACATCACTACTTTTAGCCATGCTCGGTGACGAAAATACCTTGAGGCAGAAAATTGATTGTATCTCAAAAAGTTGAATAGAACTACTGAGACGAATTCCACTAGACCTGTAGCAGGCTTCGAGATGCTTATACTGGCGAACAAAAACTGGTATATACCTTTGGCACAAAAAGATGAAATAGCCTGCACAAGCACTGCGATAGTGCATTCAAAGGCCGAAACGAGCTCATATCGCGATTTCAACACCACATAGCAAAGCCGTTTTGATCTCAAAAACACGCTGAGTATGCTAACAAAAATTTGTACAATTCTAAGACTGCAACATGAGGAGTCTCGATGGTGCCCTAGATGAAGTGACGACTTGCTTTGATACCAATTGTTGGAGTTAGACGTCTGCGGAAGCACGCGAACAGCACAAGGAAGAAGAAGAAGCATGGAGCACAACACTCAATACTTAATTTATTACTAGAGAATGTACAAAGATAAGTAGCCCATTAGGGCAATAGGCATATATACAAGCCGGGGGAAAGAACCTTCTAAAGAGGGAAAAAAGTGCCCTGGTGGTCCTAATGTGTTCACACACATCTCTACCTAAATATACCAACAAAAAGCATGTTTGAGGCTATATTTTGGGCAAAATGCAGCGTTCGTCCTTTCCAAAAGATGGTTCAATTTGGGCTACTCAGAAATTGTAGCTTGTACATAGTGATGTCTTTCTGGCCGAACGTGGGGTAAAACACCAGTGTACAATGCCGTATACACCTCAACAGAATGAAGTTGTTGAACGAAAGAACAGGTCACTCATGGAGATGGCGAGGTGTATGGTGAAGAGTCAGGCTTTACCACATAGTTTCTGGCTTGAGGCTGTCATGTGTGCAGCATATGTACTGAACATGTGTCCCACTAAAGCGCTATTGTCTATCACTCCATATGAGGCTTGGCATGATCACAAGCCATTTTTTTCTCATCTGCGTGTTTTTGGTTGTTTGGCATATGCATTAGTGCATGAAAAACATCGTAGAAAATTGGATGATAAAGGAGTAAAATGTATTTTTGTTGGGTACAGTTCTGAAAAGTAAAGGGTATCGTCTGTATCATCCACGGACTAAACGCATTTTGGTTAGCCGTGATGTTGTTTTTGTGGAAGATGCTATTCAACCATTGATTTCATGTACTAAGGAGACATCTGTTAGCTCCAAAGACATGTATGATACTTTGCTGCCTCTTTTTACAGGTGGACAGTCTAGTGCTGGTCCCAATGAGGCAACTTCTCAGCCTTTGCAGGTTTCATGTGATGATGCAGATCATTCCATTGTTGATGCAGATTTACATGATGCACTAGTTGATGAGAGAGCTGATATTGAGCAGGCAAAAACTATGCCAAAATGGTTGGTGCATACTTTGCGTGACAACAAATTAGATGCACCTCTATCATATCATACTCCTTCAGGCTCTCATAGTGCCTCTTTTACATCAGATTGCTATGCTATGGCTGCATGTAGTCTCTGTGATGAGAATGAGCCTGTTTTGTTTGATGAAGCACAAAATTCAGAAAATTGAATGGTTGTTATGCAATCTGAATATGATGCTATAATGAAGAATGGTACTTGGTCTTTATGTGACTTGCCTCCTGACAAGAAGGCCATTGGCACTAAGTGGGTATACAAGCTGAAGCGTAAACTGGATAGTATAGTTGACAGATATAAGGCTAGGCTTGTTGCAAAGGGTTATGCAGAGGAAAGAGGCAATGATTTTGATGAGACCTTTCACCTACATGTCGTATGACTACTGTTCAGAGCATCTGTGCACTTGCAACTCATCATGGTTGGAATGTACATCAGTTGGATATTAAAACAACATTTCAGAATGGTGACTTGCATGAAGAAGTGTATGTTTTTTGGCCTCGTGGCTTTGTGCAAAAAGGGCATGAAAATCAGGCGTGCAGGTTAAAGAAGGCATTATATGGTTTAAAGAAAGCACCACGTGCTTGGTATGAGAAGATACATGCCTATCTGATTGCACATGATTTTGAACAGTTCAACTGAAAGCACCTTATATGTTAAGTGTGCTAATGATGTGCTTCTGATCATTGTTGTCTATGCTGACGACATGCTGCTCACTGGTCCCATTGAGAAGCATATTGCTGATGTTAAGGCTGATTTGCATGCCTCATTTGAGATGTCTGATTTGGGGCATTCGCATCATTATTTGGGCATTCAGTTTATGCAAGTTGATGGTGGCATGGCATTGTGTCAAACGAAATATATTGACACATTATTGCACCATTTTGGCCTTGAAGATTGTAAGACTATTGCCACTCCTATGGAGACAGGTTTACGCTTGAGTCTTCATGATGTTGGAGATGCATTTGATGTTGTTCTCTATCAGGAGGCTATTTGATGGTTGATTTACTTATGCATTACTCGCCCAGATATTCAGTTTGCTATCTCACAGATGAGCAGGTTTATGCATTGCCCAAGAGTCAAGCATTGGAAGACAGTTAAGCACATCTTTCGCTATTTGAGTGGTACTCAGCTACTTGGGTTGTTTAATCCCAAGGGGGGGATCACTACCACCAGATTTGCATGCTTTTTTGACTCTGATTGTGCTGGTTGCTATGACACTCATGTGTCCACTAGTGGCTTTTGCTTCATTCATGGTAGCTCATGTATATCTTGGTTGAGCAAGAAGTAGCCTACTGTGGCCACTTTCAATTGTGAGGCTAAGTATAGGGTAACTTTCACAGCTACTATTGAGTCTGTGTGGCTCAAATGCCTTATGGATGATTTGGGTGTTGGTCAGACTTATGCCACCACCATCTTCATTGAGTCAGTCGCATTGGCAGTTGCAAGGAACCCTGTGTTCCATGCTCGCACTAAGCACATTGAGGTGCATTATCACTATGTCAGGGAGAGGTTCTCTGTTGGGAAGATGAGCTTGGCATATGTGCCTACGCAGGAGAACATTGCGGACCTTTTCATGAAGGCTCTGCCTAGGGAGAAGTTTGAAGCTTTCCACAAAGCTTTGGGCTTACTTCCTTTTGTGGAGTGATCTCCACATAGCTTGGCACTTTCTTATACATGAGTGCGTGCTCCTTGTTCACCGCATCACTCCCAGGGGGGATTTGTTGATATATTTAGGTAGTGATGTGTGTGAACACGCTAGGACCACTAGGGCACTTCTTTCCCTCTTTAGGAGGTTTTTTTCCCTCGGCTTGTATATGTGCCTATTGCCCTAATGGGCTACTTATCTTTGTACATTCTCTAGTAATACATTCAGTATTGTGTGTTGTGCTCCAAGCTTCTTCTTCTTCCTTGTGTTGTTTGCGTGCTTCCGCAGACGTCTAACTCCAACACTTGCCAGGATGCAAGTCACATAAAGACCAAGTACCATTTTTCATAATAGCATCATATTTTGATTGCATAGCAACCATCCAAATTTCTAAATTTCATGATTCATCAAACGAAATAGGCTCATTCTCATCACAAAGACCACAGGCAGCCATAGCATAGCAATCTGATGCAAGAGAAGCACTATGAGCGCTTGAATGAGTATGATATGATAGAAGTGCATCTAATTTGCTATCATGCAAAGCCTGCACCAACCATTTTGGCATGGTTTTTGCCTCCTCAATATCTATTCTCTCATCAACAAGTGCATGACGTAAATCTGCATCAGAAATGGAATGATCTACATCATCACATGAAACTTGGAAAGTCTGAGAAGTTGCCTCATTAGGACCAGCACTAGACTGTCCACTTGTAAAAAGAGGCAACAAAGTGTCATACATATCTTTAGAGCTAATTGATGTCTCCTTAGTACATGAAAGTAATATTTGAATAGCATCTTCCACAAAAACAACATCACAGCTAACCATAATGTGTTTATTCTATGGATGATAGTGATGATAGCCTTTGCTTTTAGAACTGTACCCAACAAAAATACATTTCACTGCTTTATCATCCAATTTCTTGCGTTGTTGTTCGAGCACTATTGCATATGCCAGACAACCAAAAATACACAGGTGAGCAAGAGATGTCTTATGACCATGCCAAGCCTCATATGGAGTGATAGACAACAATGCTTTGGTGGGACACCTGTTAAGTACATATGTTGCACACATAACAACCTCAAGACAAAAATTATGTGGTAAAGCCCGAATCTTGACCATACACCTCGCCATCTCCATGAGTGACCTATTCTTCCTTCTAGCAACTCCATTCTATTGAGGTGTATACGACACTATACACTAGTGTTTTATCCCACGTTCAACCATAAATGCATTAAAATCAGAAGACATATACTCCCCCCCTTGATCAAAATGGAGGGTGGCCATTTTACATGCTCAAAGATTTTTAACCAAAACTAGAAACTATTTGAAGCTCATAAACACTTCAGACTTTGCTTTCAATGGATATACCCATGCATTCCTGGAAAAATCATCAATGAAAGTCACGAAGTAAAGATAGTTTCCAAAAGAGGGTGTCTACATAGGACCACATACATCACTGTGAACAAGCTATAATTTATGAGTAGCTCGATTTGAACCATCTTTTGGGAACGAGGAACGCTACATTTTGCCCAAAATTCAGCCTTCACAGAAATGTTTACCTGATGCTTCAAGTTTGACCAGAGAGGACATCATTTCAGATTTTTGCATGCATAGCAAACTAGCAAAATTCAGATGATCAAAGCATGCATGCCAGAGCTTGGCATCTAACATAGCCTAAGAATCATGTACTACACATGTTGAATCATTCACAGATTTTTCATAGTCTATGAGCTTATATAGCCCATGACGTAAAATGCTAGAAGCAATAATGATGTCGCCATTTGATAGATCATGACTATACATGTCATCAAAAAATTTCAAAAAATCTTGGCTAAAGCTAAAACTTATAAAAGATTCTTCTTGATCCCTAGCACAAATAAGGCATCTGACAATGTAAAAGAACTACCATCAGCAGTATTCAAAATGATCTTACCAACTCCCATGACAGGATAAGAGGAGTTGTTGGTGAATATGACAGTATTCCCTGTAGGGGCAAGCTTGAGTGAAGTGAAGAAACTACGCTGTGAGGTAATATGTTTGGTTACCCACTATCAAAATACCAAACATCTGAGTCTACTACAGACATACATTGTTCATGAGAAGATGGGTCATAACTACAAATAGTGCGAAATGCCTATTCTTCATTCTGCACAAGACTAGCATACTCTGTTTTGGGTGTAGAGGCATCTGCAACAACCATTCCAGCCTCTTTCTTCTTTGCCTCTTTTGCTACTAGTTTTGGACAACTCTTTATGACATGATCATTTTCTTTACAATATTTGCAAAACAATTTTTGCTTCGTGTTTTCGTCTCATCTTTGTCATGCTTCTTTGATTGTGCAAAATTAGCAGATTTTTGCTTACTAGTAGAAGAGCTCCATTTACCTTTGCCCTTCTGACTAGCCAAGAAAGCTTGATCTGCAACACACATACTCGACCTATTCTGCCTAGGTTGATCTTCCTGCAATAGAATAGAGACTAATGGATTTATGTACACTATGGGCTAAAACCTTAGGGTTTCCAAGGGTTTAAATTAGGTTTCCATAGGTCAAAGTTAGGATTTCAGGGTTTCTAAGGGTGAAAGTAACACAATTTCTCAAGGGTACACAATTACGTGGGTTTTCGAACTTCATATGAGTTTGCACATGAGAGTTTAAATGGGTTTAAGTCAAAATTCAACAATAATTTAAGAGTGAAAAGACTTTATACAAATAATTTTATAAGTTTAAAGGTTCATGCCAAGTTAAAACACACATAAAAGTACAAAGAAGAGCCTTTTGTCACATTGTCAATCAAATCAATAAGATACTTGAACTAGTTTTCAACTCAACCTATCTAATTGCAGTCAGAAAAACAAAGAGATAAATTTGAAGAAATTTTCTTGATGCACACTCCCTGAGGGATTTCATCCCGACATCTGCCCCCACTAAACTTTCACATCGTCCCGATGGGCCAACCTACAAATCAAGTTAAGAAACATACACAAGTACCAAATGGTCATGGATAGATGCAAATTTAGAAACAAATGTATGTGTGTTTCATGCAAATTTATGGTCATGGATAGAATTTAGAAACAAATGTATGTGTGTTTCATGCAAATTTATGATGATTGGTATAAATTTATAGGATAAAGTAGATGCAAGCTTCACATACATCTTATTATATTTTCATTTGTGCAATCAGATAAGCAATCATATGAATAGATTGTAGGCATCATAGATCTTTAGTTCATTCAACGCGTTCAGATCCAATAGCTCATCCTAAGTACTAGCATATACCAAGCTCTACTACCTCAGTTTGTAGAATTATATTTTGTTTCCCCTATTTATCTCCCACCATCCAAACTCTCCATCAGATCATATGAATAGATCGTAGGCATCATAGATCTTTAGTTCATTCAACGCGTTCAGATCCAATAGCTCATCCTAAGTACTAGCATATACCAAGCTCTACTACCTCAGTTTGTAGAATTATATTTTGTTTCCCCTATTTATCTCCCACCATCCAAACTCTCCATCGGATCTTATTCTTTTCTTTACTTTTTTATTTTTCTTTTTTCTTTTTCTTTTCTTTTACACTTCATCCCAGCTCAAAAATTTTTCTTTTTTTTTTTTTTTAAATTCACAAGTCGGCCTATGCCGAAGTCGGGTATCACTCATGGACTTGTCCACCCGGCCAAGTTTACTCCACTTGTCTGTTGACTTGACATAGCGCATGACACACAACATGAGCCCTACATGAAATCGATGTCGGCTCGTGGCTCTGACCACCCGACCATTTTTTTTTCTCTTTTTATTTATGTATTTAACTAATTATCAAGATACATGTTAAATCTCTCTTCATCTAAAATAAAACAGTCATTAGATTTTAAAAAACAAAATCTCTCTCTCTCTCTCTCTCTCTCTCTCTCTCTCTTTCTTTCTATTTCTCTCTCTCTCTCACACGCACACACAAAATCTTCATCTCGGTATCACTACCTCTTTGCTATCATCTCGTGATCTGATCAAATCCATTCTTTGAGTGTCGTTTGGTTATCTCTCTCTCTCATCGCTTGTGTTCTGCCACACATCCGATCTTTGCAGGAACCCTTTCTTCTCTCTCTCTCTCTCTCTCTCTCTCTCTCTCCTTATTGTGTGACCAGATAGCAATTGCATCACAAATTTCTTCTTCTCCCTACTATCCCTGTGCGACATGAGAGAGCTTTGAGCTCATTGGCTATGGCACATAACTGCAAAAGTTCGAGGCTTCTCTCTACTCTCTCCCTATAGTGCACCGACTTAGTGCTCTCTCTCTCTCCATTGTGAGCTTCAAGTTTCTATTGCCTTCATCTTATATAGATCTCTCTCTCTCTCTCTCTCTCTCTCTCTCATTTGCTCTGCCACCATTGCTACTCTCTCTCTCTCTCCATCATGAGCTTGGAATTTTCTTTTTCCTTCATCTTCTACAACTCTCTCTCTCTCTCTCATTTGTTCTACCGCCATCGCTACTCTCTCTCTCCCCCTCTCTATCTGTCTATCATGAGCTTCACGTTTTTTGTCACCTTCATCTTCTACATGTCTCTCTCTCTCTCTCTTGTGAGCCCTTTTGCCAACATCTGCAGTGCTTTCTACCGACTGTTTGCATCATCTCTCCTTCTCTCTCTCTCTCAACCATCTGCTGCCTCTAGGATCATGGGTTGAGACAACAAAATAACTTCTAATTCTACAGGTGCCACATGAAAGTCTTTGTATTTGATTAGCTTCTTCAAGTGATCTACAACGAAAACGAATCCTTCTTCATCAATGAATCCCAAATCTCCTGTATGAAGCCACACATCTTGATCAATAACTAGTATTGTTTCTCGAGGATTTGCAAAATATATTTTCATAATAATTGGACCTCTGATCCAGATTTCCCCTCTTTGATTTGGAGGCAAAGTGAAACCAAAATCAGCATCTACCATCTGAAATTTAGTATTTGCTGCACTCAGGCTAGCTGAACCATGGTGCTTGCTTTCTTTAGGTGTTGATGTTTGTGCACCAACTACTATCATTTCTATCATTCCATAACCCTAGGTGACTTTACAATTAGGAAAGAAGTTTGCAAATTCTTCCATCATGTCCTTGCCAAGAGGGCTTGCTCAGGAACCAACATTTCGCAGATAGATCAAACTTCTGCACCACTAATGAGTTTGTTGGAGTTAGACATCTGAGGAAGCACGCAAAGAACACAAGGAAGAAAGAGAACATTGGAGCACAACACTCAATATTGAATGTATTACCACTAGAATGTACAAAGATAAGTGACCCATTAGCGCAATAGGTGTATATACAAGCCGAGGAAAAAACCCTCCTAAAGAGGGGAAAAAGTGCCCCAGTAGTCCTAGTGTGTTCACATACATCACCACCTAAATATATCAACAAATCCCCCCTAGGGGTGATGCGGTGAGCAAGGAGCTTGCACTCATGTATAAGGAAGTGCCAAGCTATGTGGAATCACTCCACAAAAGAAAGTAAGCCCAAAGCTTTGCGGAAAGCTTCAAACTTCTCCCTAGGTAGAGCCTTCGTGAAAAGGTATGCAATGTTCTCCTACATGGGGACATATGCCAAGCTGATCTCTCTAGTAGAGAACCTCTCCCTGACATAATGATAATGCAACTCAATGTGCTTAGTGCAAGCATGGAACATTGGGTTCCTCACAACTACCAATGCGCTCTGACTATCAGTGAAGATGGTGGTGGTAGAAGAGTGACCAACACCCAAATCATCCATAAGGCGTTTGAGCCACACACACTCAACAATCACTATGAAAGTTGCCCTATACTCAGCCTCACAACTCAAATTGACCACAGTCGACTGCTTCTTGCTCAACCAAGATATACATGAGCTACCAAGCATGAAGCAAAAGCCACAGGTGGACACACAAGTATCATAGCAACCAAACCAGTCAGAATTAGAAAAAGTATGTAAATTTGGTGGTAGTGATCCCCACTTAAGATTAAAAAATCCAAGTAGTCAGGTACCACTCAAGTAGCAAAAGAAGTGCTTAATCGTCAACCAATGCTTGACACCTGGGCAATGCATAAACTTGCTCATCTCTGAGACACTAAACTGAATATTTAGCGAGTAGCATAAGTAAATCAAGCATCCAACAACTTGCTGATAGAGGACAACATCAAATGCATCTCCAGCATCATGAAAACTCAATTGTAAACCTGTCTCCATAGGAGTGGCAATAGTTTTACAATCTTCAAGGCCAAATTGCTACAATAATGTGTTAATATATTTCGTTTGACACAAAGCCATTCCACCATCAACTTGCATAAATTGAATGCTCAAATAATGATGCAAATGCCCCAAATCAGACATCTCAAATGAGGCATGCAAATCAGCTTTAAAATTAGAAGCACAACAATGATTATAAGCACATCATTAACATGCTTAACATATAAGGTGCTTTCAGTTGGAATGTTCTCGAAACCATGTCCAATCAGATAGGCATGTATCTTTTCATACCAAGCATGTGGTGCTTGCTTTAAACCATATAATGCCTTCTGCAACCTGCACACTTGGTTTTTATGCCCTTTCTCCACAAAGCCATGGGGATAAAAAACATACACTTCTTCATGCAAGTCACCATTTAGAAATGCATTTTTAATGTCCAACTCATGTACATTCCAACCATAATGAGTTGCAAGTGCACATATGCTACAAACAAAGTATCATACATGTCTTTAGAGCTCACAGATGTCTCCTTTGTACATGAAAGTAAAGGTTGAATAGCATCTTCCACAAAAACAACATCACAACTAATCAAAATGTGTTTGGTCTATTGATGATATAAACGATAGCCTTTGCTTTCAGAATTGTAGCCAACAAAAATACATTTTACTGCTTATCATCCAATTTCTTGTGATGTTGTTCAGGCACTAATGCATAGGCTAGATAACCAAAAACATGCAAGTGAGCAACAAATGGCTTACGACCATGCCAAGCCTCATATGGAGTGATAGATTGCAGCGCTTTAGTGGGACACCTCTTAACGACATATGCTGCACACATAACAACCTCAAGCCAGAAACTATGTGGTAAAGCCTGACTCTTGACCATACACCTCACCATCTCCATGAGTGACCTATTCTTCCATTCAAAAACTCCATTTTGTTGAGATGTATACGACACTGTACATTAATGTTTTGTCCCATGCTCAACCAGAACTGCATTAAAGTCAAAAGATTTATATTCTCCCCCTCGATCAAAATGGAGGGTGCCCATTTTACATGTTGATAGATTTTTCAGCCAAAACCAAAAATTGTTTGAAGCACATAAACACTTTGTACTTTGCTTTAAGTGGATATACCCATGCATGCCTAGAAAAATCATCAATGAAAGTCATGAAGTAAATATGGTTTCCAAAAGATAGTGTCTACATAGGACCAGAGACATCACTATGAACAAGCTGTAATTCTTGAGTAGCTTGAGCTTAAACATCTTTTGGAAAGGAGGATCATTGCATTTTCCCCAAAATACAACCTTCACAGACATGTTTAGAGGGTGCCTCAAGTTTTGGCAAAGAGGACACCATTTTAGATTTCTACAGATATAGCAAACTAGCAAAACTCACATGACCAAAGGGTGCATGCCAAAGCTTTGCATCTGACATAGCCTGAGAATGATGTACTCCACATGCTTAATCATTCATATATTTTTCATAGTTTATGAGCTTATACAGCCCATGACATAACATGCCAGAATCAATAATCACATCGCCATTTGATAGATCATGAACTATACATTAGTCATCAACAAATTTCACTACCAAGCCAATCTTGGCTAAAGCTGAGATTGATAACCGATTCTTCTTGATCCCTTGCACAAATTGAGCATCCGAGAATGTGAAAGAGCTACCATCAATAGTAGTCAGAATGATCTTATCAACTCCCATGATAAGATAAGAGGAGTTGTTGGCGCATGTGACAATATTCCCTATAGGGGCAAACTCGAGTGAAGTGAAGAAACTGCGCCGCAAGGTAATATGTTTGGTTGTCCCACTATCAAAGTACCAAACATCTGAGTCTACTACATACATACATTGTTCAGGAGAACATGGGTCAAAATTGCAAACAGTTGTAAACTCCCATTCTTCATTCTACACAAGATTAGGAGACTTTGTTTTTGACGTGGAGGCCTATGCAACAACCATTCTGCCCTCTTTCTTCTTTGCCTCTTTAGCAGCTAGTTTTGGATAGCTCTTAATGACATGATCATTTGCTTTATAGTATTTGCAAAACAATTTCTGATTTTCTGTTTTCTTCTCATCTTTGTCTTCCTTCTTTGAATGTGTAGCATTTGTAGATTTCTGCTTACTAGTAGATGAGCTCCATTTACCTTTGCCCTTCTGACTAGCCAAGAAAGCTTGATCTGCAACATCCATAATAGACCTATTCTGCCTAGACTAATCTTCTTGCAACAGAACAGAAACTAACTCTTCAAATGTTAAGGCATTTGGATTGCCTTTCATCATCAAACAAAGAGTAGAAGCAAAACTCTAATATCAGTCAGGAAGACCATTCAAAACAGTCTGCATGAATGAACTATCAGGAAGGACTTCATCAGTAGAAATCAATTATTCCTTCAAATCCTTGATCTTTGTCAAAAAAATATCCATAGAATCACCTTCATTCATGAGCTCACTCTCCATCTGTTTTCAAAGGTAAGCAAGACGAGCCTCATTCCTAGCTTGGTACAATGTGGTAAGTGTACCCCAAGCATCCTTAGCTGTTTTGCAAGAGCGAATGTGAGGAATAATGGCACGTTTGACAGACAAGGCTACAATGCATGTGTGTGAGCATCTCTGCCATCCCAACAAATTTTCTCTGCAGTAGGTGTAGTAGGAAATGCAACACGAATAGGAATCTCTAGAATATCACCATCTTCGATGCCATTTGCATCAGCTTCAATACCTATATTTTCAGGTATAATCGGATGTTTTTCAACACCCTGCACAATATTCCACAATCCTTTTGTGACCAATACATGATGCATCATATAAGCCTACAATGGATAATTCATTCCATGCAACTTATCCTCAACAACCAACATACAAAATACATCATTGCTTTCAGCGATGGCCACTGACTTAAATACCTTGATGCAAAAAATGACTGTATCTTAAAAAGTTGAACAGAAATATCATGACGAGTTTTGCTAAACATGTAGCAGACTTCGAGATGCTTATACTCGCAAAGTAAAACATGTATATACCTTTGGCACAAAAAGATGAAATAGTCTACACAAGTACTGTGATTGTGCATTCGAAGGCTGAAAAGAGCTCAGATCACGATTTCAGCATGACATAGCAAAGTTGTTTTGATCTCCTAATCACCTTGAGTATGCACACCAAATTTTGTGAGATTTTGAGACTGTGACCGGAGGGGTGTCCACGACTTCCTAGATGAATCGGCAACCTACTCTGATACTAATTGTTGGAGTTAGACATTCGTAGAAGCACACAAACAACACAAGGAAGAAGGAGAAGCTTGGAGCACAACACTCAATACTGAATGTATTACAACTAGAATGTACAAAGATAGGCAATGATCATAGGTGGCATAGCTGGAAGGTGGGTCACCTCAAATCTTTCAATGGCACTTAAGGTCTCATTAAGGTCAAATTTTGAGTGTAATACAACAGTAGAACCCTTTGCAAGAACACCGCATGCAAAAAACGCCATGATGTACACATGAAACATGGGTATGAGACACATGTAAATGCGGGAAGCCCATGGAGTATGACCTTCCATAGCCTAATCAAAAACCACATATGCTTAGTCCAATTTAGAGAGCCAAATACAATCTAGAATGCACAAAGAATCTAATTAAGAAGCTATCATATCACAACCAATTGCTCTATCACTTTCCATCTCTCTCTTTCTCTCTCACACACACATACACACATCAATCCTAATCATCATAAAAGAAAATAAGAAAAAATATGTGAGTCTCTACTGTAGAGAGTACACACGCGGAAGCAAAATGAAAAGAAGAGTGTACTCACAAAAGAAAGAGTGTGTGAGACTCAAAATGAGTAGACCATGAAATGGGTAAACTCATGTGGATTAGAAATGAGCTTGTCAAGAGCATGGAGTAGGCTCCTCAAGCTTCTAACCAAGTACAAATGGGGGGAGGGGCCCTCCTTATATAGATTTGTGGGATAATTCCCTTAAAAGGAGAATGGATACAACTGGTAGAAGCAAATGGCAAGGTACCCAAATAGAAAGTATGTAATATAAAATGGAAATATAATGGAAATGGAATGGAAATAGAGTGACTCCAAGATACAAAAGAGAGATGAAGTCTCATATTCTCAACACGCCCTCTAGGGCTCCATTTTGTAGAGTATGGAGGCTGCTACAGTATGAGAGAAAGGTCCACCAAGAATGTATCAGTAGCAACACCAACACCAAATAGGAAGTTGTTATCTGAGAATCCATAGCCTCCAAATGGTATCGACCATGCAAGATAGCCAGGTACTCCATAATATGTCCACCAGATGGATCAAGCGGATGCTCCAGAGGTACGCCACCAACCAGGTATAGGAATGGAACAAGATCTCACTAGATGACATCACATCCATGTGAGATAGGTAGGATGACTCCATCTGGTACATAGGAACCTCCAAAGCTTTGACAATATCCACCACAAGATGTGTATCGCCAAGAAGTAGGTCCTGCAAGAGTGAAACATAAAGCATGAAGCATAAAATCATAGTCACATAATAGTGCATCTATCTATATGCCGTAATCTTCCATGAAGTGTACAAAGTCTTGATGTGTGTCATAAGGATCATGAAAGCCCCCTCTAAACTGAGAAGTTGGCCCAAAATTGGATCCAACTGAGTGATGAATCCAAGTAGATGCAGGAGTGTCATGTGGCAAATGAAAAGATGTTGGACTCCATGAATGTAAAAGTACATGCTTAGAATGTTGCTACAGACGAGGTAAATGGACTCTCAAAGATAAGACTGGAAAATGACAAGTCATTGATCCTGGAGTAATGCCCAACTGAAGTTGAGGGGAAATATAAACTTTCGATGGTACGACAGGAGATGCAGCCATCTGAGGCATAAGCTGAGATGATATCTCTGATTCCTCTTGCTCCAAAATTGTATCATGATCAGGAAAGTCATGTACAAAGAGAGCATGCTCCATATGGTGTGACTGTCCGAAACTGGAATGATCCCCTTTTGAAGAAGAAATGGGAGGATCCAAAAGGGATGAATAATTAGAGTATTCATAAAATGTGCAGTCTTCGGTGATTGTAACTGAGTGACTCTTTGGGTCGTAGAGCTTGTATGCCTTCTGACGTTCACTATAACTGATGAAAATGTACTGCTTAGGCCAATCATCATCATGGCCTTGGACATAGGCATCATACCAAAGACATGGAAATAGCTCACACTTGGCATCTTCTTAAAGTAAGCCTCAAATGGTGTTTGGTTCTTCAAGACATCTGAGAACCATCTATTTTGAATATGTACTAATGTTTGTACCGCTTCACCCCAAAAATTTAGGGGAAGCTGCTTTTGACTAGGGATAACCTTGGCCATATGGCAATAACTTGTTGAGTATCTTGCATTGCTTGATACTTGACTCCATGTTGCTTCAAGTACTTGGAGAAGTTGTGAATGACAAAGCTACTATCTCCATTAGATTGGATGATCTTCAAAGAACTTGGAAAGTCTTCTTGAACTATTTGTGTCCACTTCTTAAACTTTGAAAGGGCGCCCTCCTTATGCTTGAGTGAATAAACCCAGGTGAATCTAGTGAAGTCATCAACTATCAGGAAGAAGTAAATTGACCCACTTAGAGAAGGTGTTTGCATAGGTCCGCAAATATCAGCATGGGCTAATGCCAAGGGTCTGTTTGCAGAAATGGATGCTTTTGTAGACAAAGGAACAATTGTTTGCTTATCCTATGCTTGGCAATTCAATTGCACTGGTGTGATCCTGGGTAAACCTTTGACAAGATGATTGGAAGAGATCTTAGCTAAGCAAGAGGTATGTCCAAATCTCCAATGCCACAAGCTAAGACTTGAATCTTTGGCCATAAAACTTGAAAGCTTCTAGAGACCTTTGTCTTCATAGCCTTGAGCTATCACTTCATTTGATTCATGATCGATGACTTGTACTTTGTTGTGATCGAATTGAACTGTCATGTTACACTTTGCGATAGCTTCACTGAGAGAAGGTTTTTACGAAGGCTTGGTACATAGAGAACATCTTTGAGTGACTTGATCTTGCCTTCAGAGTTGATGATTTGAAATTTCCCTCTATCTTGGATTTCAATGCACTTTCCAAGATACACTTGACCTTTATGCTCTTCAAACTCATGAAAATCATCTTTGTCATGGCACATGTGGGATGAAGCACCACTATAAAAAATACATTCTTTCTTGGGGGTGGCTGCCACAAGTGCTTTGTGTTCAGTTGTGAAAAATAGATCTTTGCTTATGCAATGAGAATGATATTGGCTCTTTGAATTAGACTTAGACTTGTCTTTATTCTTTTTCTTGAAGCAATATTTCTCGATGTGGTCAGGCTTGCCACAAAAATTGCAAGTGAACTTCTTCTTGCCTTTCTCCTTTGCTTCTTGATCGTCTTTTTGCCGTTTATATTTATGGGAGGTGGCTTTAGCCTTCATGGCTGTTTCTTGTGTAACTTAGGTCAGTTGTCGAGAGGCATGAAGAAGCAACAATCTCCTAACTTTTTCCCAAGTGAGTCTTTGATCTCTATTGTATAGAGTCGTTACAAAGGTCTCATATGACCTAGGTAGTTTGTTAATTAGCCTGATGGCCATATCTTTATTGGAAATTTGTTGGTGACAAAGTGCTAAATTTTGTTGGTAGTCTTCAAACTGAGCTATGACTTTTGGGATTGTATCTTGCAATCGAATAGTTAGGTTATGGAATTCTGTTTCTAAATCATAGATCTTCGAGGGTGTTTTATCTTTGTATGGGTCTGCTAAAGTATCCCAGGCTTTCTTGGATGTTTTACATGCCATGATGTGCCCTTTGGTCAATTCATCATAGGCAAGTAGAAGTTGGCCTAATGCCCTTTTATCCTTAACATTCCAGATATGCTAGGATTCTATGTTGCTAGCCTTATTGGGCTTAGGTTCTGACTCGTCGACTACATCGTGAAATAGATTGGTGTACAAATATGCTCTCATTACATCTTTCAAAAGATTATAATTTTTCCCACTTAATCTTTCATCCTTGGGCAATATAGGTGTGAAGGAAGGTAAAAAATTGGCCATCGATGAGGTGTTAGCTTCACTCTTAGACATTACAAAGTTTGAGTGAACTTGAACTTGTAACGATGTGAGTTTGTGCTTTGCAAGAGTAAATGTCAAGTGTTTTCAAAGACACTTGTGTGTGAAGAAATTACTAGAAAATAATCACAAACTTTGGAAAGAAATTGAAAGGTTTGGCACCACACTGAAAATTCCTAGGGAGAGGGGAGACTTGGAATAGCCCTACACGTTGGAAAATTTGGAGAAATGAGACAAGTCAATGCGAGATGAGGGCTTAGAGTAGCCCTATGCACACCAATTGAGCCTTAGAGTAGGATTAGAAACTTTGAGCGAACTTGTGGGTGGGCTTAGACTAGCCTCGAACCCACAAGTCTCGAACCCACAAGTGTGCACTCACACACACAAAACTTTTCTCTTTATATTGCTTGAGTTTACAAAGTGGAGGATGGCACTTAGTGCCTAATGATTGAAGCTTTTGGGAAAAACAAGAACCCCTTAGGTACTACGAAGTGGAGAGTGCCAAAAGATATACCCTCAAAAGAGGTTGTTCTAATCCAAAATGGCCTTTTGAGAGACGTGAAATTAAGTGCCACAAGGAGGACGAGATGACCTTGGATTATTAAAAAAATCAGGTTTCTACAATGATGGCAAACGAATGGGTAAGTACCCTGATTCAAAAAGTTAATTTCTTACTAACAAATGTTACGAACCATCAATGATGAAACTCACATCGCTAAATTTCAGGGGTTCCTCTGACCCCTCAAGAGCGGTGATTCTTGGCCAGTGATTCAAAGGCAATTGCCTCAACCCCGACTTTATCTGCTTACAAGAGATTAAAATCGGCGCAGAGGATCTCCAAAAATGGCTCAAATGCATTTCTCTAAACCACCTTTCGTTCTCCACTTCGTACCCTAGGGGGCAGGGGGCGCTGGGATTGGTATTAGTCACTCTTGATTTGGTAGATTGACTTTGACTTGTGAAGATCGGAATCATCATTGGATTGCTACCTCTATCGGGTTCCCTAGTTAGTTCACTATGGTCTCAATTTATGCCCCTAATGGTGAAGCGGACAGAATCGATACGTGGGCTTCCCTCGACTCCCTCCCACACAATGTTCTGATTTGTGGGGACTTCAACATGGTTGAGTTTCCTGAGGACCGATGGAAAAACAAGGGGAAAATTATTGATGATCGGGAGAAAGAGATATGGGATAAAATCAAGCTCCATCTCAACCTGGTCGAGGTGAAAGACATGAAGGGGTTCTCTTGGTCAAATCTCCATTTGGGGGACTCTCTGAGGAAAGCAAGACTTGATAGATGTTACATCGACCAAAACACCATCCTCGAGTGGGGTATTCCTTTGATTCCCCAACACATGGACTTGACTATCTCGGACCACTACCCGATTACTCTTTCTTTCAAACCGATTCCCATTCTCCGGAAAGCTCCTTGGTTTCATGCTTGTCAGACGTCGTTCTCCCTCCCCTCTGTCCACCAAGAAATTTCCGCAGTGTGGGCGGAAGCCTTTGCCTACTGTAATGAGTAACTGGCTAAGTGTTGGAGAAGAGTGGTGGAAAGGACTCGACAAATTCTGATCAGGACTCATAAGGCTATAAGCGATATCCAAAAAAAAAGAAGAGAAACGGTGTACCAGAGGCTCTTACGTCTTGAAGAAGAAGTGAGTAACTTGCAATGCCAAAAAGGTCTTTTGAAAATCAGGGGAAGACTAAGATTCGAGGAGGAGGTTCAAAGGAAAAATCTTCACATATTCTTCAAAGATTGGTGGGAAGGGAAGGCCGACAAACCATCGAAAGAGATATGTAACATCCTAAAAAAGAAATAAGCTAGGGAATCTATCTCCTTCTTGGTCGATAACAATGGGATCGAATGTAGCACAAAAGTTGAGAACAGATCTATCATCGTTGAACACTTTACCATCTTCTCGGGGTCTCGAATCCTCTTTCCCCACACATGCGTGACTCCATGGCAACCATCTTAAGGGTTGCTCAATCCAAAATCCCATAGAACATGAATTCACTGTTGGATGCTAACATTTTTGAGAACGACATTATCGAGGTTATTGATGCTCTTCCCAATGGGAAAAGTTTGGGTCCTGATGGCCTCACCAATGAGTTTTTCAAGTCCTTCAAGCACGAGGTGGCCACCCCACTGTGTCTGGCGTGGCAAGAGGCTCTCTCCTACGGTGCCCTCCTTGAGTGTCTTAATAATGGTGTCATCAATTTAATTCACAAAAGGGGAGATAAGAACAAAATTGAAAATTGGCGGCCGATTACCATGCTCCAAACTGGATACAAGATAATTGCCAAAGTTATCACCAATAGAATCTCTTGTCATTTAAAGTCATGGCTTTGTGAGGATCAGAAAGGTTTTATCAAAGGTAGATCTATACTTGAAGCAATTGTAGATATTTGGGAAGGCCTTGCGTTTGCTGAGGAGTCTACTCAAGATCTGGTATTCATTAAGATCGACTTCGACAAAGCATATGACAGATTGGAATGGGACTTTATTCTTCAATCATTGAAAGACCTTGGATGCAGCCTAAAGTTCACGAAGATGGTTTCCACTCTTCTTGAAAACGCTTCAACTAGAATAAATATTAATGGTAAGCTCTTTGAGCCCATACATTTAAAAAGATCTATCAGGCAAGGCTACCCTGTGGCTCCACTACTCTTTGCTATCGCCTCGAATGGCCTCAGTCGCCTATTAAAGCATCACATGGACTCTGGCAATCTCAAGGGTCTTTCCCTACCTCTAAATCACGACCAAATGATTGCAAGACTTTTTGTTGTGACATGAATGCCTTTTTACATAACAATATGAACAACATTGAGGTGTTCTGAAGTTGCCTCGACACCTTTTGTGTGGCATCAGGTTCAAAAATCAACCATGCTAAAACTGCTTTCAAAGCAATTCGTGGACCTCCACCCCAATTGTTGTTCGATCAGGGGTGTCAAGTTATCCCTAGAGGTCAAGTCTTCCGTCTCCTCGGCATTCCGATGGGCTTCAACATCACAATGGACCAACGATGGAACTGGGTGCTAGCCAAGCTGGATAGCAAACTAAATCATTGGAAAGGTATGCAAGTCAACTTGGCAGGGTTTGCTATGGTTGTTCACACATTTATGCTTTCTACCACTATTTACTTTATCTCGTGTTGGAGATCTAAGGAGAAAGAGTTGGACAAAGTGGAAAGAATCTACAGAAACTTCCTTTGGACTAGGGACCCCAACAGGAAGGGGATTCCCAAAATCAAATGGGAAACTTGCATTAGCTCGAAAGACTCAGGGGGCTTGGGTATTTTGGATATTGTTTGGTTGGCTGACAAGCTGCCAGCAAAGTGGCTTATCAAGGCTTGGAGCAATAGTCAGTCCTCTTGGGCTAAATTGATCTTCAGAAACATGGAAGACCTTACCTTAGTTGGCCATCCTGGTAGGAAGGACATAGGGATTCTCATGCTTCTATTCTCCCCCTACCCGGTGTCCCCTAAAGGCTCTAGCCTCATGTGTTCTTTATGGAAGAGTTGGAACAAGGCCAAACAATTCATCAGAATCAGTGATGAGTGGAAGTGGGCAGTTGAGATAAGAGAAAATGACTCTATCTCGTTCCCGATCAGTGGCATTAGGGGGGTGGACACTTGGAACCTCCAAACGGCAAAGCGGTTATGGAACAAAGGGTTCAAACAATGGAAATAGCTCTGGAAACAAGAGATCGACCAATGGATTAGGTTCGAAGACTTAGACCCGAGACATAGAGTTACCCTCGAGGAATGGACTCTTCTTCAAGGCAGGTGTTTAGCGTGGGACCGCTCAACTACACGCCTTCTTTGCAGACAGGATCTTCCTTGCCTAGAAGGCCTCAAATGGAGTAATGGTAAGAAAATATCCAAAATCCCCAACTTCGAAGAGAACTTAGATGTTCATCACACCCTTAACAATAGGTGGTGCCTTTCTTGGACCAAACTTCGATGGGAACTAAAGTTCATGTCTCAAATCCTTGTTTCTTCTAGGTAAAAGAATCTCCCGATATAAGAGAGCTCCACCATTTAGACATCATTGTATTTATCTCCTCGAAGACAACAGGTTGACACCCAAATGAGTCCCACATGAGGGAGTGATAGATTTATCCGCCTCATTTGTAATGCCCTCTAGCTGGCCATACTCCTCCCTTGCATTATGGGATTTGGGAGGTCCCATGGGCACTAGTCCCATTCATTTGTAACTTTTCTTCTTTATTTTAATTAAAGTCCTTGAGAATAGGCTAAGGCCGAACTTCTTAAAAAAAAAAACGTTACGTCATCTCGTAGCTTCATGGGAGGTCCCATGGGCACTAGTCGCATTCACTTGTAACTTTTCTTCTTTAATTTAATTAAAGTCCAGAAGAATAGGCTAAGCTGAACTTCCTTTAAAAAAAACAAATGTTACGTTATCTCATAGCTTCATTTGGCAATCGACGTGGAGATTATGCCTCAAATTTGGTTATGGGAACATGATGTGGTGGTCGTCAGAGTCAAATACATCATCACTGATGTTATCACATTGTGCCACTATAGAAGATGGAGTGGTTAAAATAATTTGGAGTTGCGTGGCGAGCGAGTTGATCAGTCGCCAACTATGGCTACCCAATGTCAATCCCTAATCAGCGACTGCTGCGCAATCCCGACCATGTCCACGTATTCCAAGATGGCGTGCCGCTCCTTTGAGTGTCTGTGCCCACATGAGTGTCAGTCCAGTCGTTTCGGCAACAGGTCCGCTAGTGCTTCGCTGTGTCACCCGGTGATCTGTGAATTGAGCTCCAGGAGTTTGGCATGGCCTACTACAGGGGCTTGGTGTGGGCACTGGGCAGAGGGAAAACAATGCATGCTTCCTCGCCTTCGCCTCTCCATGCGCCTTGATATAGAGAGAGATTTCTTTCGCTCTCTCTGTACGGGAGAGGTCGTCGATCTTATTATTGCAGTCCAATGCTCGGATAGGCTTCATGACTATCTGCTTTTCTTGCGTGTGTCAGATCGCATGCATCAGCTCTCTTATTGACACACAGTGCAGGTACTGTATACAACAACGAAGTCCTGGGATGGTCAAAGAATAGTGGGTGCTCGAGGAACCGCAGAATGCTCCATGCAAGTCCCGCTTCCAATCATCATACAATCAAAAGGATCAGCTGCTGAGAAACATATCCCATCAACATACTCATTGAATTCGAAAGGCTGAATGTACGGAACAATTGTCTTCACAGCAAAAAAGAAAAACTATTCTGCCGAGAAGCCGGACGCAATCGATGATGAACCCGGAGCAGAGGGAGTCAGGGAACAAATACGAGAAGTGTACTCAGCTGTAGGAATATTGTGCAACAATGAGAAAGATGTTGAGATGGGAAGGCAGCACACACAAACACTGTGAAAAAGCTGCAAAGAAAACTCGAAAGGCCTTGAGCTTTTCATAATCGGAGGAGACAGAGAGAATCATCACTCCAGTGTGTCCTGCAGAGCTCAACTTCAGCCATCAGAGGTGAGGCTCTCTGGAAGATTTGGAGAGAGCGCTGTGCCGTCAATTTCGGCCAAACTTCCAAGGAATGGTCGATCGAGAAATCCTTGTTTCTCCTTGGTAAAAGAATCTCCCGAGTCAAGAGATCACCACCGTTTAGACATCACTGTATTTATCTCCTCGAAAACAACAAGTTGAAACCCAAATGGGTCCCACATGAGGGTGATGATAATGTTATCCGCCTCATTTATAATGCCCTGTAGCTTGCCATACTCCTCCCCTGCGTTGTGGATTTGGGGGGTCCCATGGGCACTAGTCCCATTCACTTGTAACTTTTTCTCTTTAATATAATTAAAGTCCGGGAGATTAGGCTAAGGCCGAACTTCCTTTATAAAAAAAAAAAAAAAAAAAAAAAAAAAACTTCAGTCTTCGGCGCCCACATAGCATTTTCTATAGTGCAAAATAGTGTTTAGAAACACTACATAATAGCATAAGATAGTGTCGACTCCTTGAACAGAATGCCACCGAGAAAAAATACACCACCTTAATGACTATCGAAACGAATGTACTAAGATGAAGAAAATAGGGTGTCCTTTTAGCGGTTATAACGACTTGAAATAGTGATGGGCATGAAATATAGCATGATGTCAATAATTGATATCACATGACCATAAAACAAGTTAAAAAATTAGTGAAGGCAAGGGTGGAAGGGTGCTAAAAGGGGATAAAGGGTGGAAGAAAGATGAAGAAGAAGGGTGGGAGGGTGGGCAAATGGGCAGAATAAAGCCCTAAAAAGTAGAAATGATGGAAAAATGCTTCTCCAAATAGGTGGAGAGCAAAAAACACCAAAATCTAGCACCACCACTACCAAAGAAACCACCAAACTCACCACCAAGACCTCCACCTAGTGCTCTGATACCATGTAAAGAGTACATGCACGGAAGCAAAATGAAAAGAAGAGTGTACTCATGAAAGAAAGAGTGTGTGAGACTCAAAATGAGTAGACCATCACTACAACACATCGAGGGTATACCAAGGCTGCTACCGAGGAAATTGAACGGGCATGATTTCTTCACGACGTCGGTGTTGCAGTCGGTATAGGCGTCGGAAAGAAAGCACCGGTATGGCGCCGGTATAGTCATCGGTATAAGCGTCGGAATGTCCGACGCTTATATCGATGCTTATACAGACGTCCGCGCTCGGTGTACCGGCACATATACCGACGACCATACTGAAGCTACCGGCACGTATACCGACGGCCATACCTGCACAATTTTTTTTGGGCAGAGTGTGTTGTCTTTTGCTACAGCATGATGTTGTTTAGCAAAAGACAATACACTCTGCCCAACTGAGTACATGTGTTATGTACTCTAATGGCAACCAAAACATAAACTTATATGAGCAAAAATGAACAATGATTCATGTACAGAAAGTCGTATATTTCATAAATGAAAAATGTACAAAAGTGTGGCAAAGCATTTCCATATAGGAATCGAATACAAAATTATGGTACATCATTGCCACATAGGAGTGTAATACAAAATTGTGGCAATGTGACAAAACACTTCCATATAGGAATCAAATATAAAATTATGGTTCATCATTGTCGTATGCGAGTGTGATACAAAATTATGGCATTGATCAAAATATTTACACCTACAATCCTGCAACAAAACATATGTATAAAATAAGACCAATTAATATGACATTTATAAACAACAACTAGAAACACGAAACCAAGATATAACTTTACCTAATCAAGAATATTCTCCCATGAGACGATTGCACCGCGTCCCTCTAAGTCTTGTAACAGTGCAGTCAGTCCATGTCGATATCCATATGATTCTTCTGTTTGCGTTGGAGGACGATCCACTGCCAACTCCTATAGTAAATATGTAAAATGTTAGATGAATATACATAATATACTTAACACAAACAACTTCAATAATTAACATCATACTTACAAATTGGTAGCGCATACTGTCGTATCCGCCGCTACCTAAATGCGACGTTCCAACCGTATCTAAACGTGTGGCCGCCACATCTCTCTGTTGACGATACCGATCAGGAGTATGTTGATGCTCATCTTGAATCGATTCCCATTCTTCAGCATCTAGCCATACAGGCTTCAGTAAGCCTGCTTTGAAAGCATCGTAAGCTTCCGATCATCGATGCGACATCACTTTGCGTGTTGTATGTTGAATCCAATCGGAACTCACAATAGGATTGCCAGGTGCTGGCCGGTACTCTTCATATATGCATTGTGTGATATGATTTTTAGAGTCTCTATCCTGTTCGGTCCATTTTAACATTATTGAATGACCGAATTTGATAGAGAAGAGTTGTCATATACGTTGACGCATTGACTTCCCCGCCGCATCCATAACTGGAGCTCCATTATGGATATGATATATCTTCGATTCCTCATGATCATGTGCACTCCAAGGTGTACGTGGAGATCCCATCTGATGCAATATGAAGATCTCATCTCATCCAATGTATATATATGCATGCTTAAGCTTGTATACATATGCATTCATGAATACATATGCATATGCATACATGTATGCATATGCATTCATGTATGCATATGCTTGCTTGTATGCATATGCATGCTTAAGCTTGTATACATATGCATATGCTTGCTTGTATATGTATACATGTATACATATACATATACATATGCTTGCTTGTATGCATTCATGTATGCATATGCTTGCTTGTATGCATATGCATGCTTAAGCTTGTATACATATGCATATGCTTGCTTGTATATGTATACATGTATACATATACATATACATATGCTTGCTTGTATGCATATGCATTCACGTATGCATATGCATTCACGTATGCATATGCATTCACGTATGCATATGCATTCACGTATGCATATGCATTCATGTATGCATATGCTTGCTTGTATGCATATGCATGCTTAATCTTGTATACATATGCATATGCTTGCTTGTATATGTATACATGTATACATATACATATACATATACATATACATATGCTTGCTTGTATGAATATGCATTCATGTATACATATGCATATGCATATGCATACATGTATACATATACATATGCATATGCTTGCTTGTATACATACATGTACATATACATGTATGTATATGCATACATGTATGCATATGCATATGCATTCATGTATACATATACATATACATATACATATGCATATTAAAAAACAAAAATATAAAGATTCATGTATGCATATCCCTCATGCATGTATGCATATGCATTCATGTATGCATATGCATGCATGTATGCATATGCATGCATGTATGCATATGCATGCATGTATGCATATGCATATGCATGCATGTATGCATATGCATATGCATGCATGTATGCATATGCATATGCATGCATGTATGCATGCATGCATGCATATAAAAATTCATGTATGCATATGCATATGCATGCATGCATGCATATATGTAAAGATTCATGTATGCATATCCCTCATGCATGTATGCATATCCCTCATGCATGTATGCATATGCATGCATGCATGCATATGCATACATGCATGCATATAAAAATTCATGTATGCATATGCATATGCATGCATGTATGCATGCATATGTGTATATATATATATATATATATATATATATATATATATATATATATATATATATATATATATATATATATATATATATATATATATATATGCATGCATGTATGTTTGTATGTATGTATATAAATATGCATGTATGTATATATGTATATATGTATGCATGTATGTTGTATATATGCATGCATGTATGTATATATGTATGTATATATGCATGCATGTATGTATATATGCATGCATGTATGTATATATGTATGCATGTATGTATATATGCATGCATGTATGTATATATGCATGCATGTATGTATATATGCATGCATGCATGTATATATATGCATGCATGCATGTATATATATGCATGCATGCATGTATATATGCATATGCATGCATGCATGTATGCATATGCATGCATGCATGTATGCATATGCATGCATGCATGCATGCATGTATGCATATGCATGCATGCATGCATGCATGTATGCATATGCATGCATGCATTTATGCATATGCATGCATGCATGTATGTGTATGCATGCATGCATGTATGCGTATGCATGCATGCATGTATGCGTATGCATGCATGCATGTATGCGTATGCATGCATGCATGTATGCGTATGCATGCATGCATGTATGCGTATAAAAAAAATATAAAAATTCATGTATGCATACAAAAATATAAAAATTCATGTATGCATATATGTATATATGCATATGCATGCATGCATGTATGTATATATGCATATGTATATATGCATGCATGTATATATGCATATGCATGCATGCATGTATGTATGTATGTATGCATATGCATGCATGTATGTATGTATGCATATGCATATGCATGCATGTATGTATATATGCATATGTATATATGCATGCATGTATATATGCATATGCATATGCATGCATGTATGTATATATGCATATGTATATATGCATGCATGTATATATGCATATGCATATGCATGCATGCATGTATGCATATGCATGCATGTATGCGTATGCGTGCATGCATGTATGCATATAAAAATTCATGCATGCATGTATGTATATATCCATATGCATGCATGCATGTATGTATATATGCATATGTATATATGCATGCATGTATATATGCATATGCATGCATGCATGTATGTATGCATATGCATGCATGTATGCATATGCATGCATGTATGCATATGCATATCACTCATGCATGTATGTATGCATATGCATGTATGCATGCATGCATGTATGTATGTATATATGTATGTATGCATTTATGTATGTATGTATGCATGTATGCATATGCATGCATGCATATGCATATGCATGTATGTATGTATGTATGTATGTATGCATGTATGTATGTATGTATGCATATGCATATGCATGCATGTATGCATATGCATGTATGTATGCGTATGTATGTATGCGTGTGCATG
This sequence comes from Ceratopteris richardii, assembly GCA_020310875.1. NCBI lineage: Eukaryota > Viridiplantae > Streptophyta > Polypodiopsida > Polypodiales > Pteridaceae > Ceratopteris > Ceratopteris richardii. The sequence goes on along the minus strand of CM035425.1, from coordinate 76,692,983 downwards.
CATGCATGTATGCATATGCATATGCATGTATGTATGCGTATGTATGTATGCGTGTGCATGCATGCATGTATGCATATGCATATGCATGTATGCATATGCATGCATGCATGCATATGCATATCCCTCTCTCTCTCTCTCGAAAACAAAAATAAAGAGATAAGATATTAGAAAACAAAAATATAAAGAAAGATAAAAGAGTGATATATGTTTTACTTACATTGATGTACTTTTTGAATCAAAGTTGTCAAAATCCACTTGAAGTTCTCCTTCGTTGAATTTCCAAAGATTTGATCTCAAAAATCTTTTGCAAAACTAAAGAGAGAAGATATTAGAAAAGCAAAAACATAAAGAAAGAAAACAGAGTGATACAATATGTGTGATCTACTTATCAAAGCGTCAAATCTATAAAAATAGAGGTGTGTTTAGAGAGAGAGAGAGAGAAGAAGAGGGAAAGAGAGAGAGAGAGAGAATTGTTTGAATCACGGTCGTCAAAATCCACTTGAAGTTCTTCTTCGTCGAATTTCCAAAGATTTGATCCCAAAATCTCTTGCAAAACCAAACAAAGAACATATTATTAAAGAAAAAACATAGAAAAATAAAAGAGTGCTACAATATGTGCGATCTACTTACCAAAACTTCATATCTATAAAGACAGAGGTCTGTTTAAAGAGAGAGAGAGAGAGAGAGAGAGAGGGAGAGAGAAAGAGGGAGAGAGAGGGAGAGAGAGTGAGAGAGAGAGAGGGAGAGAGAGAGAGAGAGAGAGAGAGAGAGAGAGAGTGAGAGAGAGGAAGGGAGAGAGAGAGAGAGAGGGAAGGGAGGGAGAGAGGGAGAGAGGGAGAGAGAGAGAGAGAGGATGACAAACAGAGCTCTGTTGTTGGCGCGCGCAAACCCGAAAGGAGAAGATCTAGATTCAAAACGCTCAGAATGACGAATTTCGGGTTCGCGCCTGGTTAAAAAGAGAGCGTCGGTATAAGCGTCGATATACGCGTCGGTAGTTTCAGCAAATTATCGACGCGTATACCGACGCATATACCGACGCTTATACCGACGCTTTGTTTCCGAGGCAAAGCGCCCGTCGGTACACTGACCGTTGGTATTCCCTCGATATGTTGTAGTGCATGAAATGAGTAAAATCATGTGGATTAGAAATGGGCTTGTCAAGAGCTCCTCAAGATTCTAACCAAGTACAAATGGGGGGGGGGTGCTCCTTATATAGATTTGGGGAGGGACTCTCCAAAGTACATCTCATGTGGGATAATTTTCCTAAAAAGAGAATGAATACAACTAGTAGAAGCAAATGGCAAGGTACCCAAATACAAAGGATATAATATAAAATGGAAATATAATGGAAATGGAATGTAAATAGAGTGACTCCAAGATACAAAAGGGAGATGCACTCTCATATTCTCAACATCTACTACTTACTCTAGGCATGGAGTAACAAAAATAAAGAGAAACAAACATTTTTCTTGTGAGAGCATGAAAGAGGAGATTAGAGAGATGGTAAACTCTCTTTCTATCCCTCTTTCTCTTTCTTTCTCTCTCCCTCTATCTCTCTCTCTTTCTCTTCTTTCTCTCTCCCTCTCCCTCTCTCTCTCTCTCCTTTCTCTATTGGCATGGTAGCTAGAGATGGAGGGCTTGAGAATTAGGACGATAGAGAGAAAGACAAATTACTCACAAAACATGAACAATGAAAAGCAAGAAGTGAAGTACTTGAAAAAGAAATGAGGGAAAAGCCTAATGGACACTTTTCCATGTATTTATAGGTTTTCTTGGTGATATTTTTCTAGAACTTTTAGATCCTTCTATATCTTCCAAAATCTTCTCTTTTTAATTCATTCTATTATAAAAATCTTCATTTTTTTGTTCTTTTTCTATTCAAGAAATCAAATCTTTGCTTTCTATTTTGATTTTTCTTTTTCTTTTTTCTCTTTTTATATTTCTAATTTTTCTTTTTCTATTTTTCTTTTTTTCATTTTTCATTTCACACCTATGCACAAATTTAATGAAATTAACGGATTAAAATTAGGAAAAGTTAAGATCCCAAGGTCCCAACCTAGGGTTTTTATTTGGAAAAATTTAGAGTTTGATTTTTCTAGGGTCAATGCACATTAATTAATGGGTTTATGTACACTATGGGCTAAAACCTCAGGGTTTCCAAGGGTTTAAGTTAGGTTTCCATGGGTCAGAGTTAGGATTTTAGGGTTTTTATGGGTTTTTGGACCTCATTTGAGTTTGCACATGACATTTTACATGGGCTTAAGTCAAAATACAACAATGGTTTAAGAGATAATAGACTTTATACAAAGAATTATTTAAGTTTAAAGGGTCATGCAAGGACAAAACACACATAAAAGTACAAAGAAAAGCCTTTTGTTGTTGGAGGTAGACGTCTGTGGAAGCATGAGGATAGCACAAGGAAGAAAAGGAAGCTTGGAGCACAACACACAATACTGAATGTATTACCACTAGAGTGTACAAAGATAAGTGGCCCGTTAGGGCAATAGGTATATATACAAGTTAGGGGGAGAAAACCTCCTGAAGAGGGAAAAAAGTGCCCTAGTGGATCTAGTGTGTTCACACACATCACTACCTAAATATATCAACAAATCCCCCCTCGGAGTGATGCGGTGAAAAAGGAGCTTGCACTCATGTATAAGGAAGTGCCAAGCTATGTGGAATCAATCCACAAAAGGAAGTAATCCCAAAGCTTTACGAAAAGCTTCAAACTTCTCCTTAGGCAGAGCCTTCATGAAAAGGTCTGCAATGTTCTCTTGCATGGGCACATATTTCAAGCTGATCTCTCCAGCACATAGCCTCTCCCTGACATAATGATAATGCACCCAAATCATCCATAAGGCATCTAAGCCACACACACTCAACAATCGTTGTGAAAGCTGCCCTATACTCAACCTCACAACTGGAAGTGGCCATAATAGGCTGCTTCTTACTCAACCAAGATATACATGAGCTACCAAGCATGAAGCAAAAGCCACTATGGACACACGAGTTTCATAACAACCAGCCCAATCACTGTCAGAAAAAGCATGAAAATCTGGCAATAGTGATCCCCCCTTGCGATAAAACAATCCAAGTAGCCGGGTACCACTCAAGTAGTGAAAGATGTGCTTAATCGCATGCCAATGCTTGACTCATGGGCAATGCATAAACTTGCTCATTTGTGAGATAGAAAACTGAATATCTGGCCAAGTAATGCATAAGTAAATCAATCATCCAATAGCCTACTGATAGAGAACAACATCAAATGCATCTCCACCATCATGAAGACTCAATCATAAACTTGACTTCATAGGAGTGGCAATAGGTTTATAGTCTTCAAGGCCAAAACACTGCAATAATGTGTCAATATATTTCATTTGACACAAAGCCATTCCACCACCACCTTGCATGAATTGAATGCCCAAATAATGATGCAAATGCCCCAAATTAGACATCTCAAATGAAGCATTCAAATAGGCCTTAAAATCAACAATATGCTTGTCATGAGGACTAGTGAGTAGCATGTCATCAATAGACACAACAATCATCAGAAGAACATCATTAGCATGCTTAACATATAAGGTGCTCTCAGTTGGACTATTCTCAAAACCATGTGCAATCAGATAGGCATGTATCTTTTCATATCAAGCATGTGGTGCTTGTTTCAAACGATATAAAGACTTTTTCAACCTAGACACCTAGTTTTCATGCCCTTTCTACACAAAGCCACTAGGCTAAAAAACATGCACTTCTTCATGCAAGTCACCAGTCAAAAATGTAGTTTTAATGTCCAACTAATGTACATTCCAACCATGATGAGCTGCAAGTGCACAAATGCTACGAATAGTAGTCATTCGGCATGTAGGTGCAAAGGTCTCATCAAAATCAATGCCTCTTTCCTGTGCATAACCCTTTGCAACAAGCCTAGCTTTATACGTGTCAATTGTTCCATTGGGCTTAAGCTTCAGCTTGTATACCCACTTAGTGCCAATGGCCTTCTAGCCAAGAGGTAAGTCACATAAAGACCATGTACCATTCTTCATTATAGCATCATATTCAGATTGCATAGCAGCCATCCAATGCTTCATCAAATGAAATAGGCTCATTCTCATGATAGAGACTAGAGGTAGTCATAGCATAGCAATTTGATGCAAAAGAGGCACCATGAGAGCTTGAACGAGTATGATATGATAGAGGTGCATCTAATTTGCTATCACACAAAGTCTGCACCAACGATTTTGGCATACTTTTTGCCTCTTGAATATCAGCTCGCTCATGAACAAGTGCATCATGCAAGTCTGCATCAGAAATGGAATGATCTGCATCATCGCATGAAACCTGTAAAGGGTGAGAAGTTGCCTCATTAGGACCAGCACTAGACTGTCCACCTATAAAAAGAGGCAGCAAAGTATCATACATGTCTTTGGAGCTAACAGATGTCTCCTTCGTACATGAAAGTAAAGGTTGAATGTCATCTTCCACAAAAACAACATCATGGCTAACCAAAATGCATTTAGTTTGTATAGCCTTTGCTTTCATAATTGTACCCAACAAAAATACATTTTACTACTTTATCATCCAATTTCTAGCAATGTTGTTGTCTCTCTAGCACAATGGCAAGTACCAACGTGAGGAGATACACCTCATAACTTTCAATCTGTGGAAATGTGAGGACTAGTATGAAGACCGTGAGCAAGTGACGGCACAAGTGCGTGAGTAAAAGCACACAAGCATGCACACACATACACACACATGCACACAAGGCAAGAACAAAGAGTGGAACAATGGAAGGTATTCGATTACAAAAGATCTCTCTTACAAAAGCTCAAATCTACCACAAGCTAACCTCAAAAATGAGCTCTTCAGCCCTTTTTATAGTTTTTTGAGTGGTTTTGGCCTTGTCAAGACCTAGTGTCTGGCCTATTTAAAGATTAGGTTCTAAGGCTTATTTGGGGGCCCAAACGGAGTCTAAAAATTATGAGAATTGGTAAGATGATTCTTCTAGTACTCCTCAAGCTTGAGGACTCTTTGGCTTGAACAAAATGGAGTTGAAAAAATAGAAAATGGTATTTACAATTGTTTTTAATGACAAAAATGACTATTTTTATAGGGATTTCTTCTGAAAATTTGGTGTGCTTCTTGGAGCTCTCTACATGTTCCTTCTTCTTATGTATCCACTTCCTTGATGCACTTCTATGCCTATGCTTGACCTTGAGTGTCAACACTCCCCCCCTCTTGAGTCTGTCATCCCTGATAGACCCTTATTAAGTGGTTGTTTGTGTAGTCTTGTGAGAGGTAGTGTCCTTCATGTATCAACATGAGCAATCCATCTTCCAAATATAGCTTGGTCAATTTTTTGTTTCTTCAGTTTTCCACTGCTAGCTTGTGCGAGTTTTGGTTTCTTTGTATATAGTTCTTCTTTGGATTTGAGCTAGATGGTGTATTTGTGTGCTTTCAAAGAGTGCTAGTTGCTCAAACAAGATTGTCAATGTTGATCTTGAGCAGTTGGCTATGAATTGCTTCATAGGTACTGACATTGTATCCGTGATGTTCTCTGGATCTTTGAAACATGAGTTTCATAGTATGATGCCAAGTACTTGTAGCCCATAATTAATAATGGGTAAGTGCATTAGTGCATGGGTTGAAAAAAATATGTGCCTTGTGCACAACCTTGTAATGTGGCCCTCTGCATGCGTACTTGGGAAATGAACTGGAAGAAGTATGGTGCAAGGAATTGGGTCTTGAGCAAAGTGCTCATGGGTATGCTGATGAAGAGGTTTCCTAATCTATTATGGTTGTAGTGTTTCCAAGGGAGTCAAGTCTTACCATGGTGAAAAGTTTGTAGGTGTTCATCTCTTTGTGTTGTGCTCTAGCATGGTGATTGACCATCGACTTTTCTTCCGTTATTGATGGCTGTCCTTGTTGATGGTTTACATCAGAGATTCATCAAGTGCACAATCTTGACCATTCTCTTTTTTGTTTTCTCTCTCTCTCTCTCTCTCTTTGGAACAATGTCATAAAACTAGAAGAAAGAGATTAGTATCAATAAAATATTTGACATATGTCAAGTGTGTAGCATGTGCCTGGGATTTCTCAATTGTGTCTATGCATGAATGTATAATGTGGTCCTATATTAATGCATACTTTGGAAATGCATGACATGAATGGTGTGAAAGACAAGATTATGCCAAAGGCACATGGTTGTTGCACGTCGAGGCTTTCAATGTTCTTGCAGATATTGATGCAACCCTTTTTTTGGAGGTATCGATTGGATTGCAACATGACAACTGATCATTCCTCCTTATAGGGATCCACTCTAGAATAGTGGTTGGCTACATACCGCTTACTTTTGGCCTCTGAACCCTTGGATGGCATCTCAAATTTTGTAGGCTCATGGTTGGGTTATTGTTCTATGGGTTGTACGGATGCTTGGGCCTTTGAACCCATATCTTTGATGGTTGCCTTCTTACTATTGTCAAAGAGGCGAGTTTATCTTCTTTTGGTCTCTGTGTGCAGTTCTTACTCTCTTCTCTCCTTGGCTTCTTTGTTGAGACCTTTTGCATGGTGGAGAGTGAGATCATAGGCCTTTGTGCATGTAAGAGTTCTTTGGGGATCCACATGTGTAATCGCTCTTATTAATCTGCAACTAATTTCTTAGGTACTTAAATTTGTAGGACACCTTATGGTTGTGCTTGTCCTAGTTCCTTGGTTCTTCTTTTGGCATGATTGGCCCACTTGGATGGAAATTTTGGTGGCAAAGTTGGTGGTTGATCTCCTTTTCGTACCCAAATCTACTTCATGCCCTGAGCTTCTTTCTTCTTGAACTTTGTTTGTCTATTTGATGTAGTAGTTCTCCTGTACTGTTTTGCTTGCCTCTTTGGTTGAATTGTTGTGGCTGTAGTAGTCTTTGAAAAAGAAGAGGGGTCCTCTCTCTTTTGAGACCGTTCTTCCATGAGTGAGTCCCTCTGGATCATAGATTTTTTGACACATACAACATCTTCTTTGCTCATATTGGGCCTAGGGGGACTAAGAGAATGCGTGCTACTTGGATTTGTGCTCATACAATTCTCTAATTCCAATGTAATGTTATGTTCATGTACCCAAACTTGAAGAAATTGGCTTTTAAGGTTTAAGTTGACTGCATGGTCATAGATCCAGTCTTGACCCAGGACAAGTGGTTCTGTAAGGTCCTCATCTTCACACACTAGCATTTTCACTCTCATTGGAACACCTTGAAGATAGATGGGAAGCTCTACCTCGCGCAAACAGGGGGTTTCCACACCTCCCAATCCTATGAGATGAGTTTCAATGGAATTGATGTCCAATTGTAGGTCTTGGCAGTATGAAAGTCTAGCCGCACTAATTGCTGCACTTGAGTCAATCAATGCTCTCACAGTCCTTACAGTCTTCCCTTGTCCTACCGCTATGGTCACAAAGGGATGTTGGTCAATTATTTGAGAACAAATTGCAATTGATGTTTGACACATGGCCATGTGGTATCTTGGGGCCTCAAGATTGACATCTAGGCCTATGTGCCTTAACTTATTTTGCCTAATGCGCTCTCCGGCCTCTGCCTATCCCTCTTCTCTAACCCTTAACTCTTCTTCTTTTTGCTTCTTAGCAGTGTTGAGTCTCATTAGCATATCCTCTGTAAGAGGTTCTTGATACAACTTAACTCGACATCCACTAATATAGTTTGGTAGGATATCACCTTCTAGTGTGGCCAATTGAACTGCATCGCTAGTGAAAATTCTATTAATGATCATGGGTCCATATCCTCTTTTTTCCAATTTATAGGCATGTTGCTTTAGTGTATAAACCAACACTAGGTCTCCCTCTTTCATTCCTTTATCCTTAATGTGTGCATCGAAGTATGTCTTTTGCCTTTTCTTTGCAACATAGATGTTTGCAGCTGCTCATTGCCTTGTCTCACCTAAGCGTTCTAGATCAACGATCCTAGAGGATAACTCATTTCCATTCCACTCATGCTCTTGTGCTACTTTTAAAGCTAGGATTAGGAAGTCCAATGGTAGCACACCATTTTTTTTGAAGACCATTTGAAATGGGTTGGCATTGAGTACCATTTTATAGGCAACTCAGTAAGCCCAAACAACATGATGGAGTTGTTTGTCACAATCAGAGTGCTTATTATTTACGAGTTTGGTCAATACATTGCATAGGACCTTATTTGTGCTCTCGATTTGTCTGTTAGCTTGTGGATGATAGGGGGTAGACTTCTTATGTATCACCAAGAATTCTTGGAGAAGATTTTCAATGATTTCATTCAAGAAGTGTGTACCTCTATCACTTACTAACTCTATTGGTAGTCCATATCTCATGAATACATTCTCAAATAAGAACTTTGCCATCATTTGAGCATCATTCTTCATTGTGGCTTTGACTTCTACCCACTTTGCAAAGTAGTCAGTGGCTACAATAATGTATTCTGCATGGGAGTTTCTAGTTGGTCGGTTAATAGGACCTACAAAGTCAATACCCCACTTTGAGAATGCACATCCTCTCATCATTGGCCTCAAAGGCATCTCATCTTTCCTTATCGGATATTGTGCATCCATATGAAGAGTGGGCTACCAAAGTCTTGAGAATAGAATGGTCTTGATTACTTGATCAGGGCCGAAGTGTCCACTAGCGGCCCCATTGTGTGTAGTTTCTAAGATTTTCAAATAGTCAGATTCATGAATGCACAATCTTAAGTAGCCATCTTTGCTTCTTCGGTATAGGTTGTCTCCTACTAAGCATAGTCTAGAGCCTCTTGTTCCATGCTTCATTTTTCTTGCTAGACTTGCCTCGCTGGGTAGTGTTCCCATTCTCATAAATTCTACCAGTGGAGTGCTCCAACATGGAATTAACAACACATGATAAAGGGTAGCATGCTCCACTAGGGGTTTTTCCTAGCACACTGGACAATTCTTAATCCACTCACGTATTTCTTTATCCATACTAGGCCAATACACTCCTAAACATTTTAGATTTTGCAATGTTTGTTGTTTAGAATAGTGATTCCCTAGCAATCCTTTATGGGCTTGTTGCAACTAACTACTATGCTCATCGTCCTCGACACAACAAGCTAGGACACCTTACGTATCTTGTTTATACATGCTTCCTACCAATATTTGATAGTTTTATGATCTTAAAATTTCATCCTTGTCCATCTTCACATTCTTATTTGTAGGTCCAAAGGTTAGGACTGGTACCAACTTATTTGCCCGTTTAGGAACAACTTCTAGATTGAACAGATAAGTGTTGGGCAATTCATCAGACACTCCCTATGATGGCTCTCCTGAAGTGATGTGAGAAAGGTGATCCGCTCTAAGGTGGCTCCTACCTTTCCTAACAACCACTTCAAAGTCATATTCCATTAGTAAGAGGAACCATCTTACTAAGCAAATGGTATTGCAAGGTTTATTGACCAAATATAATAAGGCTTGATGATCATTGAAAAACTTGAACTTGTTGGCCAATAGATAGTGTCTAAAATTCTTCACGACATATATCATGCCTAAGCCTTCTCTTTCAGCTGTTGTATAATTTTGTTCAGTTGCGTTCAACTGCCTACTCGCATATGCTATAGGTAAATCTAGATTTCCTTCACTTGTGGGTTGTGCTAGCACACATCCTATTGCATGATTGGATGCATCCACGTGGACATGGAATGGTTTATTCCAATCAGGAGTGGTCCATATTAGTGTTGTGCACAAACGTCTCTTTAGCTCATTGAAGGAATTTTTGCATTCATCGTTCCACTCAAAATTTGTCAACAAGGCATAAAGAGGTTTGGCTATGATTGCATACATGTGGATAAACCTATAGTAATATCCACAATGGCCCATAAAGGCTTGTAATTCTTTAACATTCCTTGGCCTCGGCAACTCTGCTATGGCTTTTACTTTGTCCTCATCTATTGATATTCCATTCTTAGAAACAATATGACCTAAGATTTTACCTTGACATACCATGAACACACACTTTTCTGGGTTCAAACAGGCTCGATATTCTCTACACTTGTTGAAGATTTGTCTTAGCTCAGGAATGTGATATCTTCTTTCTTGGTAGTGAGCACATAAATCATCCACATATACTTCTAAGCTCTTTTGCAAGAACTCTTTGAAGACATGACACATGGGCCTTGGAATGTTGTAGGAGCATTGGTGAGCCCAAATTGCATCACACGAAATGCAAAGATTCCCCACTTTGTGGCAAAGTCCATTTTGTCTTGATCTTCTGGGGCAATGGTGACTTGGTTGTAGCCTGAAAATCCATCAAGGAAGCTATACACTTCCTTGCCTGCAACACACTCCAATAAATGTTCAGTGATTGGAAGCTGATAACTATCTCTTATCAAGGCGGCATTAACTTTTTTAAGGTTAATACATACACACAACTTTCCATTCTTCTTGGGCACCACAACAATGGGAGACACCCATTCTGTATGCTCAATCTCATAGATAAATCTAGCTTCAATTAGTTTATTTTGGTTGCATAAGTGTCATTATATGTGTAGGGCTTCTGTTTGGTGGGCTTTACATCAGCTATCATGGGGATCGTATGAGAACATATTTTTTGATCTGCCCCCTTCAGGTCTTTATAGGTCCATGCAAACACATCACTATATTCCCTTAATAAGGCTACAAGCTCTATTTCCTCTTTGGCCCTTAGGTCTTCTCCTATGTACGTACATTGCCCTTCGTTCCCTTCAATGGTTACAACAATTTTTTTGGTCTTTTCTTTGTTATCATATGCTTCTCCTATAATGGCCTCTCTCTTGTTGATATATTTAGGTAGTGATGTGTGTGAACACTCTAGGACCGTCGGGGCACTTTTTTTCCTCTTTAGGAGGTTTTTTTACCCCGGCTTGTATATATGCCTATTGCCCTAACGGGCTACTAATTTTTGTACATTCTAGTGGTAATACATTCAGTATTGTGTGTTGTGCTCCAAGCTTCTTCTTCTTCTTCTTCCTTGTGCTATTCATGTGCTTCCACATACGTCTAACTCCAACAGTTGGTATCAGAGCATGTCGCCACTTCATGTAGGGCATCATCGACACCTCTCCGGTTGTAGTCTCAAAATTGCATGAATTTTGGTGAGCATACTCAGGGTGTTTTCGAGATCAAAACATCTTCATTCTATCGTGTCGAAATCATGATTTGAGCTCGTTTTGGCCTCCGAATGCATTATCGAAGCACCTATGTAAGCTAGTTTGTCTTTTTGTCCCAAAGCTATATACCAATTTTGGTTCGCTACTATAAGCTACTCAAAGTCTACTACAAGTTTAGCATAATTCATTTGGGCAGTTCTGTTCAACTTTTTGAGATACAACCAATTTTCTGCATCAAGGTATTTTAGTCACCGGCCATGGTTGAAAGTAGTGATGTATTCTGTATGTTGGTTGTTGAGGATAAGTTGGATGGTACTAACTACCCATCATGGGCTTATATGATGCGACATGTATTGGTTGCAAAAGGGCTGTGGAACATTGTGCAGGGTGTTGAAAAATGTCCTATCACACCTGCAACTGTTACAACTGTAGGTACTGATGCTGATGCAGATGGTGTCGAAGATGGTGATATTTTGCAAATTTCTATTCGTGCTACTATTTTGTTGCATCTACTATAAACCAAATTTGTTGGGATGGCATAGATGCTCAGGCACATGCATTGATAGCTTTGTCTATCAAACGTGCAATTATTCCTCACATTCGCTCTTGTAGAACAGCTAAGGATGCTTGGGATACACTTACCACATTGTACCAGGCTAGGAATGAGGCTCGTGTTTCTTACCTCCGAAAACAGTTGGGGAGTGAGCACATGAATGAAGGTGATTCTGTGGATAGTTTTTTGACAAAGATCAAGGATTTGAAGGGACAATTGATTTCTGCTGATGGAGTTATACCAGATAGCTCAATTGTGCAGACTGTTTTGAATGGTCTTCCTAACTCATATCAGGGTTTTGCTTCTACTCTTCGTTTGATGATGAAAGGCAATCCAAATGCCTTAACATTTGAAGAGTTAGTTTTCCTTTTGCTGCAGGAAGACCAGTCTAGGCAAAACAGGTCTATTATGCGTGTTGCAGATCAAGCTTTCCTGGATAGTCAGAAGGGCAAAGGTAAATGAAGCTCCTCTACCAGTAAGCAAAAATCTTCAAATGTTGCACATTCAAAGAAGGAAGACAAAGATGAGAAGAAATAAAAAAAGTAGAAATTGTTTTGTAAATACTATAAAGCAAATGATCATGTCATTAAGAGCTATCCAAAACTGGCTACTAAAGAGTCAAAAAAGAAAGAGGCTGGAATGGTTGTTGCAGAGGCTGCTAATCTTGTGCAGGATGAAGAATGGGCATTTACTACTGTTTGTAGTTTTGACCCATCTTCTCATGAGTAGTGCATATCTGTAGTAGACTCAGATATTTGGTACTTTGATAGTGGGGTGATCAAACATATTACCTCGTAACACAGTTTTTTCTCTTCACTCGAGCTTGCCCCTATAGGGAACACTGTTACATGCAAGAACAACTCCTCTTATCTTGTTTTGGGAGTTGGTACATTCTATCACTCCATATGAGGCTTGGCATGATCAAAAGCCATCTATTGCTCATCTGCACATTTTCAATTGTTTGCCATATGCATTAGTGCTTGAACAACATTGCAAAAAATTAGATGATAAAGCAGTAAAATGTATTTTTGTTGGGTACAATTCTGAAAGTAAAGGCTATCGTCTATATCATCCACATAATAAATGCATTTTGGTTAGCCAAGATCTTGTTTTTGTGGAAGATGCTATTCAGCCATTGCTTTCATGTACTAAGGAGACATCTGTTAGCTCTAAAGACATGTATGATACTTTGCTTCCTCTTTTTACAGGTAGACAGTCTAGTGCTGGTCCTAATGAGGCAACTTCTCAGCCTCTGTAGGTTTCATGTGATGATGTAGATCATTCCATTTCTGATGCAGATTTACATGATGCACTTGTTGATAACAGAGTTGATATTGAGCAGGCAAAAACTATGCCAAAATGGTTGGTGTAGACTTTGTGGGACAACAAATTAGATGCACCTCTATCATATCATACTCGATCAGGCTCTCATAGTGCCTCTTTTGCATCAGATTTCTATCCTATGGCTGCATCTAGTCTCTGTGCTGAGAATGATCTTGTTTCGTTTGATGAAGCACAAAATTCAGAAAATTGGATGGCTTCTATGCAATCTGAATACGATGCTATAATGAAGAATGGTACTTGGTCTTTGTGTGACTTGCCTTTTGTCAAGAAGGCCATCGGCACTAAGTGGTTTCACAAGCGGAAGCATAAGCTTGATGGAACATTTCACATTTATAAGGCTAGGCTTGTTGCAAAAGGTTATGCGCAAGAAAGAGGCATTGATTTTGATGAAACCTTTGCACGTACATGCCTAATGACTACAGTTCATGGCATCTGTGCACTTGTAGCTCATCATGGTTGGAATGTACATCAGTTGGAGATTCAAAAAACATTTCTGAATGGCGACTTGCATGAAGACGTGTATGTTTTTCAGCCCCATGGCTTTGTGAAAAAAGGACATGAAAACCAGGTGTGTAGGTTAAAGAAGGCATTATATGGTTTAAAGCAAGCACCACGTGCTTGGTATGAGAAGATACATGCCTATCTGATTGCACATGGTTTTGAGAACAGTCCAACTGAAAGCACCTTATATGTTAAGCATGCTAATGATGTGCTTCTGATCATTGTTGTCTATGTTGATGACATGCTGCTCACTGGTCCTATTGAGAAGCATATTGTTGATTTTAAGGCTGATTTGCATGCCGTATTTGAGATGTCTGATTTGAGGCATTTGCATAATTATTTGGGCATTCAGTTTATGCACATTGATGGTGGAATGGCTTTGTGTCAAATGAAATATATTGACACATTATTGCAGTGTTTTGGCCTTGAAGACTATAAAACTATTGCCACTCCTATGGAGACAGGTTTACGATTCAGTCTTCATGATGTTGTACATGCAAATGATGTTGTTCTCTATCAGCAAGATATTGGATGCCTGATTTACTTATGCATTACTCACCTAGATATTTAGTTCGTTGTCTCACAGATGAGCAGGTTTATGCATTTCCTAGGTGTGAAGCATTGGTAGGTGGTTAAGCATATCTTTCGCTACTTGAGTGGCACCCGGATACTTGGGCTGTATTATCCCAAGGGGGGATAACTACCACCAGATTTGCATGCTTTTTCTGACTTTGACTGGGCTGGTTGCTATGACACTCATGTGTCCAGTAGTGGTTTTTGCATTATTCTTAGTAGCTCATGCATATCTTGGTTGAGTAAGAAGCAGCCTACTGTGGCCACTTCCAGTTGTGAGGCTGAATATAGGGCCGCTTTCAGAGCGACTGTTGAGTGTGTGTGACTCAGACGCCTTATGGTTGTTTTGGGTGTTGGTCAATCTTCTGCCACCACCATCTTCAATGACAATCAAAGCGCATTGGAAGTTGCAAGGAACCCTGCGTTCCATGCTTGCATAAAGCACATTGAGGTGCATTATCATTATGTAAGGGAGAGGTTCTCTACTAGGGAGATCAGCTTGGCATATGTGCCCACACAAGAGAACATTGCAGACCTTTTCACGAAGGCTCTACCTAGGGAGAAGTTTAAAGCTTTCTGCAAAGCTTTGGGCTTACTTCCTTTTGTGGAGTGATTTCCACATAGCTTGGTACTTCCATATACATGAGTGCCAGCTCCTTGTTCACCGCATCACTCCCAGGGGAGATTTGTTGATATATTTAGGTAGTGATGTGTTTGAACACTCTAGGACCACCGGGGCACTTTTTTCCCTCTTTAGGAGGGTTTTTTCCCCTGGCTTGTATATACGCGTATTGCCCTAACGGGCTATTAATCTTTGTACATTCTAGTGATAATACATTTAGTATTGTGTGTTGTTCTCCAAGCTTCTTCTTCTTCCTTGTGTTGTTTGTGTGCTTCTGCAGATGTCTAACTCCAACATCTCTTAGGCATTCGTGCCAAAATTTTTCGATCTTCAACTTCATATTTCTTGAAATTCTCTGGTACTTCGAACAATAATTCCTCCTCTTCATGTTTCACTACTTTTAGTTTCTTCTTCTTTTGACCACCTTCACTTCCATCCTTTGAATTTATAGTTTTGATGCTTGTGAGAGGTTCTTCTTCTTTTTGGGTACCTACTCCTACATCTTCTAGATAGTGCTCCTCTAAATTAAAGCAACTATCCATCACAATGGACTCTAGATCATTGTCGTCCTCCTCTTCTTCTATGAAATCACTAGAGTCACATTTTTCTAGCAATGGCTGACATTCATAACCCTCCTCACCAAAGTGAAGAGTGAGGTGTTCACTATTCTTCATTGATAGCAATATCCATGGTGGCTAAGATTTCTGCCCAACTATGAGGCTCAAATTCCTCATCTGAAAAGATCATCAGTGTGTAGGCTCGGTCTCTAACCAATCTATCTCCTTCAGAAGTTCCTTATTCTCTTGCTTTTAGTTGTTTTTCCTCTTCCTTTGCAACCTTTCACATCCACAAGTGATTATCTTCATGCATCCACGATGAAACAGGTGAACTTTCAGAATGCACATAGATTGAACTTTCTTGCACCTTGTAGATAGGATTCCATTGTAGGGGTGGTACATCTCTAAAGGTGTAATCCTTCAAATTGAGCTTGGTTGTTACCCCCAAGTACTACAAGTACAAGGAATTGGTTCCCCAATCTTGAACAATTTGCAGTTGTCGTAGGAAGCGTCTTCCTAGGATCATTTTGTAAGCATTAGTTTTACCACAGGTGTGTTAAAACTCTACACCACAAGTGCTTAAAGTTATCCCTTCTAGCAACCCTAGAGGTCTTTCAACATGATGGTCAACCATCTGAAACTTCATTCTAGTTGGTCTTAATGTAGGTTTACCCCATTGTGTCCACAAGGAGGTGGTCGCAATAGCAACACCAACACCTGAGTCTACGATCACTTTTATTGTGTAACCTTGGTAGGTGATTGGGAGATAAGTATTACCTTCTTCACCTTCACTCATGTACCCTATTTTGTATAGAGGTATCGTTGGTACTTTTTGCTTAGAGCCTGCTTTTGGCATTTTGGAATCAAGTTCTGGAACTTGATTTGCCACATGTTTTCGTAACTCAAGTTTTACTTTGAGCAGCTCTTCTAAAGTAGTGAGATGATACTCAATCTTAGTGTTCTTCATGACTTCAATGTTTCTTGGAACCACCGAGTCTTCATATCTGATCAATATTGTGGGAGCTCTGATCTGGAGAGATTCAAATTCCCATGGGCCTCTGAACTGTGGCAACTCTTGTAAAGAATTGTATTCAAATTCTAAGCTTTCTTCTTGTTGTTGCTCTACTTGGTCTCCATAAATAGATGGAATGTCTTGTGGAAATTGATCATGAAGGTCATCAATCTCAAGAATAGGAGGGGGATTATCCTTCTCCTTGGCCCATTTCTCTTCTTGTATTTCTCACAAGAACTTTTGAGAGTGTTGTTGAATTGAAAGAGGTTCTCCATCATCTGTGGAGTCAAGAACATAGACTTTCTTTGGTGGTGAGATTTCTCTTCAACAATTGGTTGAGCCTGTGGAGGGAAAACAAAGAGATAAATTTGAAAAAATTTTCTTGATGCACACTCCTGAGGGATTTCATCCTATCAGTGCAAACAAAGTAAGGATTTGAACTTAAAATTCAAATTTAAAGGTATGTGTATGGTAGTAAATGCATGAACTATAATGGTGATGACAAAGTAATGAATTGAACTTAAAATTCAAAGTTAAAGGCATGTGTATGATAGTTAATGTGTGAGTTATAATGATGATGAAAAGGCATACCAAGTATAACATCGTAAGATTGCAAAGCTACAATTAAAAACGTTTGTGCATCTACATATAGACCTATGCTAATGGTAACATCTTGCACTTCTCTTGTTACATCATAACAAGTACCTTGAAATTCAAGTTTCACTTTATTTAAGGAAGAAAACACTTTCTATTTTAGGTCTTGCACTAATCAATTTGAAATGAAATCATGTGAACTACCATCATCATGCAAAATATTAAATAATTTGTTATTAATAGTACCCTGCATGCAAAGTAAAGAATGAATAGAGATATCATTACCCAAGGTACTTAAGTCATTCTCCAATGCTTCCTCTGTCCAAACAAGAGGAAATTCTTCATTGAAAGCATTCATATTATGCAATTGAGTTGCAATTGGTTTCATGTGAAGAGGTCACAATCGGCAATTCATTCTTGTATGTCCAAGTTTACCACAATTCCAAAAGGTGATAAGTGGTCGCTTGTGTTGGGCATCCACCACTGAAGTTTGCAAGGTAGGTTGTTTGGTACATTGGAGAGATGAAGCAACAGGTGCAGTTTAGTAGTTGGATTTTTGAGGATGTGGAAAACTAGAATAAGATGGGGCATTAAAATTATGCTTCATAGGAAAAGTAGGTTTAACAAAAAGTGGTCGTTGATGCAGTTGTTGTAGATGGATCAACTTGGTTATGGACTGAAATTCCTTCTCTGCATCATATGCAAAAGAGATAGATTTGTTGAGGGTTGTAGGTCATAGTGTGTGAAGCTTCGCTTGGATTCCCATATCCAAACCGTCTTCATATTTCCTCTGCAAGGTATCCTCAGGTACATCTTTGAGCATCTAAACCAATAATGGATTTTGTCAGAACCAGTCCGTGTAGGTAGTGATAGTGTCACCCTCCTTCCATGTCAATTTTGTGCACGTCAAACATGTAAATGATATTGAGGAGGAAGAAAAGTATCCTTAATCTTATCTTGGAAAGCCTTCCATATGGTCAGTAGATTTGCACTATGATGTAGGACATTCTACCAAAGTTGAGCCTTCCCTTGTTTGAAGCACTCTTGATATATTTAGGTAGTGATGTGTGTGAACACACTAGGACAGCCGGGGCACTTTTTTCCCTCTTTAGGAGGTTTTTTTTCCCCGGCTTGTATATACGCCTATTGCCCTAATGGGCTACTTATCTTTGTACATTCTCTAGTAATTCATTCAGTATTGTGTATTGTTCTCCAAGCTTCTTCTTCTTCCTTGTGCTGTTCGCGTGCTTCCGCAGACGTCTAACTCCAACAATTGGTATCAGAGCAGGTCGTCGCTTCATCTAGGGCGCCGTCGACACTCCTCTATTTGATGTCTCAGATTCGCATGAAATTTGGTGAAATACTCAGGGTGTTTCAAAGATCAAAACAGCTTCGCTGTGTGGTGCCGAAATCACGATCTGAGCTCGTTTTTTCGGCCTTCGAACGCACTATCGTAGCGCTTGTGCAGGCTATTTTGTCTTTTTGTGCCAAAGGTATATACCAGTTTCTGTTCGCCAATTTAAGCGTCTCAAAGTCTGCTACAGGTCTAGCAGAACTCGTATGGGCAGTTCTGTTCAACTTTTTGAGATACAGTCAATTTTCTGCATCAAGGTATTTTAGTCACCGGCCATGGCTGAAAGCAGTGATGTATTCCGTATGTTGGCTGTTGAGGATAAGTTGGATGGTACCAACTACCCATTATGGGCTTATATGATGCGACATGTATTGGTTGCAAAAGGACTGTGGAACATTGTTCAGGGTGTTGAAAGACGTCCTTTTACACCTGCAACTACAGGTTCTGCAAATACAGGTGCTGGAGGTGCTGGAGCTGATGAAGATGGTGTCGAAGATGATATTGTGCAGATTCCTGTTCGTGTTGTTGTTTCTGTTGCACCTACTGCAAACCAGATTTGCTGGGATGGCAGAGATGCCCAGGCACATGCATTGATAGCTTTGTCTGTCAAACGTGCCATTATTCCTCACATTCGCTCTTGCAGAACAACAAAGGATGCTTGGGATACACTTACCACATTGTACCAAGCTAGGAACGAGGCTCGTGTTGCTTACCTCCGAAAACAGTTGGAGAGTGAGCACATGAATGAAGGTGATTCTATGGACAATTTCCTAACGAAGATCAAAGATTTGAAGGAACAGCTGATTTCTGCTGATGAGGTTATACCAGATAGCTCACTTGTGTAGACCGTTCTGAATGGTCTTCCTGACTCATATCAGAGTTTTGCTTCTACTCTTCGATTGATGATGAAAGGCAATCCAAATGCCTTATCATTTGAGGAGTTAGTCTTTGTTCTATTGCAGGAAGATTAGTCCAGGAAAAACAGGTCCATTATGCGAGTTGCAGATCAAGCTTTCCTGGCTAGTCAGAAGGGCAAAGGAAAATGGGGCTCTTCTACTAGTAAGCAGAAATCTGCAAATGCTGCACAATCAAAGAACCAGGATAAAGATGAGAAGAAATAAGAAAAGCAGAAATTGTTTTGCAAGTACTGTAAAGGAAATGATCATATCATAAAGAACTGTCCAAAACTGGCTGCTAAAGAGGCAAAGAAGAAAGAGGCTAGAATGGTTGTTGCAGAGGCCTCTACACCAAAAACAGAGTCTGCAAATCTTGTGCAGGAAGAAGAATGGGCGTTTACTACTTTCTGCAGTTTTGACCCATCTTCTCATGATCAGTACATGTGTGCAGTAGACTCAGATGTTTAGTATTTTGACAGTGGGGTAACCAAACATATTACCTTGCAGCGCAGTTTCTTCTCTTCACTCGAGCCTGCCCCTACAGGGAATACTATTACATGTGCCAACAACTCCTCTTATCCTGTTATGGGAGTTGGTAAGATCATTCTGACTACAGCTCATGGTAGTTCTTTCACTTTGTCAGATGCTTTATTTGTGCCAGGGATCAAAAAGAACCTGTTATCAGTTTCTGCATTAGCCAAGATTGGCTTGGTTGTGAAATTTGTTGATGACAGGTGTACAGTTCATGATCTGTCAAATGGCGATGTGATTATTGCTTCTAGGATTTTATGTCGTGGGTTGTATAAGCTCATAGACTATGAAAGATCTGTAAATGATTTGGCATGTGCAGTAAATGATTCTCAGGCTAAGTCAGATGCAAAGCTTTGGCATGCACGCTTTGGTCATCTGAATTTTGCTAGTTTGCTATGCCTGCAGAAATCTGAAACGGTGTCCTCTTTGCCCAAACTTGAGGCACCTGGAAAACATGTTTGTGAAGACTGTATTTTGGGCAAAATGCAGTGTTCCTCCTTTCCAAAGGATGGTTCATTTCGGGCTACGCAGAAATTGCAGCTTGTACATAGTGATGTCTGTGGTCCTATGCAGACACCCTCTTTTGGAAATTACCTTTACTTCGTGACTTTCATTGATGATTTTTCCAGGCATGCATGGGTATATCCACTCAAAGCAAAGTCCGAAGTGTTCATGTGCTTCAAACAGTTTTTGGTTTTGGCTGAAAATCTGTCAGCATGTAAAATGGGCACCCTCCGTTCTGAACGAGGGGGGGAATATATGTCTTCAGATTTAAATGCATTTCTGGCTGAACGTGGGATAAAACACCAGTGTATAGGCGCAACGACCCACTTGCAAGGGCGGCGCTCAATGCCGTATACACCTCAACGGAATGGAGTTGCTGAACGAAAGAACAGGTCACTCATGGAGATGGCGAGGTGCATGGTCAAGAGTCAGGCTTTACCACATAGTTTCTGGCTTGAGGCTGTCATGTGTGTAGCATATGTATTGAATAGGTGTCCCACTAAAGCGTTGCAATCTATCACTCCATATGAGGCTTGGCATGACCGCAAGCCATCTGTTGGTCATCTGCATGTTTTTGGTTGTTTGGCATATGCATTAGTGCCTCAACAACATCGTAGAAAATTGGATGATAAGGCAGTAAAATGTATTTTTGTTGGATATAGTTTTGAAAGTAAAGGCTATCGTCTGTATCATCCACAGACTAAACACATTCTGGTTAGCCGTGATGTTGTATTTGTGGAAGATGCTATTCAGCCATTGCTTTCATGTACTAAGGAGACATCTGTTAGCTCCAAAGACATGTATGATACTCTGATGCCTCTTTTTACAGGTGGGCAGTCTAGTGCTGGTCCTAATGAGGCACCTTCTCAGCCTTTGTAGGTTTCATATGATGATGCAGATCATTCCATTTCTGATGCAAATTTACATGATGCACTTGTTGATGAGAGAGCTGATATTGAGCAGGCAAAAACTATGCCAAAATGGCTGGTGCAGACTTTGCGTGACAACAAATTAGATGCACCTTTGTCATATCGTACTCGTTCAGGCTCTCATAGAGCGTCCTTCGCATCAAATTTCTATGCTATGGCTGCGTCTAGTCTCTCTGATGAGAATGAGCCTGTTTCTTTTGATGAAGCACAGAATTCAGAAAATTGGATGGCTGCTATGCAATCTGAATATGATGCTATAATGAAGAATGGTACATGGTCTTTATGTGACTTGCCTCCTGGCAAGAAGGCCATTGGCACAAAGTGGGTATACCAGTTGAAGCGTAAACCTGATGGTACAGTTGACAGGTATAAGGCTAGGCTTGTTGCAAAGGGTTATGCGCAGGAAAGAGGCATTGATTTTGATGAGACCTTTGCAGCTACATGCCGTATGAATACTGTTCGGAGCATTTGTGCACTTGCAGCCCATCATGGTTGGAATGTACATCAATTGGACATTAAAACAGCATTTTTGAATGGTGACTTGCATGAAGAAGTGTATGTTTTTCAGCCCCGTGGCTTTGTGCAGAAAGGGCATGAAAACTAGGTGTGCAGGTTAAAGAAGGCATTATATGGTTTAAAGCAAGCACCACGTGCTTGGTATGAGAAGATACATGCCTATCTGATTGCACATGGTTTTGAGAACAGTCCAACTGAAAGCACCTTATATGTTAAGCGTGCTAATGATGTACTTCTGATCATTGTTGTCCATGTTGACGACATGCTGCTCACTGGTCCTATTGAGAAGCATATTGCTGATTTCAAGGCTGATTTGCATGCCTCGTTTGAGATGTCTGATTTGGGGCATTTGCATCACTATTTGGGCATTCAGTTTATGCAAGTTGATGGTGGAATGGCTTTGTGTCAAACAAAATATATTGACACATTATTGCAACGTTTTGGCCTTGAAGACTGTAAGCCTGTTGCCACTCCTATGGAGACAGGTTTATGATGAGTCTTCATGATGCTGGAGATGCATTTGATGTTGTTCTCTATCAGCAGGCTGTTAGATGCTTGATTTACTTATGCATTACTCGACGAGATATTCAGTTTGCTGTCTCACAGATGAGCAGGTTTATGCATTGCCCAGGAGTCACGCATTGGAAGGCAGTTAAGCACATCTTTCGCTACTTGAGTGGTACTCGGCTACTTGGGTTGTTTTATCCCAAGGGGGGATCACTACCGCCATATTTGCATGCTTTTTCTGACACAGATTGGGCTGGTTGCTGTGACACTCCTGTGTCCACCAGTGGTTTTTGCTTCATGCTTGGTAGCTCATGTATATCTTGGTTGAGCAAGAAGCAGCCTACTATGGCCACTTCGAGTTGTGAGACTGAGTATAGGGCAGCTTTCACAGCGACTATTGAGTGTGTGTGGCTCAGACGCCTTGTGGCTGATTTGGGTGTTGGCCAGTCTTCTGCCACCACCATCTTCATTGACAGTGAGAGCGCATTGGCAGTTGCGAGGAACCCTGTGTTCCATGCTCGCACTAAGCACATTGAGATGCATTATCACTATGTCAGGGTGAGGTTCTCTACTGGGGAGATCAGCTTGGCATATGTGCCCACGCAGGAGAACATTGCAGACCTTTTCACAAAGGCTCTACCTAGGGAGAAGTTTGAAGCTTTCCGCAAAGCTTTGGGCTTACTTCCTTTTGTGGAGTGATTTCCACATAGCTTGGCACTCTTTATACATGAGTGCCAGCTCCTTGTTTACCGCATCACTCCCAGGGGGGATTTGTTGATATATTTAGGTAGTGATGTGTGTGAACACACTAGGACCGTCGGGGCACTTTTTTCCCTCTTTAGGAGGTTTTTTTCCCCCGGCTTGTATATACGCCTATTGCCCTAATGGGCTACTTATCTTTGTACATTCTCTAGTAATTCATTCAGTATTGTGTATTGTGCTCCAAGCTTCTTCTTCTTCGTTGTGCTGTTCGCGTGCTTCTGCAGACGTCTAACTCCAACAAGCACATGAACACTTTAGACTTTGCCTTCAATGGATATACCCATACATGCCTGGAAAAATCATCGATGAAAGTCACGAAGTAAAGATAATTCCCAAAAGAAGGTGTCTGCATAGGACCACAGACATCACTATGTACAAGCTCTAATTTTTTAGTAGCTCGAACTGAACCATCTTTTGGAAAGGACGAACGCTGCATTTTGCCCAAAATACAGCCTTAACAAACATGTTTTCTAGGTGCCTCAAGTTTGGGCAAAGAGGGCACTATTTCAGATTTCTGTGGGCGTAGCAAACTAGCAAAATTCAGATGACCAAAGGGTGCATGCCAAAGCTTTGCATCTAACATAGCCTGAGAATCATTTACTGCACATGCCAAATCATTTACAGATCGTTGATAGTCTATGAGCTTATACAACCCATGACATAAAATGCTAGAAGCAATAATCACATTGCCATTTGACAAATCATGAACTGTACACCTATCATCAACAAATTTCACAACCAAGCCAATCTTGGCTAATGCAAAAACTGATAACAGGTTCTTTTTTATCCCTGGCACAAATAAAGCATCTGACAAAGTGAAAGAACTACCATCAACAGTAGTCATAATGATCTTACCAACTCCCATAACAAGATAAGAGGAGTTGTTGGCGCATGTAACAGTATTCCCTGTAGGGGCAGGCTCGAGTGAAGAGAAGAAACTGCACTGCGAGGTTATATGTTTGGTCGCCCCACTATCAAAATACCAAACATCTGAGTCTACTGCAGACATGCACTGCTAATGAGAAGATGGGTCAAAACTGCAGACAGTAGTAAACGCCCATTCTTCTTCCTGCACAAGATTAGCAGAATCTGTTTTTGGTGTAGAGGCCTCTCCAACAACCATTCTAGCCTCTTTCTTCTTTGCCTCTTTAGGAGCCAGTTTTGGACAGTTCTTTATGATATGATCATTCCCTTTACAGTACTTACAAAACAATTTCTGCTTTTCTGATTTCTTCTCATCTTTATCTTCCTTCTTTGAATATGCAGAATTAGCAGATTTCTGCTTATTAGTTGAAGAGCTCCATTTTCCTTTGCCCTTCTCACTAGCCATAAAAGCTTGATCTGCAACTCGCATAATGGACCTATTCTACCTAAACTAATTTTCCTACAACAGAACAGAGACTAACTCCTCAAATGATAAGGCATTCGGATTGCCTTTCATCATCAACCAAAGAGTAGAAGCAAAACTCTGATATGAATCAGGAAGACGATTCAAAACGGTCTGCACAAGTGAGCTATCTGGTATAACCTCATCAACAGAAATCAACTGTTCCTTCAAGATTTTGATCTTCGTTAGGAAACTGTCCATAGAATCACCTTCATTCATGTGCTCACTTTCCAACTGTTTTCGGAGGTAAGCAATACGAGCATCATTCCTAGCTTGGTACAATGTGGTAAGTGTATCCCAAGCATCCTTAGCTGTTGAAGAGCGAATGTGAGGAATAATAGCACGTTTGACAGACAAAGCTATCAATGCATGTGCCTGGGCATCTCTGCCATCCCAATGAATCTGCTCTGCAACAGGTGCAACAGAAACCAGAGCACAAACAGGAATATGCAGAATATCATCATCTTCGACACCTTCTGCATCAGCTTCAGTACCTATAGTTCTAACAGTTGCAGGTTTGATAGGACGTTTTTCAACACCCTGCACAATGTTCCACAATCCTTTTGCAACCAACACATGTCACATCATATAAGCCCATAACATGTAGTTGGTACCATCCAACTTATCCTCAACAGCCAACATACGGAATACATCATTGCTTTCAGCCATGGCCGGTGACTAAAATACCTTGATGCAGAAAATTGATTGTATCTCAAAAAGTTGAACAGAACTGTCGAGACAAATTTTGCTAGAGTTGCAGCAGACTTCGAGATGCTTATATTGGCGAACAAAAACTGGTATATACCTTTGGCACAAAAGGACAAAATAGCCTGCACAAGCACTACGATAGTGCATTCGGAGGCCGAAACGAGCTCACCAAAATTCATGCGATTCTGAGACTGCAAACGGAGGAGTGTCGATGGCGCCCTAGATGAAGCAACAAACTACTCTGATACCAATTAGTGGATTTAGACGTCTACGGAAGCACGCGAACAACACAAGGAAGAAGAAGAAGCTTGGAGCACAACACACAATAGTGAATGTATTACTAGATAATGTACAAAGATAAGTAGGCCATTAGGGCAATAGGCATATATACAAGCCAGGGGAAAAAAACCTCCTAAAGAGGGAAAAAAGTGCCCTGGCAGTCCTAGTGTGTTCACACACATCACTACCTAAATATATCAACAATAGGATTTTTCATTGTGTCAAAAATAGTGGTTACAATGAGCGCGGCTTCGAAAAGCAAGCACAAAATTAAGAATTTGCTCTCTTTTATTGAGAGACTTTGCTTTTATTAACATAAATCACAGTCTATAGTGATCCTTATCCTAATCACAACTTTTATATTTCTTTCTAAAAAGAGAATCCTCTATGTACGTTTATTTAAAATTTATATGAAATATAAATCCAATTATTTGTGTTCGGACAAATTTGAAATGTCCATGCCCTTTCACGCCTTTCTCGCCCTCACGAACCTTTAGGTGCTATATCAAAACACCAAAACACATTAATAACTTAATAAATCTCACTCCAATAATTCCTTTATTCAACACATTCCATAATTGATAACACATCATGTGTGCAAACTATGTGTTGAATTATTTGTTGGAACATCAAGCTTACACTATGCTTGAGGTGGATTTGATCTACATCAAAAGCTATCACTTGTATTAAGTCGAAAGAATATCCGTTGGAGAGTTCTTTTACCTATGCTCATTGATTATATTCTTTTGAGAGATTTTTAATGGTTCATTTACCATTGTAAAAGCCTAGAGATTTACATATGTAAAAGTAGAAAGAGAGAGATAAAATTCCACAAATTTGTGGTGTTTGAGTTGCAATCAAATCAATCAATCAATCGCCTAAAAGTAGATCAAACTAGATCTTCACTTTTCCTAGATTGTAGGAAAGTGAATTGATTCCCTCCAACAACTCTTATTGCCTTCATTTGAATTCAAAATCCACTTATGGAAGCCATGGAGCGCTTGAAAAGTCTATATGAAGACTTCAAAACACTTGTAAACCTTCATTTTTGTTCATCATCTTCTTCGTCAACAATAAACTTGCAGAGGCTGCTGCTCTCTCTACAGAAGTTCAAACTGGATGATAGATGGCTCATTGGAAAGCTATTATACTTTGTTCTTGTAAATTTTCATAGCATTTAGTTTAGTAGATTGGAAGAAATATGAGTTTTTCTATCTCAGGGTCAATCTCTATGTATTCCTAAAAAATAGGAGGTACCACTGTTGAGTGACTGGTTCATTCCAAAAGCATATCTTGCTTATTTCTTTTACTCTTGTGCATTATATACACTCAACCCTATGTGTATCACTCCCATAAAAAGATTTTTTTGAATTGTAATCATGTTGGTCGCTATGAGCATTTGAAGTTCATTGTCTCTTCCAAAGATAATAAGTTTTTTGAGCTAATCAATGTGCAAACCTATTTGTTTTGTATTGACTCTTTCTCCTTGATGCTCCAAAGTACATAGTGCATTTTATTGCACTTATCGCATGCCTATAAGGTCTATTTGAATCTCCATAAGCTCAAGGCTTGGTCTTGTGCCAGTGGTTAGACCATACTTCGTCGCTTCGAAACTCACTTTTCTACCTCCTAGAAGCTTCTCCAAGCTCTTTCAGTGGTATCAAAGCTAGATCAAGATGGATGATGGCTTTCCCTCAATGATCGAGAAGATTGATTGACACAACCATGCGGCTTGGCAAATCAGAATGGAGGCCTATTTGCGAGGTAGAAATCTTTATGGAATTGTAGTAGGTGATGAAGCTATGCCTATTCCAAGATCCACAGGAGGATCTACACTAGAGGAGACAGATAAGCTCACACTTTGTGCAAGGGATGCTCAAGCAAGGTCATACATACTAAACTCTATCTCTAACTTTCTATTACCACATATTAGAGGATGCGAGACATCTCAAGAGACTTGGGATGTCCTTGATACTTTCTTTTCTACTAGTACCAAAGCAATAAAGAATCATCTTTGGAACAAGTTCAACCAAATGAAGAAGACACCTAAACAAAACATCATAGAGTTTGTTACCAAGATCAAGGAGTTTGCAGATGAGTTAGCACCCATTGGAGAGCTGATTAAAGAAGAGGCTATCATGAGGCAAATTCTCAATGGGATATGAAGTGATAAGCAATGACAACCCTTGACCACGGCTTATGATCTAATCATGGATGTGCAAACTCCAGACTTCAACATCTTTCTTGGACAACTCTTCAATCAAGAGGCCAACAATAACATAAAGGAAGGTAACTCCTATCATGGTAATTCAACTAGTGATCTATATGCAGAGAAGAAGGGTAAGAAGCTGAAAGGCAAGAAGAAGGAAGAAGATGAAGAGGAGACTTCCCAAGCCAACTTCACAAGCAAGAGCAAGTGGAAAGGGAAGAAGAAAGGACCAAAGCATGACAAAACCAAAGGTCAGAATGTTCAACCTTGTGCCATCTGTGATAAGACCAACCACACCACTCAGAATTGTTGGCTCAATGAAAAGACCCAAAAAGGAAGTGGAAGAGGTGGATATGGTAGCAATAGAGGCAGAGGTGGACACAACTTCAATAATAACAATAGATGTTATCATACAAGGGGCTTCAACAATTACTCAGAAGATCAACCACATGAAGACTCATTGATTCTTATGAATCTAAGCCACAAAGAAGGTAAAGAAGATGGTCATTTGTTCTACATAGATTCTGGATGTTCAAATCATGTTGCAGGGAACATTGCTCTTCTATCTGATTTGGAAAGTCCAAAGCATAGACATGAAGTTCAAACATGGGATGCTACAAAGCACAATGTGGAGAATATTGGTAATGTCAAAGCTTCCAATGGTAGGACAAACATTCTAAGTAAGGTTCTCTATGTACCCACTATCACTAAAAACCTAATAACTGTAGGCCAAATAGTTGAAAAAGGCTTGCAAGCTAGGTTCACCCAACATGATGGAGCTTTTATGGAAGATCCACGTCAAGGCTTCAAGAAGATAGCTAGAGGTGAGACTCATGGTAGGCTCTTTATTTTTGAAGTAGGAGAAACCAGGAACATAGCTCTATTCACTTTTGGGTTTCAAACCCTAAGTGAGCTTGAAGTGTGGCATAAGAGACTCGCTCATGTGAATTAAAGAACCTTGAAGGATATATGCAGGGATCAAAGTGTTCTAGGACCGTCGAACATATCAAAGCAACACACGATCAACATGTGTGATGCACGTTAGATTGGTAAGGCACAAAAACAACCATTCAACCACAAAGGCTACATCCACAACATCTTAATGGACTAAGTACATACAAATGTATGGGGACGAAGTCAAAAACCTTCATTGGTAGGATCAAGGTATTATGTCTCATTTATTGATGACCATAGTAGATGGACTATTCTATACTTTATCAAGAGTAAGAATGAAGTGTTTGATTACTTCAAAAAGTATCTAACACATGTGGAGAATCATACAGGTAGATCACTCAAGAAGCTCAGATCTGACAGAGGGGAAGAATACTTCTCCAAAGAGTTTTATAAGTTCTTATAGGACAAAGGGATCAAAAGGGAAGTGACTACCAGATACTCTCCTCAACTGAATGGAATCACTGAGAGGAGAAACAAGACATGGTTCGATCAGCCAGAACAATGCTTGAAGAGAAGAAGTTTCCACATTATCTATGGGCACAAGCTATTTCAACTGTTGTGTACCTTGTCAATAGACTACCATCCAAATCACTTCAAGGTATGATTGCTTATGAAGCATGGCATGGAAGAAAACCTAGTCTTGGACATTGCAAGGTGATTGGTTGTTTAGCTTATGTTCATGTACCATCACAAATAAGAGGTAAGCTAGATGAAAGGGCAACAAAGGTAGTGTTTATTGGATATGATTCAACTCAGATGGGTCATAGGTTCTATAATCCTTCAACCAAGCAATTCACTACAAGTCCAGATGTTGTGTTTGAAGAACATGGGCCTTGGTATGATGAAAACAAACAAAAGGTAACTCTACCATATGATCTTGATTTTGATTCTCATCAATTAGGAAGCAAGCATGACACATAGGTCTAGGATCCAAGAAGTGATACAGATGATGACCAAGATGAAAGAGAAAAGGATTACAAATTATGGAAGTCAAGAGGCAAAGCAAAGATTTAAGAGGTTGGAGAATGCTCCAAACAAGCACCTAGAAGATCAGCAAGAGAGAAGAAATAACAAGAAAGGTATGGATATGATTCCACTTTTCTTACAAAGCATTCAATCTAATTGGCAAAAGATTCAATTTCAAAAGAACCATCAATCTATGAAGAGGCAAAGGGAAACCCTAATTAGGAAAAGGCCATGAAAGAAGAAATAGATGCATTGAAGGAGATGGACACTTGGGATTTGGTTCCAATCACACTGAATCAAAAGGTAACTGGTTGCATATGGATATATAAAATTAAAAGAAATTCAAATGGATCAATTTGTAGGTACATGCAAGATTAGTTGCCAAAGGATGCTCACAAACTCATGGTATAGACTATGAGTAAACATTCTCACCAATTGCAAAGATGACTACACTCAGAACATTGCTAAGTGTAGCTACTGCAAGGAATTAGAGACTCCTCCAACTTGATGTGAAAATTGCATTCTTAAATGGTTGGATTAGTGAATAGGTATATATGTCACAACCACAAGGTTTTGGAAACCCTAATCGTCCATCTCATGTTTTTAGACTTAAGAAAGCTTTGTATGGATTGAAACAAGCTCCTAGAGCTTGGAATTATAGGTTGGTTACATATCTTCAAGGTCAAGGGTTCAAACCTAGCAATTCAGATTCTTCTCTATTCATCAAAAGGGATCACAATGAGGTTATCTATCTATGTGTATATGTAGATGATATTATTCTGACATGTGATGATCTAAATGACATTCAAAGGATCAAGAGACATGTGCAAGAGGAGTTCAAAATCAGTGACTTAGGTGAGCTCACATATTTCCGAGGTATGCAGGTGATATACACAGATGAAGGAATGTATTCGACTCAAAGAAGATACATTGAGGATCTACTTCTTAAGTTCAAAATGGAGAATATTAAACGTGCAGGTACACCTTTGGAGATGAATCATAAAATTAGTGTTTATGAAGGTGAGAAAATTGAATACATCAAAGAATATCAAATCTTGGTAGGTAGCTTGATATATGCTACTCATACAGGGGTAGACATCTCATATAGTGTGGGAGTGCTAAGCCAATCCATGCACTCTCCAAGAAGATCACACATGGATGCAGCTAAGAGCGTACTTAAGTATCTAAAATGTACAATCAATAAAGGTATATTCTATCTTTACTCTTCAGATTTGGATATCAAAATCTATTCAGATGCATATTGGACAGGAGCTAAGGATGATAGAAGAAGCACTTCTGGTTACTTAGCAATTGCAGGTTCAAAGCTAGTGTCATGGAGTTCCAAGAAGCAACCTATAGTTGCCTTATCCTCAAGTAAAGTAGAGTATAGACGTTTGACCATATCAACTCAAGAGGCAATATGGTTAAAAGCATTGTATATAGATTTGGGACTTGTGAGTTCCAAACCTCATATATTTGGAGATAATATAAGCTCCATGCATCTAGTAGCAAACCCTATTTTCCATGCAAGAACCAAACACATAGGGGTTCATTACCACTTCATCAGGGAGAAGTTCATGGAAAATGAGATTGACATTTCTTTTGTTCATAGTGAAAAGCAAGTAGCAGATATGATGACAAAGGCGCTTGATGGAATAAATCTTTGTAGATTCAAAGCTATGGCAGGTATTCAACCTATTAGAGAATGAAGACTCATGCATACTTTAGCTTGAGGGGGAGATGTTGGAACATAAATCTTACAATATGATTGAGGTGGATTTGATCTACATCAAAAGCTATGGCTTGGATTATGTCGAAAGAATATCCATTGGAGAGTTCTTTTACCTATGCTCATTTATTGTATTTTTTTGAGAGATTTTTTATGGTTTATTTACTATTGTAAAAGCCTGGATCTTTACATATGTAAAAGTAGAAAGAGAGAGCTAAACTTCCATGAATTTGTGGTGGTTAAGTTGCAATCAAATCAATCAATCAATCACCTAAAAGTAGATCAAACTAGATCTTCACTTTTCCTAGATTGTAGGAAAGTGAATTGAGTCTCTCCAACAACTCTTACCACCTTCATTTGAATTCAAAATCCACTTGTAGAACTTGTGGAGCACTTGACAAATCTATATAAAGAATTCAAAACACTTTTACAATACATGGAAGCAATATACATACACTTGTGACCATCATTGTCTTGCTCCTTCATTTTTTTGCATCATCTTCTTTGCCAATAGTAAGCTTGGAGAGGCTTTTTCTCTCTCTATAGAGCTCCAAATTGAATGAAACATGGCTCATTTGAAAGACATCAATGTCTAGTTTATGTGTAAATTTTCATAGCATTTGGTTTAGCAGATTGGGAGAAATCAGAGTTTTTCTATCTCAAGGTCAATCTCTACGTATTCCTAAAATATAGGAGATACCACCATTGAGTGTCTGGTTCATTCCAAAAGCATATTTTGTTTATTTTATTGTACTCTCTGCATTATATACACTCAACCCTATGTTTATCACTCTCATAAAAGGAATTTTTCTAATTGTAATCACACTAGTATCTATGAGCATTTGAAATTCATTGTCTCTTCCAAAGATATTAAGTTTTTTGAGCTAGTGGATGCAAAAACCTATCTGTTTTATATCAACTTTTTCTCCTTGATGCTCCAAAGTACATAGTGCATTTTATTGTTCTTATATCATGCCTATAAGGTCTATTTGAGTCTCCATAAGCTCAAGGGCTGGTCATGCCAGTTCGCTGGACCAAACTTTGTCACTTCGAAACTCACTTTTCTACCTCCTATAAGCTTCTCCAAATTCTTTCATTATGATGCTCTAACCAAGATATTGAAGATTCCCCAACAACCTAGTGCACATAAATACATTGTACCTATGATGTAGGGTGAAGATGAGAGGATAATGGGATATTATGGTGTCCAATTTGGAGGTCCTATCTGTTTTATATCAACTCTTTCTCATTGATGCTCCAAAGTACATAGTGCATTTTATTGTTCTTATCTCATGTCTATAAGGTCTATTTGAGTCTCCATAAGCTCAAGAGCTGGTCGTGTTAGTTCGCTGGACCAAACTTTGTCACTTCGAAACTCACTTTTCTACCACCTATAAGCTTCTCCAAGTTCTTTCATTATGATGCTCTAACCAAGATATTGAAGATTCCCCAACAACCTAGTGCACATAAATACTGTTGATATATTTAGGTAGTGATGTGTGTGAACACTCTAGGACCGCCGGGGCACTTTTTTCCCTCTTTAGGAGGTTTTTTTCCCCCGGCTTGTATATACGCCTATTGCCCTAATGGGCTACTTATCTTTGTACATTCTCTAGTAATACATTCAGTCTTGTGTGTTGTGCTCCAAGCTTCTTCTTCTTCCTTGTGCTGTTCGCGTGCTTCCGCAGACGTCTAACTCCAACAATTGGTATCAGAGCAGGTCGTTGCTTCTTCTAGGGCGCCGTCGACACTCCTCCGTTTGCAGTCTCAGATTCGCACAAAATTTGGTGAGCATACTCAGGGTGTTTCCGAGATCAAAACAGCTTCGCTTTGTGGTGCCAAAATCGCGATCTGAGCTCGTTTCGGCCTCCGAACGCACTATCGCAGTGCTTGTGCAGGCTATTTCGTCCTTTTGTGCCAAAGGTATATACCAGTTTCTGTTCGCCAGTTTAAGCGTCTCGAAGTCTGCTACAGGTCTAGCGGAACTCGTGTGGGCAGTTCTGTTCAACTTTTTGAGATACAGTCAATTTTTTGCATCAAGGTATTTTAGTCACCGGCCATGGCTGAAAGCAGTGATGTATTCCGTATGTTGGCTGTTGAGGATAAGTTGGATGGTACCAACTACCCATTATGGGCTTATATGATGCGACATGTACTGGTTGCAAAAGGATTGTGGAACATTGTGCGGGGTGTTGAAAGACGTCCTGTTACACCTGTAATGACAGGTACTGCAAATACAGGTGTTGGAGCTGATGAAGATGGTGTCGAAGATGATATTCCGCAGATTCCTGTTCGTGCTGCTGTTTCTGTTGCACCTACTGCAGAGCAGATTCGATGGGATGGCAGAGATGCCCAGGCACATGCATTGATAGCTTTGTCTGTCAAACGTGCCATTATTCCTCACATTCGCTCTTGCAGAACAGCAAAGGATGCTTGGGATACACTTACCACTTTGTACCAGGCTAGGAATGAGGCTCGTGTTGCTTACCTCCGAAAATAGTTGGAGAGTGAGCACATGAATGAAGGTGATTCGATGGACAGTTTTCTTACAAAGATCAAAGACCTGAAGGAACAATTGATTTCTGCTCATGAGGTTATACCAGATAGCTCACTTGTGCAGACCGTTCTGAATGGCCTTCCTGATTCATATCAGAGTTTTGCCTCTACTCTTCGATTGATGATGAAAGGCAATCCGAATGCCTTGTCATTTGAGGAATTAGTCTCTGTTCTGTTGCAGGAAGATCAGTCCAGGCAGAACAGGTCCATTATGCGTGTTGCAGATCAAGCTTTCCTGGCTAGTCAGAAGGGCAAAGGAAAATGGAGCTCTTCTACTAGTAAGCAGAAATCTGCAAATGCTGCACAATCGAAGAACCAGGATAAAGATGAGAAGAAATCAGAAAAGCAAAAATTGTTCTGCAAGTACTGTAAAGGAAATGATCATATTATAAAGAACTGTCCAAAACTGGCTGCTAAAGAGGCAAAGAAGAAAGAGGCTGGAATGGTTGTTGCAGAGGCCTCTACACCAAAAACAGAGTCTGCAAATCTTGTGCAGGAAGAAGAATGGGCGTTTACTACTGTCTGCAGTTTTGACCCATCTTCTCATGATCAGTGCATGTCTGCAGTAGACTCAGATGTTTGGTACTTTGACAGTGGGGCGACCAAACATATTACCTCGCAGCGCAGTTTCTTCTCTTCACTCGAGCCTGCCCCTACAGGGAATACTGTCACATGCGCCAATAACTCCTCTTATCCTGTTATGGGAGTTGGTAAGATCATTCTGACTACTGCTGATGGTAGTTCTTTCACTTTGTCAGATGCTTTATTTGTGCCAGGGATCAAAAAGAACCTGTTATCAGTTTCTGCATTAGCCAAGATTGGCTTGGTTGTGAAATTCGTTGATGACAGGTGTACAGTCCATGATCTCTCAAATGGCGATGTGATTATTGCTTCTGGCATTTTATGTCCTGGGCTGTATAAGCTCATAGACTATGAAAGATCTGTGAATGATTCGGCATGTGCAGTTCATGATTCTCAGGCTATGTCAGATGCAAAGCTTTGGCATGCACGCTTTGGTCATCTGAATTTTGCTAGCTTGTTACGCCTGCAGAAATCTGAAATGGTGTCCTCTTTGCCCAAACTTGAGGCACCTGGAAAACATGTTTGTGAAGGCTGTATTTTGGGCAAAATGCAGCGTTCTTCCTTTCCAAAAGATGGTTCAGTTCGGGCTATGCAGAAATTGCAGCTTGTACATAGTGATGTCTGTGGTCCTATGCAGACACCCTCTTTTGGAAATTACCTTTATTTCGTGACTTTCATTGATGATTTTTCCAGGCATGCATGGGTATATCCACTCAAAGCAAAGTCCGAAGTGTTCATGTGCTTCAAACAATTTTTGGTTTTGGCTGAAAATCTGTCAGCATGTAAAATGGGCACCCTCCGTTCTGATCGAGGGGGGGAATATATGTCTTCAGATTTTAATGCATTTCTGGCTGAACGTGGGATAAAACACCAGTGTACAGTGCCGTATACACCTCAACAGAATGGAGTTGCTGAACGAAAGAACAGGTCACTCATGGAGATGGCGAGGTGCATGGTCAAAAGTCAGGCT
The DNA here is from genome assembly GCA_020310875.1 of Ceratopteris richardii. Lineage (NCBI taxonomy): Eukaryota > Viridiplantae > Streptophyta > Polypodiopsida > Polypodiales > Pteridaceae > Ceratopteris > Ceratopteris richardii. The sequence continues at coordinate 76,657,769 of CM035425.1, read as the reverse complement.
TTACCACATAGTTTCTGGCTTGAAGCTGTCATGTGTGCAGCATATGTACTGAACAGGTGTCCCACCAAAGCGTTGCAGTCTATCACTCCATATGAGGCTTGGCATGACCGCAAGCCATCTGTTGCTCATCTACGTGTTTTTGGTTGTTTGGCATATGCATTAGTGCCTGAACAACATCGCAGAAAATTGGATGATAAGGCAGTAAAATGTATTTTTGTTGGGTACAGTTCTGAAAGTAAAGGCTATCGTCTGTATCATCCACAGACGAAACGCATTCTGGTTAGCCGTGATGTTGTCTTTGTGGAAGATGCTATTCAGCCATTGCTTTCATGTACTAAGGAGACATCTGTTAGCTCCAAAGACATGTATGATACTTTGATGCCTCTTTTTACAGGTGGACAGGCTAGCGCTGGTCCTAATGAGGCAACTTCTCAGCCTTTGCAGGTTTCATATGATGATGCAGATCATTCCATTTCTGATGCAGATTTACATGATGCACTTGTTGATGAGAGAGCTGATATTGAACAGGCAAAAACTATGCCAAAATGGCTGGTGCAGACTTTGCGTGACAGCAAATTAGATGCACCTTTGTCATATCGTACTCGTTCAGGCTCTCATAGTACCTCCTTTGCATCAGATTGCTATGCTATGGCTGCATCTAGTCTCTGTGATGAGAATGAGCCTGTTTCTTTTGATGAAGCACAAAATTCAGAAAATTGGATGGCTGCTATGCAATCTGAATATGATGCTATAATGAAGAATGGTACATGGTCTTTATGTGACTTGCCTCCTGGCAAGAAGGCCATTGGCACTAAGTGGGTATACAAGCTGAAGCGTAAACCTGATGGTACAATTGACAGGTATAAGGCTAGGCTTGTTGCAAAGGGTTATGCGCAGGAAAGAGGCATTGATTTTGATGAGACCTTTGCACCTACATGCCGTATGACTACTGTTCGGAGCATTTGTGCACTTGCAGCCCATCATGGTTGGAATGTACATCAGTTGGACATTAAAACAGCATTTCTGAATGGTGACTTGCATGAAGAAGTGTATGTTTTTCAGCCCCGTGGCTTTGTGCAGAAAGGGCATGAAAACCAGGTGTGCAGGTTAAAGAAGGCGTTATATGGTTTAAAGCAAGCACCACGTGCTTGGTATGAGAAAATACATGCCTATCTGATTGCACATGGTTTTGAGAACAGTCCAACTGAAAGCACCTTATATGTTAAGCGTGCTAATGATGTGCTTCTGATCATTGTTGTCTATGTAGACGACATGCTGCTCACTGGTCCTCTTGAGAAGCATATTGCTGATTTCAAGGCTGATTTGCATGCCTCATTTGAGATGTCTGATTTGGGGCATTTGCATCACTATTTGGGCATTCAGTTTATGCAAGTTGATGGTGGAATGGCTTTGTGTCAAACGAAATATATTGACACATTATTGCAGCGTTTTGGCCTTGAAGACTGTAAGCCTATTGCCACTCCTATGGAGACAGGTTTACGATTGAGTCTTCATGATGCTGGAGATGCATTTGATGCTGTTCTCTATCAGCAGGCTGTTGGATGCTTGATTTACTTATGCATTACTCGGCCAGATATTCAGTTTGCTGTCTCACAGATGAGCAGGTTTATGCATTGCCCAGGAGTCACGCATTGGAAAGCGGTTAAGCGCATCTTTCGCTACTTGAGTGGTACTCGGCTACTTGGGTTGTTTTATCCCAAGGGGGGATCACTACCGCCAGATTTGCATGCTTTTTCTGACTCAGATTGGGCTGGTTGCTATGACACTCGTGTGTCCACCAGTGGTTTTTGCTTCATGCTTGGTAGCTCATGTATATCTTGGTTGAGCAAGAAGCAGCCTACTGTGGCCACTTCCAGTTGTGAGGCTGAGTATAGGGCAGCTTTCACAACGACTGTTGAGTGTGTGTGGCTCAGACGCCTTATGGCTGATCTGGGTGTTGGCCAGTCTTCTGCCACCACCATCTTCACTGACAGTCAGAGCGCATTGGCAGTTGCGAGGAACCCTGTGTTCCATGCTCGCACTAAGCACATTGAGGTGCATTATCACTATGTCAGGGAGAGGTTCTCTGCTGGGGAGATCAGCTTGGCATATGTGCCCACGCAGGAGAACATTGCAGACCTTTTCACGAAGGCTCTGCCTAGGGAGAAGTTTGAAGCTTTCCGCAACGCTTTGGGCTTACTTCCTTTTGTGGAGTGATTTCCACATAGCTCGGCACTTCCTTATACATGAGTGCCAGCTCCTTGTTCACCGCATCACTCCCAGGGGGGATTTGTTGATATATTTAGGTAGTGATGTGTGTGAACACTCTAGGACCGCCGGGGCACTTTTTTCCCTCTTTAGGAGGTTTTTTTCCCCCGGCTTGTATATACGCCTATTGCCCTAATGGGCTACTTATCTTTGTACATTCTCTAGTAATACATTCAGTCTTGTGTGTTGTGCTCCAAGCTTCTTCTTCTTCCTTGTGCTGTTCGCGTGCTTCCGCAGACGTCTAACTCCAACAAATACATTGTACCTATGATGTAGTGTGAAGATGAGAGGATAATGGGATATTATGGTGTCCAATTTGGAGGTCCAAATATAGGGATACAGAGATCATGTGGGCTTCCAGATTATGAACATGGAGAGGATAGACCTTGTAGTAGAAAGTGGCTTTGGTGGTTTCTAGACACACATACATGCAGTCATTTTGAACATGTACATCAAATCTTTTTATTGTATAGTTATGATCTTTAACATTGTACAGGAAATTCATATGATGTATATTTTCATGATAGTAATGTAAATAAAGACAAGAATTTCCATTATTCATTTTTGCAAGAGTGTGTGTTTAAGTGTTTTAAGGATTTTATGTTTGAGTTTAAAGATGTTTTCCCCACTCACCTTCCTAAAGGGCTACCATGAGAGAGAAGGGACATTGACCATGCCATAGAGGTAGTTACCAACACTATACCTATTTGGAAGCCACATTATAGGCTTAGTGTATCTCAACTTCAGGATGTAGAGAAGCAACTTCAAGATTATTCAGATAAAGGCTTCATTAGAATTAGTAACTCACCTTGGGCATTGTTAATGCTCTTAGTTAAAAAGAAAGATGAATATGTGAGGCTATGTATAGATTATAGAGCACTAAACAAGGCAACCATCAAAAATAGCTTTACAATGGCTAGATTGGAAGAACTATTTGACCAGTAACATCAAGCTAGGTATTTTACCAAGCTTGACCTTAGGTCAGGATATCATCAGATTAGGACTAGGGCAAAGGATGTCCCTAAAACTACTTTTAGGACTAGCTATAGGCACTATGAGTTTTTGGTGATGTCCTTTGGTCTCACCAATGGTCTCACCAATGGTCTCACCACTATGAAGCTCATGAATAGTGTCTTACAAACATATTTAGGGTAGTTCGTAGTAGACTTTTTGAATGATATTTTGATTTATAGTAGATCAAAAGAGGAACACTTGTAATAGCTGAGGAAAGTATTCCAAGTGCCATGAGAAAAATCACTTTTAGCTAAGGAATCAAAGCGTGAATTTTTCATAATAGAGGTTAGATACCTTTGCATATAGTCTCCCAAGATGGAATCCAGATGGATCTTGAAAAATTATGGGCTATTATGGAATGGCCACATCCAAGGAACCTGGAAGAGCTTCATATCTTCTTGGTTTTGTTAGGTTTCTATCTTCATTAAGAACTGAGCCAAAATTGCTATCTTGATGATGAATCAACTCAAAAGGAAAGGGAAAACCTTTTGTTGGTGAGATGAGCAGGGGCAAAGTATAGAAAATTCAAAGATAGCAATTGTTACAAATCTACTTTTACATATAGAGGATCCCAATAGACCCTTTGTGATTGCGAGTGATGTAAGTGATTTTGCTATAGGATCGATTTTAGTTTAGGGTACCGATAGATTTTGGGAGCCAAAAGCTAGAAATAGCTAAGAAGATTTACTCTATCTATGGTAAGGGATTGTATGCAATTGTCTATGCTTTGAAGAAGTGGTATCATTACTTATATGATGCCAAGGTTATGATAGATATTGCCCAAGAGAGTATTAAGTGGCTCTCTAATCAAATAGATCTTAACAATCGTAAGGCTTGATGGGAAGAGAGCCTTTAGGAATTTGATTATGAGCTTAGGTATAGGAAGGGAAAATTTAATATGATGGTTGACTCGCTTAGCCACATGCCTATGCTCAATGGACCGAGTTTTAATCATATGACTAGTGACCTACTTGAGTCCATCAGAGTGAAATGTATGCTTGATCTTGCATATACCAAGATTTGAGAAGCCACAAATTAACACATGTGTTTCCAATGAGGATGGAGTATTGACAGTGATAGAATATAATGCTTTGCTTGTGATAAAGCTTGACTTTTGATCATATACCTTGCCATTTCCATGATAGACCTATTATTTCTTTTTGCAACTCCATTTTCTGAGGTGTATATGGTAGTGTACATTGATGTTTTTATCCCATGCTCAACCAGAAATGCATATAACTCAGAAGACATGTATTCCCCTCCCTCCCCGATGAAAATGGAGGGTACACATTTTTCATATTAATAAAATTGTATTTATAACAAGGGATTATTCAAAGCATATAAACACTTTGGAATTTTATTTCAATGGAAAAAACCATGCATGCTTGGAAAATTTCATCAATGAAATTCACAAACTATAGGTAGTTTCCAAATGAAGGTGTCTGCATAGGGCCACAAACATCACTATGAACAAGCTACAATTTATGGGACTCTCAAATCAAAACATCTTTTCGAAAGGAGGAATGCTTCATTTTTCTCTAAATATAGCCTTCATAGACATGTTTAGAGAGTGCCTCAAGCTTGGGTGCAGAGGACTCCATTTCATATTTCTACAGACAAAGCAAACTAGAAAAATTCAAATGATCAAAGCATGCATGTCAAATCTTTGCAATTGAGATAGCCTAAGAATCATGAACTACGCATGCTGAACCACTCATATATTTTGCATAGTCTATGATCTTATATAGCCCACAACATAAAATGTCAGAATCAATAATAACAAAACCCTTTGATAGATTATGAATTGTACATCTATCATCAACAAATTTGACGATCAAGCCAATCTTAGATAATGCTGAAACTGATAATAGATTTTCCTTGATCCTGGGCATTGTTGGAGTTTGAGATCTGTAGAAGCATGCAAACAACACAAGGAAGAAGAAGAAGCTTGGAGCACAACACACAATATTGAATGCATTACCAAGAAAGTGTACAAAGATAAGTGAGCCATTAGGGTTATAGGCATATATACAAGCATAGGGGAAAAAACCTCCTAAAGAGGGAAAAAAGTCCCCTCGTGGTTCTAGTGTGTTCACATACATAACAACCAAAATATATCAACAAATCCCCCCTTCGGAGTGATGCAGTGAACAAGGAGCTGACACTCATGTATAAGGAAGTGCCAAGCTATATGAAATCAATCCACAAAAAGGAAGTAAGCTCAAAGCTTTGTAGAAAGCTTCAAACTTCTCCCTAGGCAGAGCCTTTATGAAAATCTCTGCAATGTTCTCTTGTGTGGACACATATGCCAAACTCTTCTCTCCAGACAAGAACCTCTCTCTGACATAATGATAGTGCACCTCAATGTGCTTAGTGCGAGCATGGAATAAAAGGTTCCTTGCAACTCCCAATGCACTCTGACTATCAATGAAGATAGTGGTGGCAGAAGACTGAGCAACACCCTAATCAACCATAAGGTGTATGAGCCACACACACACACACACTCAATAATCACTCTGAAAGTTGCCCTATACTCAGCCTCACAACTAGAAGTTGACACACTAGGTTGCTTCTTGCTCAACCAAGATATGCATGAGCTACTAAGCATGAAGCAAAAACCATCGGTGGACACATGAGTGTCATACGAAACAGTCAAGTCAAAGTCAAAAAGCATGTAAATTTGGCAGCAGTGATCCCTCCTTGGGATAAAACAATCCAACTAGTAGGGTACCACTCAAGTAGTGAAAGATGCGCTTAACCGCCTGCCAATGCATGACACTTAGGCAATGCATAAACCTGGTCAACTATGAGATATCATACTAAATATCTAGACAATTAATGCATAAGTAAATCCAGCATCCAACATCATGCTGATAAAGAAGAGCATCAAATGCATCTCTAGCACCATGAAGACTCAGCCTTAAACCTATTTCCATAGGAGTGACAATAGGTTTGCAGTCCTCAAGGCCAAAACACTGCAATAGTGTGTCAATATGTTTTGTTTGACACAAAGCTATTCTGCCATCAACGCATATAGATTGAATGCACAAATAATGATGCAAATGCCTCAAATCGGACATCTAAAAATAGGCATATTAGCCTTAAAATCAGCAATATGCTTCCCATTAGGACCAATGACCACCATGTCATCAACATAGACAACAATGATTAGAAGCACATCATTTGCATGCTTAACAGATAAGGTGATCTTAGGCGGATTGTTCTCAAAACAATGTGCAATCAAGAAGGCATATATCTTCTCATACTAAGCAAGAGGTGTTTACTTCAAACCATATAATGCCTTTTTCAACATGCACACTTTGTTTTCATGCCCTTTCTACACAAAACCACAAAGCTAAAAAACATACACTTCTTCATGCAAGTCACCATTCAAAAATGTAGTTTTAATGTCCAAGTGATGTACATTCCAACCATCATGAGCTACAAGTGCACAGGTGTTGTGAACAGTAGTCATTCAACATATAGAAGCAAAGGTCTCATCAAAATCAATGCTGCTTTCTTGAGCATAACCTTTTGCAACAAGCCTAACCTCATACATATCAACTGTTCCATCAGGCTTATGCTTCAACTTGTATACCCACTTAGTGCCAATGGCCTTCTTGCCAGGAGGCAAGTCACATAAAGACTAGGTACCATTCTTCATAATAGCATCATATTCTAATTGCATAACAATCCAAATTTCTGAATTTTATGCTTCATCAAACAAAATAGGCTCATTCTCATCACAAAGACTAGAGGAAACCATATCATAACAATTTGATGCAAAAGATACACTATGAGAGCCTGAACAATGATATGATAGAGGTGCATCTAATTTCTTATCTCACAAAGTTTGTACCAGTCATTTAGGAATAGTTTTTGCCTCCTTTGTATCAAACCTCTCATCAACAAGTGCATCATGTAAATTTGCATCAGAAATGGAATGATATGCATCATGTTGAACCTACAAAGCCTAAGAAATTGTCTCATTTGGACTAGCACTAGATTGTCCACTTGGAAAAAGAGGTAACAAAGTGTCATACACATCTAACTAATGTCTCCTTGTTACATGAAAATAATGGCTTAATTGCATAGTCCACAAATACAACATCACGGCGAACCAAAATGTGTTTATTTTGTGAATGATACAAACGATAGCCTTTGCTTTTAGAATTGCATCCAACAAAAATACATTTCATTGCTTTATCATCCATTTTCCTATGTTGTTATTCAGACATTAATGCATATGCCAGACAACCACAGACACACAGATGACCAACAGATGGCTTGTGACCATGCCAAGCCTCATATGGAGTGATAGATTGCAATGCTTTAGTGGAACAATTGTTAAATACATATGTTGGAGACATAATTGCATCAAGAGAGAAACCATGTGGTGAAGCCTGACTCTTGACCATACGCCTCGCCATCTCCATGCATGACATGTTCTTCTTTTTAGCAACTCCATTATGTTGAGGTGTATACGACACTGTACACTAATGGTTTATCCCACATTTAGCCATAAATGCATTAATATCAGAAGACATATCCCCCCCCTCAATCAGAATGAAGGGTGCCCATTTTACATGGTGATAGATTTTCAACCAAAATTAGAAATTGTTTGAAGCACATAAACACTTCCAATTTTTCTTTAAATGGATCTATCTAACATAGCCATGACATCGCCATTTGATAGATCATGAACTATACATGTGTCATCAACAAATTTCACAACCAAGCTCATCTTGAACATAGCCATGACATCGCCATTTGATAGATCATGAACTGTACATGTGTCATCAACAAATTTCACAACCAAGCTCATCTTGACTAATGTTGAAACTAATTATAGATTTTCCTTGATCTCGGGCACAAATAAAGCATTTTACAATGTAAAAGAACTACCATCAACAATAGTCAGAATGATCTTATCAACTCCCATGACAGGATAAGAGGAGTTGTTGGCACATGTGATAGTATTCCTTGTAGAGGCAGGTTGAAGTGAAGTTAAGAAGCTGTGTTGTGAGGTAATATGTTTGGTTGCCCCACTATCAAAGTACCAAACATCTAAGTCTATTGGAGACATACACTATTCATGAGAAGATGGGCATAACTGCAATAGTAAATGCCTATTCTTCATTCTGCACAAGATTTGCAGACTCTGATTTGGGTGTAGAGGCCTTTGCAACAACCATTCCAACCTCTTTTTTCTTTCCCTCTTTTGTAGCGAGTTTTGGACAACTCTTTATGACATGATCATTTCCTTTATAGTATTTGCAGAACAATTTCTACTTTTGCGTTTTCTTCTCATCATTGTCATCCTTCTTTGATTGTGCAAAATTAACAGATTTTTGCTTACTAGTAGATGAGCTCCATTTACCTCTGCCCTTCTAACTAGCCATAAAAGCTTGATCTATAACATGCACAATGGATGTGTTCTACCTAGATTGGACTTCATGCAATAGAACAAAGACTAAATCCTCAAATTAAGGCATTCAGATCACTGTTCATCATCAATCAAAGAGTATAAGCAGAACTCTGATATGAATCTAAAAGACCATTTAGAACAGTCTACACTAGTGAATTGTCTGGCAAGGCTTCATCAATAGAAATCAACTTCTCCTTTAAATCTTTGATCTTTGTCAAAAAACTATCAATGGAATCTCCTTCATTCATGTGCTCACTCTCCAACTGTTTTCAAAGGTTAGCAACGTGAGCCTCATTCCTTGCCTGGTATAAAGTGGTAAATGTAGCCCAAGCATCCTTTGTTCTTTTGCAAGAATGACTGTGTGGAATAATGGCACGCTTGAGAGAGAAGGCTATCAATGCATGTGTCTGTGCATCTCTACCATCCCAACAAAGTTTCTCTATAGTAGGTGCAACAGGAACTGCAACATGAATAGGAACCTGAAGAACATAATCTTCAATGCCATCTACATCACCCTTCGGTAATAGGACGTTTTTCAACACCTTGCACAATATTCTAGAGTCCTTTTGCAACTAATACATGACACATAATATATGCACATAATGGGTAACTGGTACCATCCAACTTATCCTCACTAGCCAACATATGAAATACATAATTGCTTTCAGCCATGGCCACTAACTAAAATACCCTAATGCAAAAAAATAATTGTATCTCAATAACTTGAACAAAACTACCCTATCAAGTTCTGCTAAACCTGTAGTAGAGTTTGAGGTGCTTATATTGGGGAATCAAAACCTGTATATATGTTTGGCAAAAAAAGATAAAATTGCCTGTAGAGGCGCTACAATAGTGTGTTCAAAGATTGTGATCAGAGGGGTGTTGATGATGCCCTAGATGAAGCGGTGATTTGCTTTGACACCAATTGTTGGAGTTGTGGTTTGCGGAAGCATGTGAACAATGCAAGGAAGAAGAAGAAGCTTGGAGCACATGTATTATCAAGGGAGTAATTGAACCACTATCTTTTGCGGTGTAGCATATTAGGGAAGCAGAAGTGTTGATGCACTAGTCTTACTTTTGTTGGAGTTAGACGTCTGCGGAAGCACGCAAACAGCACAAGGAAGAAGAAGAAGCTTGGAGCACAAACACACAATACTGAATGTATTACTAGAGAATGTACAAAGATAAGTAGCCCATTAGGGCAATAGGCGTATATACAAGCCGGGGGAAAAAAACCTCCTAAAGAGGGAAAAAAGTGCCCCGGCAGTCCTAGTGTGTTCACACACATCACTACCTAAATATATCAACAAATCCCCCCTGGGAGTGATGCGGTGAACAAGGAGCTGGCACTCATGTATAAGGAAGTGCGAAGCTATGTGGAAATCATTCCACAAAAGGAAGTAAGCCCAAAGCTTTGAGGAAAGCTTCAAACTTCTCCCTGGGCAGAGCTTTCGTGAAAAGATTTGCAATGTTCTCCTGCGTGGGCACATATGCCAAGCCGATCTCCCCAGCAAAGAACCTCTCCCTGACATAGTGATAATGCACCTCAATGTGCTTAGTGCGAGCATTGAACACAGGGTTCCTCGCAACTGCCAATGCACTCTGACTGTTAGTGAAGATGGTGGTGGCAGAAGACTGGCCAACACCCAAATCAGCCATATAGCGTCTGAATCACACACACTCAATAGTCGCTGTGAAAGCATCCCTATACTCAGCCTCACAACTAGAGGTGGCCACAATAGGCTGCTTCTTGCTCAACCAAGATATACATGAGCTACCAAGCATGAAGAAAAAACCATTGGTGGACACACGAGTGTCATAGCAACCAGCCCAATCAGAGTCAGAAAAAGCATGCAAATCTGGCGGTAGTGATCCCCCCTTGGGATAAAACAACCCAAATATCCGAGTACCACTCAAGTAGTGAAAGATAGCAAACTGAATATCTGGCCGAGTAATGCATAAGTAAATCAAGCATCCAACAGCCTGCTGATAGAGAATAGCATCAAATGCATCTCCAGCATCATGAAGACTCAATCGTAAATCTGCTCATCTGTGAGATAGCAAACTGAATATATGGCCGAGTAATGCATAAGTAAATCAAGCATCCAACAGCCTGCTGATAGAGAATAGCATCAAATGCATCTCCAGCATCATGAAGACTCAATCGTAAACCTGTCTCCATAGGAGTGGCAATAGGCTTATAGTCTTCAAGGCCAAAACACTGCAATAATGTGTCAATATATTTTGTTTGACACAAAGCCATTCCACCATCAACTTGCACAAACTGAATGCCCAAATAGTGATGCAAATGCTGCAAATCAGACATCTCAAATGAGGCATGCAAATCAGCCTTGAAATCAACAATATGCTTCTCAATAGGACCAGTGAGCAGCATGTCATCAACATAGACAACAATGATCAGAAGCACATCATTAGCACGCTTAATATATAAGGTGCTTTCAGTTGGACTGTTCTCAAAACCATGTGCAATCAGATAGGCATGTATCTTCTCATACCAAGCACGTGGTGCTTGAACCATATAATGCCTTCTTTAACATGCACACCTGGTTTTCATGCCCTTTCTGCACAAAGCCACGGGGCTGAAAAACATACACTTCTTCATGCAAATCACCATTCAGAAATGCTCTTTTAATGTCCAACTGATGTACATTCCAACCATGATGGGCTACAAGTGCACAAATGCTCCGAACAGTAGTCATATGGCATGTAGGTGCAAAGGTCTCATCAAAATCAATGCCTCTTTCCTGCGCATAACCCTTTGCCACAAGCCTAGCCTTATACCTGTCAACTGTACCATCAGGTTTACACTTAAGCTTGTATACCCACTTAGTGCCAATGGCCTTCTTGCCAGGAGGCAAGTCACATAAAGATCATGTACCATTCTTTATTATAGCATCATATTCAGATTGCATAGCAACCATCCAATTTTTTGAATTCTATGCTTCATCAAAAGAAACAGGCTCATTCTCATCACAAAGACTAGACACAACCATAGCATAGCAATCTAAGGCAAAGGAGGCACTATGAGAGCCTGAACGAGTACGATTGGACAAAGGTGCATCTAATTTGTTGTCACGCAAAGTCTATACCAGCCATTTTGGCATAGTTTTTGCCTGCTCAATATCAGCTCTCTCATCAACAAGTGCATCATGTAAATCTGCATCAGAAATGGAATGATTTGCATCATCATATGAAACCTGCAAAGGCTCTGAAGTTGCCTCATTAGGACCAGCACTAGACTATCCACCTGTAAAAAGAGGCACCAAAGTATCATACATGTCTTTGGAGCTAACAGATGTCTTCTTAGTACATGAAAGGAATGGTTGAATAGCATCTTCCACAAATACAACATCACGGCTAACCAGAATGCGTTAATTCTATGGATGATACAGACGATAGCCTTTACTTTCAGAACTGTATACAACAAAAATACATTTTACTGCGATGTTGTTCAGGCACTAGTGCATATGCCAAACAACCAAAAACACGTAGATGAGCAACAGGTGGCTTGCGGTCATGCCAAGCCTCATATGGAGTGATAGACTGCAGCGCTTTAGTGGGACACCTGTTCAGTACATATGCTGCACACATGACAACCTCAAGCCAGAAACTATGTGGTAAAGCCTAACTCTTGACCATGCACCTCACCATCTTCATGAGTGACCTGTTCTTGCGTTCAGCAACTCCATTCTGTTGAGATGTATACGGCACTGTACACTGGTGTTTTATCCCACATTCAGCCAGAAATGCATTAAAATCAGAAGACATATATTCCCCCCCTCGATGAGAACAAAGGTGCCCATTTTACATGCTGATAGATTTTCAGTCAAAACTAAAAACTGTTTAAAGCACATGAACACTTGGGACTTTGCTTTGAGTGGATATACCCATGCATGCCTGGAAAAATCATCAATGAAAGTCACGAAGTAAAGGTAATTTCCAAAAGAGGGTGTCTGCATAGGACCACAAACATCACTATGTACAAGCTGCAATTTCTGTGTAGCATGAACTAGACCATCTTTTGGAAAGGAGGAACGCTGCATTTTGCCCAAAATATAGCCTTCACAAACATGTTTTCCAGGTGCCTCAAGTTTGGGCAAAGAGGATACGATTTCATATTTGTGCAGGCGTAGCAAACTAGCAAAATTCAGATGACCAAAGCGTGCATGCCAAAGCTTTGCATATGACATAGCCTGAGAATCATTTACTGCACATGCCAAATCATTTTCAGATCTTTCATAGTCTATGAGCTTATACAGCCCACGATATAAAATGCCAGAAGCAATAATCACATCGCCATTTGGTAGATCATGAATTGTACACCTGTCATCAACAAATTTCACAACCAAGCCAATCTTGGCTAATGCAGAAACTGATAACAGGTTCTTCTTGATCCCTGGCACAAATAAAGCATCTGACAAAGTGAAAGAACTACCATCAACAGTAGTCAAAATGATCTTACCAACTCCCATAACAGGATAAGAGGAGTTGTTGGCACATGTAACGGTATTCCCTGTAGGGGCAAGCTCGAGTGAAAAGAAGAAACTACGCTACGAGGTAATATGTTTGGTTGCCCCACTGTCAAAATACCAAACATCTGAGTCTACTGTAGACATGCATTGCTCATGAGAAGATGGGTCAAAACTGCAGATAGTAGTAAACGCCCATTCTTCTTCCTGCACAAGATTTGCAGACTCTGTTTTTGGTGTAGAGGCCTCTCCAACAACCATTCCAGCCTCTTTCTTCTTTGCCTCTTTAGGAGCCAGTTTTGGACAGTTCTTTATGATATGATCATTCCCTTTACAGTACTTACAAAACAATTTCTTCTTTTCTGATTTCTTCTCATCTTTATCTTCCTTCTTCGAATATGCAGAATTAGCAGATTTCTGCTTACTAGTTGAAGAGCTCCATTTTCCTTTGCCCTTCTCACTAGCCAGGAAAGCTTGATCTGCAACTCGCATAATGGACCTGTTTTGCCTGGACTGATCTTCCTGCAACAGAACAGAGACTAACTCCTCAAATGATAAGGCATTTGGATTGCCTTTCATCATCAACCGAAGAGTAGAAGCAAAACTCTGATATGAATCAGGAAGACCATTCAGAACGGTCTGCACAAGTGAGCTATCTTGTATAACCTCATCAGTAGAAATCAATTGTTCCTTCAAGTCTTTGATCTTCATTAGGAAACTGTCCATAGAATCACCTTCATTCATGTGGTTGTTGGAGTTAGACGTCTGCAGAAGCACGCGAACAGCACAAGGAAGAAGAAGAAGCTTGGAGCACAAACACACACTACTGAATATATTACTAGAGAATGTACAAAGATAAGTAGCCCATTAGGGCAATAGGCGTATATACAAGCCGAGGGAAAAAAACCTCCTAAAGAGGGAAAAAAGTACCCCGGTGGTCCTAGTGTGTTCACACACATCACTACCTAAATATATCAACAAATCCCACCTGGGAGTGATGCGGTGAACAAGGAGCTAGCACTCATGTATAAGGAAGTGCCAAGCTTTGTGGAAATCACTCCACAAAAGGAAGTAAGCCCAAAGCTTTGCGGAAAGCTTCAAACTTCTCCCTAGGCAGAGCCTTCGTGAAATGGTCTGCTATGTTCTCCTGCGTGGGCACATATGCCAAGCTAATCTCCCCAGCAGAGAACCTCTCCCTGACATAGTGATAATGCACCTCAATGTGCTTAGTGCGAGCATGGAACACAAGGTTCCTCGCAACTGCCAATGCGCTCTCACTGTCAGTGAAGATGGTGGTCGTAGAAGACTGGCCAACACCCATATGAGCCATAAGGCGTCTGAGCCACACACACTCAACAGTCGCTGTGAAAGCTGCCCTATACTCAGCCTCACAATTGGAAGTGACCACAATATGCTGCTTCTTGCTCAACCAAGATATACATGAGCTACCAAGCATGAAGCAAAAACCACTAGTGGACACACGAGTGTCATAGCAACCAGCCCAATCAAAGTCAGAAAAAGCATGCAAATCTGGTGGTAGTGATCCCCCCTTGGGATAAAACAACCCAAGTAACCGATTACAACTCAAGTAGCGAAAGATGCGCTTAACTGCCTTCCAATGCGTGACTCCTGGGCAATGCATAAACCTACTCATGTGTGAGACAGCAAACTGAATATCTGGTCGAGTAATGCATAAATAAATCAAGCATCCAACAGCCTGCTGATAGAGAACAACATCAAATGCATCTCCAGCATCATGAAGACTCAATCGTAAACCTGTCTCCATAGGAGTAGCAATAGGCTTACAGTCTTCAAGGCCAAAACGCTGCAATAATGTGTCAATATATTTTTTTTGACACAAAGCCATCCCACCATCAACTTGCATAAATTGAATGCCCAAATAGTGATGCAAATGCCCCAAATCAGACAGCTCAAATGAGGCATGCAAATCAGCCTTGAAATCAGCAATATGCTTCTCAATAGGACCAGTGAGCAGCATGTCGTCAACATAGACAACAATGATCAGAAGCACATCATTAGCACGCTTAACATATAAGGTGCTTTCAGTTGGACTGTTCTCAAAACCATGTGCAATCAGATAGGCATGTATCTTCTCATACCAAGCATGTGGTGCTTACTTTAAACCATATAATGCCTTCTTTAACCTGCACACGTGGTTTTCATGCCCTTTCTGCACAAAGCCACGGGGCTGAAAAACATACACTTCTTCATGCAAATCACCATTCAAAAATGTTGTTTTAGTGTCCAACTGATGTACATTCCAACCATGATGGGCTGCAAGTGCACAAATGCTCCGAACAGTAGTCATACGGCATGTAGGTGCAAAGGTCTCATCAAAATCAATGCCTCTTTCTTGCGCATAACCCTTTGCAACAAGCCTAGCCTTATACCTGTCAATTGTACCATCAACTTTACGCTTCAACTTGTATACCCACTTAGTGCCAATGGCCTTCTTGCCAGGAGGCAAGTCACATGAAGACCATGTACCATTCTTCATTATAGCATCATATTCAGATTGCATGGCATCCATCCAATTTTCTGAATTCTGTGCTTCATCAAAAGAAACAAGCTCATTCTCATGACAGAGACTAGACGCAGCCAAAGCATAGTAATCTGATGCAAAGGAGGCACTATGAGAGCCTGAACGAGTACGATATGACAAAGGTGCATCTAATTTGCTGTCACGGAAAGTCTGCACCAGCCATTTTGGCATAGTTTTTGCCTGCTCAATATCAGCTCTCTCATCAACAAGTGCATCATGTAAATCTGCATCAGAAATAGAATGATCTGCATCATCATATGAAACCTGCAAAGGCTGTGAAGTTGCCTCATTAGGACCAGCACTAGACTGTCCACCTGTAAAAAGAGGCATCAACGTATCATACATGTCTTTGGAGCTAACAAATGTCTCCTTAGTACATGAAAGCAATGGCTGAATAGCATCTTCCACAAAGACAACATCACGTCTAACCAGAATGCGTTTAGTCTGTGGATGATACAGACGATAGCCTTTACTTTCAGAACTGTACCCAAAAAAAATACATTTTACTGCCTTATCATCCAATTTTCTGTGATGTTGTTCATGCACTAATGCATATGCCAAACAACCAAAAACACGCAGATGAGAAACAGATGGCTTGCGGTCATGCCAAGCCTCATATGGAGTGATAGACTGCAGCGCTTTAGTGGGACACCTGTTAAGTAGGTATGCTGCACACATGACAGCCTCAAGCCAGAAACTATGTGGTAAAGCCTAACTCTTGACCATACACCTCGCCATCTCCATGAGTGACCTGTTCTTCCGTTCAGCAACTCCATTTTGTTGAGGTGTATACGGCACTGTACACTGGTGTTTTATCCCACGTTCAGCCAGAAATTCATTAAAAAATCAGAAGACATATATTCCCCCCCTCGATCAGAATGGAGGGTGCCCATTTTACATGCTGACAGATTTTCAGCCAAAACCAAAAACTGTTTGAAGCACATGAACACTTCGGACTTTGCCTTCAATGGATATACCCATGCATGCCTGGAAAAATCATGAATGAAATTCATGAAGTAAAGATAGTTTCCAAAAGAAGGTGTCTGCATAGGACCACAGACATCACTATGTACAAGCTGCAATTTCTGCGTAGCCCGAACTAAACCATCTTTTGGAAAGGAGGAACGCTGCATTTTGCCCAAAATACAGCCTTCACATACATGTTTTCCAGGTGCCTCAAGCTTGGGCAAAGAAGACACCATATCAGTTTTTTGTAGGCGTAGCAAACTAGCAAAATTCAGATGACCAAAGCGTGCACGCCAAAGCTTTGCATCTGACATAGCCTGAGAATCATGAACTGCACATGCCGAATCATTCACAGATCTTTCATAGTCTATGAGCTTATACAGCCCACGACATAAAATGTCATAAGCAATAATAACGTCGCCATTTGACACATCATGAACTGTACATCTGTCATCAACAAATTTCACAACCAGGCCAATCTTGGCTAATCCAGAAACTGATAACATATTCTTCTTGATCCCTGGCACAAATAAAGCATTTGACAAGGTGAAAGAACTACCATGAGTAGTAGTCAGAATGATCTTACCAACTCCCATAACAGGATAAGAGGAGTTGTTGGTGCATGTCACAGTATTCCCTGTAGGGGCAGGCTCGAGTGAAGAGAAGAAACTACGCTGCGAGGTAATATGTTTGGTCACCCCACTGTCAAAGTACCAAACATCTGAGTCCACTGCAAACATGCACTGGTCATGAGAAGATGGGTCAAAACTGCAAACAGTAGTAAACACCCATTCTTCTTCCTTCACAAGATTAGCAGACTCTGTTTTTGGTGTAGAGGCGTCTACAACAACCATTCCAGCCTCCTTTTTCTTTGCCTCTTTTGCAATCAGTTTTGGACAGTTCTTTATGATATGATCATTCCCTTTACAGTACTTGCAAAACAATTTCTGCTTTTCTGATTTCTTCTCATCTTTATCCTGGTTCTTCGAATGTGCAGCAATTGCAGATTTCTGCTTACTAGTAGAAGAGCTCCATTTTTCAACGTCTGCAGAAGCACGCGAACAACACAAGGAAGAAGAAGAAGCTTGGAGCACAAACACACAATACTGAATGTATTACTAGAGAATGTACAAAGATAAGTAGCCCATTAGGTCAATAGGCGTATATACAAGCCGAGGGAAAAAAACCTCCTAAAGAGGGAAAAAAGTGCCCCGGCGGTCCTAGTGTGTTCACACACATCACTACCTAAATATATCAACAGTGCTCAGTCTCCAACTGTTTTCGGAGGTAAGCAACACGAGCCTCATTCCTAGCTTGGTACAATGTGGTAAGTGTATCCCAAGCATCCTTAGCTGTTCTGCAAGAGCGAATATGAGGAATAATGGCACGTTTGATAGATAAAGCTAGCAATGCATGTGCTTGGGCATCTCTGCCATCCCAGCAAATCTGCTATGTAGTAGGTGCAGCAGAAACAGAAGCACGAATAAGAATCTACGGAATCTCATCTTCGACACCATCTTCATCAACTCCAGCACCTGTATTTGCAGTACCTGTAGTCAGAGGTGTAACAGGATGTCTTTCAACACCCTGCACAATGTTCCGCAATCCTTTTGCAACCAATACATGTCGCATCATATAAGCCCACAATGGGTAGCTGGTACCATCCAACTTATCCTCAACAGCCAACATACGGAATACATCACTGCTTTCAACCATGGCCGGTGACTAAAATACCTTGATGCAGAAAATTGACTGTATCTCAAAAAGTTGAACAGAACTACCCAGAAAAGTTCTGCTAGACCTGTAGCAGACTTCGAGACACTTAAACTGGCGAACAAAAATTGGTATATACCTTTGGCACAAAAAGGATGAAATAGCCTGCACAAGCACTACGATAATGCGTTCGGAGGCCGAAACGAGCTCAAATCGCGATTTCGGCACCACAAAGCGAAGCAGTTTTGATCTCTGAAATGCCCTGAGTATGCTCACCAAATTTCGTGCAAATCTGAGGCTGCAAACGGAGGAGTGTCGACGACACCCTAGATGAAGCGACGACCTGCTCTGATACCAATTGTTGGAGTTAGACGTCTGCGGAAGCACGCGAACAACACAAGGAAGAAGAAGAAGCTTGGAGCACAAACACACAATACTGAATGTATTACTAGAGAATGTACAAAGATAAGTAGCCCATTAGGGCAATAGGCGTATATACAAGCCGGGGAAAAAAAACCTCCTAAAGAGGGAAAAAAGTGCCCCGGCAGTCCTAGTGTGTTCACACACATCACTACCTAAATATATCAACAACTTCTTCCTTTATGTCAACTCTATTGATATCCAAGAATGTGTGCTTCTTAACTTCATGACTTTCATCTTTTAGATCTGTAATGCCATCCTTTGTTCATCAGAAGGCTTCCTTGATTAGCTCATGGGCAAATCAAATGGTCTACCAATATTTGTGGAGGTTCATTACCTTTGCCTCTAGTACAGATAGCATGTCGAGAGCAAGATGAACAGTATTCATCACTTGCATGCACATCTCAAAGTCTAGTTTGTAAATTGGAAGCTGCAGCTATGTTTCTATTCTGACTTTTGTCCATGTATCTAAAGTTCTCGATAATTCATGTAGCACTTTGAAGTCTTGAGTCATCACTAGAAATTGATGATCTCGGTCCATGATTCTAATTGTGATAAACAACAAATGATCACCCGCTGGTTGATCCTCTCAAAACTAATGACCTCCTACTTTGATTTCACTTTCCAGGGGAAATTCATTGATTTCCTCTTGATGCATTGCTTCAAAGTCATTTGAAGCCATCTGCACTTGAAAGAGAATTCTTAATTAATTCAATGCCTTGAGAAAAATAGAATTCATCCTTTGTGCTTATGCAATCATCGTTCTTTTTAAACCAATCCCCTCTCACATGTTTGAGTAGATCATGATACCTGATCATATATTTTTTATCATTCTTTTCATTTTTTTCAATTTATGAAAGAAAACATAAAACTTAGTTATAGTCGAAGCAATTGTTAGTGTGTGTTGGTTAATGTTCTAGACTACTATGGTACAATTTATGTCCTATTCCTTAGATGGAAATGTGCACCACTAAACATTTTGAAGAAGTTGTGTGCCAAGTGTGAGGCCTTGTAGTGTGGCCCTATAACGCATACTCTAGGTGCATTCAGTTCCTCAGCATGAATGTAATCCTGTTGCTACATGTTATGTTATTGTATTTCTTGATGGTCTTTTGGTCTCCACACCAAGCATGTACATTGATCCTTCCTTGGTGTTATCTGTTTTGATTATGATGTTACATCCTTGGTTTTGATTCTCCATGTATATTTGCTTTTTTGTTCAAGTTTTTTTGCTTTTTTGGTCCTTATTGACTTTTGTCCTAGTGGGAAGTTTTGATGGGCTTGGTCTAGATGCGAGTTACTTTTCCAAAAGACGTTACTTCCTCCTTTGCTTTCTCCATTGTCTTCTTTGGGATCCACACATACTTTTTTGGCCTTCGAGCAACCATTAATCATTTGGGTATCACACTTGTAGTATCCTTGATTTTTCATACCATAACCTTTGATCCTTGCAATCTCCTTGCTTCTTAGGGTTTTTTTTTGTTCCTGTATCCTCTTATATATGTATTGTTGAAGTTGATACTTGTGAATCCACATTCTTTATGCTTTTGCCATGCTGCTATCGCATTTTTCTTCATGAGGGATAAGTGGTTAATTTCTCACAATTCTCTCTAGATTGAATGACCTCATGGAGTTTCTCAGAATTAGCCTCTTGATAAGAAGGGATGGGTTGATCACATGGAATAGAACAATGTTTTTCTTTGACGTTGTGGTTAGGTAGCATGATGGGATGGGTGGAGAGGGGTTCTAAAGGGGATTCCTTCACATGTTCACTTTGATCTGGGACATTAGTGTTTTCCATGTACATGTTGATTTTAGTGGTTTCTCATCTAATAGACTAGAAACCTCTCTATGTCCTTGATCTAGGTGAATTGTAACTTCAAATTCAAACATCCAATCTTAACCTAGGACTAATTCTTCTAGAAGGTCTGAGTCTTTACAAACTAAGAGTTTTTATTGCATGGTATTGTTCCCTAAGTAAAAATACATGGATACTTCTCCTAGACATTCAATGATATTACCTCGGATTCCTATCATGTGAGCCTTGGTTGGAATGAGTTGTACCTTCAGTTTCTCAACTAATGAAGTGTGTATACTGCTTATGGTTACTCTTGTGTCAATTAATGAATCCACTAATTAGTACTCTTTCCTACCAATTCCTAAGTTTGAGTATGGTTGTCATATTTGAATTCCTAGGATTTTTATTTTGTTGGTGTGGTAATTCGCCATGGGGATAGATTCTTCTCCTTGCAAGTACCTTTTGTCACATTCTTGTATCCATTCTTTCCTTTCCCTTATCTACTCTAAGGCTTCTAATATGGTGTCTTCCCATATTCTTACCTCTTCTTTCTTTCTATTGTGTACTCTAAGAGTCTCATTAACATTTGTTCTATTAAGGGCTCCATATATTTCTTAACTCTACATCCACTTATGTTATTGGGTAGGATGTCTCCATCGAGAGTGTCTATGTTAATGGATCCACATGTGGAGATTCTATTTATAAGCAATGGTCCATATCCTCACTGTTTTAATTTTTTCTCATGTTGTTTTAGGGTATAAACCAATACTAAATCTCCCATTCTAAGGCCTTTATCCTTAATGTGAGCATTATAGTAAGACTTTTGCCTTCTCTTTGCAACATAGATACCTCCTACAGCTTGTAATCTAGTCTCGTGCAATTCCTCTACCTGGTCTGGTTGTTTTGATAGTTCATGTCTTGTCCACTCATACTTCTCGGCTATTCATAGAGTAGGAACCAAGAAATCAACTAGCAATATTGCATTCTCTCCATAGACTAGATTAAAAGGTGTAGTTCCAGTAGCTATTTTATAAGCTAATCAAAAAGCCCATATTGCATGATGCAACTATTTGTCCCAATCCGACCTTCCATTGTTGACTATTTTGATTAGAGAAATACATAACACTTTATTTGAACTCTCGATGTCCATTAGCTTGTGGGTGATAGGGTGCTGACTTTTTATGAATCACTAGGAATTCATTCATGAGCAACTCAATGAATTCATTAATGAAGTGTGTACCTCTATCACTTATGATCTCAATAGGTAGTCTGAATCTA
This sequence comes from Ceratopteris richardii, assembly GCA_020310875.1. Taxonomy (NCBI): domain Eukaryota; kingdom Viridiplantae; phylum Streptophyta; class Polypodiopsida; order Polypodiales; family Pteridaceae; genus Ceratopteris; species Ceratopteris richardii. Next base: position 76,635,831 of record CM035425.1, on the reverse strand, counting down.
GTGAAGTGGTAGTGTGTCTTTTGCTTCTACCCATTTTGTTTGATAGATTGGAGCGACTATAATGTTTTGGCATGAGATCCTTTTGTCGAGGGACTGATTGGTCCAATAAAGTTAATTCCCCATCTTGAGAAAGCTCTTGTGCTAACCATAGGTCTTAATGGAATTTCATCTTATCATATTGGGTACTTGGTTCATTGGCATGCATCACAGCTTCGTACATATGTTTTTGCATCCATGTGTAGGCTAGGCAACCATAAGCCTGCAAAGAGAATCATTTATACAATCTTGAATGTTGAAAAATGACCTCTTATTGCTCCAACATGTGCCATTTTGAATATAGGAAGATACTCTCCTTCATGCACATATAAGCATAATTGGTCATCCTTCCCTCATTTAAATACTTGTTTTCCCACAATCACATATTGCCTGCTTTGTTCTTCTAGCACTCGATTCCTAGCTAGGCTGGCTCCTTCAAGAGTATGTGATTTCAAAAATTTTACTAGTGTGTGGTTTACTCCACTTAAGGGCAATCATAGAATAACATAAAGATGAACGTTCATCAAGGGTATTCTCCTGGAACACTTGGCAATTGGTTATATGTTCATGCACATCCTTTTGCATGTGTCGCAAATACACTCATAATCATTTTAGTTCTTGTGTTGTTCCACTAACATCCTTAGATGTTCTCCACTTGTTCTCATGAGCTTGTTTGAGTGAACCATTTCGCTCATCTCCCACACATCTTAGAAGTATTCCATTGGAGTCTTTGAAGTATAAATTGCATCTCACAATGTGGAGGTTTCTTGTTTTCCAGAAATCCTTACTATGGTTTGAATTGATTCTACGATTGGGTCCATGAGTGAGTAGAGGTATCAACTTTTCAGCCCATTTCGGACATACTTCTAGGTTGAATAAATAGGTGTCTGGTAGATTGTCAGCTACCCTTGGGGGTGGCTCTCCATGAGTCATTCTAGACAGGTGGTCAGCTCTTACATGTGTATTACCTTTCTTGAGTACTACTTCAAAATCAAATTCAATTAGTCGTAGAAACCATCTTACTAGCCTTCTAATGTTGCATGGCTTATTCACCAGGTAGAATAGGGCTTGGCGATCAATAAAGAAATTAAATTTATTGGCTAGCAAGTAATGTTTGAATTTTTTCACAGCATAGACCATTCCTAATCCTTCATGTTCGATCATGGTGTAATTGCATTCTGCTTGATTCAACTGTCTGCTTGCATATGCTATTGGGTGATCTAGCTTTCCCTTGTCGACACATTGTGCTAAGTCACACCCTATGGAAAATTGACTTCTTTCCTTCCCCCTTATCGTGGGTGCATGGAAAAAATCATATCTTTGTTCATATTCTCTTGTGAAGTTGGGAAGTGTTGTCAGGCTCATCACTTCTTCTCTAATGTGATCTAGGTTAGATAGTTCCTCATAGTTCACTTGTGGTTCCATTGTAAGTTGATTCTTAGAGGCAACTAACTCTTCAAAAGGAGGGATTTCATTTTCAACCTTCTTTCATCCGTTTTCCTAGACGCTAGCCCAAAGGTCATGTGTCCAATTAGCCTCTACTTTAGGAATTAAAGAATTTCTTTCATTGTATTCATAACTTAACTCTTCTTTAAACTCCTTGACTTGATCATTCTTCCTTGGTATTGAATTGAAAGGTCTCACATATACCTATAATTCTTCTTCAGATAGTATAGTCTCCGAGAGGGTTGGAATTGACTTTTCTAGCGTGGTCTGAGCAATGTCAATAATTTTTTTTCAGATTTCAAGTCTTCCTTTTTTAAGATCCCTTCTTGGATAGACTTTTTCATGTTGCTCTAGACTAGGTCCTATCTCTATCTTAGGCTAATAGGATTTCAACCACATGTTTAAGTCTTCAAGCATAGGATTCGCTAGAATTGACCCTACCTATTTCTTTGTTTTTTTTCTTAGTCAGCACATTCATTGTCCTACTTGCTGAATTACTTCCTTTAAGTTCACTTTCTTTCAGTATCTTTTCTTTCTCTTCAGTTCTTTTTTAATCCACTTTCTTTGCCTTCCATCTTTGAGTTTTTTTTAAGTTTGGTAGTGTCTTCAAGTTCCTTAGGGTCTTCTACGATTTGAGTGAAGACCCTAGATCTTCCTCTACCTTGTGACTATTTGTTCCTTCTCTTTCCAAGATTTCCTTGGTTTTTCTCTACTAATGGCTTTTAGAGGGACTCTATCACCTCAATTACATTAATTTGTGTAGTGGGTGAGACTTTGTTAGTGTTCTTAGGGCAATCTCTAAACAAATGTTTTTTGCCACAATCATTGCAATATCCTTCCTTGAAATGTGGGGGTGGTGGGTGGTATCGCATTCTATACTCCCTAATGAAGCGATCTCCTCCACATCTATAACATGGTCCTCTTGGTGCAAGGGGTCTTGGCGTGGGTCTGCTTGCAACTAGGGCCCTTAGGGTTGTGTACATAAGATTAGCATATTCTGGTCCATACGCATTCTCATAACCCTCATGTCCATAATAATGTTGCTCATAGGTCTGGTCATATTCCATGAGACTAGTGTCATAAGAGTAGTAGTCTCCCTGGATTTGATCGAATCACTGACTAAGGTTATTTGAGTTTTTCAATGGGGTGGTGAGCATGATAGCTCTCTCAAGATTTTCTTCTATTTGTGTATACTTTATGGGCACTACATTTTGAGGGTGTGGGGGTTTCTGCCCTAGTTCCAGTTGTAGTTGATTGTATCCTTGTATTCCTAAGGTCTTGGTACCATGGGTGGTCCTTGATATGGGCCATATCTAGGAACCTCTTTGCTTAGATCTCTAGGGGTATCCATATGGTCTATACTGTGGTGGTGCAAATGGTCTCAACTGTCTATTGAAGGGATAATTTTTAGTGCTATGATTAGTATACTTCTCTTCAATATAGTATAAACTGGGTCCTTGGGCCGATTGTCTATTGTATTGATAGGGTTGTCGGGGACCTAGTACTCCTCTTACACAACTATGAGATGGATGGTCCCCTCCACAATGAATGCATCTTCTTAGCATGGTACCCTCAAGCATGGATTCTAGTAGTTTTTCCATCCTTGGATGCCTAGTTTCTTAGCCACTAAGTCCGCAAGTTCCTCTACATTGTTGGTTTGGGGAGTCACATTAATAGATGTATCTTTAGACTTTATGGGTGTCTATGATATTTTAAGGCCATTTGCTAGGTTATCTTCCAAGTCTATGCATTCACATAGATAATCACATAATGTCTGCAATCGTTTCACACAAACTAAGGTTCTTAAGGTCCCATCGATCAAGCCATCTAAGAACATAGATATCATCTTTTGTTGGGAGGGTCTCTCTATCATGGGGCATCTGTCTACATATTGATTGAATCATCGAGCTGCTAATTTTACATATTCATTCAAAATCTATTTGAAGCTATGGATTAAAGAAGAGGAGTTGTGCTTGATACCCATCTTGGTGAAGTCACCTATGAATTCTTGAAAGAATTGCTCTATATTTACAAATTGGTTGGGTTCCAAAAGTTAGAACTAAGTTAGTGTTGTTCCACATGTTCTACATGTAACACTTGCTTAAATTCTACTATGTGATCATATGGCTCTCCAAAACCATCATAATGATTTCTCATGCATTTTGATACTTGAATAGGCCTTAGTCTTCTCCCTGGCTATCATGGTGGAAGGAGTATAGGGATGGAAAGCTGTATAGGTTGTATTCTTGGTCCTCCATCTTATGGTCGTCTCATTGGGAATGGTGGCCTACTAACATTTCCCCTTCTTGGCTTTGCCTGATAGTAAAGATTGGTTCATGGCATTGAGAACTGCACCTATGGCCTAATTGGCATACTTTGTTGACTAGTTTTCCCTAAGGCCAGGTTTTCAATACTCTCCTATGTCCTAGGAGGGTTCTAAGAAGTGGTCTCCTGTTCTCTGGAAGGCAAAACTAGCAACCATAAGTATCTTAATCTAGACTTGTCAAAGTCATGAACAAGCCAGCATCTTCTTTTATTTTGGTCCAGGTAAGTAACTCTAAACGAGTCTTTTGATCCTGTAGTTCATAAATAATGGCTAGGTTGATGCCCTCTCCCTGTACAGATGAAGTGGTTTGTAGCAATTTGTCTAGTCCACTTACCATATACGCATCCATAAAATCATCATCCTGAGGGATTTGATATCCTCTCAACATATTGGTTATTACAGACTTTCCTCTAGGAGTGGTCACCATTTCTCCACTATCGGATCTAGCAGGGTTTTTTGGTTCCTCAACTTCTTTTTTTTTTCATTCATTCTCTTTGGGTGTTCAATCACTGCATATATGCCCTAGTTTATCCATGTAAAACCTCCTTCATATTTTATAACCAGTCTTGGCACAATCTGTGAGTTTGTAGAATTCTTCATTCTTGCCACATACCTATTGAGGTCGTCTAGGTAGATAGGTGGTCCATTCACATTAGTGGAAATGTATTGCAGGGATGCCCTATACTCACCTTCTATTATAGACATGAGCCTTGCCAAAGGCACTGATCTATGCATTTCTTCTGAAGCCATAATGAGATCTCCTTCTAAGTCACTGGATGTGTCCAAGTAGAGAGAATGGATACTCTTTTGTGTGAAAATTCATACTGATGATATTACACTTCTTCAACTCCCAAACACACATACCAACCTTAGGTTCATTCACCGCCTAGGAAATTGGGTCTCCTTGGGGTGATCTATCAAGTCTAGGGTGTGATTTAGGTCAATAATTAAGCACTGCTAGTTTTAATTTCTTCATTCTAAGTTCTTTTACAGCTCTTTCTATTTTCCATGATAAATGATGCTTGACTTTGCACGATATATGATACTTGTCTTTGCACGATACACGATACTTGACTTTGCACGATACACAATACCTCTCCGGAGGTGATACATGACGCTTGGTGATCCATGATACACGATACCTAGAGTCTCGATGATACATGATACTTCCACTTCTGATGATACATGATACACATTCTCATGATACGATATTGGACTAGACAACGCTACATGATATAGGTCACAGTCACGATACGCTACACTGCAAATTGGCGATACACAACACGATACTTAAGGGAGTACACGATATATGATATTTCAATAAGAGGATACATGATACAATTCTAGGTTGTGATACATGATACTTCTCAGTATCGGTGATACACGAGACTTCGTGATCTTGATACTTGACCTGGTGATACATGATACTTAGGTACCATGATACATGGGGGAGTATGAGGTATTGGCAATGTACAATACTTGCTAAGTATCGTGATTCATGAGAATTTGATATCACGATACCAAACTCAATCGGTCATGATACTTGAACTTTGAGAAGTCCAAACTTTGCAAATTTTATATTTGTGGGTTCCATGTGCTTTCCTTGACATCCTTGTGTGCTTGTGGTTACAAGAACTCTACTCATTCCCATGATACGTCACTTAAAATACATGGTTTGTGTCATCTCATGCCTTATGAATGAGCAAGTAAATTTTTGAGTTATGCATATTAGAATGCTCACCTCAAGGAGTATGTTGTTCAACTTCTAGCTCTAAACTCCAACTATGCATCGAGTTCTAGACGATACAAGTTCCACGATACAGGTTTCCAAAATGCTCCAAGATACTTGTACTAAAACAAGTGAGTTCAAATGTGGTGACTTTTGGGCTTTAGTCTCTAGCTGTGAAGAGAGACTCCAAGGAAAATTGAAAATTTCAATTTTTCTATTGGATTGAAATATCTACTCTACTTCCACATACTCCTTCCTACTTCCTAATCCTAACTCTTTCACTCTCAAACCTAAAACTAAAAACTTGTCACACACACACCATGAGTATGAAGTAAAAAAGTGCAAAAATTTTTGGACTTTGCCACCAATCTTGGATTATTTCTTCATGCTCACTATCTTCACACCAAAGTTATAACCATCATGAAGGCACCTTGATCAGAATTAGTCCTAGCAATGATGCCAAAAATCATGTGTACCTAAGCTCACAATGCCTTAGGGACTTGTGATGAAGGAGACTATACCTCAATCATCATCAAGTGCATTAGTGGTGGATCGATACACTCGTTAAATTATCAATCCAAGGACTTAGACCAAATCAAGTGTATGAGGACATGTGCTCTCATGATGGCTAATGGAATGAATGAACAAAAAATGCATGCAAATTATATATAACTACTTCTCACATCACCTCTCTCATTGAAATTGTTTATTGCGATTCTTGTTACTGCAAAAAGCACAAATTAAGCCATATCTCTTAACTCCGATTCCTGAATATAATCAATAGTACATTCATTAAGCTCTCAATGAGAAGCATCCAATAGTGGCATTTTGAGCTTAATCTCACAAGCATACTTCAAGTTATGAGCAAAATACAGAGTGGCAGGATACACCAACTCTTACTCCATAGCTTACCAAGCTTCACACACACACTACAATGGTGAAAAGAGTTTCATGACTCACACACACAAAAGCTCATGGAGAAGAAGATACATAGTCAAGAAGAAGCAAATTCAAAATTCTGCTTGTTAGTTGTTCACAATGGCAAAAAGTCTTTACAAAGAGTCACAAAATGACTTATATACATGTGCCCTAGAAATGGTCCTTTCACATAGGAGACTGACACTTTTCCTATAAATCACTAAGTTCCTACTACTGTACAAGGCTAATGGTACATTCTTGAGGGATCATGAGTCTAGAGGAATCCTCTAGAGCATTTAAATGGCTTCTTGAAGATTTCACAATGGAGCTTTGAAAAAAAATGGCCAAAAGAATGAAAATTTTGGGTCTTCTAGATTATTATCAAAGTTTTTCTTCTAATCTTTGGTTGATGATGAAAAGAGTTGGTCTCCATTTTATTCCAGAAATGTCAATCCATCTAGAACACTTCAATTGTGTGTGTTGTAGATCAAGTTTTCTTAGCTAGTCAAATGGAGCTCATCTACTAGTAAGCAAAAATCTATTATTGGTGCACACTCAAAGAAGGAAGACAAATATGATAAGAAAATAGAAAAGAATATTGCAAGTATTGTAAGGAAGGTAATTGTCATAAGAAGTTATCCTAAATTGGTTGCAAAAGAGATAAGAAAAGATATTGGAATGGTTGTTGTAGAGGACTCTACACCTAAGATAGAGTATGCTAATCTTGTTTATAATAAAGAATGGGCATTTATTACTCTTTTCAGCTATGGAGCATCCTCTCGTGGACACTGTATGTCTATAGTAGACTCAAATGCTTGGAACTTTGATAGTGGTGCAACCAAACATATTACCTTGTGGTGCAGTTTCTTCATGTCAATTGAGCCTGACCCTATAGAGAATACTATCAAATGTGTTAAAAAATCCTCTTATAATATAATGGGAGATCATTATTATTGTTGATGGTAGTTCTTTCACATTCTCAGATGTATTATATGTGCCAAAGATCAAGAAGATATTATATGATCTTGATCTTGTTCTATCAAGTAAGGGAGAACTCAACTTGCTATCTTGCAATGTTTTTTGTAGCCAATTTGGCATATATTGTGTGTCATTTGGTAGACATGCATTCCTCATGTAATAAATCATCAAAATGTACACCAAAAGTGGGCTCGATATCATACTCAATTTCCATTTTTTTTACTTATCAATGGTCATTTATTTTTGAAGTTGGAGTTCTTCTCAAGGTATCACACTTTTTTTATGTGCAATGGATTTCTCCACAATATTCACGGCCATTGAGTGTCACCATGCAAACAATTCCTCGCATGCATAAGTTGTGGGTTCCTAAACATAACTCCGTGACATCAAGGGGCTTGTACTTTTGAACAGGCATGCTTTCTCCCCATTTGAAAGCGTGAATGGTTGTGTTTTTCGACACAACTTCCACGACCTTGACCAAGAAGTGTTTCCAAAATCGTGAATTTCATGTATCCATGTGAATATCAACATCTTCAAATACTATAGGAATTTTAAGTTGTTGATGCCTAACATTGTTCAAATTCAAGTGCCCAAACATGAACTAATTTAGTTAATGCACAGGTTTGCACCCAAATGATGACAATGATTTTAAGCTCTAGTGAATCTTCATCTAGTATTCTATTTCTTTCAAGATTCACCCTCTATTTTTGTATCAAAGAATGGCCCAATAGGGCCCATGATTGTGATACTTAGAGTGTTTGGATGGTTAATGATAAGTGAGAATAGAATAAGGATAAGTGTGGCAGATGATCTACTTGAAGCCTATTTTTTCAACTTTGAAGTTCTATGCTGCGGATATCACAATAACAAGAAGTTGAGCCCTAGAAGAGGAAAGTTGGGACTAAAAAAATATCATAAATATCTAGTTATACAAGCGAGGAAACTGAAAATTCCTACATCTTTGCATGCACGAATCAAAATATTTTCTATATTGGAAGCACTTCATGGAAGAGTGTATGAAAAAAGTGTTTGCCTAATAGAACGTCCAAAATTAAAATATTTGAAAGAATTTGACCCACACTCCACATGGATGCTCTCTCTTGTTCCTATAGAGAAATGCACAAACTAGAGAACAAAGAGTATTGTATCCAACAATGGATTAATCACCTCTATCGAAGTGTAGATACATATACTTAGTGCTACTCAGATATCTCAATATCATTTTGATTGCACCCCAATGTTTCTTGCCAAGATTTGAGATATATCTTCTCATAACACCCACTACAAATGCAATCTCTGGTCTGGTAGCTACCACATCATACACAAGACTACCAACAATAAATTGATAAGATTTTTTGGCCATGAATACATTCTTCTCATCAAATTTGGGACAATCATCCTAAATTAACTTCACATATGTAAGAACTTGTGTACTCAACGTCTTTCCACCATGGATATTGAATATGTGAATCACTTTAGTTATGTACTTACTCTATTATGAAGTACTTTGGCTATGTACTCACTCCAAGATAAATATATGCATCTCTTACTCTTATCACTAGTAATCCTCATACTAGGTATATTTTTAGCATCTCCCAAATCTTTCATGCCAAAATTTTGACTCACCTTTGTCTTCAAGAGAGACAAGTCTTTTGAGAACTTCTGACCAATCAACATATCATCAACATAAAGCATATCAAGCTTCCATATAAACATATCTTACTATAGAAAAAATTATCCTCATTGCTTCTAGAATAGCCTTGGGACTTCATGAATGCATTGAACTTTTGATACCATTACCTAGGTGTCTACTTAAGTCCATACAAGATCTTCTTGAGCTCACATACTAGACTATCTTTGCCAAGAACTACATAACCCTCTACTTTTCCATATACATCTCATCAATAAGATCTCCATGCAAGAATGCAATCTTAAAATTAATTTGGACCACATCTAAGTCCTCTTTTGTAATTAATCCAAAAAACATGCATACTATGGTGATCTTGATGAACAAAAAGAAGATTTCCTCAAAATCAACTCCTTGTTGTTGGTTGAATCTTTTTGTAACGAGTCATATTTTATACTTTGGAGAAGCACTATCTTATGTGAGTTTAAACTTACATACCCATTTTCAACACAAAGCTTTATTGACCTTTGGCAAAGGTACTAACTCCCAAGTTATAATCCATGCCAATAGAGCTCAATAACTTCTTTGCATCTCCTCTATAAGGATGCATCTCATTTCTTATTGGTAAAGCTTTATCTCTCAATAATATAAATATAGAAGGTTTTATAGAAGTTGACCATCCATACATTGTTTGTAGATTCATGGAGACAAGTTTGAAATGCATATATCTTAACATCTATATATAAGGGATGATAAACCATTTCCCTTAGTATATCTTCTGATGATGAAGTAGCACCTTCTTGCTCATTCATTATATCATTCGAATTTTTGTTTCTTATTCTTTCATATACTCCATATCTACATGTGATTGAAAAAGACATTTATCATATCGACCATGCCTTTTTTTCATCTCTAGATATTTGGTTCATCATGAGTCCACACTGAATTCTATCTCAATATTTTTGGCTCTTCACAATATAGATTTATTTATTTCCTCTTAATGTGTTAAACCTCTACCATGTGATTCATATCATTCATTCCTTAAAATATGACAATTGAATTTGTTGTACTCTTTTATATGATAATTATAAATCCTTCTCATTGTATAGATTTGGAACTTGCATTGATTGCAATCACATGAGATTCTCTTTCCCAAATATGCCTCATCACTTGTAAGATGAGATGCCATGAATACCTATAATTACACATGCAAATATGTATTTTGAAAAGTAAAGCCAAAATCTACATGAAACTCTTGGCCTTTGTGTTTTATACTTTTGAGACTGACCTTATTCATATTTAATGTCTACCTAAACTTATAAAAATGGCCTTGGAGGTTCAAAACACCTCCAATTTGAGATCCAAAAAATAAGTGAAATTTCTAGAAAAATATATATGTTCATCTTCTATTTATTGTTATTCTATATATCATATGTTCCTTGGTTTTGTGTTCTTTTCCCTAAATGTCTAACTTCCTTGATCACAAATAAGTGTATCTTAGTGCATACTAAATATCCATTTAATTGATATCTTAGTATGTCTCGAAGTTTGTTTATACTCATATTAGTTAACACAAACAATATAATTCTTAGCTTCCTTGGTCTTGCATATGCCATAGAGTAAGCATACACTTTTGATAATATATGTCTACAATTAACTAGTAAGATGTGGAAACTCTTTTTGTTGGTGATAAACATGAAAAAAAAAAGCCGAAGAGCTCTGCATCTAAAATGTAATGAAGAGTATTTTCCATATTCATGGGTTAACCATCCTTTATGTGTTAACCATGTGTTAAACATCTTTAAACATGCTACCTCTCATATATGCATGCGTGTGTGTGTGCATGAAGCTACATGTGTACATAAATATGTTTGTATGTATGTATACATGCATGCACACATGTAGCTACATGTGTACATAAATATGTGTGTATGTATGTATATATGCATGCATGTAGCTACATACGTGCATGCACATGTATGTAGATACACTTTTTAATTTGAGGAGGGAATAAGTCCGTTTCGAGGTATAGCATTAGAATCAAGAAAAAAATCGCCAAAGGATTTAATGAGGGTTCTTCAAGACGGAGGTATGTAGATTTTTTGAGCAAAGATTTGGCGGCTGCAAAGAAAGAAAAAAAATATAAAGAGGAAGTTCGGGGAAAGGCTAATCTCCGTTTGCTTGAAGTAATTGAAAAAACAATTGTACAAGTGAAGGTTCATACTATCATGGACCTCATATTCCACAAAGCAAAGGTTACACAATTTTGAATTGTCAAAATGCAACACCTAAAAAAATTGCCCAAAGGCAACATGCAAGACACTAATTTAAATTTCACCGAGGCATTAAAACTAGCCTAGAGCAGACAAATGTCCATCACGATAGGAAGAGATTGAACCCTCGCTCCTACCGCAAGAGGCGAATGGCCCAACCACAGAGCCCTAACACAGTGAACTACAAAGAGTTTTTTTTTTTTAATCATCACGTGATACTAATTTATTATTGGAATTGGAATCCAAGAGACACTCAGTGCACTGCATAATGAATATATATCATGCTAAACTATTCACTAGTAAAAGAAGGAATACAAATACAAAAAACTTATTCCTAAATGAGTGCACTCCATAATGAGTATATATCATGCTAAACTATTCACAAGTAAAGGAATATAAAAAAATTATTCCTAAATGAAAAACTTAAAGTGTATATATCAAATCCCTATATACCATGTTCCACTCACACAAAAGATGTTCTTTTTCCTCCTTTACTTTCCAACAACAAATTAAAAACATTTTTTTACAAATCTATAGCCATACGTAATATCTATGTGCAAGTATTTATTCAAGGGAGCAAAAGGATAGCGCTATATAAAACATAAAAAACAACCAATTCATTATTGTACTATTACGTGATCTATTTCTATTATATATACATACGTAGACACAAACAAACACACACACACACACACATATATATATATATATATATATATATATATATATATATATATATATATATATATATATATATATATAGAGAGAGAGAGAGAGAGAGAGAGAGAGAGGAGAGTCCTGACATCATCATTGTAAGATCCTTATAATGCATGAGAGGGAGGTAGACGTGTGTATGAGGTATTTTCTATGCCTATCAAAACTCTATTACGATGGCCACGATTATGGCTATTAAAAATCCTATTGAAAAAAAACTAATATTTCATCCATTGCTATGCTCATCACTATGGCTATCATTTTTTTTCTCCAGAAAATCGGGAGAAATTTTTTTGTTTTTAGACCCATATATTGATATGCTTATTGACATTCATATTGATGGTTTTATTGATGTGCCCTGGTTGCCTGAATTCTCAAAAAAATTGCAAGAGTTAAAAATTTGGCAAAATTTACCTCATTGTCAAGATAAATTTCAGTCAAGCACTTAAAAAATTTCTAATAGAATTGCTTTGAATTTCCTATTTAAGTCCCATCTCCCTAAGGTTTATTTTTTACAAATGTCCTATTTAAGCTTGTAGAATGTCTAACTTGATTCAATTAGGATATTTGTGAGGTCTCCGAAGTCCTAGCAATTGAGCATTTTGCCAAGTGTGTTCCAAGTGTCAAAAACATAACTCCTATTGCCATTCTTTCTCTTGGATGTTCTAGTTCTATAAGAAGAGGCCACCTCAATGCAATTTATTCATTCTTTGGTTTAAGTTCATTTCCATGACAACACTTTCAAGAGAACAAAGAGCTTAGGGAAATACAAAAATCTTTAGAGAAATACAGTGTGTGTGTGTGTGTATGTATGTGTGAGGAGTGGAGCTTTCATGGATGCTTGAATGTAAACCAAAATATATTGAACTTTTTATGCCTGAATATACATGAAGTGGTGATTTGGTCTTCTTATGAGTATTAAAAATCGTATGATCTTCAATATATCAAACATTGGCTTCATCCAAATAAGTGATTTGTTCTTGCTTTTGTAGCATTTCTCTACAGCTTTTGGGGGTTATATTTTCTTCTAGAAATTTTCTCCATTTTTGTGCTTGTTGAAATGTGCTAAGTGGTAGTGACACTATTAAAGCTACGCCATATAATCTATAAAATGTAACTAGCCACACATTGGTACTACAATGTTCCTACTATGTATCTAGTTGTCTATAGTAAATTCCATCAATTAAAACCATCCCTAAGCATCTTTGAAAATTAAAAACCTCATTCTAATATCCATGGTACTGATATTCTCAACTAACTAGAAGATTTCATAGCTAGGGATTGCACGTTGTTATTAACTCAAAATAAGTCTCATATTCCCTCACCAAAATAGTTATATGAAGCAACCTATCATGCACAACAAATTAAACATTGTCATGGGATGTTATCAACACTAAAAGGATGTAGAAAATCACTTAAAAAAATATTAGTACACAAATCACTTGGAAAATAAATCGAGGTAAACAAAAAACTATATTCCTCCACGGTCAAAGACTGCAATGATGTGCATACAAAAATTGAGCTACAATGATCTCTAGAAACTTCAAGATATACAATAGGCTTTGGGCATCACAAGTTCAACACCTCAACACTTTTACTAGAATTCTCTCTCTTTGCATTTCCATTCTATTTTCTTATATACTCTCCATTCTGTTGGCTTGGTATTTTGTAGGAATGGAGCTTGTAGATAGGCACATTCACTATTGAGATGGTGCATGGGATGGTGTTATTACTGTAAGTATCAAATACTCCACAAAAATTCCGTGTCTTTCCTCTCGATCCATCATTCCAATAGTGCCATTATCTTTTATCCTTTAAATATAACTTCATACACAATCTTATTTTGTAAAATTGGTTCTAGTATTGGTCAAACACTTGGCATGCTTCAATGGATCCAACTTGTTTTGCTTACCTCCTCCATATGATCATCTAAGAGTTCATTCAAAGGCTACCCTTGACCTCAACGTTCATTGGCCTTCCTGTATGTTTTCCTAATAGGCATTGTATCATCTTTGCATCTAGCCTTGTCCCCTATTGTGGTGAATTAGCCACACAGAAGCTCTACCAATATATTAGAAGATTTCCTATTAACCTCGAGGAGCCTGTTCTATAACTCAAAAATAGCTGACAAGCTTTGTTTTTTTGCAAGATGCATTGAAGTCAATTGCTCTCTTATCTAATTATTCTATGTTCTAGCATCTTCTTGTCTTCCATCGTTTTCTTCCATGATGTTCTACATACTCATGGTATCTTCATGCATTTGGAATGTTTTCTTGACCTATGTCATTTTGTCTTCAACATTGTTCTTCCTAATTCTAAGCTCATGGATTTCTTTTTGAAGATGATCCATCCCCTAGTGTAGGGCAGTATACGTCCCTACAATTTTCTTCCTTGAGTGCATCCATTGGCCATTTGAGTCCGGATATCTTTTCTTGCAACTCAATAATGGTTTGCCTTAGGGGGCATTGCTTTGTCCTTGCATCTTGTAACTATTAGTGGAGCTCTACATGTTGTTGTTGTTGTTGTTGTAGGGTGTTGAGCATATGGGTGACATTGTAATTCAAATTTTGTTGGAGCATCAACCCAATATAGCTTTTTTAATTGACACTAAGGATCTCATCACATGCTTAGGCAAGAAAATCTTCAATTTCATGTGGATGCTCCAATTGGATCCTAAAGAGGGATTGGATTGGGGGACGTTCATCTTTTGCGTTATCATTTATAGGGAGCTCCTCAACATTGCGTTGTGGGGTGTTATGGGGGTATTTTTCATAAGGAGGCGATTGGGTGCATATTTTCTCATCATCTTCGGAGTTATTATTTGAAGAGTGGTCGGGGTTTCGATCTTGCATTGCTTCATCGTGTTGATAGATTTCAAGATATTCTATTGTTTCTAGGCACTATGCAGGGGGGAGAGGTGGGGGGTTGCTTCATGATCTTTGTGGATATTTTGATAAATTTATTGACTAAATAGGGGGTGGGAGTTATTGTGATTATAGATGTTTCTTTTTTTATCTTCTTGTTGTTATTATTGATCTTTCTAAAGCTTTCGTAGAGAAGTAGAGTTGACAAAATAAATTCACAATGGATTTGGATACTTCTTTTGATTCCTCAAAAATGCATGCACGTGGTGCAGCTAACAAAGTTCTTACTATAATGGTTTGTGCATTCATTGGCAGAATGAAATATAGCAAATGGTTGACTCAATCCTCGATGTTATGCTTTGACATGCCATTGGGGATAATAACTCTTTGGCATTCCCTTAGCACTCTCTAGATAGATAATCTTCACCAGCGAAATGACTCTCACGCTTACAAAGGAATAAAAAATTTTGCTAATGTAGAATTTCTTGCTTTGTAGATTGAGCATAGAGGTGTTCTGCACCTACTTCCTATTCTTCTAACGCAATAATCAAATATACATTGTTCCTTGTTGTAGAGGAGCTACTGAGGTATCAAACTAGAGGAGAGTGCCAAACTGTTAGAAGAGACCATTATGACTGCACTTCTAATACTTATTCTACTCAAGGGGAGTTCTTCCTTAGGGAAGTATACCTTGTGACATGTTTGTGTGCAAAGACATTGCTTCACAATAAAGACAGAGAGATAAAAAAGTTGCCAGTGCATAGATAAGAAAAAGCCCAATTTTTTAAGGCCGAGAATAGTTACAATGAGTGAAAACTAGTTCAAATGAACATTGCAGTGGGCTAGCAGCCACTTAAGAGACTCTAGGAAATCAATACAACAAGTATTAAAGTAATCAAGTAATCTCTACAAGAGAAATGTCATACACTCAACTAAAAGATACTAATTGAGACTAATCAATCAATCTATAATGCTAACTGCCACTTAACTAAGGACCAATACTCTATATAGTCGCCACAAAATGGCCTCCTCATGATATAGTATGCAAAATGAGAGCCAAGCCTCTGTTTATATAGACAAGAGGAGTGGCCTTGTCGAATCCCAGCCTTAACTCTTACATGCACCTAAGTGGTGGAGGAGTTGGCTAATTTATGGCTCTAATAGCCAAGTACCCTTAGGCCACCAATCATACCTTCTCACATCGCGAGAGCTTGGCTACATTATTTCATGCATTAACTCACACTGTAACACTTTACTAACAAGTTAATAAAAATCTACTCCGTCACTTTTCGCTCACTGTGGTCTTCCAAAAATAGGTGGATGGGGGCAAGAAGTGGCAAGACAATCTTTTTCTCATTTTGAGTTCGTTGCATCTTTAGTTCTTCTAATTCCCCTTCTATGATGCTCAATTGGGTCAGGATTCACAGCATAGTTTGCTTGATTCCCTCCTTCAAAATGCATTTTAGCCTCCTCTATGCTAGAGGCAACTGCCGAAAAGTCCTTTGGTGTGGCATCGAGTCTGAGAGATTCCCTAAGTTTTTGTTAGGCAAACCTGGGAAGAGCCTTCTCTATCCATTTCTTAACTAGAAAATCACCTGAAGCACATGGAAATCGAGAGTCATGTAACCATTCGCAAGATGCAAAAATCAAGAAAAACCAATGTAAAAAACTATTGTTTAATATATTGGGTATCTCACACAGAAAATGCAAGGGTCCCACGGGGCGTGCCAAACCATAGAGGAGGTATTTGGATATCAAACTACAGGAGAGTGCCAAACTATAGAAGAGGCCTCTATGACTGCACTTCCAATACTTTTTCTAATCAAGGGGAGTTCTTCCTTAGGGAAGTATACATTGTGACATGTGTGTGTGCAGGTACACTTCTTGACAGTAAAGACAAAGTGATAGAAAAGTTGCAAGTGCACAGATGAGAAAAAGCCCAATTTCTTAAGATCAAGAATGGTCCTAGCCTTAACTTTTGCACATGCCAAAGTAGTGGAGGAGTGGGCTAATTTAGGGCTTTGCTAACCAACTACCCTTAGGTCACCAATCATACCTTCTGACATCACAAGAGCTTGGCGATGGTATTCCTTGCATTAATTCACACTGTAACATTTTACTGACAAGTTAATAAAAATCTACTCCATCACTTGCCACCCACTTTAGTCTTCCAAAAATAGGTGGATGAGGTGAGCCCAAATCAATCTTTGTGCAGTAGTTTCCCTTACTAGAGGGGAGCTAGTCACCTAGATGATGAGAAATACCAAAAGGTAAACGCCTGAGTTGTGTAAAGATGCCAAAGGTAGATGCCCACGTTGTGGTGTGCTAAGAAAATGTAGACGCCCAAATTAGTGGGGAATTGCCAAAAAAAAAATGAGGTCGCCCAAGTTTCTTGCCATCTATATAAGAATAGTAGTTGCCCATTTTGGTGAGGAGAGGAATTGGTCGATGCCCAAAATTGTGTCATTCATCAATTAGTAGTCGCCCAATTCATGGTGAGGATAAAATAGAAGGTTTCTCATGTGCTCATGGTCTTTGCCTCCCAAGGACATCCATAGAAAGCAACTTAAAGCAAAACAAGTATTAATCACATAAATGACACATAATTGTACACACTTTCAACTTTTTAGAATAGCATGCCTCAATGTCGGCATGCCTTGAGGAAAGCTACTCAAATACGGTAATGATTGGACCATAATTTTTCCAATGCATTTACAATATGCAACCATGCAACCACATTACATGGTCATGAACCATCCCCATAACTTTGTCAAATCCCATGCACTACACCTTAGGCCATCCATCATTAGGACTAAGCAAAATATTGGCATGCAAACTATACTTTAGTTTTATGTTCCTCTAAAATTTTAACTATTTTGTTTTGTCTCAATTTTCCTCATAGCATGCAGACCCCCATAATAACATAAAGCAAATTATTTTTATTTTGATGCCATAATTTTTTAATTTTAGTCCAAAAATGGGTTGCATAGGTATAAAAACATCCTCTAGGTAATCAATGCAAATATTTAAAGGAATTGACCTCGTTAGCAACAAACTCCTTGAGAGCTTCCTCAAGTACCTTAATTGTGCCATGTAATATAATTACACTTAAAGTGTGCATGATATAGGTCTACATTACTTCTCCATATAAAGCCAACTTATTTTTAAGCCCATCCAAAGCACCCACATTGAATATCCAACATCTAATCATGTTGTACCAATTGTTCTTACCCATGCCCACAATGTTTAACATCTGCAATGAAATTCAAAAGAACATATTTCATAGTAACATCCCTTTGTGGGAGAATTTCAAAAGATGATCACCAAAGTGAATCCATCAGCACCACATATGCCAATATGCTCATCAAAGTAATCCAACCATTCTCCAATCAAGATAATGTAGAAAACACAATACATAGGCACCAACCCACCACAACAATCAATCATAGACTAGGTTTTATCAAGGATGACAAAATGAGAGCTGTTGGAATGATGTGGCATGTGATAGGCTAAAAAGCATAAAAATCTCACTAAAAAGCTCAAAAAAGTGTAAAGATAGACAAAGGAAGAAAAAATCCATGCACCAAATATGCCATAAATTTTACATACATTTACGTTTAAAAAAAAAAACCAGTTCATAGGTCAATTCAAAGGGGCGATCATGAGCAATAGTCAATTCTTGAGGATCAGCCCGAGAAATGAATGCCAAAAGATAAAAAAATAAAATTAATTGAAAGGGCGAACGAAACTAAGATCAAACGACTAAAATAAATCAAGAAAGTAAAATAAATCAAAGGTTTAGAGGTGGAAGACCAAAATTAGGTTGTGACAACCAAAAAAAACAAAGGTCTAAGGAACAAAGAATAAAATACCCAAAAGGTATGGTCAATCTCTTTTATAAACCAAGAAAACAACTACAATATATAAGTGTGCTAAGACCTTACTACAATATTTCTGTAGACTAAACAAGACATTGTATGTATAAACACTATGTTTGAGACACCAAGACGCTCAAAAGTCATCATTAACAAAGGCTTCTTCTCTTAGAGAAGGAATTCAATATGTGTGTGCTTGTGGAAATTGATTTCTTAGTTTCTCTCTCTCTCTCAAGTGTTGATCACTTTATTGTAATATTCAATTACCAACTTTCTCCTAGCTATGGGACCATGGGTAACCCTTTGAAGGAAAAAAAAGCTACCATAAAGAGTACCTTTGAATTCCTTTCCACAACCATTTCTTCTTCAGCTTTCCTTCTCCATCCACATCTTGAATGTGCTATTATTAGAAAACATTTTTCCTGAGTTCTCTCTGTAGTATACACATAAATCCACAAGCTTTTCTAGGGTTTCGAGAAACTAGAACTCATTGCACCGAGGACGAACCTCCAATAGAACATAAGTAGAAATCACTACCTTGACACAATAGGCCCAAGATTCTTAGTCAGCAGAGCCTCATAACAAATTTACATGTACCTTATTCTTCATCGTTGTTCCAACTTAGTAAATGTGTAGATGAAGAGGTTTCCAATTTGAGCTTTAGTATTAGGTTTTTGGGTCAATAGCTCATGCATGATCCTGACATGGAAAGAATATTCAATGTCTACGCTAAGCAAATGCCATAAAGTGACAAGTAGGAGATGGTTGAATGATGCCCTAAGAGGAAGGATTAGGAAGCTATCTTCAACCATGGTTTTTAGGGCAAGTGGTTAGTCCATCGAACTCCTAACTGTGAGGCCACGAACTCAAATCCCTTGAGACGTAACACTGGTATGAGAGCGTAGGAAGTAGGCTTGGGTAATGTGGATGGAAGGTGTGCATGATGCCTTGTGAAATTTGTCTAACAAATATGAGAGTGTATCTCCCAATTCATAAGTCAGATTGAGACGTATAAGATATCGCCGGAAAGCTCTCAAAGTCAAATCTCCTTGGGTAGACTTGATTGAGGGTCAAAATAGTGAGCATGGGTGATGACAAGGTTCAAGATACTAAGTTTGAGAAAAAGGAGTTCTACATGCCCAAGTTGTGACCAAGAGGTCAAGAAATTGTGCGAGGGTGAGGACATTATTTGAAGGGACCTAGGGAGTTCAAGAGCCAATAATTGAAGATAATGATAGACCAAGGGGGGAAGAATGCTATAAAATGACAAGTAGGAGATGGTTGAACTATACCGTAAGAGGGAGGAAAATGAAATAATCTTCAACCATGACTGCTAGGGCAAATTGAATTGTTGACCTATCAGACTCCTAATAATGGAGAAGATGATCACAAAACGCATAAGTCCAAATCCCCTTAGATGTAACAACAAGTAATAATGGAGAAGATGATCACAAAACGCACACATGTAGAAAGTACAAAAAGATATCGCGAATGGAATAAAGCAAGAACACATCATTTTGATGGATGAAAATACCATACCTACATTGGGGAACCTTAAGACACTTTGAGAATGCACATGAAAGGGGGAGGTTTGAGATAAAAAATGATCATAAGTTAAATATATAAAGTATGGAATATCTTAGTAGATGAAGGAAATGCAACCAAACCAAGAAAAAATGACTTCTAAAAAGGAAACCAAGAAAAAATGACTTCTATAAAAAGGAAAATAAAGTGTCTTACTAGTCTTATTTATTCATGTGCATCACTATTAGAATGCAATAAGATCATTTATGACATTATTTCAGATGTATGGGCATTGTTACATAGCTTTTTATGACCATGGATACATTATACTATTGTAGATGATATACTCAAAGAAGGGACTCAAGTAAAATAAAAAAAAAAAGTCAAGAAGAAAAAATAAAGGTAGGTGATGTTTTCCATAAAGGATTCATGAATGAACTTTGCAACCATTGAAAGGTGGTATGTTTCTTTTACAAGCTTTACATGATTTGTGATAAAAAAAAGTTTAGATATTTGATTTATTCGTATTTCCAATGCATGACATCATTATCATGCCAACCACTGGTTTTTTGTTGTCATGCAAGGTCCTTGGTAGCATCTAATTCATTGCGTATGGTAGGTTGCTTCATATAACTATTATGATAAGGGAGTATGAGACTTCATTTGAGTAATTAACAATGTGGAGTCCCTAGACATGAATGCTTCCTATTAGTCGAATATTTGAGTATTGTAAGGTGTTATAAAGTAAGGTCCTAGACGGTAGTCTATGGATGTGTGGATAAAAGGTCTTGCTTTATGGACCTCACCTTTAGTAGGAAAGGTGGATGGGAAATGAGTGTGGAGAGAAGAGTAGAGAGGTACTCCGGGTATGCAAAGGAGTAGGAGAGAGACCAAATAGATCCCTCATATGAGGATTGCAAAGATGGAACGACCTATATAAGGTGCTGAACTTTTTTTTTGAGAAGGGGAGCCATACGCAATCTCCCTCTTTCTCCTTCTCACATGCATGTATATGGAGAGGAGAGAGAAGCACATACTCTCCCTCTCTCTCTCAACTTGAAGCTTCCATGGAAGCTTGAAGTCACTCATACGGATGACTCTATGTGCCCAAAAACTTCTTTCCTATGCTCACGTATGGACAAGAAAGATAGTATGACAAATCGACGCTTGGTCTAGGAGCTAAATTCTACTTTGATACCACCTTTTGCATTAGAAAAGAGCACATATACAATTTTAAGGTAGAGGAATACATATGAATGGACCCAATTCTTTGGTCAAAAAATTACATATGTTAAATACACCAGAATAAAAGCCATTAGGGGATGAAGGAAATGCAAGCAAGCCAAGAAGAAAACCTTCTAAAGAGGAAAAGAAAGTGACTTTTTCCTCTTATTTATTCATATAGATCACTATTAGAATGCACTAACATTATTCATGACATTATGCTAGATGTATGGACATGGCTATGAGCATATATCTTTATGAATATGGATACATTATACTATTGTAGATGCTATAATTAAAGAAGGGATAAAAGAAAAAAAAGTCAAGGCCAAGGAATAAAGGTAGTTGATGTCTTCCAGAGAATGCATGATTTTTGAAACCATTGAAAGCTTTTGTGTTTCCTTCCAAAAAGTTTACATCATTTGTGATCCAAAAGATTAATAATTGACTCACTATGCTTCCCAATGCATATAAATATATGGAAATATTCCCAAAGATTCCAATTTTAGGGAATATATTAGAATATCTTCTCTCAAGTCCCACTGGTTGACCAAGGATCTAAACTTTTACAAAAAGTGCTTATTACAAGGAAATGTATACTCCAAAATTTTGATAGATATCAACCTCATGGGCTCCATGTCGATTGCATATCCTTAAAAAGTGATTTTCAAATCCATCTTTTAATTTTCTCTTCAAATATAAGATTACATGCTAACATCCTTGTCATGAATACATCACTCTTTTTATGTTGTCAAGTGAGGTCCTTGGTTTATCAACCTAGATGAATTCACATTGGTTCCAAAGCTCAAGGGACCACTTGCCTTGACTCAATTTTATGATACATAGGGCCTACTCCAAAATTTTGATAGATATCAACCTCATGGGCTCCATGTCGATTGCATATCCTTAAAAAGTGATTTTCAAATCCATCTTTTAATTTTCTCTTCAAATATAAGATTACATGCTAACATCCTTGTCATGAATACATCACTCTTTTTATGTTGTCAAGTGAGGTCCTTGGTTTATCAACCTAGATGAATTCACATTGGTTCCAAAGCTCAAGGGACCACTTGCCTTGACTCAATTTTATGATACATAGGGCCTAAGATTGTTGCCCATGTAGATATATCAATAACCTGTAAGTTGTCATGGTCACAACTCACCCCCCACCCCACATGAGGGAGAAAAGGAAGAGGAAGGAGTATTCCTTGTGAGAAATCCCCTTTCTTTTTCAGCTTGTCCGAGGAGAGATATACGAAGGACAAATAAAAATGTATTCTCATATTTTTTTTCCTTACTATGGAATTGATTACATTGCCATTAAGGAACACATTTACACTTGCCAACATGAGCTCCCTTAAGATATAGGATCATGCAAACTAGTGCTTTATAGGAATATCTAACATGGAACTCTTTGGATCAACATTTATTAGATAAATTTTTAGTAGTAAGCATTCATATCAACAAGATCATGTTTTTTTTTTTCAAAGTGATAAATAGAATCTTATATATAAAATGGATACCCATTTGATCTTAAAACAAAGAGTATTGAGGTGAAGCATCAATGGACATTGCACCCTCCAAAGAGAACATAAAAAATTTCTTGAATGATGAGACATTATGGTTGAAAATATTGTAAAAAACCAATGCCCCTTAGTCTTCAATCATTATAAAGAACAAAAAGAGCACAATGAAATTATACCATTGCATTTGTTGCTCTTTATTACCCCTTCAAAGAAGACAAGAAAAAGAGCAGAAACACATTATGTACATGACTTCTACTCAAAATTATCTATGTTATCTTCTTGCGCTAGAGGCCTGCATCACACATTTGGTCCATATAAAGAGATTACATGGAATTGCTAGTTTATTCTTTTTTACAATGGGGTTCTAGTTTTATCTTATTTTTCTTGTGGGGATCTATGTATTTTCTCTTCATGTAATCGTTTTGTCTTCATTTTTTGGTAGGCTTATCACTCCCAAAAGCCACTCATATGTTGTACATGCACTCTTTTCTTTTAAAGAAGTAACTTGGAGGGTGAAAAATAGTATGTAGAGTGTTATAATATGATCCATTAGAGAATGAACTCATGACTAAACTAGAATAGATTCACAATGTGTGGGTGGAGGGATGTACTTAAGGACACAATGAGAACTTGGGGTTTGTTAAGCATGATTGGGTTGCCATTGCTTGGATGAGCAGGAAGGGCTCCTTACATGAGGGGAACAAGATGTGAATCAATGGGAGAAGTTCTTCACACATGAGTACAACTTAGCTTATCCTTGCTATCCACACATGAGTACAACTTAGTTTATCCTTATTATCCAGAGAAAGATGCTCAGATTGTTGTTATCTTTCCTTATTATGAAATATTTTTAAGAGTTTTTTCATTTAATACTTAGACCTTGAACAATAGAAATGAAATGAGAAGACTTACCTCTATACAATTTTTTCCAAGAGTGCAAAATCAAGGTGACCCTACCATACATGGGGGTGAGGACATGGACCATGTGTGCTTAACATTAAGAAGTTGGATGATCACTCTCAACACACATGGAGCTGATGACATGTGCCATATGTGTTTAGCATTAAAAAATTGGATGAATTCTCTCAATAGAAAGATGGAGGGACATTACATGTGCAGGGTGATAGGTATCATGCATGCGTCACTTATTTCCCTGAGGGGCACACATGTGTGGTCATCTCTCTAACCCGAGGAACATTTTTTGTGTGCGTGATGAGATTGAATATGGATTCAACAACGTGATATCCATCACTACACACAAATTCTGTAGAGATGGAATTAAGTGAATCGAAGTTAGTCGACTTGGCAATCTCTCGCTTCTTGCAGCGACTTATGAAGAAGAATTTCACATATCTCACACATTAGGGAACTTAGAGAGAAGGCTAGCACGTGCTTCACATCTCACTCATATGAAGAAGAATTTCACATCTCTCACACATTAGGGGACTTAGAGAGAAGGCTACCACTAATTAACAAAAGGAATGCTAGTAGCTACAATCGAAGATTCCTCTCTACTATAGATGACCTTGCCCTTGATGCATCTTCGTACACACACGTGTGTGTATAGAGAGAGACTACAACATATAGAGAGAGATTACAATATACATAGTTCCATGTTGAAAATTAGCATGGTTGGCAGATTTTCTCCGTGTGTGTGCATGTGGGACTGCAAAAGCAATGATAGTAAAAATATTAGTCTGAGAAATATATTCCCTACTGAGAGGACGGCTGTTGATAGGAACTCATGATACCCCCGATCTTCGGGTTTGTTTCCATGCCAGCTATTCATGGGCAAAGTCCCTTCAATATTAGAAAAGCAAAATCCTCTGAAATGCCATCTTATATTGAGTCCGAGAAAAAGCGGGTCAAAACGCAAGGTACTCGTCTTTTGGTCTGTAGATTCTGTTGCCTTCCATCAACAACTGCACTTCTCTGCACCTAAGGGGCTCGAATTGGGGGCAGGCTGGGTGCTTGAAAGAGGAGAATCGGCATTACCGAAGGTGCCAGCCGAGTTCTCGTAGGGTTGAAGGAGCCTGTCCATCCACTCATATACCGCATCTGCTTGCCCTTAGGCTGCATGAAATTATTGAGAAATTCGCAAACTGCGAGAGGAAGAAGGGTCGATTTCAGGCTGAGAAGTACAAATTTACGCTCAATCTGAGCAGAGGTTAACGTCATCGTCATTTGCCAGGACAATCCTGATTTGGTTTCTGAACATCGTCAAGGCGACTTAACCAACAACGTTAACATTTCCACGAACACTTATTCAAGGCGTTCTGTTCAAATTGATGTGTGACTCTCATATCTGCCTTTCAGAAACACGTTTTTTCATAGTCAGAGAGTACTTAGCCGGCGTATACTCAAAACTTTAAAAGTTGCCTTTTTCTT
>CM035425.1:76485383-76605383 GCA_020310875.1 Ceratopteris richardii | reverse complement strand
TATTTTTAGAGTTCTATACCCACTATTGGGCACTGATGACTTTAGTGGGGAATCAGGATGTCATAGTATTGAGTCGATACTGTGCATAATGGAGCTGATTTGCTATATAGTGACTACCATTATATTCTAATTTGTTTCTTTTTTAATTTATTATTTTTATTATTATTTAACTATTTATTATTTTTATTATTTTTTATTATTTATTTATTTTTTGTTTTGTGTGTGTGTGCAATTTTTTTTATTTTTTATTTTTTTTTATAAAATTTTATTTTTATTTTTTAATCTTTCATTTTTTTTTCATAATTTTTTTTTTTTTTTAATGTGTGTGTGTGTGTTCGTGTGAGTGTGTGTGCGTCTCTTTTTGTATTGGTTTTCTTTCTTGTTTGTATTTTTCATGTCTTATATTGATCTCAAGTCTCTTGCTTTTATTTGTTATTTTTTCCAATGTGTATGTGTTTGTGTTCTCTATCCCGAGTTCATAAGTTTGGATAACTCTGAACTTATGAAGGTATATATATATAGAGCTTCCGATCTTGTGCAACTAAGTCTATGAATAGAAGGTGATTTATTATAGGTGGTCCTTTGAGAGTTGACTATATACAATGTATGTTAATACATTTAACCTAAGGTTTTCAAATGTTATAGTGAAGGTTATTTAAAAAAAAAATGGAACAACTTGAGATTTTATGTTCTTGGACCCCTTGGTGGGTGAGGGAGTGTGGTCTCTTGTGTTATTGTAGCTCAAGTAGATATCTTCCCAATCTCTTGAAAATAGAGGTCCTTAGTAAATGCTATAATGAGGAGGATGTATTGAGAATGTCACCCGCTTTGTCTTTGTTTTTGACCTCCATATACGAGGGGCATTTGTAAGTGAAATATACAGTGAGACAAAAGAAGGAAGAGAATGGGGAATATTATGTAACTGTTTTAGTTTGTTTAAATCATAAAGCAACTTTAATAGAATATTATGTAATCAAAGTTAGATTGATACTTTGTCAATGGTTAGTATGAAAGTTTTGTACTCAAGGTGTCGCCTTGCAATATTGGGCACGTTGGTGCACTTTTAATCGATTAATCCGCAAAGAGTAGACCTCTTGATGTGGGTATTTGCAAAAAAGATTGTCATTGCTGCCATTGTGTAACACAAGGTTTTGCTGTTGTCAAGCTTTTTTATTTTATTGTGTTTGGTGTTGGACCATAGTGTTTACACTCGTGAATTGTATGGCAAACACATATGTGTATAGAAGTATGAAAAAATCATGTATTTTTGAATTATCATACATAGTATCATACTTCACATTGAATTCAAAGTTTTAGGTTTGATTATACACACAACAATGTAAATAATAAGTATAGAAGTGACAAGATTGAAAGCAAAGTTGAAAAGCAATGAAGAGACTATGTGCTCTATCAATTTGAAGTCCAATATGCATAACATACGTCAACCATATACGTATGTTGGCAAATGTCTGAAATTTTTTTATATGAATACAGAAACAACTATGTGTTGACAGCATTACAAGGTGGTCAAGTGCATCCGGTTTGGTGCATTTAAGGTTTGAATAGCTAACCTTATCCCCAACGTAAGGTGTGTTTCTAAAAAAATATTCACCTGGTTCGCTCATTCACCCAAAAAGGAGCTGAACACTGAAGTTGGAAGGCTTAGGCTGAGATCTCTCTGAGATCCTTCCCTTCTTGAAGTAGGCTGAACCCTAGGTTGATATAAAGGTTCCAAGAGCTGCTCATCAAAGTTCTATCTTAAGAATAATGAGCTGTCTGAGAATGGTTGCTGATGCGATTTATATGTACTTATCAAAAAAGCGAAAAAGCTAACATGTAGGGAGCGATTTTTTTACCAATAGGAAAAGCAAAGTCTTTGTTGAAGAAAAGTCAAATTTTTGAAAAATTAAAAACGGTTAAGGCACATATCTGTAACTCTACCAAGTGATCAATGTAGAAAAACTGATCTTTTCAACAAGCTGAAACCTTAGGCGATTGTATTTTAAAATTTTTGAATCCACATAAATGCAAGACAGCAAGATTTTCTATAATTTTAAAACTAATCACAGTAAAAGAAAAATAATTATTGATAGTAAAAGACATATTTATTTTTAGTCTTTAGCTGATACAGC
Organism: Ceratopteris richardii; assembly: GCA_020310875.1. Lineage (NCBI taxonomy): Eukaryota > Viridiplantae > Streptophyta > Polypodiopsida > Polypodiales > Pteridaceae > Ceratopteris > Ceratopteris richardii. Next base: position 76,603,251 of record CM035425.1, on the reverse strand, counting down.
ATTTGAAAGAACTTTACTTTACTTTTATTAGAACAGCGATTATTATAAATTTTTATTGGCTTTACTGAAAAAGATCTCTCTATTCATTGTTTTAACTTCTATATACATATTACAGAGGGTTTAGTCTTGATTTTTTTAATAGAGTTTCTCAAGAAAGACCTCCGGGAGATTTTTTGTTCATTCAGAAGTATAGAGGGAGGTTTAAAATTATCTTTTTAGATATTGTATATTTTTTTTGTTCTTGATATATCTGCATCTGGTCTTCAATGGGTATTGGAGCATAGCAATCCTCAACTGTAAGGATCTATTATTCAATGCAGGTGCTGCCCATCTCTGCACGGAGGTGTTCAATTTTGTTGGACATCCATCTATGTCAGATCTTAATGTACAAGAACTGTTACTGTTGAAATTCTTACAGCAAATACCACCTCTGTTACTTCATCAGGCTGCTGTTTCGTCATATACACTAATATGATATGCTGCAATCTGTTTTGATTTGTTGATCTCTAATGTGCCTCCAAAAATGTATTTGGAAAGCTCCACCTCAAAAGACTTAATAATGGTGGTTGGGGCTGACATATGGATATCCCTCAACCCATATCTCATGGTGTGCCACGAGACAAAGTCGTAGTGACTCTTGACCTCCAATCACCCAATGCATGTGGCCTACGGCATCAATGCATCAAAAAGCTCATGGCTCACTGTAATAATGTAGATCATGTGCCTTTCCAATGTCAAAAAACATTGACAAACTCCTCAGTCTGCCAAATGTTGGCTAGAACAATGCTTCTGAGACTTTGCACACATAAACTAGACCCTCAGGGCTTTTCAACAAGCCCTAGATCACGTCAATTGGACTCTGGGATGTGCATCAACCTTACCACACAAGATAGGCTCCAAACAGGGTGCTTGCATATATGTGTACTCAATACACACATAAAACTCAGAATATGCAGAGACCAGACCAGTGAGATTTCCAGCTCTATGTACACAAGGATAACGAACATTTGATGATAAGATTATGACTAAAAGAATCCTTACAATGCTAGCAACAAGATGAACTATCTTGGCTGTAAATTAAAGCAACATACAAAAAGATATAGGCTATGATAATTCTCTACCTATGCAGAGAATTAAACTAGTTGGGGGCTAGCTAAGCTAGGGGGTAGCTTAGACCTGGAGAGTAAGCTAGGGGGTAGCTTAGAGGATGCCCACAACTTCTTCCAAATAGCTCATTATATAATCCACTAAGTTTGACGTAGATTTTGAATTCAAAAAGACCTCCAACAAGGATCTCGACTTTTCTCTATCAAGGTAGTTAAGCAAATTCAGTTAGTTTGAACTCATAGGAATCCAAATATACATAGAGGATGCACACAACTTCTTCCAAATAGCTCATTATATAATCCACTAAGTTTGGCATAGATTTTGAATGCAAAAAGACCTCCAATAGGAATCTCGACTTTTCTCTATCAAGGTAGTTAAGCAAATTCAGTTAGTTTGAACTTGTAGGAGACTTGTTTGACTTCACCGAATAGTGTAGCTAATGTGGCACATTGATCTAAGCATGGGTGCACACACTTGAGCTTGCTAGAGGTCTACAATTCTAACACTCCCCCTCAAGTTCAAGTGTTAGTCTCCATTGGTTTCCTTCAAGTTGAGGCTGATCTTGAACTTCTCCCACTTGTTTGTGTACATAAATTTGGTCATGCCATGTGCCAATTGCTCCTTGGTGTTGATGTACATGATGTCCACTTTCTTTGCTAGTACCTTCTTTCTGATGAAGTGATAAAGGATCTCTATGTCCTTGCTTCTTGCACGGAACATTGGGTTTCTTGCTAGATGAATGCTTGAGATATTGTCTCCAAATAGTGTAAACTCTTTTACCTCTACAACCAAGTCTTTGAATAGTTTCTTGAGCCACATGATCTCACATGTAGCAAGTGCCAAAGCTCTATACTCAATGTCGGTAGATGATAATGCTATTGGATGATAATGTTACTAGATGATAATGCTATTGTAGGTTGCTTCTTGGACATCCATGACACGACTCTTTGACCTATCATGAAAACATAGCCCAATGTGCTCCTTCTGTCCTCTTTTGAACCAACCCAATTAGCATCATTGAAGCCCTTTGGTTGTTGGCCATCTTCGTAAGGGTAAGATAACTCTTTGTTGACTGTATGCTTGGTGTACCTAAGCGCTCTCTTGGTTGCATTCATTGAACATCGATAGGTGCATTCTAAAATGGAGAAGGTGCTCTACAACATGGGACAAATCTGGCTTTGTAATTGAGGCATAATGGAGGCTTCCAATTATGCTTCTATATGATGAAATGTGTTCAAGGGGCTGACCATCACATGCACATAACTTAGTGTTTGAACTTTGGATCCACAAGTTGTGTGAGTGGCTTACATCCATTCTTACCATACCTATATACTATATAGTGCATCTAGCAAGTACTTTCTTTTATCTAGGTAAACACCATTTGCTACATGAGTAACTTCAATTCCAAGAAAGTATTTAAGAACCCCAAGATCTTGAATTCCTTCCCGAGCTTGGCCTTGATCCATTTGATTCGTGCATCATCATCTCTTGATATAATCAAGTCATCCACATATATGCATATGTAGACAACTAGGCTTCCTTCTCTCTTGAAGTGTAGGGAAGGGTCTACATCACTTGGCTTCTATCCACACCTACACAAATACTCCACAAGCCTTTGATTCCAAGCCCTAGGAGCTTGCTTGAGACCATACAATGCTTTTCTAAGTTTACAAACATAATCTGCATACTTAGGGTTTTCAAACGATAGAGATTGAGTCATGTACACCATTTCTTGCAAGTCATCATTAAGAAAAGCATTCTTTACATCCAATTGATATATAGACCACCTCCTAGATGTGGCTACTCCAATGATTTCCCTCACTATGGTAATCTTTGTATCAGATTAGATTGGGCAAACCCCTTTGCCATAAGCCTTGTGTTGTACCTAGCAATTGAACCATCACAGTTTCTTTTGAATTTATGCTCCTGTTTGTTTCCAATTACCTTGATCCCTTCTCGCCTTAGTACTAGGTTCCATGTTGAAAGAGGTTGCGGAGAGCTACGTGGTTGTGTGCTTGGTTTCTCCAAATGCCAAGGGAGTGGACTGTTGCATGAGGACTCAAGAGAGAGAGAGAGTAGAGAGAAAGTAGAGAGAAAGTAGAGAGAAAGTAGAGAGAAACTTGCACAGAAATTCAAAGACGAAGATGGAGAAGCTGAAGTTGAGGAAGTCCCAATCAAGTTATGAGAGCTTTGAGACCAAGTCTTATTGATAAGTGACTTTTAGGTCATTTGGGCATGTTCACGCATGGACAATGACCAAAAGTCATAAAAATAATGTAAATGCCTGTAACTCCCCAATTTGAGGTCTAAAAAATATAACAAAAATATGACTTGAAAGCTCTCGGAGAGAGCTATTAGTTGGAAGGGTCAAAATATACAAAAGGAGAGTCCTTGGGGCCTTTACCCCCAACAACCTCCCACTTAAAGGACCAAGGAGGCTCCTTTAAGGTAAGTAACTCCCACCATCTGCATACATAGCTGATGTTGTGCCTTGGGTAGACACTTAGTGAGAGCATCTGTAGGATTCTGTGAAGTATTGACCTTGATCAAAGTGCTCGATCCATCCTCTAACAGCTCTCTAATGAAATGGTATATCACATCAATATGCTTTGGGCGAGCATGGAACATGGCATTCTTTGCCAGACATATTGCACTCTGACGATCACATCCAAGAAAAGGTGCCTTTTCAAACATCCCAAACACATTGCACAAGGGGGTTAACCAAATGGCTTCTTTGGAAGCCTTTTTGGCTGAAATATATTCAGCCTCTGTATTAGATAGTGCAACTATCCTCTGAAGTCTAGAGCACCATGAAATAGCACCACCTGCAAGGGTATATACATAGCCACTTGTGGACTTGCAAATGTCCACATCACCTGCCATGTCCGAGTGATGGACCATCTTTGGTCCCTTTCAAATATCTCAAGATAATTTAATTGCCTTCCAATGAGCTTTGCTAAAATTAGCCATAAACCTGCTAACAACTCTTATTGCATGAGCAATATCTAGCCAAATGGAAACCATAGCATACATAAGTGAACCACATGCTGATGCATATGGAACACTCTTCATGTAGTTGGCTGCATCATCATCTTTGGGACAATCATCCTTGGAAAGCTTGACATCTGGCTGCAATGGCACTCCAAGAGGTTTAGCATCAGCCACATTAAATCTGTCCAGCACTTTTTCGATGTACTTTTCTTGGGATAAGTGCAAAGTATGCTGCTGCTTATCCCTTTTTACTTGCATACCAAGTACTTAGTATATGCTCAGCTTCCCCAAGGTCTTTCATTGAGAATGCAGAGCTCAGCTACTGTTTTAGAGCATCTAGAATGCTCTTTTTCTTCCCAGCCAGCAGCATATCATCTACATACAACACAAGAATGATTATGCTGCCATCTTCATCCTTTTTAGTGTACAAACAATGGTTTGCATGGCTTCTTTTGAACCCTTGTTTGAGTATAAATGCATCAAACTTCTTATACCATTGTCTGGGGCCATGTTTCAGCCCATATAAACTCCTTTTTAGCTTGCATACCAGATGCTCTTTTCCAGGATTGGCATATCCTTCTGGCTGTTTCATGTACAGCTCTTCATCTAAATCACCATGCAAAAAGGCTGTATTAACATCCATTTGGAATAACTCCAAATCCAAGGCAGCTGTAAGAGCTGTAAGAGCAAATAACACACGTAATGTGGTCATTTTAACCACTGGAGAGAACACTTCTTGGAAATCAATGCCCTCTTTTTGGGCATATCCCTTGGCAACTAGCCTTGCCTTATACTTGGGGTTGCCATCAACAGTCTTGGTTTTGTATACCCACTCGTTGGGAATGGCCTTCCTTCCTTTGGGCAACTCAACCAAGTCCCAAGTATCATTTGCATGCAAGGCCTTCATCTCTTCTTACATGGCTAACTTCCTCTTTTTCTTGTGCTCACATAGCTTTGCCTCTTTATAAGTGAGGGGCTCATCCTCACCTCATAACATAATGTTATGTACAGAGGGGTCATATCTGTTCAAAGGTCTCCTAAGACGTGTATATCTTCTTACCCAACGATCCACATTCTTTGGCAATGGATCGTACATCAACTTCTTTATTGTTGATGGGCTTCTGTACATCATTTCCAGCCCTGTTTTCAGCATGAATAGGTGGGGAAGAGAACAAAAGGTATGGAAGAGAAGTTTGAAGATGTTGACATCATCAGGTGGAAGAAAGATGCAGAAGAAGAAAGTCCAACAATTCCAAAAGGAAATTAAGACTTCCTTTTCTCTTATATTTTCCAGATACTTTTCCTACTTTTATCCTCTACATCCAAAGACACGTCTACGAGAACATCTTGTATGAAGAAGATAGTCTAAAGCAGTGTTGTTAGCAACGTTTTAGCAACGTCCAAGGCAACGCGTTGCTAACGCGTTAGCAACATAGCAACGTTTTGACCTAGACGTTGCTAAAACGTTGCGAACGCAATTTTTTTGTTTTTTGTTTTTTTTAAAATATTTTGGTTATCTAAGATTCCTATAGGTAATATATGATGAAGTGCATCCTTTTACACATCTAAATAAATATACACAGATGTAAATTATGAATTAAAAGTAGACATGCGACATTTCGTATGTATATTACACATGCATATATACATACATATTACATACACACATATACATACATATTACATACATACATGCATACAACATGCATGCATTCATTCATCATGCATGCATGCATTCATCATGCATGCATAGATGTAGATACATGCATATTACATACATACATATAAGGAGATACATGTATATTACATACATACATACATGCATGCATATTTCTTATAAGTTATTACATAATACATATATACAAACCGACATATACAATATATTATAGGACAGAGTCCAGAGATGGACACATATAATATAGATTATTGAGTCTTGATTAGTCTCTACACAATTCAACATTCACAATCATTCATGGTGATGTCTGTACTTAGACAGATCAATCATCATAGAAGAGTACCCTTGGATTTGAAGGGCAAAGGCCAAGGATGCAACTTTTGTCCAAGCTTTGTGAGTGCATTAGAAGGAGAACATTGGAAATCCAAAATATGTGGCTATCTCAAGGTGACAAGGCCCATAAAGAAAAGCATACACAATTGAATCTCTATAGTGTACACTTTTATAGCTTTTTATGTCTTCCTCATTCTCCTAGGGTTTTTATTGCATTTATTGGACATTTTGAATAGGATTTTAAATAATTTATGATCCCTCCAAGGTAAAATATATTTTGGGTATTTTTGGACTTAAAAAAAAAATGCATGCAAAGCAACGCGTTGCGAACGTAGCAACGTTGCGAAGTTGCGGTTGCGAAGTTGCCAACCGTTCGCAACGCGTTGCGATGCAACTATGGTCTAAAGAAGAAGTAGTTTCTTATTTTGTATTATACTTGGTCATGTTTTAGTAGGTTTTGACAAAGAATTGCATAGAGAGAAAGAAAGGCAGCTTATATGTTTTAACTCATATGTGTATGAGTTATGTATAAGTTGAAGATTTTGAGCAGACAGCTACGTGTTCCCTCAAAGATTTCTTGGAGTGTCAAATTAGAGCTACTTGGTATATGACAAGTTGTAGAGTTTCTTCTTGACCTAACTCTTGAGGTAAAAGAGTATTTGTAGCAGGTGTTGGAGACTTGGAGTGAGGTTTTTGTTTGGAAAAGGTACCTCATATTCTGTATATTCAGTATATTCAGAAAATTCAGAGTTTTTTCATGATGAAAATTCAGGAAAATCAGTATTTTCAGAATTTAAGTGTTTTCAAAAAATTCAGAATTTTAGAATTTATAAGAAAATTTTTTAAATTTCAGTATTTTCAAAAAAATCAGTATTTTCAGAAAATTCAGTATTTTCAGAAAATTCAGAAATTTAAATATTTTGAGAAAATTCAGAAAATTCAGAAAATTCAGAAAATTCAGATTTTTGTGTTGTACTAGTCAGTTGAAGATTTCTATGATTGTCTAGATTTTTGGATACATGCTTGTATTCAAAAAGGTGTTCCATCAGATCCTATCACTTGATTGAGAAGTGGAGTTAGCCTAAAGAAAGTCAAGAAGATATTTTCACATTTCACCCGGGTAGAATATGAAGATATGAAGTATCAACTTGAAACTTTTGGAGTTCTCATGGTGAAAGTTTGTCCACTTATGTTTCAAGTAGGAGTTGCAGATTCTTAGGAAGGATTTGTTTAAAGAAAAGTTTTACAACTTTATGTGAGAAGCATGGACACTTAGAGACATTCAGGTAACAAATCAAACATTCAGCCATGAAGGTTTGATGAGAGCAGATTCTACACAGGTATTTTGTTGCAGAGATCTTGGATAGATCTTATATGATCTTGATAGATCTTGTATGATCTTGAGTATTTAGGATTTAGATGTCTATCCTTTTTTTGAAAAGTTCTTAACATTGAAAGAAGTAAGTCAAAGATTCAGATTCTATCAGATTTATGTTGCAAAGAAAAAGAAGAAGATACTTGTTATGTTGTAGAAGATTATGGATCCTAAAATTTTGTTTCAGATACAGGTATTGATTATTGAAGAGCAGATTTATTGAAAGAAGGAAGACGTTCCAGATTTCATAAAGTCTGATATAATTTGAAGAATTTTGGATACTAGTGTTAAATCATCCAGGGGGTGATGAAACTTGAAGACTTATTTTCAGCCATATGTAAAAGAATGCAGAGTCATGCCTACATGTGTATTCCTATAGGCTATATCAGGTATTCCTATATTTCCTTTGTTTTCTCTTTATATTCAAGCTTTGAAAGAAGAAGAAGACAGGAGAATGTCTGGAGAAAGTTCCTATTAGGTGTTCCTGTTCAGGAGAAAGTTCCAGAGTTCTATTGAAGAGAAACTTGATATTTCAGAGAGGTATGTTTCAGAGGTGCTCACATATATGTTTATACCAAATTCTGAAGGAAAGAGGTATGAAAGACTTACAAAGAGAACAAAGATGAAGACAAGATGACATCATAGATATGAAATTTTGATGAGACTCATAGGTTGAGTTGAGTTGAGTTGAGTACAGTCAGAGATGAACTAGTAGTGTTCATAATACACTAACTTGTGAGTTGTCAGTCACAAGTCCCAGGGTTCAGTTTCTGATTTTGTTTAGTGTATTTACATGACACAAAAGAAGTACATTGAGAAACCTTTTGTAAGGTAATGCAAATATGTGGATCCTAGTGTATGTTTACAGGTTTGAGAAGACTTATTTCAAGAGATAGCAGATTCAGAGTCAGTTCATGCTACATATGTTGTCAAGCATTGATTGCTTGATGTATACACTATTGGATATCTAGTTTGCATATTTTTTGAGGTATTATGGTTCATATTCAGCAAATTCAGATTTTTTTGGAGTTTGAAGAAATTCAAATTCAATTTTGAAGAAGACTTTTGAAGAAAAAGTTTGAAGGTCAATTCAGGAGTACATATGAATGAAGTTTCATATCCAGTTCAGTTTGTACCAATATGACATTGTAGGGGGGATTGTTGGAAAACAATGTCACATCAGTCCAAAATCCATTTAGGGCACAAACCCTAATTTTGGTACTTAGTCATTTTTGGCACAAAAATGGGTAAAATTTTTATGAGCTTATCTTGTAGAGCTTGAAGAGAGTTTTCCAATGGTATATGGCATTTAGTAATCAGAGATCAGATTTGGGAGAAAACCCTAACCCTAATTTTCTGCTGATTTAGGGTTTTGACCTCAAATGATAGCTCTTGGCATGAGGATCATAAAAATGTTGTCAGAACATTCATCAGGTAGTCAAAAGTGTTAAAGAGCAGATCAAGAAGCTATTTTTAAAGTTAGCTAAAAGCAACTTTAAAAATAAAGCAAACTCACTTTAAAATAGCGATTTAAGTTTAAAAAGCAACTTTTCTTTGAAAAAAATCGTCCAAGCTTAATTTTGATCGCTAGACACTTGTGAGGGCTATATAAGAAAGGCGTTGGGTCACTTTTAAGTCATCCTACACCAATTGCAATGCAAGCTTTGGTTCCTTGGTAGAGGTGGTGCTCTAGCACACATGGGGCAGCCATGGTGCACTCTAGGAGCATGTTGAGGAGAAGCTATGGAGTTCTTCTTGGAGAAGAGAGGTTAACATAAGATTTGCATCTTATGTTAAGAATTTAGGTACATATTCTCTTTATGCACACAGGTACTACTTGGAGTTTATGGAGGCAGTGGCATCCATATCAAGAGGAGTCCTATTCGGCATATCTAAGGAGAATCAGTACATGCATGCTACATGCATTCGGATGAGGTGTTAGAGAAGGTGTGTTCACATGAGTATGAGGATTTTTGGAAGCAACATGTTAGCATTGTATGCTAATTCTGTAAGTATGTGATCTTTCACACACACATAATATGATTTAGGGTCTTCCATAGCCTAAAATCAAATTAGGGGTTGCTTCCACATTGATCTTTCCTCTTTCTGTCACTCATATACACTCTTTTACAACCTATCAGGTCACACATCTCATACATATTCAGATTTTTGTTCCTACATCTGAATATTCTTGTAAGTTCTGTACATACACTCTTCCATCTATTTCTGTTCACATAGAGTGGTTGAGAGTTTTGCTCCCACATTGTAATTTGACATTTGTATATATGATAGTGTGAGTAAGCAGTGGCTTGTATAACACTTTACACATGTTGTCTAATCTCTCTCTATCTTTGTCTCATCATTTGTATGATTAAGTGTGGCATGTTCATGTTTTGTCAATATTGGAAGATTGCTGAAATCTGTCTTGTAGATCCTGGACTTATGGAACTATGGACATGTGGTATTAGTTATGGGCCTACTAAATTTCCAACAGTTTCTTGACTATTTTCTCTCCCTTTTCACATAAGTGACCCCATAGCACCTTGGGTGAAATCAAGATCGGATTGGAATACAACCCCCCACATGTGCATCTCAAGAGAGAAGCCCGTGATGTGCAACAAAAGTGCAAGGGAAAAAACCTCTCTTGGGATGTAGCTCTTGTGTGACAATAGGTATGGGGGACTAATCTTGATTGCTGAACCGATCTGGCTGAAGTAGATGGCTGAAGAGCAACGGGCTGTGGGAACATCTCCATGGCTATGGAGTCGATGAGATAGGTGATAGAGCGAAGGAGGTGAAATGTCTTAGGAAGAACTCTCTTCATGCATGCAAATCCAAGCAAATAGTTCAGACTACTTGGTAAATGAGAAAGAATGCTTTTTTAGGTTTCCTTTCTATCAAAATAGAAAGTTTTGAACCTCCTTAATTTTATTAACCTCCTCAAACAAAAATAGGTAGTCTTATAACCTCCTCGACGACCAAAATAGAAGCTTTTACAACCTCAACCAAAATCGAAGGTTTTAAACTGCCTGCTATTTTGCACAATCCAATACAGCAACTTCCAGCCATTTACTAATTTTGTGCTGAGAGAGAGAAGAGAGGTATTAAAGTTGATGACATGGCAAGTTAATTTAAAGAAACAAGCTGATGGCAGCCAGTTGTTTGCTTTCTATTCTAGATGGCTAGACAAAGAAAAGTTGCCCATGGCTGGCTTTGGATATGGTTTCTGCTGCCCAACATGGGGGAGGGAGGGTGACTGAGCTGCCTCTGGTGGCTTCTTGGCTGCTCTAAAAGCGAGGCTGGAGGCATGGGCTGCCTAGCAGGGTGCCTTAAGAGCTGCCCTCAAAGGGCTGCTATTGCTGCCATATGCTTCCTTCATCCATGATAAGAACAGCCACCTGTCTCGTTCGAGGGATATTTCTCAAACCCACCACACAGTTGCTCCCATTCTTCATGACATATCGGATTTGATAGAGCTTGAGCATATGAGCAACCCATGATATACAGCCCTCAAGTGCTTCAACCCCAAAATCCTAACATTCTTTCCTCAAGAATAGAGCACAAGAGGGGTTGGTCTCCTACAACCCTCTCTTCCTCTATCCAAACACCCTCATGGGCAGTCCGTGCCGTATCCTCTCTCCTTCTGCAATAAGGAGAGGTGTACAGCCATGACTTCCATCATGAGGATGATGGAGAAGCTTACCTGTATGTCAAACCACCAACGTGCATCTGCTCCCCTTGCTTCTCTTTCCTCTCTTCTGCTGGAAGTGTTCCATACCACAACCCTATGCAAGAGGGCAACAAGCATGTCAAGCTGAACCTTCCCGTCTCCATGAACTCTGTGGTGTTGTACATGTTACCTGGCCTCGTTCTTTGAACAAGGAGATGCTCTGATATCAATTTTTGCACCACTGATGCTTTCTCCCAAGTTCCTCCCGGCTAACAAGACAAAACACAAGCCACATCGACAAACATAAAAGAGCGGACATCAAACTCATCTCCCAGCCATGGAGCTGAACGGTCTCACCCTGAAGCCTAGAGTCTACAGCCTGGTAGGTGCTAACCCTCTCAAGGGCATGGTGTCCCGAATCCCATACCAGTATACTCACACCATGAGGGTGTGCAAGGGACTCCACGAAGGGTGAAGAGTTCAAGTGCCTCATACGAGCAATGAATAACAAATGAGCCCAAGTGCCTATTTGTAAACTCATTTAAGGAGGTGACCTACTTCACACTGGGTGGACACTCCACACTTGAACGAACAGTTTAACTGTGGTCGCCCGTCTAGATGCCCTTTGGATTTGGAGGCATGACACTACTGAATGAAAGCACCAAGGAGATGATATCATAATGTGGTGGCGTAGACCTATGGGTCATTAGACATCTGATGAAGGTATGCACTCAGTGCTGGATGTAAATAGCAGTGCATCAAATGATGCAAAGGTAGTGTAGATCTGACAGTACAAAAGTTTAAAGAGTCAATCTTACAAGGTGGCTCACCATGACTGGTATGAAAAGGGCCTGGAGGCAGTTCATAACACACGAATGGTCTGCATTGGCCATCTATAGACATCCTTGATATCTTTTATGTTCAGCACTCTAACTTGGCATCTTGCGTGACAAGTTAGAATGGTCTTAATAACTGATTGAAATCCCTGTAGATAGTCTGAAGCCCTTTGTAGCCAAGGCCAGTGGGTGTCTAGGTTGTTGCAGCTCAGTTCCACAATCAAGTAGTATGCCTCGAAAATGGGAAACTTGGTGCAATAGCTGTCCTTGTTTTAGCTCACATAACTGTCTTATCCCTTTTCCCCCTTTTCTGTTTAATGATTTTTTTTTTTGGTTTGTTTGTTTCTGCATTTTAGATCTTTGTGATTGTGAGTATGTAAATAAGATAAGCTGAAAGCTTACGACGTGTATGATGTATCCTTTCCTTACAGATAGAACAGTTGCTTCAATGCCATTGTATACCAATGTGAGCATGTATGAGTAACTTTGCATTGGAACTGTTCTTGAACTTCATAAATAGTTAAAAAAAAGAGAAACGTAATCACATAGATTTGTTATGGGCGACAAAACCATTTAAACTGTGTGCATAGATTTAGTGTATTAATTTTCACCTTTTGTTTTGGAATTTAGGTTCTTGATGGTCATAATGGGGTTTCTGCAGCAATGTTTGCCAAGGAAAATTTATTAAGGGATGTTATGAGTGCTCTTCCATCAAGTCTGGGAAGGGATGAATGGCTCGCAGCATTACCACGGGCATTAGTTGCAGGCTTTGTTAAAACTGACAAAGACTTTCAGGAAAAAGGTTTGTGTAGCTGGTTGGCCCGCAGAAGAAATACGAGATCTAGATGTTCTTACTGACTGTGTGGTGATTCATACTGCTTTTTAGGGCAAACATCAGGAACCACAGTCACATTTGTTGTGGTAGATCAGTGGACAGTTACTGTAGCTTCAGTGGGGGATTCTCGTTGTATTCTTGTTCCACATGGAGGAGATATTGCTACTTTGACTGTGGATCACAGGCTAGAGGACAATGAAGAGGAGTAAGATTGCCACTTCATGGTTTACTACCCTAAATATTTCTCTTGCTTTTGCGTTTCTTATTTTGTGCTAATGATTATGATGTTCCTGATTTCAGAAGAAACCGAGTGGTGAATAGTGGAGGTGAGGTTGGCCGACTGAGCATTGCTGGTGGGGCTGAGGTAAGTGCACCTTGTGATCAACCTCATTATGGACATCTGCTATTGATAAGCGTGATCAAGTTTTGTAGCTGTATAATTTTCTTAATTTGTTTGTTGTTGTTGTTGGGTTTTTTTTTTATAATTTTTTATAATTCCTTTTGTTTTTCTGAAACGTTCTTTTGAACTTTTTTTTTTTTTTTTTTGGGGTTGTTGTTGATGTTGAGGGATTATATGTCGATGTAGGAAGAGAACATAAGATGCTTGAAAGAGTGAGTGTTGTTATAATTGGAAGACTCATTACTTTTGGACTAGAAATATACAATGTTGGGATTTTGTATGGCTGTGAAGTGATTCCAAAAGTTTTATAGGTCTAGCGACGTATGAGGAAAGAGTGAGGATGTGTTTTTTATATATTTTATTTTGTAAATGGGCCATGTGTACACTAAAACTCAAAAGGCATCTTCAAGTCAAATCTTAGGGTGTTCTATAGGAAGCCCAAACCCTATTTTGAGATAGTTATGAGCATATATCATGAATAAAAAAGTAGAAAAAGCTCTTCCACTTATATATTGTACATACATTTACAAAGATAGTGCATTTCATTTAATAACTGCATTATATAGATGTACATTTGATGGTGTCTTTGTAGAACTTTCTTTGAAGCTCTTGAAACGAGCTATCACATGGAAGTTAATAAGATAGAAAAGGGGCCTTTATCCCCAACAACTTGTATTAGAGACAAATCCTACTATGACTTCTCTCCAAAAGTAAACTAGATAGACTTCTACTAAAGTAACAATCTAAGTTAAGTTGAACATTTTGTATTCTTTCCCTTTCCCTAGAAAGAGAATATGGATGAAAGAACCTACATCCATTCTTTATGTATGGATCTTCATATCCGCACACTCTAATAGAATCACCTATCATGAAGAGAGAAGATTTGTAGAGATAAAATCTCTTAAGTATACTCTCTTAGAACAAACCTTCTATGTGACAATTCTTTTTCTTTTGGAAGAACCAATCTTCCTTATGAGTCATGACACACATGTCCTAAAGAGAAGTCTTTTTTTATTTGTTTATTGAAAACACTCTTTATGGATGATGAGTCCTTTTCTCCTGCACATAGAAGAAGAGTTCCCAGAGGAAAGTTGTATCTACCGTCCCAATATCAGTGGATCCTCCTTTTAGTGCAAGTGTCACATCCTCACTAAACCAACTATGAATTCCTCATCCCAAAAAAATCCAACAAAATGGACATGAAAATTTGGATGCTTACAAATCCGAAATTGGATTCTTATAACTATGGACTCTTACGTTGGAATTTGGGGCCCCAGGGTCTTCCAATACTAAAAACCTTTGAGCATACACACTTAATTACACAAGATGATAAGTGAGAGATAGAAGGAAACTTTGAGACAAGAGTAAGTAATGTAAGCAAATTGCTTACTCACTAATGTAGATGACCAAATTACAAAATGGGAGTACTACTCAACTATATGATGGTGCACTCACTAGATGGAAGAATAGACAAGAAGATGATGATGTACAGAATTCAGATTATGCTGTTATATTCTGAGTAGGTGTGAAACAAATGAGCAACGAAGTGAATCTAACCTCTCAAGAAAGTGAAACAAATCTGAAAATCAGCAAGCCGTAATTCTGAGATTAGGGTTCAGAAACCCTAAAACAGAATATAGGATTAACTTACAAAAGATAGCTGCTCCAAACTTGTAGAAGACTCTTTGCTCCAAGAGAATAGTCTCTTCTTCACCTCTCCTTAGCCTCCAAAGCTTCATAACTCCAAAATTGACACTATGGCAGCATCAACTCAAGAAGTGACTCCTCCTTGATTGTCCAAAAGTGTTGTCAAGATGTCTCTTATATAGCTTTGGTGTCCATCAATAAAGCAAGGCGATAGTTTTAGCGAAAAAGCTGTTCGTAAATCAAAAAAGCTGCCATCGTAAATTTTTTTTTAAGTTTATCGCAAGATTCTGCTTTTTAAATTTCTATTGCTATTTTATTGGTGCTTTATTTTCTGATCGCTACTATTGGGTGCTTTTGCCATCTACTAAAACTACAACCTAGCTTTTTATGTTTTGTACATCAAGAACCTGAGAAATATGCATACTATCATTTTAGGGCAGAAACTAGGGTTTGAGTTTTCTCCTAATTCTGACCTCTGATAACAGAATGATGCATATCACTAGATAGCTCTCATGAAACTCTATCTATCTAGCCTAAAAAAGTTTTACTCAAAAATGTACAAAAAAATGGCTAAGTCCTAAGTTGGATTGCTAGAGATGGACCATATGTACATTGATTTCCAACAATCCCTCCTTCAATGTCATATTGGTACAAGCTTCAGTAACCTGCACATCTTCTCATGGCTATCTCTAGTCAATGCTTTGGTAAATATATCTCCAACATTCTCACTAGAAGGAACATAAAACAGCTCAATGTGCTTCTTTGTTATCTGTTCTCGAATATAGTGGTAGTGAACTTCTATATGTTTTGTCCTTGCATGATGCACTGGATTCTTTGCTATAGCTATTGCACTTTGGCTATCTGAAAATATCTAAATGGGTTCATGTACTATTACATTTAGATAACTGAAAATCTTTTGCAACCAAACTGACTCCAAAGTAGCTGTAAATGCTGCACGATATTCAGCTTCACATGATGAAGTTGCAATAGTGGGTTGTCTCTTTGAAAGCCATGAGATAAGACAATCTTCGAGATAAAAACAAAAACCACTAGTACTTCTTCTTGTGTCTCTATCTCCTGCCCAATCAGAATCTGCAAATCCTTTTAGTAACAAACGTGTAGATTTCGAAAATACCATAGCATAATTTGAAGTTCCCTTCAAATATCTGAAGATCCGTTTTACTGCTTTCCAATGTAACGTTGTCGGATTATGCATGAACCTTGATACTTGAGAAACTACAAACTGTATATTTGAACGTGTATTACAAAGATATATCAAGCACCCAACTGCTTGACAATATAAAGTAGCATCAAATGACTGCTATAATCATCAAACCTGTTTCAACTTTGACATAAAGAGTTGGAGCTGCATCTTAGTTATGGAAACCAATGGATAAAAGATGTGTGTATCTTTTCATACCATGCTCTAGGTGCCTGTTTTAATCAATACAAAGTTTTTATAAGCTTACACACTAAGTGTACTTTACCCGTTTCTTCAAAACCTTCTGGCTGTTGAACATATACATCTTCATGTAAATCTCCATTTAGAAAAGTAGTTTTTATGTCAAGTTGATATACTTTCCAAACAAAGTATGCTGCTAAAGCAAGTATTGACCTAATAACTGTCATCCTAGACGTAGGAGCAATAATCAATACCTTTTTGTTGTGCATATCCTTTGACAACTAATCTGGCTTTGTACCTATCAATAGTACCATCTGCTTTTCGTTTGATTTTGAAGATCCACTTTACACCTATAGCTTTCTTTTCCTCTGGTAACTCACATAGCTTCCAAGTTTGATTCTTATGAATAGAATCAATCTCTTCTTGCATAGCTTTTCTCCAAATAGGAATGTTAAATGCATCTTTAACACATGCAGGTTCATCTTCAATTGTTGTGAGTGCTAAAATATTATGAATCTCAAAGTCTTCAGCAAAACTTATATGATCTTTTTGTTGTTGTTGTTGTCTAGTCTGACTCCTTGTTCTTCCTGTAAAAGTCTTTATACCACTATCTTTCCATGTCTGATATAACCAAGTAGGTGTATCCTTAAATAGTGGTGATACTCTTTCTGACTCTTCAGTCTCCACTCGTTATGGAATTTGTCCTTTTGAGGTACTAGGACGTTCTGGAACTCTAGTACTTTCTTTCATTTCTGGAACTAAAGTCTCATGTGGAACTGATTCTGTAGAAGGTTGTGAAATTCCTCTTTCTTCAATTCTAGGAATTTTAGCTCCCTCCTGATATGGCTGAACATGTACATCCAAATTCCGTCTAAAAAATCCATAGTCATTTTCACTAATGAACTTTGGAATTTCTGCTTTTTTATCATATATCTTATTTTCAGCAATATATGCATTGCGAGAAAGGATAACTTCACATGTCTCTAGAACATAAAACCTGTAGGCTGTATCCTTTTCTTTCAACAGGATATCCTATAAAAACAGCTTTCCTTGCCTTTACATTTAGTTTGCCATGATCCTTTTTCTCAACATGAGCATAAGATAGTGACCCAAATACTCTAAAATAACTCACATTAAGTTTTCTACCATTGATGATGTACAGAATTCAGATTATGCTGTTATATTCTGAGAATGTGTGAAGCAAATGAGCAACGAAGTGAATCTAACCTCTCAAGAAAGTGCAACAAATCTGAAAATCGACAAACCTTAATTCTGAAATTAGGGTTCAGAAACCCTAAAACAGAATATAGGATTAACTTACAAAAGATAGCTACTCCAAACTTGTAGAAGACTCCTTGCTCCAAGAGAATAGTCTCTTCTTCACCTCTTCTTAGCCTTTAAAGCTTCAAAACTCCAAAATTGACACTATGGCAGCATCAACTCAAGAAGTGACTCCTCCTTGATTGTCCAAAAGTGTTGCCAAGATGTCTCTAATATAGCTTTGGTGTCCATCAATAAAGCAGGGCGATAGTTTTAGCGAAAAAGCTGTTCGTAAATCAAAAAAGTTGCCATCGTAAATTTTTTTAAAGTTTATCGCAAGATTTTGCTTTTTAAACTTCTATCGCTATTTTATTGGTGCTTTATTTTCTGATCACTACTATTGGGTGCTTTTGCCATCTACTAAAACTACAACCCAGCTTTTTATGTTTTGTACATCAAGAACCTGAGAAATATGCATACTATCATTTTAGGGCAGAAACTAGGGTTTGAGTTTTCTCCTAATTCTGACCTCTGATGACAGAATGATGCATATCATTAGATAGCTCCTAAGTTGGATTGTTGGAGATGGACCATATGTACATTGATTTCCAACATCTTATGAATCCCGTTTACTCTTGAACCCAATTAACTTGGTTTAGCTGATCACTTAATCATTGGATATCCTTATAAACTTAAATTGTATAGTCTTAGGTATCAAAATCAAATCTAGGTACTTCATTCGATTCCCTTTATATCCTTGAATTGTTAATTCCTTGATCCATACTCCAAACTCTCTTTTTCCTTGGGATCTTTGCTATAAGTCATAGAGCTGGTGCCTATGCCTCGATAATCACTTGTTAAACTATAAGCACTTGTGGATGCTTCCTTATGATACCCATCTCAGGGATCCCATGCACTTGGTTTTCTAAATGGTCAAGTAGTGTATACTTCACCATTTTAGTCTAGTGATAAATTGGATTAAGCTGTGATATCCCAGGGTATCATGTATACTACTATGAGATTCTCTTGAATGCCAGAATCCTTCATTAGCATGGTCTCTTCATAGACTCATGCCATAGTTGTAACTTCTTATAAAACTATGATAATCTTCTTTATTTGTGACTTCGATCTTGAAAGTCATAAGATGTAACTTCTATTGAAGCTAAGCTAACATGTGTATCTAGATCCTAGCTCTTGTCTTCTTTTATTCCACTTTGTATCTTTGCAAATCTTTAAGTTTCATAAAACTTGTAAATTTTATACCTTGATGTGATCCTTGGTCTTATCATTATATATCTTGTCCTTTTTAACTAGCTTACGACAATTGATATGTTGAGATTCTTCCCAATCCATATACCTAATCAATCAATTGAACCAATGAATTTCGCAATTCCTATGTTTATGTATGTAGTATACTTCTTCATACTAAATGACACACATAAGTGTCCCTACGCCATTATGGTGCATCTATGTGAACGGAGACAACAAAAACAACAATAGAACTAAACTTTTGCACGTGCACGCACACCTACCCATGTCCATCCGCTCTCTTGACACACGTGCGTTCCCCCAAAAAATACATCCAATCGGAGTTCAAGCTGGGTGTTGTTCGCCTCCTTGTCAAGACACAACAATCCATGTGATTCCCTTATGGGCGAACCCCTATGCAAGAAGTATATGTGCTTATAATTTTCACAATATAATTTAAGTGAGAAAACTTAATCTAAGCTACAAGCGGAGGCTTTTCCTAGACTGTGCCAGTAAATTACAGAGAATGGATGAAGCTATAAAGTGGAAACACACTCCCATGCGGCATTTGCAAGTGGTTTCCTGCCAAAACATTGTCGACAAGGTCGCAAGATCCATGTCCAAACCTGTTGAAATATAGAAGCTGAGCACTGTTTTCTTGTGCAAAATAGTAAAAAACTGTCAAAACATGGCAGTCGAGCATTGTTTCTTCATGCACAACGGACTGAAAAGAGAGGCACGCATCCAAAATTGATTGGGTACTAGGCAGTCACTGCTTGTAAACATGTGCGGGAGTTGCCACTATGGAAACTTCCAAAAGGACTTTGGAGATAGTTTTTTAACTTTGAAGCTATAGACATAAAGTACAAGCTCCAAGCAACATAAGGAACAAAAACCAAAGAAATCTGACAATTGTTGCTACCTTAAGCAACGGGTAGAAAATCCCTTTTCCTTTGTTTTGCATTATTCTAAAAGATGCATTCTTTGAAGCATTTGTTCCCTTCTTTTGAAATTTGGCCTCCTCTTCTCTATTTCTTTCATGCTCTTGCTTCCATTCTTGCTTCTTGTCCCTTCTGCTTTCCTGTTCACCCCTCTTCTTAACTCCTCTCCATCTTCTTCTTTTGTCTCTTGTATGCTTCTTCTCATCTTCACATGAAAGCTATATTGAGTAAATCATAGAAGAGATGGATATCAACATGAGCACACACTCTCTTCAATCCTCTTTCTCTCTTTACTCTCACCAATGTCACATGCGCCGACTCGCTAAAGATGAGGAGGAGAACTCTCTCCTTCCTTTGTCCCCTTTCGTCCCCACTTTTCTTTCATTGCTTCTGCTTCGGCTTCTTGATGAAGATATAGATGAGAAGCGGGATGAGCTGTAGAAGAAATATAGGCATGAGCGGAAAGATGGATATGCTTCGCTTTTCCTCAACTCTTCTTCTTTCCTCCTTTCTTATGATCTCTCACTCCCTCTCTCTCTCATAGAAGGAGAGCCCAAAGCATATGGGTACAAGGAGAAGGTCGGGTGGGCTATGATTGGGATGGAGAGGAAGATAGGATTGGCTACAGCTCAAGGCTGCATAGAGGCCACAAATCCCACATGCACTGGAAGAATTGTTTTGGAGACCTAAATAAGGTGCATAGCTGCATTGTTCCTCTCAAAACGGGATGGTGGAGAGATAATATGCTCTCTTCTCCTCTCTCCCTTGTGCATGTGTGTGGGGGAGGAGAGAGAATTGTTGAAGCTTCTCTCTCTAGCTCCACGATTTCAATGTGTGCACAATTGTTGTAGGAGTCTAGAAATATGCCCATGGTTGCATGGGCTTTGATAACATTTTTTTGAAGAATAAAACTTAGGGATGAAGAGCAATGCGAATTTCGCATGAGAACATGATCAACAAAGAGATAAGACACACAAATGTGCAAATCGGGGCTGCCTCCCCACCTTTGCAACCAATACATATACTCATATGACTAGTGGATGGAGAACTACCTCCAATCCTCCTTTCCCACTTACCACTCTAACCAAAGGAGCGGTCTAGGATGAGATCCATCCTAGACTCTCATCCCCATCCCTAGGCTGTTAGACCTTAGTTTGTAACATCAAATATGCTTTGAGGTCTCACATATAGAAAGCATGCGCCTAGGTCCGAAAAATGCGGATATCCCCAACGTTTGAATGGCCATGAGACTCGGGAAAACACTATGATAGGAATGTCAGTGACATACAAAAACCATATTAAAATGATAGAGTGACGAATCAATGAATGTCATGCGTAAAGCCATATCAAAAGACTGAAGTGATGACTATCTAATATCAGTGGTCACATTTTGTATAATGTGAAATCTTACAACACTAAAATCTAAGATGACTTTCCAATGTCATCTATGGAGTCATCCTCTATCGGCTCATCATGAAACTATTTGAGTATGTGCCCAAAATGAGCAACTTTTGGTCCCAAAACATCTCCACTAGAAGATGAGGCTGATGCCTCACCTAAAATCTTATGCCTTCTCTCTAGAGGTCTTGCCATAAGCGTTGGAGCTTTCACCATGCCTTCTACGACCTCCTCCACCTGGCCTCAAAGAATTCTTTTGTGGAAGATTAATAGATAGTAATGACGGATCATCTACACACGAGATTTTCATAAAACAATGTATTAGAATATATCCTCTACAGAAAAAAATATATCATTTTGATTCATCATTTATAAAATTATATACTATAATTTATACTTATGCGAGGTATGACTTCAAGTGCGGCTACGAGTCTAACATCTATATCTATCAGACTTCATCACAAGCATGGCGAGGATCTCTTATCTACTCGAGGATTCGAGGGATATCTTTGACATGATTGATATCAACAATAAAGGAAGACCATATAGTTGGTATAGGTTCTCTACAAACAGTCTAGCCAATTCTTGTAAGCAAGGGAACCTTGACAAATACAATTATATACACCAAAAGAGAAATCATGCACAAGAGAGATATAGGTCGAAAATAGTAATGACCCCAATTAACTACAAGTACTATAAGTGAATGTGGTTAAATAGCTCTTTTTGAGCTCTTTCATAATCTGCAATAAAAAAACCTCCTCATGTTTGACCATTTCTGACCGATGTTGAGCAGCCCAAAACCTTGATTTAACTTGAATATATCTGAATCTTTCTCTGCATATTGAGCTTCATTGTGGAAAGTTTGAGATTCAATTTCTTTGTGTGTTGCTCAAATTTGTCTCTAGGTAATGCTTTGGTAAAGATGTCCGCAACATTATCTTTCAATAATCCTTTCTCCAATGTAGTGGTAATCAACTTCAGTATGCTTTGTTTTGGAATGGAACACTGGATTCTTAGCCACTGCAATCACACTTTGACTATCTGTGAATATACGTGAGGTAGAGAATCTTTGTACCGCATGTCTTGCAAAAGTGTTTATATCCAAATACATTCGATAGATCCTGTACATGCTGCTGTATACTTTGCTTCACATGTTGATGTAGCCAGCGTGTATATATATGTGTGTGTGTATACACACACACACACACACACACACACACACACACACACACACACACACACACACACACACACACACACACACACGTATGTATGTATGTATGTATGTATGTATGTATGTATGTATGTGTGTGTGTGTGTGTGTGTGTTGGGGTGGTTATGCTGATGCTAAGTAATTATTTGTACTTTTCCCAAGGATTTTGAAAATGGTTTTGTTAATCGATATCACTCCTTTTGTAGTAGCAGTTTTATGTATTTACTTGGATTTCATGGGCTTGTCTACATACTCATAAATTTTATAATTCAATCAATTTTGTTCCTTGATAGATTGGCCCGTTAAGGTGTTGGCCTGGAGGTCTTTGTTTATCCAGGTCTATTGGTGATGTTGATGTGGGGGAGTTCATTGTGCCAATACCTCATGTAAAGCAAATCAAGGTATATTTCCTGACTCTGAATATCATCACCTTGCTGGACTCTTCTGTTGAGAGGATGTTTCTTAGCATATCATTTTTCTGTATAGTTATGCAAAACAGGTGGTAGGTTAATTATTGCCTCTGATGGTGTTTGGGATGCTTTGAGCAATGAGAAGGCTGACAGTTGTTGCAGAGGATTGACTGCAGATCTTGCAGCACGGCAGATTGTGAAGGTTAGATTAATCCTTATTGGCTACAAGTGCATCTAAATTACAGTTCTCCATATAGAAAAAATTAAACCTTTATTGAATGTTATTTCAGGAATCTCTAAGGTTTCGTGGCTTACGTGATGATACAACTTGTGTGGTGGTAGATTTGTTGCCACCAGAGAATTATGTCCCATTCACTTCACCACCACCTGCCAAAAAGAAAGGGAAATTTAAGTCATGGCTCTTTGGATGGAGATCAAAAGAGTCAACAGCTGTGGTAGCAAATAAACCAGGAGAAGCAGGCACTGTTGAGGAGCTTTTTGAAGAGGGTTCAGCAAGGCTTGCTGAACGGTGAGTAACATCTGAAGACTTAAAATTATCTGCTTTCTTTGCACAAATCTTAGGTCCTAGGATACCTAATTGATTTCCTTGGCTTCTGTGCAGTCTTGGTTCGGATTTGTCATCAGGTGTATTCAACTGTGCAATTTGCCAAATTCATATCACTCTTGCTGATGGGATATCTGTTCATGCGGGGTCAATTTTTTCCATGACCAACCGTACATTGGAAGGGCCTTTTCTATGCTCTTCGTGCAAACTGAAGAAGGATGCAATGGAGGGTATCCAGCATGCGAGGGATATCACAGTGATGTGAAATGGAGATTGATGCAATCATTTCAAGTGTTCCATGGTCTTTCACATCTTACACACCCCTTCAATCCATGCTTTTACATCAGAGCACCCCTTTATAAGAGATGTACAGCTTGAGGTGTGAGGATGACATATGGCTTGCAGGTCAATTTTGAAGATTGATGTTGTTTGTCCTCTGGCAGTTCACCAGCTGATTATCTCACTTCTTTGGCAGATTCTTTTCTTTTTGTCCTGGAAGGATTCCTATTATTTTCACAACTAAGTTTCCATAAGAGCTGCGCATGCCATTTGCTGCGCTGAGGGATGTATTCTTTGCCTGCAATGAAGCTTGAGGGAGAGCGTATGTGCTTATACTCTTAAGGGGTGGTAATGGAAGCCCCTAGTATAGGTAGACTCTTCGCAATACAGACTGGGAAGGATTTTGTACATTATTCCCTTTGTATCGTGTTAGCTGTTCTGTGGGCCTTGACTAAAGTTTAGAGGGCTAAAAAATCAATAATGTTTCAAGTGATTGTTTTTTTAGTTCTTCAAAACAAAAGTGCTATGTTGCCCAGAATTCTGGCAAGAAATTTTCCTTATGATGTGCAATGTTCATTCAAGTTTTAAAGGATTCTAAACAGGAAATATTTGTTTGTGATAAATTAAAAAGAGCTTGTAGCTCCGCTGATCGATGGAAACCTTAACCATGCCCCTTTTTTTCCTTCTTACGATCTAACATCCTCACAGGTTTTTTTACTATTTAGTCTCAGTTTTTTTTTGGCCTCGAGAAGCCATTAATTTATTGTTTCACATCTCTAACACGCACACATATCATCAAATCATTTTAAACTTGAATATTTTAGCTTCCATTTCTCTTATGAACTCAATTGTTCTCTTTCAAGTGCATGTTATTGTTATGGGAGCGATTTGTGTGCATAAAATGAACTTTTCTGAATGTGAAGGGGAATGCTGATGTGCTTCAGAAGCAAAACAAGGCACAACATAGAAACATCAAGAAGGAAACAAAACGATGAATGATCTGCATGCCACATTTAAATTTGGATGCTGTCGATGACATGGAGTTAATCTAACAGTCAACATATGATGGTATAGTGGATATGGCTCTTACCCAACCGCAATCAAAATGCTGACAAAAACATGCTTTGAAACATGAGAACAAAGGTGTAGACAAACGTTTTTGGTATGGATGCCATGGGTTCAAGAAAACAGAACCGGAAATAAAAACTATTACTTATATATCAGGATAGGATTTATATACTTGAAGATAGTTTTAAAACATAATTACCGAATTAAACACAACTGACGTTTTAGTATATGGTATTACGTCAACTCTTATCATTCTTTTTACGGGTATGATATTAAGAGGAAGATTGTAAACATTAAAATAGTGAAAAGATCCTTACAAACGGCAACGCTGAACATAAATGCGTATTCTTACTAGCTCTTTGGACAGCTCCCAAAATCTATCCAGTCGCTTAATTTGTTTATGCAGTTCCCCCATCCTTTGTATTCTTGTTGTGAGGTTTCAGTTCACTGTTACGCTGCACAAGGATACAACCTAATATATATCGAAGGATTGGCATACACAATAGATCGAATGACAGACAGTTTTTAAGATGGAAACAACCCAAATGAATGGTACAAGCATGAGACACAAACTGGCCAGGCATGCATGCAAACATATATTGATAAATATACACGTATACATTGATTTATTCATGTAGTCATTACACATGCATACACATACATACATACATACCTCTACACATGCATGCATACGTACGTACGTAAATACATGCATACATACGTACGTAAATACATACATATGTTCGTACGTAAATACATACATACATACGTATGTACATACATACGTACGTACGTACGTACGCACGTACATACATGTGTACATACGTACATTAATAAATATACACATACATTGATTTATTCATGCATACATTATACATGCACACATATACAAACAAACAAACATACATACATATGTACGTACATTAGTACATACATACATATGTACGTACGTAAGTACATACATACATATAGACATGTACATAGACATGTAAATACATATATATGTACATACATATGTACATACGTATGTACTTACATGCATACACATACATATGTATGTATGTACATATATACTTCTGTACATAGTATATATGTACATAAATATGTACATACATAGAGCTAGTGTGGCTATGAAGAGTTTGTCAAGAAGACCCATAGTCAAGAGTCCATGAGAAGACATGGAGAACGGATGCTTTAGAAATGATCTCAATTTTTTGTTTTGGAACCATTTTGACCCTTGCATATTGCACCTACAAAAAACAGTTTAGCTTGCAAAACTATAAATTATGCTCTGTTTGACATCTCCCAAATATTTCAGATCTAGAATTTCAAGCGATTTCATACATTGTGAAAATGTGTCTTTTTGAGATCAAACTTTCAAGTCACAATGTGACAGTGTTCAAGCAAAGGTACTGCTTCTAGTATTTTCTTACTAATGTAAATTGTTGCAAAAGCAATAAATATTTATGGAACGAGTCAATTTCGGAGTGATAAGTTGGAAAATAATAACTTTCATTCTTGGAGTTTCAGAATGAAAAATTTCTTGATGGGAAAAGAGTATTGGAAGTACATCAAAGGAGAATGAAAACCCTCTGCAATTACGAGAGAGGAATCAGACTGCAAGTGAGTTAAGAGCATTTGAAGGGTGGAATCAAGGAGCATGAAAGGTAATGTATTGGCTATCTGTCAGCATATAAGATAGCATGATTGGGCACATATAGGATGCCAAAACCTTGAAAGAGGCTTGGAATAGTTTTGTCACAATGTATGAGACCAATACAAAGGCACAAAAATTGCAACTCAAGAATGCGTTGCATACACTAGACAAAAAGAGCATGTTGGTAAGTGACTATACATAAAAAACATATGTGAGTCACTTGTATCTATTGGAGTCAATGTAGATGATGATGATAATGTTGAATTTGAAGCATGGTTTAGGAGCTCCATATAGTAGCTCATAACTTATATTTAGACTAGGGAGAATATCCCAAATTTTGTTGATATTGTGTCGATGTTGATAATTGAAGAAAATAAACTTGATGAAGACGCAAACTCCAAAGGAATCTAGTTTTGAGGAGGTATTATACTTTTTTAAAGGAAGAGGTGGAGGTAGAGGCTTCGAAAGTGGAAGAGGAAACAATAACCAAGACCAAGATCAACAACATACTAATGCAAGAGGTAGAGGAAATTTTCGAGGAAGGGGGACCCAAAGAGGCCACATAAATATCTAAAGTAATGATTTAGGTAATGATAGTAAGGGATATTGTAATTATGGTAAACTTGATCATTTTGAACGTGATTATAAGTTGAAGAATCAAAACAATAGAAACAAACAAAAAAACTATGCATCCACAAGTGCATATAATTTGGAAAAGCTGTTCATGGTCCAATATCATATGGTGTACACAATGTCTAATGATGTTTCAAAATCCAATGGTAATGTTCGGTATGTTGATTCAAGTGCTATGACTAGCTTTGGAGAATGGTTTAGTAGCAAAATTGCCAGCGCTTGGATTTTTTGAAATACGGGATGATACATCATATCCTATCAAGCATATAGGAAACATAACAATGCTCATGGAGGATCGGAAGGTAGAACATATTGCTGATGTATTATATATTCCTAATATAACAAAGAACTTAGTTTCTATTAGACAAATAGAAGACTAGGAATTACAAGTTAGGTTCAATTCTGATGGTTTATATGTAGAAGGGTACAAGAAGAATTGAAGGTTGGTATCCAAAGGGAACAAAGTGGGCAGGATTTTTACCTTGAATGTGAAAGTTCCTAAAATTTATACATCCATTTTTTTAAAGGTGAGGGTGTTATTGCCGACATAGATGTAAGGCACTAATGAATTGGACATGAAAATTTACAGAGGTTGAAGAATGGAAGGTTGATCACCAAAGGGAACAAAGGTTGATCTAATTGTTTAAATGTAGAAGAGTACAAGAAGAATGGAAGGTTGATCGCTAAAGGGAACAAAGTGGGTAGGGTGTTTACTGTGAATGTGAAAGTTCCCAAAATGAATTCAACCATGTCTGCAAAAGGTTTAGGTGTTATTGCCAACATAGAGATATGGCACAAATGAATTGAACATGCAAATTTGCAGAGGCTAAAGTTGATATATTCTAAGGAGCTTGTCAATGGAGTACTAAATTTAAAGTTGCAGAGATGCAAAAGGTATGAAAAGCATGATAATTGTGTAAACAATCAAGATCATCGTTTCCACATGACAAGCATGCTAGTGAGAATGTAGTAGAGATAGTACATATGGATGTTTGGGGTCTTGCAAAGACCACATCCATGGGAGGTCACAAGTTTCATACACTAAAAGTATGGGTATAATTCATGAAGGAGAAGAGTAAGTGTTTATTCACTTTTAAAATTTCAAGGCTATTGTGGAAATGTAAAAAAGTATATTCAAACATTAAGATCCAATGAAGGAGGCAAATACATGTCAAATGAATTCAATAGCTTTCAAAAAACTGATGGAATTCAAAGGAAATTTACATGCAAATACACACCACAACAGAATGGAATTGCTGACCACAAAAATAGACATATTGGAGAAATAGCAAGAGCCTTGATGACTTAGAAAATATGCCTCATTGTTATTGGGAAGAAGCTATGCACACTACTATATACATCACAAATAGAACTTCGATTTCTAGTCTACATCAACTTACACTTGAAGAGAAGGTTACAAGTAAAAATCTAAACTTATCACATATGAAAGTATAAGACTATATTGCATATGTACATGCCCCAGATGATTTGAGGATGAAAACTGATCCAAAAGCAAAAAAACGTATCTTCATTGGGTGATGAAGTTGCAAGCTTTTATGCTGATGCAAAGGACTTAATGTTGACTCAAATGACAAAGGAAATGCTAAAATAAGAAGTGCAAAATCTCAAATTTTGAGTGGACTAGATGTGTCACCTAACAATAGTTCCAAATCAAATATGTGGAGTGGAAGATTGGGTGGGTATTTCAATCCATCAGTTCATCAACTACATCCAAGAAAGACAAAGAAAAAATTTCGATGGGTAATAAAACATCTACAGGTTTTGAAGACATTGATGGAGAATCAAGCTATTTAGAAAAGAGCCTTGGTGAGGAACTTGGATTTCTCTTTGCGAAGACTTTAGGAGTAAGAAAGGTAGATGTAGATGAAACAAAAAGATGAAGTGACTCTGGACCAAGAAGATCTAGAGGTTGTGGAATTCTATGTAGCAATTAACATGTGATAGATACATGGATCATCATTATGCTTACATGAATAAGGTGATACACAATGCTGGACCTTCTTCTTTTGAAGATGCAATTGGAAACACAGATTAGGAGAAAGCTATGGATGAAGAGATGGTTGCACTTTACAAGAACGAAACAGTTCCATTGTTACAAGGAAAGAAACTCATAAGCTGAAAGTGGGTTTACAAGGTAAAGCATAATGTTGATGGTAGCATAAGTAGGTATAAAGCATGATTGGTAGAAAAAGGATTTGCAGAGACTTATGGCATTGACTTTGAGGAAAATTTCAGCCTTGTAGCTAAAATGGCTACTATTAGAGAACTTCTTTCAATGACTACAACAAAAGGATGGATTCTTCATCATATGGATTTGAAGAATGCTTTCTTTCATGATGAGTTGCAAGAAGAAGTATACATGGACGAGCCACAAGGATATGGGGCTTCAAAGCATACTGTATATGTTTGTAGGTAAAAAAAGGCTTTGCAACACACAATGAGTACATTTGTCTTGTTCTTAAATTTGTAATCTTTTATCTTAATCAAGGCATATAGAAATTTTAGTGCAACATGTCTTTCTCTTTCTTCTCTACTCTTTCCTCTCCCACAAACATTCAAGCCTCTTTAACTAAATAATTCTACCAATATAATTTGGCACAATTGGTTGCAGCGTAAGCATAGGGGAAAAAGGCCAATCACAATTCTCAAGTGAAGAAGAAGGAACTACAAAAGGTTTTGAGAGTGCAAATTGAAGAGAGAAATTTTCTTTCTCCTTGGAATTGAACTTAAGATCATGACCGCAACCTAGCCATAAACTTCATTTAGAAACCTTAATATACCAATTTAAAATAGAATTCCCCTCCTTTAGAGGTTTATCACATGAAGACCTTGATAATCATGTTAGGAGGTTTTTAGCCTTATGTAAAACAAGGTGGCTAATGGGGAGGGAAGATGTTTTTTCATACTCTTCTTGAAAACATTGGAAGGCTTGGAAGATAAATGGTTTTGTCAATTTGTCGACAACCATTTCGATACCTAGGACCTAATGAAGGGTGCCCAAGGAAACACCACACAAACATTATTCAATAAATGGAGAGCTTAAGATTGAGTGTTGGGGAGACTTTCTTGAGCTTTTCACTAGAGCCAAAGCCTTATAGCTACATTATTAGACCCTCCCCATGACTATTTTGTCAAAAAAGTGGCTTGGTAAGCCACTTCTAGTAGCCATCCAATGCAAGATAAAGGAATTTCTACTCCCTATGACAACCATTGATGAGTTCATCCACAACAAAAAGGTTGGAGGAAATTTGATAGCAATATGGAGTTAGGTATTCTAGCCTCCCATACTCCATGGAACCTAAGGACTCAATAGCATAATCTAGCAAGGATCTTGAGAATCTAAGGAGGAATAAACCACAGAAGGAAGAAGATTTTAGTAGCACAAGTAAGGCACAAAATTGAAGCCTTAAGACTCCAAAAGGAAGATCCAGGCCCAAGCACAAGAAATGGGAGAGCTCCATCAAGAGATACAAGAACTTCATGCAGAAAGTGAAGTCAAGAGTTCACCATTGTGCACAATGCGCAACAAACAAGGATATGTGGTAAGTGAATGCCCCTTTTTGAATGTAATGTATCAATTATGCAAGAAGACTGACCATGAATGTTAGGAGTGCCACTCATGAGGAATTCCATCACAAGCATATTGGGGACAATGAAGAGCCCAAACAAGGCCTTTGCAACCACTAAATGTAATGGCTTTGGCTCCAACTCAAGGTTATAATCACAAACCAATCCTAGGGCCAACTTTGGAAATGGGCAAAGGAGAGAAATTATCTATTTTAGGTATGGAGAGTGTGGGCATTAACAAAGCAAATGTTCTCTGTCAGAGGGTTCTCTTGTATGTAGAAATTCCCCAAAAACCAGAGATCATTATACCATGTGTTGCCTGAAAATTTAAGCATCCAGATCAAGGCCACACATACATAGGATCTTGATGGCCATTGAAGATGTTGCAAATGAAACCATTATGCCATCTCCAATTGTTAGAGTAGTACATTTAGAGAAAATTGAATCTATGGCTATGTAGACAAGGAGAAGCGAAAGCTATCTCCGGAAGAACCTAGTCAAGATCCCACTATGCATGGACTGATCAAGGAAAAAGAGACAGTTAGAGGTAGGCCTACTCCCAATGAATATATCCAATCAAAAGAAGATCTTACAAAACTTAAACAAAGTAATTGGACAAGCGTATAGTAGGGCCCAAAAAGAGCTTGAGGAATTGCACATTGCCTTGGCCCCTCTGGAATTAGATGCTTCAAGACTATTGAAATCAATAAAGAAGGAGGTTAGTACTTTTGATCTATTAAATATGGATGCAACACTTGGGTCAAAAGTTTCAAAAATCATAGGTGAATTGTCTACATCCACATTAGTTGCAAAGACTAATACTCTGTGTGAAGGAAGAGTGGTAGGGGAAACCCCCTTTACTGATTATAAGAGCCCAGGACTCACTTTGTCATTCTAGCACAATGATGAGAACCAATATGAGGAGTTCTACCTCGTAAGTGTCAATTTGTAGAGACCTCAAGGTGGTATGATGACCATGATCAATGGCAATGCACAAGTGCATGAGTGAGAAGCACGTTAGCATGCACACACATATACACATGTGCATACAAGCAAGAGAAAGAGAGAGAACAATGGAATCCTTTATTGCACCACTTTCAAGATACAAAGTCTACTCATACAAGATCAATTCCCAAAAATTCTAGCCTCTAGAATGAGATCTCTAGCTCTTTTTATAGTTTCTAGACTGGCTTTGGATTAGTTCAAACCTACTATCTAGCCTACTTAAAAGTTAGGTTTCTAAGCTCATTTGAAGGCTCAAACAGGCTCGAAAAATTAAGAAATTTGATACAAAGGTTTTTCTAATGCTAGTCAAACTTGAGGACTCCTTGGCTTGAACAAAATAGAGTTTAATCTACCAAAAAAAAAAATGAAGTGTAGTGATTAAAAATCACTTTATGTTGTATGCATAATCTAGAAAAATGATTAGGCATATTTGCAAGGTCTCCGTTGACTTCCTTGTCTGCTTGGTCCTCTTGGCCTTCTCTTTGAATCTCTTGTCTCTGGCTTCCTTGCCTCATGCTCCCTCGATGACTTATCCTGCCTTGACCACTAACACTCCCCCTCTCTCGCATCTATCATCCTTGACAGACCCTTGTTGTGGAGGGCATTTTGTGTAATATTGGAATACATGAACAAGCAATTGATGCTCCTTGAGTTTGAGTCCTCATGCTAAGTCAATCATTAGTCGATCCCAATCCACATGGCCTAGAACATCCAAATGTGGCATACATAGGTATTCAACATACAAGGCTTGTTCTACCACAAAGAAGTGTAATAATTAGGTGGGCCTTGCAAGGAATATTTTTGAGTGGTATTCCTAGAATCCGATGGAGAACATCTCTTCAAATGTTTGTTAGTAAGAGACATGTAAATATTTTATGCATGCGTGCCATGCATAGATAGTGTTCACATAAGGTGTGGTGCTCATATTGTATACCAAATCGAAATTATGTTTCGTTGAAACCTCGTGCTGAGATGTACGGAGCCTTGACATTGCAAAATGTTTTGCAAACCACATGAGCTCAAAGATTTTCATACACATCTTAGCAGTGACATCAGGCATATTCTTCAACCTGGATTCCAATGGCAAATGGTCGACACCTTGTAGGCCACTATAGGAGGTTTGGAGGGTGGAGTAAAATAAGGGTAATTTAACCATTCTGAACACTCGGGATTGTTCCCGACCTTCAGTGCAAATGTTGTCCATGGACCTCTTTGAGGTACCGAACCATAACATGGGTTATATTTGATATGCAATGGTGCAATGGACCATGTTTGCATCATCTCTGGATAAATTTATAGCAAATGTGTTCACCAATTTGGTTGGAATATAGTGCTTGTTTGAGACCTCTCTAGGATGTTGCCTGGTTGAAATTGTGTGGTGAACATGGGTTTTTTGCCTACCACATGCTCGATCTTTGCATTGTAATTGGCCAACAACACAAAGTAGGGCATATACTGCAATTTGGAGGTGGAGATCAGGCATCAGTGGGACAAGTTTTGAAAGTATTATGTCTTGATGACTTTTTCTTCAAGGTTGGACATTGATTGGATTTGAATGGTCATGCAATCATATGAGTACACCCGATCTCTTCTACGTGTTTTAGCCACCAGGGTATGGGTGCTTCATATGTTTCTTAGCCCTCTTCAATGATGAGACCTCTTGGTATCAGTTGACGTTCATACAAGTCTTCAAACATTTCTTCTAGTGGGATCTCCACTAACTCTTTAGGTTCAAGCACCTCTTGTGGTGATGGTGGCCTTTCATATTGTAAGAGCTTAGTTTGTAATTCGTCTGTCTACTTCTATAAGGCTTCAATCTCTTGTGGAGCCACACCATTTAGAATAGCCTTTGGAACCTATGTGCTGGTAGATGATTGTTGACTTCATAGTTGGTTGAGCCCTTCTTGCAAATGATCATATGAGTCAAGAAAGTTGGCATTTGCTCTAGGAGGATGCAGATAGTCTCGAAGGGAACTGCATGGAATCAAGAGTGGCTACTTCTAGATTGTCTTGATTTTGTTGTTGGATTATTCTCCTCTAGCATTGATGCCATGTGTATTTGTAAGAGATCCATATTTCATTGGAGCCTGGCATTCCTCTCCATCTGTGCATGCAAGTGAATTTCCATTTCTTCATGTGGTTCTTTATCCACCATGTGAAGTTTGGAGTCCAGTTCATAATGACGATGTTGTAAAGTGTTGTACTACTCTTGTAATGTTATGTTGCTCTCTTCTAGTTTGGTCACACGGTCCCGTAGTTGGGTAGACTCAGTGGTGGGTGCTTGATTATGCTCTTCC
Organism: Ceratopteris richardii; assembly: GCA_020310875.1. NCBI lineage: Eukaryota > Viridiplantae > Streptophyta > Polypodiopsida > Polypodiales > Pteridaceae > Ceratopteris > Ceratopteris richardii. Next base: position 76,569,418 of record CM035425.1, on the reverse strand, counting down.
ATGTTGAGATATCAAGCTCAATATGTGATGATCTAGGATGATACGTATCACTTTTTCATTTCTCTAACATGTATAATGGTCACACCAGTATTTGTTAGGGATACTTCATTGAGCTTTAGTAGATTTATCTAGTGAGAGTGATGACACATTTGTTTCTTGCCAGCTCACTCATTCGTAGACATTAGGATTTTCCTTATGTACTATTCTTTATACATGGTACTTCTTGCATTGTTGTTTTAGGTCATTCTTGTACATTCCTTTTATGTAATAGAAGAAGAAGAAGATCATTCTTCCTTGCCTCAATCTGTGTGTGTGTATACTTCTCCTGCCTCATGACATTCCAAGTATTGATACTCTTGTCTTAATTGATCTTCACACTCAATCATGGTGTTAAAAGAATTATTTACATTTATAGATGCAGTTTGTATAGGTGGAAATGTAGGGTAATGGGAAATGGGGAGGGAGATAGTGGATGCCATGCATAATGGGGTTGTGAGTGTTGATGACATTGGTGGAGGGAGAATGGGAGAAGGTGGAAGTGCAGGGGGGGTGGGGGAGGTACAGTGGGTGGCGATATGTCCATGGAATCAGAAGTGGTTATGTGTGATGGTGCTACCATGAATACTATTATGGTAGATGCTCATTGTGTCGATGAATAGTGAAGATGTCACAAATGGATGAGGATGCCATGAAGAGGATGGAACTGGGCTAGCATGGCTTCAACGAAAGCTTCCCATGGTTATGGTAGGGTAATTGAAGGTGGTCAAGATTGAGATATGGAGGAATAGGTTTTTGAGGTGGAAGTGATTGGGTTGGGTTGTGTTGGAGGGATTCCTAAGAGCGTAGTGGTTCGGGCTGGGTAACCTTGGACCAAGTGCTTTAGTGGGTGGCCTAGGGTGGGTTCAAGTGGAGCGGAGGAAGTAGTATACAAAGGATTATTAATAGATGAGAATAATTCTACATGGGAAATAGGGGCATGAAAACTAAATGAGGGTGTGGAGTTCATTACTTGAGTGGTATATACAATGCTATTTGAGTGAGGGTGTGAATAGGGTGGGGTGTGGAAAATAGGCTCCTTTGGTTGGGTGGGTTTGGTAGTCATGGTTGTGGTTTGGGTTTCTTAGGTTCTAGAGGATGGAGGATATGGGGGTGAAATAGGGGAGGTTTCTATGAAGGTTTCAGCCATGAGGTCAATGGTAGCAGTGGAAGTTTCCTTCGTGAGTTGTAGCAACCTCAACTTGGGCGATAGGGATTTGTATATTCTTTCCCTGTATTGGTTTGTCGTTCATCTTATTGGGGATGATGTCTCTACATAATAGTGTGGATTGTTTCAATGATTCCACAAGTCTCTACTAATAGGCAGAGGAATTCAATGAATCACACTTTCTTCCTCCAATACTTGATTCATCAATAACTAGCTTGTGTGGAATGAGAGTCGGTCCTTTGCTTGTACACTCGTTATGGTGTCATATAGCCTACAGAGCTATGTGGTGTAAACAAGGCCCCTTTCCTCTTCTTCATCTTCTCCTTCTTCTTCATCTTCCACTAGAAGAAATAAGGGGGCGTAGCAACACCGCCAAATTGAAAAAAAAATGGGAAGCGTCACTTATGCGATGGTAGCGTCGCATAAGCGACGGCCCTTTTTTTATAAGGGCAGTCATCGCATAAGCGATGTTAGCGTCTCTTATGCGATGCTAAAAGTAGGCGTCACAAATAGCGTCACTAATTAACGACATTGGCAAACTGACTGTGACACTTTAGTGACACTATTTGCGACGTTGGCAAACTGGCTGCGATGCTTTAGCATCGCATAAGCGACGTCTTGTGTTTGAGAGCATTGCATAAGTGATGCTCTGGAATGTTAAAAAAAAAATCCAATTTCTCTCTGCACATTTGTGCCGAGATTTGAACGCACACACACACACACAAAGAGAGAGAGAGAGAGAGAGAGAGAGAGAGAGAGCGAGCGAGAGAGAGAGATCGACACACAGTGTGAAGCCAGGTACGCGCGCACACACACACACATACACACACATACATATGCATACACACACATATACAAACATAGACACACACACATACACAAACACACACACACACACACATACACACACACACACATATACACACTAATTTACATACACACATACACACATACACACATACACATGCATACACACACACATATATACACACATAGACACATGCATACACACATAGGCACACACACATACACACATACACACATACACACATACACACATACACACATACACACATACACACATACACACATACACACATACACACACATATACACACACATAGACACATACACACTTACACACACACACACATCGACACACCTTTACACACACACACACATCGACACACATTTACACACACACATACACATGCATAGAGGCACATATATATAGATACACACATATATACACACATAGACACACACACACATACACACATATACACACACATATACACACACATACACACACATACACACACATACACACACATACACACACATACACACACATACACACACATACACACACATACACACACATAGACACATACACATACATACATACACATACACACATACACATACACACATATATATGCATACACACACACACACACACGTAAAGAGACATAGACACACACACATAGACATACAATTATATATATGCATACATACATGCTTACATGCATACACACATACACACATACACATGCACACATATATATGCATACACACACACACACGTAGAGAGACATACACATACATGCATACATATGCATACATATACATACATACTTACATGCATACACACACATACACATGCATGCATACATATGCATACATAATGCACATGCATATGCATACATGCATACACACACATACACATGCATACACACATACACACACACATACACACACATATATGCATACACACACACATAGAGAGACATACACTCACATACACATACATGCATACATAATGCATATACATACATAATGCATATGCATACATACATACTTACATGCATACATACATACTTACATGCATACACACACATATGCATACATAATGCACATGCATATGCATAGATACATGCATACACATACACACACATAGACACACACATACACACATATACACACATATTTACACACATACACATGCATACACACATAGACACACACACACACACATACACACACACATATACACACACACATACACACATAATGATGCATACACACACATATATGCATACACACACAGATAGATAGACATAACACACATTATACACATACATGCATACATAATGCATATGCATATGCATACATAATGCATATGCATATGCATACATAATGCATATGCATATGCATACATAATGCATATGCATATGCATACATAATGCATATGCATATGCATACATACATACTTACATGCATACACACACATATGCATACATAATGCATATGCAATGCATAGATACATGCATACACATACACACACATAGACACATACACACATTGACACACACACATACACACAGATTTACACACATACACATGCATACACACACATACACACACATACACACACATACACACATATACTCACACACACATACACACACATATACACACACACATACACACATAGACACATACACACATACACACATAATGGATATGCATATGCATACATACATACTTAAATGCATACACACACATACACACACATATGCATACATAATGCACATGCATATGCATACATAATGCACATGCATATGCATACATAATGCACATGCATATGCATACATACATGCATACACATACACACATATACACATACACACATAGACACATACACACACATTGACACATAAACACATACACACTCATAGACACATACACACTTACACACACTCATCTAGACACATTTACACACACACATACACATGCACACAAACACATATATATAGATACACATGTATATACACACATAGACACACATAGACACACACATACACACATAGACACACTCACACACACACATACACACACATAGACACACACGCTTACACACACACACACATCCACACACATTTACACACACACATACACATGCATACAGACACATATATATAGATACACACACATATATATAGATACAACACACATATATATAGATACACACACATATATATAGATACACACATATATATAGATACACACACATACACACATACACACACATACATAATTTTCTATGTTAGGCCATTAAATGCCTTATCATTTTAGGTTTTTCCGTGTTCGTACCCTAGAGTGATATCAACCAACACACTGATATGAGCCTTCTTTACAAGCTTTGTTTTTTTTGCTTCATTGACACAACACAAGAAGATATCTTGACTACCTTGATAGTGCACACTTCTTGCTATGATGTGAAATCTTGTTGTTCTTTGTAGTTCCTTGGTAAATTTATCATTAATTTCATGATGAGGTCCATATGTGAGTATTGGCACTATCTTCTTTTCGTACTTGGGAACTACTTCCAAGTTGAAGAGGTAGTTTTGGGTCAGCCATCGGCAATACCGATAGGTGATTCAAAATTTGTGAAGAGTGACAAGTGATCGACTCATGTGCATGTTTCCTTTTTTAACTACTACTTCAAAGTCAAATTCCATCATCAAGAGAAATCAGTGCACTAAATGTCTTGTAGTAAAAGGCTTGTTTATTAGGTAAAGCAAGTCTTCATGGTTGCATTTTTTGCATAAAGCCTTTTACGTTTTATAAAGATGGTCATGGTGAGGTTTTCTTAACTAGGAGACACCTAGATATTAGGTCTCTTCGGTGATACAAGTGGAGGACTTACCCAGCCTCACCATAGGAGATGTATGCTAGTTGTTCATAGGTGCTCAATAAGCCTAGTTGGCTTCTTTCAGGTAATTGATTATATGTAGTGGAGTCAATGATTCACTATACACGTTTCCATGTCAATACTTGCAGTCTTATGAGATTTTGACATTAGTCATATTCTCATTTTTCAGAGGAGACTCTGGAAAAACTTTTCCATATTTTTTGGTTTAACTATATAGTGGTCGGTTTACTACTTGATACACTTATTGATGTGAGCACATTCAATCTCACATATTTCTTTTGGTTGGTCATTATTGTTCATTAATCCACTTTTCTAGGGAGAATTTTTCCTAGAATCTGACACTTGTCATCTTTTCTTGAGGCTTAGCAGTGCTTGGACTATTCTAGCTCCATTTTCATTCTGGTCAATTCTCTATCATCGTAGCATCATAAATCTCAGGCATATATGGTGGATCTAGTCTAGTGTTAGTGTTCCAAGAGGAGCTATAACTTGTAAGACAAATACCTTTTGAGATACGAAATTTGATGGCACAAACTTTGATATATGGAAGAATCACATTCAATGGAGACAGTGGAAGCCAATGAATGGAGTCTAAAAGAAGCCTCTTGATATGGATGATGATGATTGGGATGAGTTGTATGAAATGGCTAGGTCTACCATTCAATTGCACTTGGTTGATAATGTTTACTTTACAATATTGGATTGTGAAAGTGCAGAGGAGTGTTGGAAGAAGTTATGCAATGCATATGAAAAAGAATCTTCATCAAACAAAGTGTATCTGATCAGAAAGTTATATGACCTTCGCATGAAAGAAACAGATAGAGTTGCTACTCATCTAAATGGGTTTGATGTTATATTCTCCTAGTTACAGGCTCAGAAAATGGAGATGGATAATGAAATGAAAGCAATCTTGTTGTTATGCACCTTGTCATCATCATGGGATATGTTTTGAACAACTATTATCAATAGTGCACCTGGTGGTAAACTGGTCTATGATGACGTATGTGGAGCATTCTTGAGTGAGGAGATTCATAAAAAATCTATGGTTGTTACTCAAAGTGGAGATGCATGTAATGTTTGTGGTTCTTACCAAGGAAAGAATTAGCAACATGGCAGGAGCAACAATAAGGAAAAGAATAGTCAATGGAATAAGAGTAGAAGTAAATCAAGGAAAAAACATATCGAATGCCAATATTGTCACAAGAAAGGACACATGAAGAAAGAATTTTATGCATTAAAGAATGCTAAAGGTAAATGAAAAAATGTTGATGGTCATGTTAAATAGCTACCTGCACCATCTTCTTCAATTGAAGATTGAAGAAATTAATGTTATTTTTGATGATGCTAATGTTTTGACACTTGACAGTATTGTGCCCATTCAAGCTCTTATGGTTGATTCTCTTTCCCATATGTGGCTGCTAAATTCTGGTGCTTCTTTCCATGTGACATCACATAGAGAATGGTTCTCTAATTATGCAACAAAGTCTCCTGGTACCGTGAGACTTGGTACCAGTGTAACATTGTGGGGATTGGAGATGTGGTTGTGCAATTCATTGATGGTTCAAAATTCACTATGCATAATGACCACATACCTCGGTTATCACGTATTTTGATGTTAGTTGGTCAACTTGATGATCTTGGCTACAAGGTGGTTTTCTATGCTCATGGTTTATCCTTTATTTGTATCACAAAAAGCACACTTGTTAGCTATTACTAAAAAATCTATGGCTTGTATTTGGCATGGCCATTTGGGCCACATATCTCATAGTGGAATGGAAAATCTTTCTCGTTCTTGCTAATTACATGTGTGATCTTTCTCTAATTTTTCATTTTGTGGTCATTCTAAATATGAAAAGCAAACTAAGAATTTGCATAAAATGCACATTGACTCTTCAATTCTGCCTTTAGATCTCGTTCATATAGTTGTGTGTGGTCCTATGCCCACAAGGTCATTAGGTGGTTCCCTTTACTTGGTCACTTTCAAAGATGATGCTATTAGAAAATTATGGGTATATCCTATCAAATCAAAGGATGGGGTATTTCCTATCTTTAGAAAATGGCCTGCTTCAATTGAGACTAAAAAAGGAACTAAGCTCAAAGCTTTACATTCAGATAATGGGGGTGAGTATACCTCACATGAATTCAGCCTTTTCTATCAATCCAGAGGAATTTATAGAGAGTTTACACCTCCTTATATCCCAATATAGAATGGTTTAGCTGAAAGGATGATATTTTGGACAGAGTACTTTCTATGATGTAGCATGCAAACCTTTCACAAGGCTTTTGGGTAGAAGCAGTATTGACTTTAGTTCATGTGAGTAACATTTCACCTAGTACTCTTGGAGTTCGAGGTCTGCAGAAGCATGCGAACAACACAAGGAAGAAGAAGAAGCTTGGACCACAACTCACACTATTCAATGTATTACCACTAGAATGTACAAAGATTAGTAATCCATTAGGGCAGTAGGTGTATATACAAGCCAGGGGGGGAAAAACCTCATAAAGAGGGAAAAAAGTGCCTTGGCAATCCTAGTGTGTTCATGCACATCACTACCTAAGCATATCATTAAATCCCCCCTGGGAGTGATGCGGTGAACAAGGATCTAGCACTCATGTATAAGGAAGTGCCAAGCTATGTGGAATCAATCCACAAAAGGAAGTAAGCCCAAAGCTTTGCGCAAAGCTTCAAACTTCTCCCTAGGGTAGAGCCTTCATGAAAAGGTTTGCAATGTTCTCTTGTGTCGGCACATATGCCAAGCAGATCTCTCTAGCAGAGAACCTCTCCCTGACATAATGATGTTGGGTGTGTATAGAAGTGCGAGAGACACACGAGAAGCACACACAAGGAGCACAAGCGCAACAAGACACACGGAGAAGACGATGGCTGGAATAGCTCTCTCTATTGATGATGAATTGAACTGAAGTAAGAGCTGAATAATATCCCTAACTACAAAGTACCACAACATATGAGAGTATCAAGTATGTGGTAACATGGGGAAAAAACCTCTAGCCAGCACTATAATAAAAAGTGCCCATGTATAGGGAAAAGGTTCACGTCAAAGCTACTCCGGGAACACATAAGTGTAAAAAACCCCCCTAGAGCAAATGATGTGCACACATACAGGGAGTGACAGATCAACCCCCACAAGGTGGTAAGCCTAAAGCTTTGCGAAAAGCTTCAAACTTTTCCCGTGGAAGAGATTTGGTGAACATGTCTGCCACATTATCTTGTGTATGCAAATATACCAGATCAATATCTCCTACATGAAGGTGCTCTCTCACATAGTGATAATGCACCTCAATATGTTTGGTCCATGCATGAAACACTGGGTTTCGTGCAATAGCCAAATCACTTTGACTATCAGTGAGAATATGCATAGCATCATCAATCTAGATGCAAAGATCCATCAATAGGAGTCTTAGCCATATACACTCCACTGTAGCTATGAAAACTGTTGGAGTTAGACGTCTACGGAAACACATGAACAACACAAGGAAGAAGGAGAAGCTTGGAGCACAACACACAATACTAAATGTATTACTAGAGAATGTACAAAGATAAGTAGCCCATTAGGGCAATAGGCATATATACAAGCCGAGGGAAAAAAACCTCCTAAAGAGGGAAAAAAGTGCCCCAACGGTCCTAGTGTGTTCACACACATCACTACCTAAATATATCAACAAATCCCCCCTGGGAGTGATGTGGTGAATAAGGAGCTGGCACTCATGTATAAGGAAGTGCCAAGCTATGTGGAAATCACTCCACAAAAGTAAGTAAGCCCAAAGCTTTGCGAAAAGCTTCAAACTTCTCCCTAGGCAGAGCCTTCGTGAAAAGGTCTGCAATGTTCTCCTGCGTGGGCACATATGCCAAGTTGATCTTCCCAGCAGAGAACCTCTCCCTGACATAGTGATAATGCACCTCAATGTGCTTAGTGCGAGCATGGAACACAGGGTTCCTCGCAATTGCCAATGCGCTCTGAATGTCGGTGAAGATGGTGGTGGCAGAAGTCTGATCAACACCCAAATCAGCCATAAGGCGTCTAAGCCACACACACTCAACAGCCACTGTGAAAGCTGCCCTATACTGAGCCTCACAACTGGAAGTGGCCACAGTAGGCTAATTCTTGCTCAACCAAGATATACATGAGCTACCAAGCATGAAGCAAAAGCCACTAGTGAACACATGAGTGTCATAGCAACAAGCCCAATCAGAGTCAGAAAAAGCATGCAAATCTGGCGGTAGTGATCCCCCCTTGGGATAAAACAACCCAAGTAGCCGAGTGCCACTCAAGTAGCAAAAGATGCACTTAATTGCCTGCCAATGCTTGACTCCTGGGCAATGCATAAATCTGCTCATCTATGAGACAGCAAACTGAATATCTAGCCAAGTAATGCATAAGTAAATCAAGCATCCAACAACTTGCTGATAGAGAACAACATCAAATGCATCTCCAGCATCATGAAGACTCAATCGTAAACCTATCTCCATAGGAGTGGTAATAGGCTTACAGTATTCAAGGCCAAAACGCTGCAATAACGTGTCAATATATTTCGTTTGACACAAAGCCATTCCACCATCAACTTGCATAAACTGAATGTCCAAATAGTGATGCAAATGCCCCAAATAAGACATCTCAAATGAGGCATGCAAATCAGCCTTAAAATCAGCAATATGCTTCTCAATAGGACCAGTGAGCAGCATGTCGTCAACATAGATAACAATAATCACAAGCACATCATTAGCACGCTTAACATATAAGGTTCTTTTCGTTGGACTGTTCTCAAAACCATGTGCAATCAAATAGGCATGTATCTTCTCATAGCAAGCACGTGGTGCTTGCTTTAAACCATATAATGCCTTCTTTAACCTGCACACTTGGTTTTCATGCCCTTTCTGCACAAAGCCATGGGGCTAAAAAACATACACTTCTTCATGCAAGTCACCATTCAGAAATGCAATTTTAATGTCGAACTGATGTACATTCCAACCACGACGGGCTGCAAGTGCACAAATGCTCTGAATAGTAGTCATAAGGCATGTAGGTGCAAAGGTCTCATCAAAATCAATGCCTCGTTCCTGTGCATAACCCTTTGCAACAAGCCTAGCCTTATACCTGTCAACTGTACCATCAGGTTTATGCTTCAGCTTGTATACCCACTTAGTGCCAATGGCCTTCTTGCCAAGAGACAAGTCACATAAAGACCAAGTATCATTCTTCATTATTGCATCATATTCAGATTGCATAGCAACCATCCAATTTTTTGAATTTTGTGCTTCATCAAACGAAACAGGCTCATTCTCATCACAAAGACTAGATGCAGCCATAGCATAGCAATCTAATGCAAAAGAGGCACTATGAGAGCCTAAACGAGTATGATATAATAGAGGTGCATCTAATTTGCTGTCACGCAAAGTCTACACCAGCCATTTTGGCATAGTTTTTGCCTGCTCAATATGAGCTTTGTGATCGACTAATGCATCATGTAAATCTGCATCAGAAATGGAATGATCTGCATCATCACATGAAACCTGCAAAGGCTGAGAAGTTGCCTCGTTGGGACCAGTACTAGACTGTCCACCTGTAAAAAGAGGCAGCAAAGTATCATACATGTCTTTGGAGCTAACAGATGTCTCCTTAGTACATGAAAGCAATGGCTGAATAGCATCTTCCACAAAAACATCACGGCTAACCAGAATGCGTTTAATCTGTGGATGATACAAACGATAGCCTTTACTTTCAGAACTGTATCCAACAAAAATACATTTTACTGCTTTATTATCCAACTTTTTGCGATGTTGTTCAGGCACTAATGCATATGCCAAACAACAAAAAAGACGCATATGAGCAACACATGGCTTGCGATCATGTCAAACCTCATATGGAGTGATAGATGTAGCGCTTTAGTGGGACACCTGTTCAGTACATATGTTGCACACATGACAGCCTCAAACCAGAAACTATGTGGTAAAGCCTGACTCTTGACCATACACCTCGCCATCTCTATGAGTGACCTATTCTTTCATTCAGCAACTCTATTCTGTTGAGGTGTATACAGCACTGTACACTGGTGTTTTATCCCACGTTCAGCCACAAATGCATTAAAATCAGAAGACATATATTCCCCCCTCGATCAGAATGGAGGGTGCCCATTTTACATGCTGACAGATTTTCAGCCGAAACCAAAAACTGTTTGAAGCACATGAACACTTCGGACTTTGCCTTCAATGGATATACCCATGCATGCCTGGAAAAATCATCAATTAAAGTCACGAAGTAAAGATAATTCCCAAAAGAAGGTGTCTACATAGGACCACAGACATCACTATGTACAAGCTTCAATTTCTGAGTAGCCCGAACTGAACCTGCTTTTGGAAAGGACGAATGCTGCATTTTGCCCAAAATACAGCCTTCACAAACATGTTTTCCAGGTGCCTCAAGTTTGGGCAAAGAGGACACCATTTCAGATTTCTACAAGCGTAGCAAACTAGCAAAATTCAGATGACCAAAGCGTGCATGCCAAAGCTTTGCATCTCACATAGCCTGAGAATCATTTACTACACATGCCAAATCATTTACAAATCTTTCATACTCTATGAGCTTATACAGCCCACGACATAAAATGCCAGAAGCAATAATCACATCACCATGTGACAGATCATGAACTGTACACCTCTCATCAAAAAATTTCACAACCAAACCAATCTTGGCTAATGCAGAAACTGATAACAGGTTCTTCTTGATCCCTAGCACAAATAAATCATATGACAAAGTGAAAGAACTACCCTCAGTAGTAGTCAAAATGATCTTACCAACTCCCATAACAGGATAAGAGGAGTTGTTGGCGCATGTAACAGTATTCCTTGTAGGGGTAGGCTCGAGTGAAGAGAAGAAACTGCGCTATGAGGTAATATGTTTGGTAGCCCCACTGTCAAAATACCAAACATCTGAGTCTACTGCAGACATGCACTGCTCATGAGAAGATGGGTCAAAATTGTAGACAGTAGTAAACGCCCATTCTTCTCCTTGCACAAGATTAGCAGACTCTGTTTTTGGTGTAGAGGCCTCTGCAACCACCATTCCAGCCTCTTTCTTCTTTGCCTCCTTAGCAGCTAGTTTTGGACAATTCTTTATGATATGATCATTCCATTTACAATACTTACAAAATGGTTTTTGCTTTTTTGATTTCTTCTCATCTTTATCTTCCTTTTTCAAATATGCAGAATTAGCAGATTTCTGCTTACTAGTGGAAGAGCTCCATTTTTCTTTGCCCTTCTGACTAGCCAAGAAAGCTTGATCTGCAACTCGCATAATGGACATGTTCTGCCTAGACTGATCTTCCTGCAACAGAACAGAGACTAACTTCTCAAATGATAAGTCATTTGGATTGCCTTTCATCATCAACCGAAGAGTAGAAGCAAAAATCTGATATGAATCAAGAAGACCATTCAGAACGGTCTGCACAAGTGGGCTATCTGGTATAACCTCATCAGCAGAAATCAACTGTTCCTTCAAGTTTTTTATCTTCGTTAGGAAACTGTCCATAGAATCACCTTCATTCATGTGCTCACTCTCCAACTGTTTTCGGAGGTAACCAACACGAGCCTCATTCCTAGCTTGCTATAATGTGGTAAGTGTATCCCAAGCATCCTTAGCTATTTGGCAAGAGCGAATGTGAGGAATAATGGCACGTTTGACAGACAAAGCTATCAATGCATGTGCTTGGGCATCTCTCCCATCCCAGCGAATCTGCAATAGGTGCAGCAAAAACTGCACCACGAACAAGAATATGCAAAATATCATCATCTTTGACACCTTCTACATCAGCTTCAGTACCTGCAGTTGTAACAGTTGCAGGTGTGATAGGACATTTTTCGACACCCTGTACAATGTTCCACAGTCCTTTTGCAACCAACACATGTCACATCATATAAGCCCATAACGGGTAGTTGGTACCATCCAACTTATCCTCAATAGCCAACATACGGAATACATCATTGCTTTCAGCCATGGCCGGTGACTAAAATACCTTGATGCGGAAAATTGAATGTATCTCAAAAAGTTGAACATAACTGCCGAGATGAATTCTGCTAGACCTGTAGCAAACTTCGAGACGCTTATACTGGCGAACAAAAACTATTATATACCTTTGGCACAAAAAAACAAAATAGCATGCACAAGCACTGCAATAGTGCATTCGGAGTCTGAAACGAGATCAGATTGCGATTTTGGCACCACACAGCAAAGCTATTTTGATCTCAAAAACACGCTAAGTATGCTCAACAATATTCATGTGATTCTGAGACTGCAAACAGAGGAGTGTCGAGGCGCCCTAAATGAGGCGACGACCTAGTCTGATACCAATTGTTGGAGTTAGACATCTACGGAAACACGCGAACATCACAAGGAAGAAGAAGAAGCTTGGATCAAAACACACAATATTGAATGTATTACTAGAGAATGTACAAAGATAAGTAGCCCATTAGGGCAATAGGCGTATATACAAGCCGGGGGAAAAAACCTCCTAAAGAGGGAAAAAAGTGCCTCAGAGGTCCTAATGTGTTCACACACATCACTACCTAAATATATCAACAAAAACTGCCCTGTACTCAGCTTCACAACTCAATGTTGTCACTGTAGGTTGCTTCTTACTCAACCAAGATATGCATGAGTCTCCAAGGAAAAAGCAATTACCACTAGTGGACACGCGAGTATCATAACAACTAGCCCAATCACTATCTATAAAAGCATGCAAGCATGGCTGAATATCTCTGCCATAAAAGAGACCTAAGCTCAAAGTGTCTCTGATATATCTAAACACATGTTTTACTGCTTGTCAATGCTTAGTGCTAGGGCTATGCATGAATGGAATCAACTGGGAAACTACATACTGTATATCGGGCCTTGTGTTACATGCATATATAAGACATCCCACAGCTTGTTGATAAAGAGAAGTGTCAAATGCATCACTAGAATCCTCAATTGAGAATCTAAATCCTGTCTCAACTGGTGTGGAAACTTGCTTGCAATCCTCAAATTCAAAAGGCTGAAGTAGTTTTTCAACATACTTTGCTTGATGCATAACAATTCCCACCTCAACAGATACAAACTAGATGCCAAGATAGTAGCTCAAAAGACCAAGATAAGTGACATCAAAAGTATGCTGCAAATCAGCCATAAGAATGTCAAGTTTTGCATCACATGACCCAGTCAAGAGTATGTCATCAACATGAAGAACAAACACTGTAAGATCAGCCCTATTTTTGCATACATAGAGTGTGCTTTCAATTGGACTACATGTGAAGCCAAGAGCAACCAAATGCTTATGTATTTTGTCATACCATGCACGTGGAGCTTGCTTGAGACCATACAAAGCTTTATGCAAGCGGCAAACCATATGCTCTTGCCCTTCATGGAAAATCTAAGAGGTTTCTTCACATAAACCTCTTCTTGCAAATCACCATTCAAGAAGGCTATTTTTATGTCCAATTGATGCACTTTCCAACCTCGATGGGCAGCCAATGCAAGCACGGTACGAATGGTAGTCATGCTGAAGTAGGTGCAAAAGTCTCCTCATAGTCACTGCCATATTGTTGCGCATATCCTTTAGCAACCAATCTAGCTTTGTAACGATCAATGCTACCATCAGACTTTCTCTTAATCGTGTAAGCCCACTTTGTACCAATGGCATTCTTTCCTTTTGGCAATTCACAGAACTCCCAAGTACCATTCATATGTTGGAATCCAATTCTGATTGCATAGCACTCATCCATTGTGGATCATCACATGCATCTTCAAAACTAAGTGGCTCTTCATTACATGTTGTAGCAATAAGAGAATAATCCACAAAATTACTTGATGCATTGTGAGAGCTTCATCTTGTTCTACCAAGTAAAGGTGCACTCAATTTGCTGTCGTGCAAAGTTTGTTTCAGCCACTTTGGCATAATTTGTGCACTCTTGATAGACATGCATTCATTATATATGTACATTATGCATGGGCTGAATTTCATGCTCATTTTCAGCCATATTTGGTTGGAAATTTTCAACAGTTTTGACAATTTTTTGCTGAAAATTTTCAGCCATGTTTCCTAGAAATTCTCTGCATTTTCAGCTCTATTTGGTTGGAATTTTTCAGCCCTTTAAACCTCAGTTGGTTGATCCACATGGTCATAGTCAAGCACACCATTTTGGAACAAAGGCATGAGTGTATCAAACACATCTTGTGAGCTAACTGTTGGCTGTTTTTGTTGCATTCAAGTAGAGGGAAAATTGAATTTTCAGCAAATACCACATCTTGAATCACAATAATTGTGTTCATCAATGGATGATACAAACGGTATCCCTTACTTTCAGCACTATAACCTACAAATATACATTTCTTCGCCTTGTCATCAAGTTTGTGATGTTGTTGTGATGGCAAAAAAACATATGTCAAACAACCAAACACATGCATATGACTAACCATACGCTTATGACCATTCCAAGCTTCATAAGGAGTGATGACTCTCAATGCTTTTGTAGGGCAGCGATTCAACACATAATTTGCACACATGACCGCTTCCATCCAAAATTTATCAAGAAGATGCTTTCCTTTAACCATACATCGTTCCATTTCAAGAAGAGTTCTATTTTTACGCTCGAAAACACCATTTTTTGAGGTGTATATAGAACCGTACATTGGTGTGAAATACCTTTTTCACGAAGAAAATCATTAAACTCATGGGACATGTATTCATCACCACAATCCGTGCATAGAGTCAAAAGCTTTTGTGAAGAAAAATTTTCAGCCATAGCTAAAAATGCTTTGAAGCAAGAAAATACCTCATTCTTTGCTTTCATAGGATACGCTCATGTATGGCAAGTAGCATCATCAATGAAGGTAACAAAATATACATGCTTCCCAAAAAATGGAGTCTTGACGAGACCACATACATCACTATGAACAAGCTGCAATTTTCTTGTAGTGTGTGTATGACTATCTTTTGGAAAAGAAGCACGATGCATTTTTCCAAGAATGCAACCTTCACATGCAGGCTTTTCAATGGACTCAAGTTTAGGAAAGCCAATAAACATGTCCTTCTTTTGCAAGTAGAGCAAACTATTGAAGTTCAAGTGACCAAAACGAGCATGCCAAAGCTCCATTTCAGCCGTGGAAGAGGTATGAGCAACTAAGGCATTCGAGGAAGCCCTCTTGTATGTATCCATGCGATACAAGCCATTACATAATGTATCGGGCATCACGATAACATCGCCATTGCTGAAATCATGAACCATACATTTATCATTAACAAAGTGTACATGAAGTTTAGCTTTAGCAATCATAGGAACTGAAATTAAGTTCTTCTTTATACCGGGCACATACAATGCATTTTTCAAGAGAATCACACCTCCATTTGCATCCGTAAGCTCAATTTCTCCTACTCCAATGATAGGATAAGAGGCATTGTTTGCACACACCACATGTCTTGCTTTGAGTGCATCTTTCAAAGAGGCTAAAAATCTTTTGCATGATGTTATGTGCTTTGAAGCACCACTATCAAAGAACCAATCCGAATCAGCCTCACTCACAACCATACATTTAGAATTCAAAGAAGCATCATAATGACATGTAACAACACATGCCCAAAAATCTTGAGCCATAGCTTCATCATTCTTTAGATTTGCAGAATTTTTAGCAATAGACATGCCAGATTCCTTCTTCTTTTCATTGCATCTAGCAAGCTTTCTACATTCATCAATAGTATGACCAACCTTTCGGCAATATTTGCATCTCTTCTTCTTTTGCAAATCGGCATCATTAGAGGAATGAGTGGAAGAGTAAGCTTGAGTCTTTGGTTTTGATGAACCCAAAGTTGAACCATAATTGCTTTTCCCCTTTTGTGAGATAGCAAGTGTTTACGGTCCCTCAATCAAACAACTCCTATTTACTCTAGATTGCTCTTCTTACAAAAGAAGAGACACAACCTCATCAAATGCATACATATTAGCATTCCCTTTTGCAACCAAACAGAGTGTAGTAGCAAAGCTTTGAAAAGATTCAGGTAATCCTTTTAACAATGTAGAAATGAGTGATGCATCCGGAATGATCTCATCTATGTTTGCCAATTGCTCTTTAAAGTCCTTGATGCGTGTCACATACATATCCACCGACTCATTTTCACCCATACATACATCCTCAAGTTGCTTCCTCAAGTATGCAACACGTGCTTCATTACACACGGCATACAAAGAAGTAAGAGTGTCCCATGCCTGTCATGATGTAGAACATGACCGAATGTGTGGAACTATATGATGCTCACAGAAAGCGCAATCAAAGCATGAGCTTGAGCATCTTTTCCATCCCATCTAAGCTACTCATGTGTAGGTGGAGAAGGAGAAACCATTGTACTTGAAGAAGAAGCTCCATCTATGACAATAGATTGTGAAGTAGAAGCACCTGCGGGTCTTCGATCTACATCTGCCACTGTGTTCCAAAGTTGGTTAGCAACAAGAACATGCTTCATCATGTAAGACCACATCGGAAGTTGGTCCCATCAAGCTTATCTTCAGTTTGACGCATGCCAAACAAGTCATAGCTCCTTGCCATTTCACAAAAGAACAAGAATGTAACAAAATCTTCACTTCAACAAAAGTTGAAATGAATGCTGAAATTTCAGCTCACAAACTATCACTCTGATGGTGATTATGACTGCACAAATGACTTAAAAATGGGGGTAAAACCCAAGGCACAGGGCACCTGGTGGAAATGTCTCTTAGCTGTTGAAATTCACTATTCTATGCTCCGAAGTTGATTTGCATTGTTAAAGTGTGTCACATCATGATGCAAAAAACCGAAACTTGAGAAGGAGCTGAACCTGCTCTAATACCATTGTTGGGTGTGTGTAGAAGTGTGAGAGACACACGAGAAGCACACACAAGGAGCACAAATGCAACAAGACACACGGAGAAGACGATGGCTGGAATAACTCTCTCTATTGACGATGAAGAGAACTGAAGTAAGAGCTGAATAATATCCCTAAGTACAAAGTACCACCACATATGAGAGTATCAAGTATGTGGTAACATGGGGAAAAAACCTCTAGCCAACACTAGAGTAAAAAGTGCCCATGTATAGGGAAAAGGTTCACATCAAAGCTACTCGAGGAACACATAAGTGTAACAAATGATACACCTCAATGTGCTTAGTGCGAGCATGGAACCTAGGGTCCCTTGCAATTGCCAATGCACTCTAACTGTCAGTGAAGATGGTGGTGGCAGATGATTGACCAACACCCAAATCAGCCATAAGGTGTCTGAGCCACACACACTCAACAATCACTGTGAAAGCTACCCTATACTCAGCCTCACAATTGGAGGTGTCCATATTAGGATGCTTCCTGCTCAACTTAGATATGCATGAGCTACCAAGCATGAAGCAAAAACCAATGTTGGATACATGAGTGTCATAGAAACCAGCCTAATTAGAGTTAGAAAAAGCATGTAAATTTGGCGGTAATGATCCCCCCTTGGGATAAAACAATCAAAGTACTTGGAGTTAGAAGTTTGTGGAAGCATGCAAATAGCACAAGGAAGAAGAAGAAGAAGAAGCTTGGAGCACAACACAATACTGAATGTATTACCACTAGAATGTACAAAGATAAGTAGCCCGTTAGGGCAATGGGCGTATTTACAAGTCGGAGGGAAAGACCTCCTAAAGAGGGAAAAAATGCTCGTGCGGTCCTAGTGTGTTCACACACATCACTACCTAAATATATCAACAACTCCCCCTAGGAGTGATGTGGTGAAGAAGGAGATGGCACTCATTTATAAGGAAGTGCAAAGCTATGTGGAAATCAGTCCACAAAAGAAAGTAAGCCCAAAGCTTTGCGAAAAGCTTCAAACTTCTCCCTAGGCAGCGTCTTCATGAAAAGGTCTGCAATGTTCTCCTGTGTGGGCACATATGCCAAGATGATCTCCCCAGCAGAGAACCTTTCTCTCTAACATATGGATAATGCACCTCAATGTGCTTAGTGCGATCATGGAACACAGGGTTCCTCGCAACTGCGAATGCGCTCTGATTGTTAGTGAAGATGGTGGTGACAAAAGACTAACCAACACCCAAATCAGCCATAAGGCACCTAAGCCACACACACTCAACAGTCACTATGAAACTTGCCCTATACTTAGCCTGAGAACTAGAAGTGGCCACAATAGGCCGATTCTTGCTTGTTGAAGCTGAAGGTCAAGGACAAAGCACAGGAGCACATCAAAGAGGTGGACACACAAGAAGAAGGAGCAAGTAGGGAGCTCCAAGAAGTGTATGTCAAATTTTCAGAAGAAATCCCTACAAAAATAGTGATTTTCATCACTAAAAACCATTGTAAATACTATTTTCTATTTTTGTAACTCCATTTTGTTCAAGCCAAGGAGTCCTTGAGCTTGAGGAGTATTAGAAGTATCATCCTACCAATTTTCATAATTTTTAGATTTCGTTTGAGCCCTCAAATAAGCCTTGGAACCTAATTTTTAACTAGGCCAGACACTAGGTCTGGACAGGGCCAAAAAAAGTCAAAAAACTATAAAAAGAGCTAGAGAGCTCATTTTTGAGGTTAGCTTGTTAGAGAATAGAGCTTTTATAAGAGAACTCTTTTGCAATCAAGCTTTCCATTGTTCCTCTCTTTGATCTTACCTTGTGCGCGTGTGTGTGCATGTGTGTGCATGTTTGTGTGCTTTCACTCACGCACTTGTGCCTTCACTTGCTCGTGGTCTTCATACCGGTCCTCACGTCTCCGTGATTGACCAGTAAAGGAGGTGGTGCTTACGCTTGAGCTACACCAAATTTTGGCGCCGTTGTCGAGGAGAGAGCTTCGAGGACGAGCGTTGTGATGGTAAGATCATAGATTTGCGACGTTGGAAGGTAAAAAAAACTGTCATTTTTGTTCATTTTCTGATTTTTCTTCTTCATCTTCATCATCATCACCGTCTCCATCTTCTTCCATCTTCTTCTTCATAGAAATTTCTTGTTTTTTAGTGCATTTTCATCATTTTGATACCATCTTTCATGCATTATTGTGCGAGGAGGAGTTAGGAAGTGCAAGAGAGTGCAAGCGCTATGTTTTTCCATGATTTTTTGCACATACGGAGCTCGTCATTGCTCGGCGCTCAAAAATTCGAAGTTCTCGCCAAAAAACACGATTCTGTGACGAAAATCAAATTTTTTTTTGAAAATCGCGATTCTTTGTTTCCCGCCTAAAAGCCTTTTGAAAAGAACACAATTCTGTGGTCATTCTCAGAATCGCGATTCTGTGGTTGTGCTCAAAATCGCGATTCTCACAAATCACGATTTTCAGCCAAGAAAACACGATTATGAGAAAACACGATTCTGTGGTTGTGCTCAAAATCGCGATTCACTAAATTTTTGGAAACCACGATTCTCTGAGACAAAATCGCGATTCTCTAGAACATGATTCTCTAAGACACGATTCTCTAAAACACGATTTTCAAAAACACGATTCTCTGTTGGCAATCGCGATTTTCATGTCAAAAAACGCGATTCTGTGAAAACACGATTCTCTGCTCAAAATCGCGATTCTCAAAAACACGATTCTCTGCTCAAAATTGCGATTCTCAAAAACACGATTCTCTGCTCAAAATCGCGATTCTCAAAAACACGATTCTCTGCTGAAATCACAATTCTCAACAACACGATTCTCTGCTGAAAATCGCGATTCTCAACAACACGATTCTCTGCTCAAAATCGTGATTCTCACAAATCACGATTTTCAGCAAAAACACGATTTTGTGAAAACACGATTCTCAAGGTACACAATTGCGATTCTCTGATTTCATAGCATCGCGATTCTCTAGAGATTCACAAAATCGCGATTCTCTTGAAGTTCACAAAATCGCGATTCTCTTGAAATCACAAAATCGTGATTTTTTCCAAAAGGTCCTGTTTACCTGTTTTGACCCCCAGGAGCCTGATTTGACATAACTTTTTCATCCAAAGTCCATTTTTTGAGCTCCAAGGGGAAACAAAGGGGGCTCCAAAGGATTTTTGAACCATACGAAGGGGAAATTTTGGACTCTTAGCCAAAGCTTATGAACCTGAGATCTGGTAGACACCTAGACAAGGATAGACAAAGCATTAGATCTTCTCAGTCTAGTGTCAACCATACAGCTAAGTCTTGGGCACAACTAAGTGGTTGTCCTTACGTACTAAGCTCTGACACAAGTGACTCTGAAATGTCTTTTAGCATGGGGAAACCAGTAGGTGGCTCAGGAACTGCCCATCTACAAACACCAGAAGGTCCCTATAAGACACAATTGGAATATATTCGGACCAACCGATTAGGTGCTCGCATCTATGAGGATGTCCTGAGGTGATCAGTGGTCCAATTCAAAAATCCAGATCAACCCTTTGGACTTGAACACCCGGTGGTCAAGTTCGAAGAGGGTTCATACATTGATAAGGAAAAGGAACCATGTATGTGGTCACTAACCTACCAGATAGGACTGATGAGTTTGGAAATGTCATTCATGAGAATGAGATAGGAGACCTAGAACAAGGGAATGTAGGACAAGGACCCTAGACTCCTAGAGGTAAGTCAGTTTTGACCAGAGTGATCACTCCAGATTGGATCCCTCAAGACAACAAAAGCATAGAACTATTCTTGAATAGAGAAACAGAGGAAGCCTTTTGGAGATTCAAGCCAGATCAACCTAGCCAATTGGGCATAGTCATCATCTACGAGTTCAAGGATCTAGAGATACCAGGCACAGTTGTCTACCTGGATAACACATCAGAGAAGATATTCTTGGTAACAGAACATGATAGACATGCATATACTTGGAAGAATGAATTGATCTTTCCTCCACCACGAGCCAATGTGTCCCATGGCCTCAAAGGAGTAGGATCATCCCAAGCTCATGAAGCCCAGAGAGAAAGGAATAGAGAGAGACCTGAGGTAAGTTTTGCACGCACTGTGGGCATAAATAGATCAGGATTTGAAAATGAAAGACCTAAGAGAGAGAGAGACATCAAGCACATAGGCAACAAAGAGATGAACATGATTTTCCATTACCTAGACCACGAGAGCACCCAAGAACCCTTAGACCCACTCCTCAAGTGATCAAGGCAATGAAAAATTATTTTGACGGGACAAGAGATCGTTATGATCATGTGGCTGAGTTCAAACAAGTGTTAAGAGCTGAACAAGTTGAGGATTTGTTCACACAGTACGAGGCATTTGGTTTGACTCTTAAGGGCACTGCCTTAGCTTGGTTTCAACCAGTCGCAACTATCGTGATATAGGTCAGCTGCTAGACGAATTCATTGTAGAATTTTCCAAGAGTGGTATCATACATAACACATCATCTTTGATCCACAGTTTCAAGCAGACACCCAAAGAAACAGTGCGACTAGCAGGTAGAAGGTTCAGATAGTACCTAGAAAGATGCCCTGCTCCAGAGTTACCCACACCATCCAAACAAGTGGCTTTGTTCTTAGATGGCTTACTGAGCACAAAGTTAAGATCATATGTGTACTTGAAAGAGCCTAGATCCATAGAAGAGTGTGTGCGGACGTGCATTGACATAGAAGACAACTTAGGTGAGGAGTTAGGACTATCCAAACTCTATAAGGACTCCGACAGTTCTACTAGTCCCACTTCGAAAATCTCCACGGAAATAGATGAGATAGCTGAGCAAGTTGCCAAGAAGCTAGGAGTTCAAAATAGACAAATACCAAGAGTCACCTCATTGAACCGATGTTATACCTGCGGAGGGGACCACATGGCTAACGTATGCCCAATGCAAAACCAAAACATTAGAGAAAGGAATGCTACATATTGCACTATTGAGAGAAAATACACGAACCACTCGGCTCAAGATTGTCCCTACAATAGGCATGCTGTTAGACAAACTTATCAGCAACCTTACCAACAAGGTAGGTATCAGAACCAATACCAAGAGCCATATTATCGACCACAACAGCAATATCAGGCACAATATAGGCCACAACCAGTCTTGGGAAACCAACCACCAGCTCCTGCCAACGTGATTCTAGTCAAGTATGCTGTGGGAGAGGAAAATCCAAATAGAGCATTGGTGCCACTAACCCCATTGATACCAGATAATGACTCTCACGCTCATAGTTCAGATTACTCCCATGAAGGTAGTCCACATGCTTATTACACTGAGTCACCTGAGCATAGTGAGATTTACTCGTATCAATATGAGGCACCACCTATGGAGCAAAATTGGGAGCTAGAATACTCCAATGTCATGTACACAAATCCTAACCCTAGGCCCCAATTGAGACAAATGAGACCACAAGCCCCTAGAGGATCTTGTTTCAGATGTCAAGGTGACCATTTCATTCGTGATTGTCCCCACCCACCATCTCCGAATCAAGGTCAGGCCATCACAATACAAGCTTTTTGTCCTGAATGTGGCAAAGACCATCTCCCCAAAGATTGTCCAAGAAACCCCTCTAGTGCACCCAAGATTACACCCATTAATGTGGTAGGCTTAATGGCGGATTCAAGTTCAAGTAGTAGTAATGTGGCTCCTATACAAGCTGTCACTAGAGCACAAGCCTTAAAATAGGATAAACCAGTAGAGCAATCGGAGTCGAGTGAATCAGGAGAACCTAGTAAGAGGAAAACAAGAACATGGAAGGATACCAAAGAGAAAGCCAATCGCAAGTGGAATAAAAAGTTATCAGAATTAGAAGAAAGCTTGAAAAATGCAAAAACAAAAATAGAAGACATTGCATCTCAAAACCCCTCGCATGCCGAAACTCCATCCACTCCATCTCATCCACCCCACCCGCCTTTGTAAATAGGCCGCAACCAGGGTCTGTTCTTGCAAATCCAATCCCAGAAGGCTTGGACATGATGTTCAAGGCCTACCAGGCTCGACTTCAAGAAGGGCCTACAACTGCAAACCTAGACAAGAGTTACCCTAGAGCAGACTTAGAGATTGAACAGATGAAAATGTGAATGAAAATGGTAGAACAAGCTCAAGCTATACTCGAGACTAGTCAAAAGTTCAATCAGACAAACTCTGTCAAACCGGATTTGCATTTTCAGGGCTTACTAGAAAGATTAGAGCAATTGGTACACAAACCACAAGTTTCTTTACCTCCACAGGCTCAACTAGTTATTGAAAGAGGAAGCTCACTACCAAGGGGAGCTTATGTTCCTAATTCCACGGATGTTGGAATACCTCCTTCAATTCACCAGTACTCTCAAGAGTTCTTGTGGGAAATACAAGAAGAGAAATGGGCCAAGGAGAAGGGTAATTCCCCTCCTATTCTTGAGATTGATGATCTTCATGATCAATTTCCCCAAGACATTCCATCCATTTACGGAGAACAAGTCGAGCAACAAGAAGATGAAAGGATAGATTTTGAATCTAATACCTTAGAAGAACTGCCTCAATTTCCAGGCCCATGGGAAGTTGAATCTCTTCAGATCAGAGCTCCCACAATATTGGTCAGACATGAAGACTCAGTGGTTCCAAGGAACACCGATGTCGTGAAGAATACTAAGGTTCAGTGTCATCTCACTGTAGAAGATCTGCTCAAAGCAAAACCCGAGCTGTGGAATCATGTGAAGGATCAGGTCCCAGAACTTGATTCCAATACGCCAAAAATAGGCTCTAAGCAAAAAGTTCCTGAGATACCTCTCGATAAAATAGGAGACATGTGTGAGGGTGAAGAAGGTAATACTTATCTTCCAATCATCTACCAAGGTTACACAACCAAAGCAACCATAGATTCAGGTGCTGGCGTTGCTATTGCGACCACCTCCTTGTGGAAGCAATGGGGCAAGCCCACATTAAGACCAACTAGAATGAAGCTTCAAATGGCTGATGGTCATTTTGAAAGACCTCTAGGATTGCTAGAAGGGATAACTCTAACCGCTTGTGGTGTAGAGTTTGAGCACACATTTGCTATATGTGACCTTGAGAAAAATAATGTTTATGAGATGATCCTAGGAAGACCCTTCCTACGACAGTTGCAAATAGTTCAGGATTGGGGAACCAACTCCTTGTACTTGCAGCACTTAGGGGTCATCACCAAGGTCAATTTGAAGGATTACACCTTCAGAGATGTACCACCCCTACAGTGGAATCCTATCCACAAAGCGAAAGAAGATTCCATCTCGGTGCATTCTGAAAGTTCACCTAATCCGTCTTGGTTGCATGAAGATACTCATTTGTGGATGTGCAAAGTCACGGAGGAAGAGGAAAAACACTTAAAGGCAAGAGAAGAAGGAACTTCTCCAGGAGATAGACCAATTAAGGACCCTCCCTATACACCAATGATCTTTCCAGATGAGGAATTTGAGCCTCATGGCTGGCCATAAATCTTAGCCACCATGGACATTGCTGTCAATGAAGAACAATGGACACCTCATTGTGATGAGGAGGGTTATGATATTTCAGTGTTCATGTGTCAGAAGAATGTGACCCTAGTGATGTCATAGAAGCAGAAGAAGAGAATGATGATGATATAGAGTCCATTGTGATGGATAGTTGCTTTAACTCAGAGAAGCACTATCTAGAAGATATAGGAGTGGTCACCCAGAAAGAAGAAGAACCTCTCACAAGTATTAAAATGATAAATTCAAAGGATGGAAGTGAGAGCAGTCAAAAGAAAAAGAAAAGAAAAGCAGTGAAACAAGAAGAGGAGGATTCATTGTTTGAAGTACCAGAAAACTTCAAGAAATATGAAGTTGACGATCGCAAAATTTTGGTACGAATGCCTAAGAGAGAGGCCATCATAGGAGAATCATATGATAATAAAGAAAAGACCAAGAAGATTGTAGTGACCATCGAAGAGAATGAAGAGAGATGTACATATATAGGAGATGACCTAAGTGCAAGAGAAGAAATGGAGCTCGTAGCTCTATTAAGGGAATATAGGGATGTGTTTATCCAAGAATTTGCTCTCATACTATCCCCATGACTGCTGATGCCAAGCCCACCAAACAGAAGCCCTACACATATAATGATACATATGCAGCCAAAATAAAAGAAGAAATTGATAGGCTGATTGAAGCTGGATTCATCTATGAGATTGAACATACTGAATGCGTGTCCCCCATTGTAGTGGTGCCCAAGAAGAACGGGAAGTTGCGAGTGTGTATTAACCTTAAAAAAGTTAATGCTGCTACAATCAGAGATAGCTATCCACTTCCAATCACGGAACACCTATTGGAGCGTGTTGCAGGCAAGGAAGTTTATAGCTTCCTTGATGGATTTTCAGGTTACAATCAAGTAGCCATTGCCCCAGAAGATCAACACAAAACAGCTTTTGCTACAGAGTGGGGAATCTTTGCATTTCGTGTGATGCCATTTGGGCTCACCAATGCACCTGCAATATTCCAAAGGCTCATGTGTCATGTCTTCAAAGAGTTCTTGCGAAAGAGCTTAGAAGTGTATGTGGATGATTTATGTGCTCATTCCCAAGAAAGAAGATTTCACATCCCTGAGCTCAGACAAATCTTCAACAAGTGTAGAGAATATCGAGTGTGTCTGAACCCAGAAAAGTGTGTGTTCATGGTGCTTCAAGGTAAAATCTTAGGTCATATTGTTTCTAAGAATGGAATCTCAACAGATGAAGATAAGGTACGAGCCATAGCAGAGCTGCCAAGGCCAAGGAATGTTAAGGAGGTACAAGCCTTTATGGGCCATTGTGGATATTACCGTAGGTTTATCCACATGTACGTGATCATAGCTAGACCCCTTTATGCCTTGTTGTCTAATTTTGAGTGGAACGACGAATGCGAGAATTCTTTCAATGAACTGAAGAAACGTTTGTGCACAGCACCAATACTGACCACTCTTGATTGGAATAAACCATTCCATGTCCATGTGGATGCATCCAATCATGCCATAGGATGTGTGCTAGCACAACCCACAGGAGAAGGAAACTTAGATTTGCCCATAGCATATGCTAGTAGACAACTCACCACAGCTGAAGGAAACTATACCACAATTGAGTGAGAGGGCTTACGCATGGTATATGTTGTGAAGAAGTTTAGACACTATTTATTGGCCAACAAGTTGAAGTTTTTCACTGATCATCAAGCTTTGTTATATTTGGTCAATAAACCTTGCAATACTATGCGTTTAGTAAGATGGTTCCTCTTACTAACGGAATATGACTTTGAAGTTGTTGTCAGGAAAGGTAGAACCCACCTTAGGGCAAATCACCTTTCTCGCATCACTTCAGGAGAGTCACCACAAGGAGTGTCTGATGAATTACCCGATTCTTATCTGTGCAATTTAGAAGTTGTTCCTAAATGGGAAAATAAGTTGGTACCAGTCCTAACCTTCGGCCCGGCAAATAAGAATGTGAAAACATCACAAGAAGAAATTGTAAAATCACAAAAATATCACATATTGGTAGGAAGCATGTACAAACAAGATACTGAGGGTGTATTAGCTTGTCGTGTCGAGGATGATGAGCATAGTAGTTGGTTGCAGCAAGCCATGAAGGATTGCTAGGAAATCACCATTCTAAACAACGAACATTGTAGAATCTGAAGCGTTTAGGAGTGTATTGGCCTAGCATGGACAAAGAAATACATGAGTGGATTAAGAATTGTCCAACGTGCAGAGAGAGACCACCAGTGGAGCATGCAACCCTTTATCAAGTGTCATTAATTGCTCCATTGGTAGAGTTTATGAGGTCGGGAAGATTACCCAAAGAGGCTAGTCTAGCAAGAAGACGAAGCATGGAGCAAGAGGCTCAAGGCTATGCCTTAGTAGGAGACAACCTATACCGAAGAGGCAAAGATGGTTACTTAAGACTGTGTGTGCATGAATCAGACTATTTAAAGGTCTTAGAGACTGCACATAGTGGTGTTGCAGGTGGACACTTCGGTCCTGATCGAGTAATCAAGACCATTCTATTCTCAGGACTTTGGTGGCCCACTCTTCATATGGATGCACATACCTATGTGAAGAAATGCGACACATGCCAACGTGCACAATATCCAGTTAGAAAAGATGAGATGTGTTAAACGCGGGTCTTGCCGTCAGAGACGCATTTAAACATATATCGAGTTCTTGGGAGTGGAAGGGGTCTGTTAAACAGAGGCCCTATGCTTGATTTTCCCAATTCAACTTACTTACATGACAGTAGTTCGAACAAATATGCTAATCCAACTCACTAATAGAAAACTCTGGCTCTTCCTTGCTAGACTTACTCACATGACAGTTCACGCACAGAGTACCGATTCATACACAGCTTAAGACTCTCTCAGTAACCGAATCATAAGGTAAACATTACCGTACATAGACTCACAGTAATACCTTCAGTGAAACAATAATTCAACTCTTAACTTACTATGAATATTACGCTAACCCCAATCTGTACCGAACAGGTATCGATAAACAAACAAGACAGAGACAAGAACAGAATACTCAGAATTACTCAAATGCACACCATAGCAACGTTACAGATCAATCACCCAGACAGACAGTCTGGTGATCCAACTAATCGTCACCGAAAGTGTCTTTTCATTGATTTATATAAAGGTTACAATCAATCAAGGTTGCAACATCTACGCAATGACCTTTCGGTTCGTTAAGAGTCAGATTTTACAATTGCCAATTTGGCGGCTTACACTGGCACGCACGGTGGACTTGAACCCGCAGGTATACAAAAATTTTGGTTCATCTACTATTCCTTCTAAATACATAGTTCGGGCTAATCTAAATGTCCGGGCAATTTTCTTCTTCAATGATTCTATCATTTGCTTCAAAATGTTTGGTTCTACAAGCTGGGCATCTGTGCATACTGAACTTAAAGAAATAACCTGAGTCATTAAAACTTCTGCTTGTGTTTGCAGAAAAGCTTCTTGTAAATAAAACTCATTCGACAGAGCCACATCCTTGGTAACCTTCATGTCGGCAATTTGCTTATCGATCTGGGAGAGTCGTTCTTTCTGTGTATCCAGTTGATACTCTCTTCTTTCTATCTCTTGATTCTGAAATTGGATTGTTCGATGAAAAGTATCACGCTCTCTTCTGATCCCTGTTATCTCTTTCTGTAATTGAGCTTCCATGGTCAATTTGCGTTTAAGAATATTGTTTACTTCAGATAAATCAAACTTGGTTCTCTAGAGTTCTTCATTAGTCTTGTTAACCAAATCGTGCATCTCTTGTCCGCGCTGTACCACTTCATCAAGTTGCTGTCGAGTTTCTTCTAACAAATTTCCTATTGCTATTCGGGCATCCTCTTTATCTTGGACTATCTGCTTCAACTTGACTAATTCTGCATCTGCAACACTTAATAACTCATCTTTCTTTCGGAATTCAGCCATTGCCGCATCTCGTTGACTGGTTATTGTTTGTTGTTCTGCAAGTTTGGCTTCGATCTGGGTAATCTGGTAGTGCAGATGATGATTTTTTGCTTTGACCGCATCGATCTCTTCCTGTAGCGGAGTGATGTCTGCTTCCAGGACATCAACCTTGTGCTGAAATTCTTCTCGAATGTTATCAGTTGCTTCCTTCATTTGTACTTGTATTTGCTGTGATAATTGAATTAACATCTGACCCATGGATGCGAGTTCAGAAATCATAGGAATTACAGGAACTGGAAGAGGGGGACGTTGTTGAGATGATGAGGCTGTCAGAAGTTGATGTGAAGAGGGGGGAGAGTAATTCGGTGAGGATGATGATGAAGCAGTGGGTTTGTCGGGGACAATGGGTGGAATAGGTATAATGGGTTCAGCTGGATGGTCGGGTGGAGAAGTGAGAAGAACAGTGTCAGATTGTAGTACCTTTTCGGTGGTTTGTTGCTCAGTGTCTCCAGTATTGACAACTGCAAACTCCACTGCCTTAATCAGTTCGTCGAAAATATCTTTAATAATATGTTGCCCATCTTCATTCTTTTCCTGTTCGGATTGTTGTTGTGATTCGTCCTTGGAAGAGATGTCTTTATCATGTTCATCTTGCTGGTCTTGAGATGACTGTGCTGAAGAATCCTGGTGCATGGATGTTGCTGTGTCATGGAAAGTCTCATCTTCATTCCCTTCCTCTTCATTGTTACCTGCTTTATTATCTGCGGCTGAACCCTGTACTTCACTGTCAGATGAACTTATTCTGATTCTTTTGCGGCAGAGGAGGTGGAAAATTTCTTCGTCATCTTCTTCGTCATCTTCCAGCAGCTGCACGGATTCTTCATGGTGTAATACTGGGCCTCTGGGTAGTGGTTGTGCTGCTTGTATTGCCGGAAACAGAAAAGAGATGATGTGTGGTAATCTCGATCGTGGCATATCTCCCTTATTGACCTGTTTAATTATTGAAACGCATTCTTTGTGAATGTGATGGAAATAGTAAGATGCAAAGTTTACAGGTTCACTGGCAGCCATATCTATTGCTGAATAAAAAGGGCGAGATATGCCATATGTTCGCTTCTACAGGTTGAGGATAGTGACTAAGAACTGTAATGCTGATCGTTCAGGCTCAGGGCGACAAAGGATAGCGTATTCATTAGAAGAGTGCCTAGGGAATAATTGACTCATTGTGGCTATCAACAGATTAGGTCCATTCTCTCGACCTTGCGTAGAGAGGCGGAATGCATCAGCAAAAGTCTGAAAAGTTATTACGATACGAGATGGTAAGGAGGTGATTGCCCAACTTTGCTCTGTAGCAGGTGTGGCAGCGATGGCGGCGATGATTTGGGCATAGAATGGGTGACAATCCACTGAATGCCAAGGAAGTTCAGCGACATTGGCCAACCCACGAATTTGCAAGAACTCACCTACATCTGCGGGGAGTCCATCATGGAACGCAACAAAGTTTGCTAACGCTTCCATGTTGCGCACACACAAACACACGAACACAATTGCACAAGGTATACAGATAGCACAATTACACAGAGCATGAAGACACAATAGCGATTAACAGCGAAACAAAAAAGGTTAAGTAGATACTTGGCAGCGGGAAGCAATTGAAATTTGTTAATCATTGCGCGATGTTGAAATGATGATCTCATAACTTCGGTGTGCATGCATGAGCAGAACGATAATGCAGGGCGGTTGTTGATCATAATTAGGTATGAAACGAGGATATTTACAGACTTATTTTAGTAATCACGCAAAACTAAAAAGGAAAAGAAAAAAGAAAAAAAAAAAGAAAAATATGCGGGCAACCACAGGACACTTCAGTGCGAATCAGGCGTTTGATGATACGGCCGCAACTTTGAACCATTTATCACCTTCGGAAGAGGAATTCCGATCAAAGTAGTCAATCGAAAAGTTGTTGGGCCCACTTGTTCAGTAATCTGGCAAGGACCAAACCAGTGCAACTTGAATTTTCCAGCAAAGCGATTTGATTTTGAATTATAAAACAACACAAGTTGCCCTACCGTAAAAATTGGAGTGTTTAGATATCGATCATGTGTACGAGCTTGCCGCAACTGCACTTCTTGAAGAGTCAGAAAACTTTCCCAGCGATGCTCATCTAGTTCTCTGAGTGTGTCCAACCGAAAAGGCAAAGAATTTTCAGGTAACAATTTCTGAGAGATGGCCACACATAAGCTTGGTACTACAAGTTCCATTGGTGCAATTGCCTCCATTCCATATGCAAGTTCGAAAGGAGTCAGTCCGGTGGCAACTTTGTAAGTAGTCCGGTATGCTCATAGTACTACAGGTAGTAATTGATCAAGGTTACAATCAATCAAGGTTGCAACATCTACGCAATGACCTTTCGGTTCGTTAAGAGTCAGATTTTACAATTGCCAATCCGGCGGCTTACAGATGCCTTTGAGACCAATGATGGGAGGACGTGCATTTTCAAAGTGGGGTATAGATTTTGTAGGCCCTATTCACCCCCCAGCTAGAAACACCCATGCAGAGTACATTATTGTAGCCACAGATTACCTTACAAAGTGGGTAGAAGTCAAAGCCACCACAAAGAATGATGCTCAGACAACGGCTAAGTTCTTATTCGAGAATGTGTTCACTAGATATGGACTACCAATAGAGTTAGTAAGCGATAGAGGCACACACTTCTTAAATGAAGTCATTGAAAATCTTCTCCAAGAATTCTTGGTGATACATAAGAAGTCTGCCCCTTATCACCCACAAGCTAATAGACAAGCCGAGAGCACCAATAAGATCCTCTGTAACGTATTGACAAAGCTGATAAATAATAAACGCTCTGATTGGGACAGACAACTTCATCATTCTATTTGGGCTTATTGAGTTGCCTACAAAATGGTACTCAACGCCACCCCATTTCAGATGGTCTTCGGACAGAATGTTGTTCTACCATTGGACTTCCTCATCCCAGCATTAAAAGTAGCACAAGAGCATGAGTGGAATGGACATGAGTTGTCCTCTAGGATCTTTGATCTAGAACGCTTAGGTGAGACGAGGCTACGAGTGGCAGCAAGCATCTATGCTGCAAAGAAAAGGCAAAAGGCATACTTTGATGCACACATCAAAGATAAAGGATTGAAAGAGGGAGACCTAGTGCTGGTTTATACGCTAAAGCAACATGCCCGTAAGTTGGAGAAAAGAGGATATGGCCCCATGATCATTAATAGAATTTCCACTAGTCGTGATGTTCAATTGGCTACTTTAGAAGGTGACATCTTACCAAACTATATCAGTGGTTGTCGAGTCAAGTTATATCAAGAACCTCTTACAGAGGACATGCTAATGAGACTCAACACTGCTAAGAAATGAAAAGAAGAAGAGATGAGAGTCAGAGAAGAAGCTCAAGCAGAGGCTATAGAGCGCATAAGGTGAAATAAGTTAAGGCGATTAGGCCTAGATGTCAACTCAAACGCCCCAAAATATCACATGGATATGTGCCAAAAATCAGGCATAGCGACTTCTCAAGTCATTGACCGAAGACCCTTTGTGACCATAGAGATAGGACAAGGGAAGCGTGCAAGGACTGTGAAAGCATTGATTGACTCAGGTGCAGCAAGTAGTGCACCTAGACTTTCCTACTGCCAAGACTTGCAGTTGAACATCAATCCCATAGAAGCTTATCTCATAGGATTGGGAGGTGTGGAAACCCCTTGTTTGGGCGAGGTGGAGCTTCCCATCTACCTTCAAGATGTTCCAATGAAAGTCAAAGGGCTAGTGTGTCAGGATGAGAACCTTACAGAACCACTTGTCTTAGGACAAGATTGGATTTATGAACACGCAGTCAATCTAAACTTAAGAAGTCAAATTCTTCAAGTTTGGGTACATGAACAATGCATTAAATTAGAATTAGAGAACTG
The DNA here is from genome assembly GCA_020310875.1 of Ceratopteris richardii. Classification (NCBI taxonomy): domain Eukaryota; kingdom Viridiplantae; phylum Streptophyta; class Polypodiopsida; order Polypodiales; family Pteridaceae; genus Ceratopteris; species Ceratopteris richardii. Next base: position 76,536,252 of record CM035425.1, on the reverse strand, counting down.
CATGCTCCCAGATCATGGCACCACACACTCTCTTCGTTCTTCTAAGACTAATCATATGGAAGAAGATGTTGTATGTGTCAAAAGCCCTATGATGCAGAAGGATTCAATCGTGGAAGAACAGGTTCGAAGGAGGGTGGATCTTTCTTCTTCTCCAAAGAATCAAGTAGCCACAGTAGTGAGTCCACCACACAGGCCAACACAATTTTTCACGACAACTGCTACATCAAATAGAAAGACACCATTCGACAAGAAAGCAGTTCCGAGCATGAAACAGATCTGGGTATGCAAAGGAGAGCAACCACCAGCCTTGCCCCCACAAATCCCATCTAGGCAAGCCAACCAGGCCAGAAGACGAAGGAAGCAGCTCGAACAAGCTCAATCACAAGGTATCCAACAAGTTTGGGTGCCTAAGAAAGTAGTAGCAGCTCAACAAGGGCGATTATAGATGTGGGTACCTAAGAATCTCTTACATCCACAACAACCTATGTTCTCCCACATGTGAAAGGTCTCAACAAAGCAGCCAAAAAGAGAAAAGGGTAAGAACCACGTACAGACCGAAAGAAGATCAAATCAGCTATTCAACAATAGTAGGAAGACGTGCAAAAAGTATATGGGTTTGGAAGCCAAAAGTACAAGTAGCCTCCACCGAACCAAAGCGCCAACCACATTGGATACCACAATTCAAAAAGCATCCAAAGAGGAAGACGCCTGAAGTAATCTCTACAGTGCCAAATGCTGTTCTAAAATGGATCCATATAAGGAGGAAGGATCAATTGTCATCTCAAGATCCAATGGATACCTCCACAATAGATGGCATCAACATCCTCAAATAACATTGAAAAGCCTCGACGAGCAAAAACCATGTGCTCCGTGCACAACCCAGTCTTTTGCACCATTCAGTGTTCCTCTATTAAAAAATCCAAATTTTTGTGATGTTGTTCAGGCACTAATGCATATGCCAAACAACCAAAAACACACATATGAGCAACAGATGGCTTGCGATCATGTAAAACCTCATATGGAGTGATAGATGTAGCGCTTTAGTGGGACACCTGTTCAGTACATATGCTGCACACATGACAGCCTCAAGCCAGAAACTATGTGGTAAAGCCTGACTCTTGACCATACACCTCACCATCTCCATGAGTGACTTGTTCTCTCGTTCAGCAACTCCATTCTGTTGAGGTATATACGACACTGTACACTAGTGTTTTATCCCACGTTCAACTAGAAATGCATTAAAATGAGAAGATATATATTCCCCCCTCGATCAGAATGGAGGGTGCCCATTTTACATGCTGACAGATTTTCAGCCAAACCAAAAACGGTTTGAAGCACATGAACACTTTGGACTTTTCTTTCAATGGATATACCCATGCATGCATGAAAAATCATCAATGAAAGTCACGAAGTAAAGTTAATTTCCAAAGCAAGGTGTCTCCATAGGACCACAGACATCACTATGCACAATCTGCAATTTTTTAGTAGCCCGAACGAAACCATCTTTTGGAAATGAGGAACACTAAGTTTTGCCCAAAATAGAGCCTTCACAAACATGTTTTGAGGTGCCTCAAGTTTGGGCAAAGAGGACACCATTTCAGATTTCTACAGGCGTAGCAAACTAGCAAAATTCAGATGACCAAAGCATGCATGCCAAAGCTTTGCATCTCACATAGCCTGAGAATCATGTACTGCACATGCCGAATCATTCACAGATCTTCCATAGTCTATGAGCTTATACAGCCCACGACATAAAATGCCAGAAGAAATAATCACATTGCCATTTGACAGATCATGAACTGTACACCTATCATCATCAAATTTCACAATCAAGCCAATCTTGGCTAAAGTTGAAACTAATAACAGATTCTTCTTGATCCCTAGCACAAATAAAGCATCTGACAAAGTGAAAGAACTACCATCTGCAGTAGTCAAAATGATCTTACCAACTCCCATGACAGGATAAGAGGAGTTGTTGGCACATGTGACAATATTCCCTATAGGGGCAGGCTGGAGTGAAGTGAAGAAACTGCACTGTGAGGTGATATGTTTGGTCGCCCCACTATCAAAGTATCAAACATTTGAGTCTACTGCAGACATGCACTGCTCATGAGAAGATGGGTCAAAACTACAAACAGTAGTAAACGCCCATTCTTCTTCCTGCACAAGATTAACAGACTCTGTTTTTTGTGTAGAGGCCTCTGCAACAACCATTCCAGCCTCTTTCTTCTTTGCCTCTTTAGCAGCCAGTTTTGGACAGTTCTTTATGATATGATCATTTTCTCTACAGTACTTGCAAAACAATCTCTACTTTTCCTATTTTTTTGCATCTTTGTCTTCCCTCTTCGACTATGCACAATTAGCATATTTTTGCTTACTAGTTGAAGAGCTCCATTTTCCTTTGCCCTTGTGACTAGCTAGGAAAGTTTGATCTGCAACACGCATAATGGACTTGTTCTGCCTGGCCTGATCTTCTTGCAACAAAAAAGAGACTAACTCCTCAAATGACAAGGCATTTGGATTTCATTTCATCATCAAACGAAGAGTAGAAGCAAAACTCTGATATGAATCAAGAAGAACATTCGGAACGGTCTACACAAGTGAGCTATGTAGTATAACCTCGTCGGCAGAAATCAATTGTTCCTTCAAGTATTTGATCCTTGTTAGAAAATTGTCCATAGAATCACCTTCATTCATGTGCTCACTCTCCAATTGTTTTTGGAGGTAAGCAACAGGAGCCTCATTCCTATCTTGGTACAATGTGGTAAGTCTATGCCAAGCATCCTTAGCTATTCTGCAGCGTATGTGAGGAATAATGGCACGTTTGACAGACAAAGCTATCAATGCATGTGCCTGGGCATCTCTGCCATCCCAACAAATTTGCTATGTAGTAGGTGCAGCAGAAACCGAAGCACGAACAGGAATATGTAGAATATCATCATCTCGACACCTTCTGCATCAGCTTCAGTACTTGTAGTTGTAACAGTTGCAGGTGTGATAGGATCTTCTTCAACACCCTGCACAATGTTCCACAGTCCTTTTGCAACCAATACATGTCCCATCATATAAGCCCATAATGGGTAGTTGGTACCATCCAATTTATCCTCAACAGCCAACATACGAAATACATCACTGCATAAACTTGGGCAATGCATAAACCTACTCATCTATGAGATAGCAAACTCAATATCTGGCCAAGTAATGCATTGGTAAATCAAGCATCCAACAACCTATTGATAGAGAACAACATCAAATGCATCTCCAACATCATGAAGACTCAATCGTAAACCTATCTCCATAGAAGTGGCAATAGGTTTACAGTTTTCAAGGCCAAAACACTGCAATAATGTGTCAATATATTTTGTTTGACACAAACCATTCCACCATCAACTTGCATAAGTTGAATGCCAAGATAATGATGCAAATGCCCCAAATTAGACATCTCAAATGAGGCATGCAAATCAGTCTCAAAATTAGAAATATGCTTCTCATGAGGACTAGTCAGCATCATGTCATCAACATACACAACAATGATTAGAAGCACATCATTAGCATGCTTAACATATAAGGTGCTTTCAGTTGGAATGTTCTCAAAACCATGTGCAATCAGATAGGCATGTATCTTTTCATACCAAGCACGTGGTACTTGGTTTAAACCATATAATGCCTTGTTCAACCTCCACACTTGGTTTTTGTGCCCCTTCTACACAAAGCCACAGGGCTAAAAATCATACACGTCTTCATGCAAGTCACCATTTAGAAATGCAATTTTAATGTCCAATTGATGTACATTCCAACCATGATGAGCTATAAGTGCATAGATGCTACGAATAGTAGTCATTTGGTAAGTAGGAGCAAAGGTATAATCAAAGTCAATGCCTCTTTCCTAAGCATAACCCTTTGCAACAAGCATAGCTTTATACCCGTCAATTGTTCCATTGGGATTACACTTCAGCTTGTATACCCACTTAGTGCCGATGGCCTTCTTGCCAGGAGGCAAGTCACATAAAGACCAGGTACCATTCTTCATTATAGCATCATATTCAAATTGCATAGTAGCCATCCAATTCTTAGAATTTTGTGCTTCATCAAACAAAATAGGCTCATTCTCATCACAGAGACTAGAGGCAGCCATGGCATAGCAATCTGATGCAAAAGAGGCACTATGAGAGCCTGAATGAGTATGATATGAGAGCGGTGCATCTAATTTGTTGTCACACAAAGTCTGCACCAGCCATTTTGGCATACTTTTTGCCTCCTCAATATCAGCTCTTTCATCATAAAAGTGCATCATACAAATCTACATCAGAAATGGAATGATCTGCATCATCACATGAAACCTGTAAAGACTAAGAAGTTGTCTCATTAGGTCTAGCACTAGACTGTCCGCCTATAAAAAGAGGCAACAAAGTGTCATACATGTCTTTGGAGCTATATGTCTCCTTAGTATTTGAAGAACTGAATAGCATCTTCCACAAAAACAAGATCACGGCTAACGAAAGTGCATTTATTCAATGGATGATACAGACAATAAGCCTTTTCTTTCACAATTGTACCCAAAAAAATTACATTTCATTACTTTATCATCCAATTTCCTGCAATGGATATACCCATGCATGCCTAGAAAAATCATCGATGAAAGTCACAAAGTAAAGATAGTTCCCAAAAAAGGTTGTCTGCATAGCTCCATAGACATCGTTGTGCACAAGCTGCAATCTTTGAGTAGCTCGAGCTGAACCATCTTTTTGGAAGGAGGAACGTTGCATTTTGCCCAAAATACAGCCTTCACATACATGTTTACTAGGTGCCTTAAGTTTGGGCAAAGAGCACACCATTTCAGATTTCCATAGGTGTAGCAAGCTAGCAAAATTTAGATGACCAAAGTGTGCATGCCAAAGCTTTGCATATGATAAAGCCTGAGAATCATTCATAGATTTTTCATAGTCTATGAACTCATATAGCCCATGACATAAAATGCTAGAAGCAATAATGACATCACCATTTGACAAATCATGAGTTGTACATTTGTCATCAACAAATTTCACAACTAAGCCAATCTTGGCTAAAGCTGAAACTGATAATAGATTCTTCTTAATCCATGGCACAAATAAAGCATTCGACAATGTAAAAGAACTACCATCACTAGTAGTCAAAATGATCTTATCAACTCCCATAATAGGATAATAGGAGTTGTTGGCACATGTGACAGTATTCTCTGTAGGGAGAGGCTCAAGTGAAGTAAAGAAATTATGCTGCAATGTAATGTGTTTGGTTGCCCCACTGTCAAAGTACCAAACATCTAAATCTACTAGAGACATACATTGCTCATGTGAAGATGGGTCAAAACTACAAACAGTAGTAAGCGCCCATTCATCATTCTAGACAAGATTATGAGACTCTGTTTTGGGTGTAGAGGCCTTTGAAACAACCATTCCAGCCTCTTTCTTCCTTGCCTCTTTAGCAACCAGTTTTGGGTAGCTCTTGATGACATGATCATTTCCTTTACAGTATTTGCAAAACAATTTCTACTTTTTTATTTTCTTCTTGTCTCTATCTTCCTTCTTTGATTATGCAAAATTAACAAATTTCTGCTTACTAGTAGAGGAGCTCCATTTACCTTTGCCCTTATGAATAGCCAAGAAAGCTTGATTTGCAACACACATCGTGGACATGTTCTGCTTAGGTTGATCTTCCTGCAGCAGAACAGAGGCTAACTCCTCAAATGTTAAGGCACTTGGATTGTCTTTCATCATCAAATGAACAGTAGAAGCAAAACTCTGATATGAATCGGGAAGACCATTCAAAACATTTTGTACAAGTGAACTATCAGGCAAGACTTTATCACCAAAAATCAACTCTTTTTTCAAATCTTTGATCTTTGTCAGAAAACTATCCATGGAATCACCTTCATTCATGTGCTCACTCTCCAACTAATTTTGAAGGTAAGAAAAATGTGCCTTATTCCTTGCCTAGTATAAAGTGGTAAGTGTATTCGAAGCATCCTTAGCTATTCTGCATGAGCGAATGTGAGGAAGAATGGCACGTTTGACATAGAAGGCTATCAATGCATGTGCATGAGCATCTCTGCCATCCCAATAATTTTTCTCTAGAGTAGGTGTAGCAGGAACAGCAGCATGAACAGGAACATGAAGAATATTATCATCTTCAGCACCGTCTACATCACCTTCAGCAACTGTGTTTGCACGTGAAATAGGACATTTTTCAACACCTTGCACAATATTCCACAGTCCTTTTGCGACCAATACATGATGCATTATATAAGCCCACAATAGGAAATTGGTACCGTCCAACTTATCCTCAACAACCAACATATGGAATACATCACTACTTTCAGCCATGGCAACTAACTAAAAAAGCTTATGCAAGAAAATGACTATATCTCAAAAAGTTGAACATAACTACCTTGTAAAGTTCTGGTAAACCTGTAGCAGACTTTGAGACGCTTATACTGGTGAATCAAAACTTGTATATATCTTTGGCACAAAAATATGAAAATGCATGCACAAGCACTATGATAGTGCATTCGGAGGTTGAAACAAGCTCAGATAGCAAGTATTGAATATGATCCCAACCGAAAATCATCAATTTGTTTGGTAAATTATATAGATGGAGAAAAAAGATTTATTCTATATGTACGGGGAATAAAGGTTGGGCAACTTCGGCACCACAGACCGAAGCCATTTTGATCTCCTAATCACCTTGAGTATGCACACCAAATTTTGTGCAATTTTAAGACTATGACCAAAGGGGTAACAATGATGCCCTAGATGAAGCGGCGACGTGCTCTGATACCAATTGTTGGAGTTTGAGGTCTGCGGAAGCATGCGAATAGCACAAGGAAAAAGAAGGAGCTTGGAACACAACACACAATACTGAATGTATTACCACTAGAATGTACAAAGATAAGTAACCTATTAGGGCAGCAGGCATATATACAAGCTGGGAAAAAAAACCTCCTAAAGAGGGAAAAAAGTGCCTTGGTAGTCCTAATGTGTTTACACACATCACTACCTAAATATATCAACAAGTACTACCAAAGGTCTAAAAGTGGTACAAGAGTTATGGACAAGGAAGCCACCATATTATGATCATCTTCAAGTTTTTGGGTGTGAAGCATATGCTCATATACCCAAGAATCTTATACAAAAACTAGACCATAGGTCAAAGAAATGCATTTTTCTTAGATATGGTCGAAAATGAAATTTGGATATCACTTATGGGATCTTGAAACACGTTCAGTGATGAGAAGTAGTGATGTCATTTTCAATGAGTCTAAGATGCCATTAAGGAGGTTGAAGTAAGAACAATGGTGTTTGAGGAGCATGCATGAAAATGTTGCACATAGTGATATTCATGAGAATGTCCAATCAAATCAATCTACAAATGTCCCTATTCAGCAACCATTGCGATGCTCTGCATCTGTCTCACATCCACCTGATAGATATGTTCTAGGTATGGATTTTGTTATGCTAACAGATGTTGGTGAGTCTTCTTGCTACAAAGAGGCCATGTAGATAAAGGATCTTGTCAAGTGGGAGCATGCCATGAAGAGTAACTTGGATTCTATTCACAAGAATGGTACTTGGGATTTAGTATCTTTGCCAAAGTACGAGAAAGCTTTACCATGTAAATGGGTATATAAGCTGCAATTCACATGAGATCATGCTTCTCCAAATTATAAAGCATGATTTTTGCAAATGGTTTTAAGTAAAAACATGGTGTTGATTTTCAGGACATCTTCTCTCTAGTGGTCAAAAAGACTACCCTGCAAATGTTGCTTGGACTCGTTGCAATGGAGGACTTAGAGCTAGTCCAAATGGATGTGAAAACTACTTTCTTGCATGGAGATCTTAGAGATGTGATTTATATGGAACAACCAGGGGGTTATGTAGTTCGTGGCAACAAAAGTCTAGTTTGTAAGCTAAAGAAGAGCTTATATGTGCTTAAACAGTCTCCTAGACAATGGTACCAAAATTTTGATGATTTTATAAAGTCTCAATGCTATTCTCAAATCAATGAGGATCATTGACTCTAGACAAAGAGATGGTCAAATGCCAACTTGATACGCTTTATGTTGATGATATGTTGATTGTTGGGAATTCCTCTTATGACTTGTCAATTCTCAAAAAGAAGTTGGTTAAGACATTTTATATGAAGGATTTGGAGGATGCCAAACATATTCTTGGCATGCACATTACTCATGATAGGGGTAAAAGATGCATATACTTATCTCAAAGTGAGTACATATCCAAAGTAATTCATAGGTTCAATATGCAGGGTGGAAAGTGTAGAGAGTACACGGATGGAAGCAAAATGAAAAGAAGAGTGTACTCACAAAAGAAAGAGTGTGAGAGACTCAAAGTGAGTAGACCAAGAAATGGGTAAACTCACATGGATTAGAAATGAGCTCGCCAAGAGCATGGAGTAGGCTCCTCAAGCTTCTAACCAAGTACAAAAGGGGGGAGAGGCACTCATTATATAGATTTGGGAGGGGCTCTCCAAAGTACATCTCATGTGGGATAATTCCCCTCAAAGGAGACTGAATACAATGGTAGAAGCAAATGGGAAGGTACCCAAATACAAAAGAGATATAAAATGGAAATAAATTGGAAATGGAGTGCCTCCTAGATACAAAATGGAGATCCTCTCATGCGGATACAAATGTAGATGATGTAGGAGCAATCATGTCATCAACACCCCCTCTATAGCTCCATTTTGGAGTGGTTGAATGCTGCAGAGGTCCACCAAGCACTAGAGGAGAACTAGAGGTAAAGCCTTCATGAACATGTCCTCCAGGTCCTCCTAAGGGGTACACTACTCCAAAGTAATCTCCTGAGATATGGGCTTCTTGTAGATGAAATGGTACTAGATCTTGATGTGCTTCATCCAAGCATGGACACTGGATTCTTGGCAATGGCGAAAGCTGACTACTTGTCCTTGCGAATGTGTGTCGGAGTAACCTGCAAAACACCAATGTTAGATAATAAATGTCAAAGCTAGATGGCCTCACATGTTGCGAAGCTGGACGCTCAGTACTCGGCCTCGATGGATGATAAAGCAACTATAGAGTGCTTCTTACTTACCAAAGAGATAGGTCCTGAACCAAGCAAGAATATGTACCTTGAAGTGGAGCATCGAGAATTAGGATCACCAACCCAATCTGAATCTGAATATCTAATGAGTTGGATGCCCCCTCTGTACTAAAGACCATGGTGTTGAATTAGCGCAAGGTATCAAAGTAGTCTCTGAGCCGCATCCCAATGAGTCTGATGGGGCTGATGTGAAAATTGATTGAGGATACCATCTGCATAGGCAATATCTGATCTAGTGTTGGCAAGGTAGAGTAATGAGCCAACAAGTTGTTGATAAGTATGCACATCCACAAGTGATGATGAATCCTCTAGTGTGAGCTTGATGTTTGGATCAAGTGGTGTAGATACTGAGTGACACTGTTCCATGTTATATATGGAAAGAAGATCAGAGCAGTACTTCTTCTGTGATAGGAATGTGCCTTTTTTTGCTTGCCAAACTTCAATACCCAAGAAGTAGTGAAGCGGTCCAAGATCTATCATAGAGTACTCAAGGTGAAGCTATGTGATGATGAATTGGATGCGTTCTTCATTTGAGCTTGTCAAGATCAAGTCATCTACATAGAGGATGATGAGGGCCACTAAGGATTCATTTTGATAGATGTATAAGTTTGCATCGGCACTACTTCTTTGAAATCCTTTATCTTCAAAGAACTTGTGAATCTTTTCATAGCAGGCCCTAGGAGCTTGCTTAAGTTTATAAAGTGCTTTGTGAAGCTTGTATACTTGATCTTCCTTTCCTTTGATCTTGAAACCTTCAGTTCGGTCAACATATAGTTTTTCTTGAAGATCTCCATTGAGGAAAGCACTTTTGATGTCCAATTGGTAGATGGCCCACTTGAAATGAGCATTTGGTGCTAGAATTATCCTTATAGTGGTAAACCTTGCAGTAGGAGCAAAGGTTTCTTCATAGTCAATGCCATGTTATTGCTTATAGCCTTTGGCTACTAGTCTTGCTTTGTACTTTTCTAATGTGCTATCTGATTTGTACTTAACTTTATAGAGCCACTTAACTCCTATGACTTGATGATTCGTGGGCTTAGGAACAACGGTCCACATCTTCTTCTTCTCGATTGCATCCATTTCCACTTGCATAGCTTCTTCCCAGTCAAGTTGGCCTTGAGCTTCTTTGTAGTTAGAAGGCTCTTGAATTTGCTGGATTTGATGCATCAATGCATAATTTACATAATGACTATGTTCTCACTAATGCTTTTAAATGAGCCTTTGTGATCTTCTGGGTTGACATGAAGTACTTGCTTCTGACATGGGCTTTGAAAAGACTGTGTCCCCCTCTAAAGTGTAGATGGGCAAACTGAGACTTGTATTTGGATCTTTGGTTGAGTATCTTGAAGCTTCATTAAAGATTACATTTTTTGAAATTGTGATGGAGTGGTTCTCAAGATCGTATAGTCTATATGCTTTTGGTTGGTCACTGTAGCCGATGAATATATGCTTCTTAGACTTGGACTGTAACTTCTTGCAATTATCTTTTGGTACATGGTCAAATGCTTCACTTCCAGATACTCGAAAGTAATTGACATTAGGTTTTCTTCCATAGTAATCTTGAAAGGGTGTCTTGTTGTGCGATGCACTAGTGAAGCCTCCATTGAGTATGTGCATGGTAGTATGCACTGCTTTTGCCCAAAACTTGTAGGGTAAATCTTTGTTGTGAAGCATGGTTCTCACCATTTCCATCACACTTCGGATCTTTCTCTCAGCTACTCCATTCTTAGATGGAGTGTGCGGTTGAGTAACTTGTCATTTTATCCCTTTTTGCTTCAAGAAATTATCAAAGTCATGATTGATAAATTCACCACCGTCATCGGATCAAATAGTCTTGATTGTCTTTGATGCTTCATTCTCAACTTGGTTGATCCATTCTCGAAATTTAGAGAAAGTATCTAACTTTGACTTCAAAAAATATACCCAAATGTATCCAGAGTGGTCATCTACTAAAAGAAAGAAGTAGAATGAACCATTAAGAGAAGGGGTATTCATAGGTCCACAAAGGTCCACATGGATGAGGGCTAAAGGGTTCCTAGCTCTTGTGGAAGCCTCCTTGGGAACGGGAGCCTTGTGTTGCTTGCTTTGGGTGCAAGCTTGGCAAACATCATTGACTTGCCCGATCTTGGGCTATCCTTTAAGTATCTAAAAGGAAGAAATCCTTGGTAAATATGAAGTGTGGCCATACCATTCATGCCACAAACTCAAAAGTGAATCCTTAGATAGAAAGCAGGAGATTTTATAGAGCCATTTCTCTTCTATGCGTTGTGCAATGATGTCTTTGGTGTGAGGACCAATCACCTTAACTGAAGTGTTATCAAATAATACTTGTTTATCATGGTCAGTGATGGCCTTAATGGATAGTAGGTTCATGCACAAGTTAGGAACAAATAAGAAATTTGATAATGATTGGCACTCCCCTAGGGTATTGGTGATTTGCACTTTGCCTTTCCGTTCGATGGATAGGCTCTTGTTGTTGCCTATGTAAACTTCTCCAGTATTGTCTTCAATTTCTTGAAATGAATCTGGATCCTTACACATGTGCGATATCGCACCACTGTCAAATATCCATTCCTGAGAAGAACTAGAAGTTACCAAGGCATTGGCCTCCGTGGAAATGAACAAGTCTTCACTCAAACAGTGAGACCTATGTTGAGATGTTTTGGAGGAGTTCTTGGAACCAGATGACTTCGATGTATGCTTCTTCTTATAACAAAATTTTTCCAAGTGCCTTGTTTTTCCACAAAAATTGCAGCTTAATTTCTTTGATGAAGTGTTGGAGTTGTGCTTTGGTGCATTGCTAGCATGTTTGCCCTTATGGAAGGGTCCTTTATCCTTCATGGTTGTTTCTTGGGAGGAAGTTGAGTTCGCTTGTGAGTTGTGGAGGAGCAAAAGTCGACGGGCCTCTTTCCAAGTTAGAACTTAACCTCTGTTATACAGAGTGGTCATGAATGTTTCATAGGACCTAGGAAGCTTGTTAAGTAATCTTATAGCCATGTCTTCACTTGAAATTTGTCGTCCACATAGTGCTAACTTGTATTGATAATCTTCCAATTGGGCAATCACTTTTGTGATGACGTCTTATGGACGTATAGTGAGATTGTGGAATTCGGCCTCTAGAGTATAAATCTTAGAAGGTGTTTTACTCATATAAATTGGCTAGAATATCCCAAGCTTCTTTGGAAGTCTTACATGCAGTGATGTGATCTTTTGTCAGTTTGTCACATGCGAGGAGAAGTTGGCCTAATGCTCCCTTGTCCTTTACATTCCATATACTCCAAGCTCCTAGATCGTTATCCTTACCAGGACTCTTGTTTTGTGCCTTCAACTACCTCGTACAATAGATTTGTATAGAGATAGGTCCTAATTGTATCCTTGATTATAACTAGTGCCATTTAGCCTTTCATCTTTTGGCATGAAGATGGGTATAAAGGATGGTAAGTATAATTGACTGGAGGATGTGGCGTTTGAAATCGTTGACATTATCGTCGTTGACACGAAGTTACCACACTTCATACTAAGGGAGAAAACAATATCTGAAAGTAGATATCCAAACTAAATGCATAAGAGTGATACTAACATAAATCCAAATAGTAATAGCAAAGACGAGGTGTTTACAAACACTAAAAAACCATGAGATTCAAACTCGACGCTTAAGTATTCATTAGAGAACTTATCATAAATTATCAAAGAACTTCAATAGCAAGGGTGGAAGGGTGGGAAAATTGTCAAAGTGTAACCCAAAAGAGTATGAAATGATGGAAAAGAGAAATGTGTACCTAAGTACCAACTTAGGGACTTGTTGGATAGACAACACTTCCAAACACTCTTTCCCAGCATCACACGTGCATATAAGCTCACAAAGAAGATGATACAGAGAGGAGAAGACACCAATTCAAAATTCTGTGCTCTTGATTCTCACAATGGCAAAAAGTCTTTACAAAGAGTCACAAATTGACTTATATACATGTGCCCTAAAGATGGTCCTTTCACACAAGAGACCGGCACTTTATTAACTAAAAGGTTAATTTCCTACTAATTTACAATGGTAAGCTACTAATCTCCATGGGTCTGCATCTAGAGGACTCCTCTAGTGCACTTACATCAGAAAATATGTTACACAATGGCTATGATACAAAAATAAAGTGTCCAAATCAAAAAAAAATTGGGGCCCATCTTTTTCTCTGCCTTTTGCTCTTCTTAGCTCTGCAACACTCTCCCCCTCTTTGTCTCTGTCGTCCCTTGACAGGCTTTGTTTCTTGTCTGCAGCTTGTCTAAGTCTTCTGAACACACGCACCCAGCAGTCGAAGAAGCGATAAGGACTATCAGAAAATCTGTTACTTTATCTGAGGTATGTCCTTTGCTTCTGTTTGACCCTTGGTATCCCTTATATCACATATCTGGGTTGCTGCATTAACTCGCGCTACCACGCATGCCATCAGTGGCTAAGAATGTGGTATTCTTAGTCACCCGCTTCAACTTTTTAGCCTCTCCTCTTTCTAACTTTTGGTCTTCTGATATGTCTTTGTCTTCACACATCTGACCCTGTTGTATTGCTTTGAGCCTGTTTACTTTCTGCCACCGCACGCAATCAGTGGAAGGATCATTACCTACCAAATATCTTCTTGCCCTTCTTCATGGACACTTCCTGGCCCTGGTCCGTCCTTCCCTCCGATGTGCTTTCCCTGGTCTGTTTGCCCCTGTGGGGCTCTGTGCAGAGATGGGTGTTGTGTGCCCCTGTGGGGCTTCTTGTAGAGATACGTCTTCAGATATAATCCTTTCCATGAAGCTTCTTTCTCGGTTTTCTTCTTCTTTTCTTTTTGCTAGATTCTCCTTCATCACTGCCCCCCTCCTGAACTCTGTCATCCCCAATAGGCTTTGGAATTCGGCGGGAGTATGTTCTGTAAACTTTTTGCTCTGTCTCATTAAGCAGATTAGCTTCACGTATCATGATTTGCTTCCATTGTTCGGCTTTCACACCATCATGTGGTGGCTGTCTGTGATCGGTGAAGAAGCTTAATTCATATGCCACTAATCTGGCGTTCAAGTTAGATGACATTTTTAAGAAAATTTCTGAATCAATCTCAAAAAATCCTGTAAAAAAGGCTTCCTCAAAGGTTTGCATATATGTACTTGGTAAGAACATGAGCCTAGAATAATACGCCATTATTGTGGGTCGGCTGGGCATAACAGATAGATAAAAAATGAGGATATATGTGCCTTGATTAATACCAATGAAATTTAGAAACGTGTAAGCCGCGTGTTTGAACACTTTCAAAACTGTAAGTAGCATGCTGAGGATTTTATTAGTCATCTTGATAGTTAAATCGGGGACTGTTGCATAACAATGTAGCCAAAATTCAATGGTTTTTACCATGTAATCCTCAATCGGTAAATAGTTATGAGGTGGACTTGGAAGTAGCAGATAATTTAGCCACTGTTTATTGATCATACCACTCTTTTGCATATCCAAAAGTTCTCTTGCTTCTCTGCAATGTGGTGTTGGGCAAAATGAAGGATTGACCTGTATTAAATACGGTGTTGCTTGCCAGTGCACCCGCAAAGTAGGATTTTTCTCCAAAAATTTCCTCCGCCATATGGGTTGTGCCGCTTCAAATTCCTCTTAAGTGTAATTGAATGTATTGTCTTTGAAGTATAGCTGCTCATCTACATCCTTCTGTGTGAGCTTCTTTATATATTGCCTTGTTTTCTCTTTCAAGAGTCCATAAGGAATGTTGAAAGGCTTCATGATCGTATCCAGATCTTTCCCTTTTATTTTGGTCTCTTTCATGACTTTGACCACTTCATTTTCAAAATTTCCTATCAAACGAGACACCAAGAGTGCCTGTTCCTTCTGACCTATTTCTGTAGTATATGGCATGGGATGATCATCACATGGTCGCCATCTGCTCTCTTATTGGAGAATGATAGATCGGGGGAGACAGAGGACGTACCTCTACCTCGTCAGTAGGACTTTCTTGTCATGGCTCTACTGGTGTCCCGATGGTTACTTTTTGTTCTAAGTGAGCTTCTAACTGTGTAAGATGTTCAATCTTCTCTTTAACTTGCTTAAGTGTTGTCTGGAGCGCGTCTTTGGCTGCGAGTAGCTCAGTACCGATTTCTGCTATCTTATCCATATTTTCACTCTAGCTCACTGCAAGTTTTGCATTGGTAGTGTATAGTTGTTTCTTGAGCTCATTGGTTTCGTTAATATACTTGCGTTCCCATTCTTCTTTTAGGGCTTGCTCATGTTTCAGCAAATTATCATATTTGGCTATTTAGTCATTCAATTCCTTTTGGTCAGTTGCTGTTGTCTCTTGTTTTTCTATAGGTTGGTCATACAACAATGCCTTCATCAATTCTTTGTTTCTATTGCGTAAGTTATCATTTTCCTCCATGTATGCTTTTAGCAGTGTTTCTAGCATATCACTTCTAGCTTTCATTCTCTCCTTGTCGGCATCACTTGCTTCATGTTGTCTTTGTAAGTCCATCAGTTGTTCCTAGATTTTGTGATTCTGCTCCATTAATGTATTGCATTGCCCTTTGACTTCGGTTATTTCCGTTGCCTTGGCTGAAACATCTTGTTGGGCCTGAATCAGCTGTGCAGACAGTTGCTCATTCATTATTTGGAATTGGTTTTTTTCCCGCATGGCATTGTCATAATCTACATCTGTCTCTATCATTTGTTGTTGCGTATCCATAGTTGTTTGTATCATCTACTTGACTACGGGTTTTAGTTGAGTAACGTCTAACATTTAACCATGTGTTCAAGATGTTAGGTTCTTCACCCGTGGTAACATCTTTCCCTTGTGCCACATGTAGCATAGTGTCATGGGGTTGTCGAATATGAAGTTGTATCCTTGGCTCAGCCTCCCTGTGGTCAGTCTTGCCTTGTGGTGTATCATCAGGGACTTCAATCACAACTTGCTCCATATCTTGTTGGAAACATCTTTCTTTTTCCATGGGTGTTGGTATTTCCTCTTTTACAGGTGGCACTGCATCTTTATGTGTGATTGGAGCTTCCTTTATGCTGATTTTTGACGTGTCGTTCAATTGAATGAGGTGGGCCGGTTCAGTGACTTCTTGGTTCTGTACCTATGGTTATTGATTGTCGGGTGTGACCGCGACCTAGTTTATCTCTGTCCATTCCTCATTGTTCGTTTCTATTACTATGTCCGTGTCTAAGGTATCCTTGTCAGGGCTAGACTCTTCATTTGAACTTGAATCTTCCAGTCCCAATTCTTTGTATCTGAAGGTAATTTTGGACTATGTTCTCTTTCCTTTTGTGGTTGTGATTGGCTTGCCTATATATATTGATGTCCTTGGACATTGAGGTTTACTTGTCCCAGCATATATGTATGCGTTTCTTCTAGGGCCGCTAATAGGTCCCTTTTTGTGATTGGTTGTTGTGTCAGAGGAATCTTTGGTAATATATGTCCTCTTGGACTGTGGTGTTTCTTGTGTTGCTTCCTCTCTAGTGCGCTTAGTCCCTCGCGTGGGTTTCTTGGAACTAGTTCCCACTTCTTCGATGGAAATAACTGTTTTCTTTTTCTTTGGAACAGTAGCTGACTTTACATATTTTGCCATTTCGGTGGAGGTTGGCATCACACGTAGATAGTCTTTCATCTCGAGTGCCTCATAAATTAGCAAGGCCAATGCCGAACTTCCATTCAAAAACTTCTTCTGACTCCACTTCTTCTTAGCTTCTAATAGGCGGTATTGAATGTATGGAGTCATATTTACTTTATTTCCAACTTGCCTCATTGCATGGGAAAGCAATTGTACTACGATTTTCTGAGGCATTGTATACCTGTGCACACTAGGAAAACAAAAATGTTGATGCACCAATCTAACCAATTCTTCTATATCTGCTCT
The DNA here is from genome assembly GCA_020310875.1 of Ceratopteris richardii. Classification (NCBI taxonomy): domain Eukaryota; kingdom Viridiplantae; phylum Streptophyta; class Polypodiopsida; order Polypodiales; family Pteridaceae; genus Ceratopteris; species Ceratopteris richardii. The sequence continues at coordinate 76,519,264 of CM035425.1, read as the reverse complement.
GTTTATTTCCAGAAAGGTTCTCTTTTTTGGATCATGACATTCATCTTTAACATTAGTGAGGCCATCCTGACACCAACCAAAAGCTTTGTTGATGACTTCATGAGTGAAACGAATTGTTTTCCATGTATCAACTTTGTCGAGCACTCTTGCTTCCGAGATTGATGACTTATCTGATGCAGATTGGAGTGTATTCATAACTTGTGTGCATCTGTGGAAATTGGGCAAATATATGGGTAGTCGTAGGAATGCATCAATGCCAGCCCTTGTCTAGACATCTGTAATGTGTGGTAATCCTTGTATTATAGTCTGGAAATCTTGTGACATAATTGGGAAATAGTGATCCCTATTCATAATCTTAATGGTGGCCATGAAAAGGAGCTTTACCACTGGTTGATCATCAAGAAACCAATGACCTCTTGCCTTAGTAATTGATTCCAAAGGAAGAAGCAGGACCTCTTCCTCTTGCGTAGCCTCAGAATTAGAAGATGCCATCTACACTCAGTACATACCAGTAATTAGTGGAAAGCTGGTATCAAGAGTTATTCTTCACTTATCCTCCCTAAATTTTGCAATTCTCCGAGTGATGTGAGTCGTCCTTTTCCCATGGGTGTGAGAAAGGTATTACCTGGGATTTTCTTTATATATATTTTTTTATTTTTTGACAGAAAACAACAGCATTAGTACCTAGCCGAAGCTTTTATTGTAGTATTAGTATTTTTTTTGTTGTTGAGATTATTGTACAAGTGCTCTCCTATTCCCTAAGAGGGGAATGTGCTTCGCTATTTAGTAGTAGAAGAAGTAGGTGTTGAATGCACGGCCTTGTAATGTGGCCCTATTATGCATACTTTGGACCCTTGTAACTCAAGATGTGTGCAAACTGAATTATTTGGCCGATTTGTACAGATTGTTTTGCCTGTATGCATCCAAATTTGCTTTACTCCATTGGGATAGACTGTGTTTCCAGCACTCTTGGTGAATGTAGTGCTTCTCATGTTGTACCTCCGCTTCGTCCGCTTTTTGACTCTTTGAATGTGGTTTGTTTTGTATTTAGACTCCTGCAATGTCCTATAGGTGTTTGTTTCCTGTAGGTTTGTCTTCAAATCGTGCTGATTCTCCTTGTGTCTTGAGATGTCCCTTTTAATGATTGTCATTTGTGCAGATGATTTGGGAATCCATATTTGCATTCGGGTTGGCTGGGCGGCTATCACCTTCTTCGGAATCCATACTCTAACAACCCTTTGTGGACCTAGGTGTCCAACTTGACTTGCATTCTTGTTATGTTGTTGTTTCCGATGTCGAGAGTAGTTCTGTTGTTGAAGATATGCTTTCACTTGATCTTTTCTGATCCAAGCTTGTCTAGTGTGAGGATTGGGGTATATTTTAATGTGTGCAAGTTTGTGATAGTCTTGCTGACTAGTTCATCTTGTGCTTGGTTCCTCACTGAGGCTTTTATTGGATAAGACACTAGTCATGTGGTTTACTGGCTTAGGAGATTGGGTGAGATCGAGATTTGGAGTATTCTCACACGAAGTACTTGATGGTGGGGTTTCCGTAGTGGGAGTTAATGTACATTCATCATCATGCTTGTGTGGGTGATCTCTCGAGCCTATACATTTGGCTTTGACAGGTCGTTCGTCTAACATATTGAATACCTCACGGTGTCCTATCTTGGCCGATATGTAACCTAAGGCTAATTGGATAGTCATTTCATATTCATATACCCAATCTTGACCCAATAGGAGTTCCTCTAATAAGTCCTGGTCATGACACACTAAGAATTTTTGTTGCATCGTGTTGAAATCTCTCAGCCCTCTCTCTAATCCATTCTTTTCGTTTCTTGATTCGTTCTAGAGCTTCCTGTCTCGCTTCTTCTCGTACTCTTTCTTCCTCCTCACGTCTATTTTTACTCATTAATAGTCATGACATTATCTCTTCTGTCAATGGCTCTAAATATTTTTTTACTCGGCAACCGCTTATATAGTTTGGCAATACTGCTCCATCTAGGGTTGCTAAGCTGATGGCTCCGCTGGTAGATATATGATTGATGATCAATGGATCATATCCCCTTTTTTGTAGTTTCTTTGCATGTTGCTTCAAAGTATAGACCAAAATTGAATCTCCTTCCTTCAGGTTTTTATCTTTAATATGAACATCAAAATATGCCTTCTGTCGTCTTTTTGCAACGTAAATACCTACTACAGCTTGTAATCTTGTTTCGTGTAACTTTTCTATTTGATCCAATTGAGCTGATAATTCATGTCCAGTCCACTCGTAAGTTGTTGCTACTCTGAGAGTAGGTACTAAGAAATCAATTGGCAAGATGGCATTTTATTCGTACACTAGGTTAAAGGGAGTAGTTCCTATGGCCGTTTTGTAGGCTACTCGGAATGCCCATAAAGCATGATGTAATAGCTTATCCCAATCAGATCTACCATTGTTAACAATTTTAGTGAGGACTGTAAATAAGATTTTCTTTAAACTTTCAGCCTGTCCATTGGCTTGTGGGTGATATGGGGCTGATTTCTTATGAATTACTAAGAATTCATTCATTAGGGCTTCTATTACTTCATTCACAAAGTGTGTGCCTCTGTCACTCACAATTTCTATAGGCAATCCAAACCTAGTGAATACGTTCTCAAAGAGAAACTTAGTTGTAGTCCTCGCATCGTTTTTCTTAGTTGCTTTGGCTTCAACCCATTTGGTCAAATAATCTCTGGCTATGATTATGTACTCGGCATGGGATCCTTTAGCTGGTGGGCTAATAGGTCCAACAAAATCTATTGCCCATTTAGTAAAGGCTCTGGCACTCATCATGGGTTTCAGCGGCATTTCATCTCTTCTAATAGGATATTTTGTTCGTTGATATTTATCACATCTTTGAACATATGTGGTTGCATCTTGATGTAGAGTTAGCCATCACATTCTGGCAAAGAGAATCATTTTTGTAGTTTTATCTGCAGAAAAATGTCCTCCTGCAGCTCCGGTATGCGCCATCTCTAAGACAGAAAGATACTCATCTTCATGAATGCACATTTGTAGATGATTGCCTCCTCCTCTTTTGAAGAGTTGTTTACCTATAAGAACATAGTCCTTGCTTTGTTCTGTGAGTGCACATTTTCTTGCTGGAGTAGCTCCTTCTGGGTACTCTTGGGTTTTCAAAAATTTTACCAGAGACATACTCCATCTTGGTGCTACAGTGGAGTAACATAGAGTAGAGTTCTCTTCTGGCCTTCATTCTTGACAAGTTGGGCAGGTTGATACATAGTTATGTGTATCCCTCTGCATGGTTGGCCAGTATATGCCTAATCCCTTTAGTGTTTGCCATGTACCATTCGCATTTAAATGAGTTTTCCATTGATTTACATGTGGTTTTTGAAGCCACATCTCTTGTTCCTCTTCCTCTACACATCTCATGAGTAGTACACTTGGATCTTGGTGGTATAAGCTTCCAGCAATGATGTGGAGATTTTTTATCTTCCATAATTCCTGACTTTCGTTTGCAGGGATCCCAGGTTTAGGTCCATATGTGCGGATAGGGATCAACTTTTCTGCCCATTGGGGACATACTTAGAGATTAAAAAGATAAGTGTCTGGCAGATCATCCGGTACTCCTGTGGGGGGCTCTCCATGTGTCATTCTCGATAAGTGATCTGCTCTAATGTGTGTATTCCCTTTCTTGACTACTACTTCAAAATCAAATTCCATCAATAATAGAAACCATTGTACTAGTCGTCCCGTATTACAAGGCTTATTGACTAAGTACAGTAGAGCTTGATGATCGATGAAGAATTTAAATTTGTTTGCCAATAAGTAGTGTCGAAACTTCTTAACCGCATACACCATTCCTAAACCCTCTCGCTCTGTCGTGGTATGATTGCGCTCCGCTTGATTCAATTGTCTACTGGCGTAGGCTATAGCGTGGTCTAACTTCCCTATATCCGCTGGCTAAGCTAAGATACATCCAATGGCAAACTTGGAAGCATCTACGTGAATGTGAAATGGTTTTTTCCAATCAGGAACTCTAAGGATTGGTGTTGAACTCAAATGACTTTTCAATTTGTTAAATGCCTTTTCACATTCTTCAGTCCAAATAAACTGAGATAGTAATGCATAAAGGGGTCTAGCAATTATGGCATACATGTGTATAAATCTACGGTAGTATCCCCAATGTCCCATAAATGCTTGCACTTCTTTAGCAGACTTTGGTCTCGGTAAATACAAAATCACTTTGATTTTGTCTTCATCTGTGGAAATCCCATTTTTAGAGACAATGTGTCCTAATATCTTCCCTTGTTGAACCATGAAGACGCACTTTTTTGGATTCAGGCAAACTCTATATTGTCGACATTTGGCAAAAATCTTTCCTAGCTCTGGGACATGTTCTGATCGTATAGTTGAATAGGTGCATAAATCAACATGACTATGTCGTTGTGAGTCTCTATTGATGACCTCGAGATCTTCTGAAGATGATGTTCATAGTAGTCATGCCAAGTACTCGTAACCCATAATGAATGATGGGTAATTGTGTTCGTGCATGGATTGAGGAAAATATGTGCCTTGTGCACGGCCTTGTAATGTAGCCCTATGCATGCTTACTTGGAAAATGCATTGGAAGAAGTATGGTGCAAAAATTGGGGTTCTTGAGCTAAGTGCTCAAGGGTATGCCGACGAAGAGGTTTCCTAATCTATCATGGTTATGGTGTTGCCAAAGTAAAGATACTTACCATGGTGAATGGTCAATCGATGTTTATCTCTTTGTATTGTACACCCGGCATTGTGATGGATCATCGGCTAGTCTTTCATTGTCGATCAAGGCAACATTCGCCAACTAATGAGAATTGAATTTCTTTATATGCCTTGGCAAACAACATTGGTTGACTACACCAAGCTTAGTTTCACATATTCTCTTTAGCTCACCCTAAGCAGGAGTCTTCTCACCTAGTATACATACAAGGATTTGCAAGGTACCAGAACTACTCCTAATAGATATCTTTTGGATGCTCTCATACATATAGTAGTTAAGCATCTCTCAAGTTGCAGACCTTCAAACTCTTCTCTCCTACCATGGTAAGGGAAACAATAGTTGTGGATGCGATGTTCTTGCCAAGTTCTTGACATCTACCAGATAAGGCAGAAATAATATCATCTGCTAGCCGAGACACACTTCTATCCAAATTGATAAATGTCCAGTAATCAACAGTTCCACCTTCAACTAAGCATGACTCATTCATGTTACATGAGCCAAACCTGGGAACAAGTTCTTTCTCTCTCTTTTTTTCCTTTTTTTCCCCTCTTTTTTTTTTCTTTTTTTTTTTTTGGTGAAGAGGAACAATGTCACAAAACAAGAAGACAAACATTAGTATCAGTAAAACGAGTTGACATATGTCAATGTGCTCTTGTGCATGGGGCTCTCAAATGTGTCTATGCACGGCCGTGTAATGTGGCCTAATATTGATGCATACTTAGGAAATGCATGACCTGAATGGTGCAAAAGACAGGGTTGTGCCAGGAGCACATGGTTGTCGCTCGTCGAGGCTTTCAATGTTACTTGTAGATGTTGATGCTGGCTTTGGTGGAGGTATCCATTGGGTCTCAAATTGATGTAATCCTCCTTATGGGGGTCCATTTTAAAACAGCATTTGGCACTGTAGAGATCACTTCAGGCGTCTTCCTCTTTGGATGCTTTTTGAACTGTGGTATCCAATGTGGTTGGCGCTTTGGTTCGATGGAGGCTACTTGTACTTTTGGCTTCCAAACCCATACCCTTTTTGCACGTCTTCCTACTATTGTTGAAGAGGTGATTTGATCTTCTTTCGATCTCTATATGTGGTTCTTACCCTTTTCTCTTTATGGCTTCTTTGTTGAGACCTTTCGCATGTGGGAGAACATAGGTTGTTGTGGATGTAAGAGCTTCTTAGGTACCCACATCTATAATCATCCTTGTTGAGCTGTAGATAATTTCTTAGGCACCCAAACTTGTCAGATATGTTGTGGTTGAGCTTGTCCGAGCTTCTTTCTTCGTCTTCTAGCCTGGTTGGCTTGCCTGGATGGGATTTGTGGGGGCAAAGATGGTGGTTGCTCTCCTTTGCATACCCAGATCTGCTTCATGCTCGGAACTACTTTCTTGTTGAAGGGCGTCTTTCTATTTGCTATAGCAGTTGTCTTGAATTGTTGTCCTTGCTTCTGAGGTTGAACTACTATGGATGCTTTACTTTTCAAAAAAGAAGGAGGGTTTGCTTGCCTTTGCGACTCTCCTTCCATGATTGAGTCCTTCTAGATCATAGAGCTTTTGACACATATAACATCTTGCTCATGAAGATTAGTCTTAGAGGAACTAAGAGAGTGTGTGGTGCCATGATCTGTGAGCATGCCGTTCTCTAATTCTAATGTAATGCATTGTTCATGTACCAAAACTTGAAGAAGTTGACCTTTGAGGTTCAGGTTGACTGCATGGTCATAAATCCAATCTTGACCCAAGACAAGTGGTTCTGTAAGGTGCTCATCTTGACACACTAGCATTTTGACTCTCATTGGAACATCTTGAAGGTAGATGGGAAGTTCCACCTCACCCAAACAAGGGGTTTCCACACCTCCCATTCCTATGAGATAGGCTTCTATGGGATTGATGTTTAACTGCAAGTCTTGGCAGTATGAGAGTCTAACTACACTAGTTGTTGCACCTGAGTCAATCAATGCTTTCACAGTCCTCGCACTCTTTCCTCGACCTATCTCTATGGTCACAAAGGGACGTCGGTCAATTATTTGAGAAGTAGTTATGCTTGATTTTTGGCACATGTCCATATGATATTTTGGGGCTTTTGAGTTGACATCTAGGCCTAGTCGCCTTAACTTATTTTTCCTAATGTGCTCTCTGGCCTCTGCTTGTGCTTCTTCTCTCATCCTTAACTCCTCTTCTTTTCGCTTCTTAGCAGTGTCGAGTCTCATTAGCATATCCTCTGTAAGAGGTTTTTGATAAAGCTTGACTCTACATCTAGTAATATAGTTTGGCAAGTTATCTCCTTCTAGAGTGGCCAACTAAATTGCACCACTATTGGAAATTCTATTAATGATCATGGGTCCATATCCTCTTTTTTCCAACTTACGGGCATGTTGCTTTAGTGTATAGACCAACACTAGATCTCCCTCTTTCAGTCCCTTTTCCATGATGTGTGCATCAAAGTATGCCTTTTGTCTTTTCTTTGCAGCATAGATGCCTGCTGCCGCTCGTAGCCTCATCTCACCTAAGCGTTCTAGATCAAAGATCCTAGAGGACAACTCATGTCCATTCCACTCATGCTCTTGTGCTACTTTTAAAGCCGGGATTAAGAAATCTAATGGTAGCACAACATTCTGTCCAAAGACCATCTGAAATGGGGTGGCATTGAGTACCGTTTTGTAGGCAACTCGGTAAGCCCATACAACATGATGAAGCTGTTTATCCCAATCAAAGCGTTTGTTATTTACAAGCTTGGTCAAGACATTACATAGGATCTTGTTTGTGCTCTCAGCTTGTCCGTTAGCTTGTGGATGATAGGGGGCAGACTTCTTATGTATCACCAAGAATTCTTGGAGAAGATTTTAAATGACTTCATTCAAGAAGTGTGTGCCTCTATTGCTCACTAACTCTATTGGTAGTCCATATCTTGTGAACACATTCTCAAATAAGAACTTAGTTGTTGTTTGAGCATCATTCTTTGTTGTGGCTTTTACTTCCACCCACTGGGTAAGGTAATCTGTGGCTACAATGATGTACTCTACATGGGAGTTTCTAGCTGGGGAGTTAATAGGACCTACAAAGTCTATACCCCACTTAGAGAATGCACGTCCTCCCATCATGGGCCTCAAAGGCATCTCCTGTTTTCTGATAGGATATTGTGCATGTTGGCATGTGTCAAATTTCTTCACATAGGTATGTGCATCCACATGAAGAGTGGACCACCAAAGTCCTGAGAATAGAATGGTCTTGATTACTCGATCAGGACCGAAGTTTCCACCTGCAACACCGCTGTGTGCAGTTTCTAAGACTTTCAAATAGTCTGATTCGTGAACGCATAATCTTAGATAACCACCTTGCCTCTTCGATATAAGTTGTCTCCAACTAAAGCATAGTCCTCAGCCTCTTGCTCCATGCTTCGTCTTCTTGCTAGACTAGCCTCTTTGGGTAATGTTCCCGATCTCATAAACTCAACCAATGGAGCACTTCAATCAGGAATTAATGACACTTGATAAAGGGTGGCATGCTCCACTGGGGGTCTCTCTCTGCACATTGGACAATTCTTAATCCACTCATGTATTTCTTTGTCCATGCTAAGCCAATACACTCCTAAATGTTTTAGATTTTGCAATGTTCGTTGTTTAGAATAGTGATTTCCTAGCAATCCTTCATGGGCTTGTTGCAACCAGCTAGTATGTTCATCATCCTCGACACAACAAGCGAGTACACCCTCTGTATCTTGTTTGTACATGCTTCCTGCCAATATGTGATATTTTTGTGATTTTACAATTTCTTCTTGAGAGGTTTTCACATTCTTATTTGCAGGTCCAAAGGTGAGGACTGGTACCAACTTATTTGCCCATTTAGGAACAACTTCCAAATTGAACAGATAAGCATCAAGTAGTTCATCAGACACTCGTTGCAGTGACTCTTTTGAAGTAATGCGAGAAAGGTGATCTTCCCGGAGGTGCGTTCTACCTTTTCTAACAACAACTTCAAAGTCATATTCCATTAGTAAGAGAAACCATCTTACTAAACGTCCTGTATTGCAAGGTTTATTGACCAAATATAACAAAGCTTGATGATCAGTGAAAAACTTGAACTTATTGGCCAATAGATAGTGCCTAAACTTCTTCACGGCATATACCATGCCTAAACTTCTCTCTCTGTTGTTGTATAATTTCGCTCAGCTGTAGTGAGTTGTCTGTTGGCATATGCTATAGGCAAATCTAGATTTCCTTCATCTGTGGGTTGTGCTAGCACACATCCTATGGCATGATTGGAGGCATCCACATGGACATGGAATGGCTTATTCCAATCAAGAGTGGTCAATATTGGTACTGTGCACAAATGTTTCTTCAACTCATTGAAGGAATTTTCACATTCATCATTCCACTCAAAATTTGTCAACAAACCATAAAGAGGTTTAGCCATGATCACATACATGTGGATAAATCTACGATAATATCCACAATGGCCCATAAAGGCTTGTACCTCTTTAACATTCCTTGGCCTTGGCAACTCTGCTATGGCTCTTACTTTATCCTCATCCATTGATATTCCGTTCTTGGAAACAATATAACCTAAAATTTTACCTTGTCGTACCATGAATACACACTTTTCTGGGTTCAAACAAACTCGATATTCTCTACACTTGTTGAAGATCTGTCTAAGCTCAAGGATGTGATATCTTCTTTCTTGGGAATGAGCACATAAGTCATCCACATATACTTCCAAGCTCTTTCGCAAGAACTCTTTGAAGACATGACACATGAGCCTTTGGAATGTTGCAGATGCATTGGTGAGCCCAAACGGCATCACATGAAATGCAAAGATTCCCCACTGTGTAGCAAATGTTGTTTTCTGTTGATCTTTTGGAGCAATGGCTACCTGGTTGTAACCAGAAAATCCATCAAGAAAGCTATAAACTTCCTTGCCTGCAACACGCTCCAATAGATGTTCAGTGATTGGCAGTGGGTAACTCTTTCGAATCATAGCAACATTAACTTTTTTAAGGTTAATGCACACTCGCAACTTCCCATTCTTCTTGGGAACCACTACAATAGGGGACACCCATTCAGTATGCTCAATCTCATAGATAAATCCAGCTTCAATCAGCCTATCAATTTCCTCTTTTATCTTTGCAGCATAAGTGTCATTATATGTGTAGGGCTTTTGTTTGGTGGGCTTGGCATCAGCGGTCATGGGAATTGTATGAGAGCATATTCTTGGATCTACCCCCTTCAAGTCTCTATAATTCCATGCAAACACATCCCTATATTCCCTTAATAGAGCTACAAGCTCCATTTCTTCTTTTGCACTTAGGTCATCTCCTATGTATGTACATCGTTCTTCATTCTCTTCAATGGTTACCACTATTTTTTTGGTCTTTTCTTTATTATCGCATGCTTCTCCTGTAATGGCCTCTCTCTTAGGTATTCGTACCAAAATTTTTCGGTCGTCAACTTCATATTTCTTGAAAATTTTTGGTACCTCGAACAATGATTCCTCTTGTTCTTGTTTCACTGCTTTTCTTTTCTTTTGCTTTTGACTACTCCCACTTCCATCCTTTGAATTTACCATTTTAATGCTTGTGAGAGGTTCTTCTTCTTTCTGATTAAACACGCCTACATCTTCTAAATAGTGCATCTCTGAGTTAAAGCAATTATCCATCACAATGGACTCTAGATCATCGTCATTCTCTTCTTCTTCTATGACATCACTAGGGTCACATTCTTCTAGCAAGGGCTGACACATGAACACTGAAATATCATAACCCTCCTCATCACAATGAGGTGTCCATTGTTCTTAATTGACTGCAATGTGCATGGTAGCTAAGATTTCTGCCCGACCATGAGGCTCAAATTCCTCATCTGGAAAGATCATCGGTGTAGAGGCTGGGTCTTTAATTGGTTTATCTCTTGGAGAAGTTCCTTCTTCTCTTGCCTTAAGCATTTTTCCTCTTCCTCCGCGACCTTGCACATCCACAAATGAGTATCTTCATGCAACCAAGATGGATCAGATGAACTTCTCGAATGTACAGAGATAGAATCTTCTTTCGCTTTGTGGATGGGATTCCACTGTAGGGGTGGTACATCTCTGAAGGTGTAATCCTTCAAATTGACCTTGGTGGTGACCCCTAAGTACTGTAAGTACAAGGAGTTGGTTCCCCAATCCTGTACTATTTGTAATTGTCATAGGAAGGGTCTTCCTAGGATCATCTCATAGACACTATTTTTCTCAAAGTCACATATAGCAAATGTATGTTCAGACTCTACACCACAAGTGGTTAGAGTTATCCCTTCTAACAATCCTAGAGGTCTTTCAAAATGACGGTCATCCATTTGAAGCTTCATTTTAGTTGGTCTTAATGTGGGTTTGCTCCATTGCTTCCACAAGGAGGTGGTCGCAATAGCAACACCAGCACCTAAATCTATGATTGCTTTGGTTGTGTAACCTTGTTAGGTAATTGGAAGATAAGTATTACCTTCTTCACCCTCACACATGTCTCCTATTTTATCGAGATGTATCTCTGGAACTTTTTGCTTAGAGCCTGTTTTTGGCATATTGGAATCAAGTTTTGGGACCTGATCCTTCACATGATTCCATAGCTTAGGTTTTGCTTTGAGCCACTCTTCTACAGTGAGATGACACTGAACCTTAGTGTTCTTCACGACATCGGTGTTCCTTGGAACCACTGAGTCTTCATTTCTTACCAATATTGTGGGAGCTCTGATATGAAGAGACTTAGATTCCCATGGGCCTGGAAATTGAGGCAATTCTTCTAAGGTATTAGATTCAAAATCTAACCTTATGTCTTCTTGTTGTTCTACTTGATCTCCGTAAATAGATGGAATGTCTTGGGGAAATTGATCATGAAGATCATCAATTTCAGGAATAGGAGGAGGATTACCCTTCTCCTTGGCCCACTTCTCTTCTTGTATTTCCTGCAAGAACTCTTAGGAGTACTCTTGAATTGAGAGAGGTGTTCCAACATTCGTGGAATTAGGAACATAAGCTTTCATTGGTGGAGAGCTTTCTCTCTCAACAACTGGTTGAGCCTGTGGAGGTAAAGAAACCTGTGGCTTGTTTACCAACTGCTTTAATCTTTCTAGTAAGCCCTGGAATTGCAAATCCGGTGTGACAGAGTTTGTCTGATTGAACTTTTGACTAGTCTCGAGCATAGCTTGAGCTAGTTCTTGTTGATATATTTAGGTAGTGATGTGTGTGAACACACTAGGACCACCAGGGCACTTTTTTCCCTCTTTAGGAGGTTTTTTTCCACCGGCTTGTATATACGCCTATTGCCCTAATGGGCTACTTATCTTTGTACATTCTCTAGTAATACATTCAGTATTGTGTGTTTATGCTCCAAGCTTCTTCTTCTTCCTTGTGCTGTTCGCGTGCTTCCGTAGACTTCTATCTCCAACAATTGGTATGAGAGCAGGTCGTCGCTTCATCTAGGGTGCCGTCGACACTCCTCCGTTGCAGTCTCAGAATCGCACGAAATTGCGATCTGAGCTCGTTTCGGCCTCCGAACGCACTATCGCAGCGCTTGTGCATGATATTTTGTCTTTTTGTGGTATATACCAGTTTCTGTTTGCCAGTTTAAGCGTCTCGAAGTCTGCTACAGGTCTAGCAGAACTCGTCTGGGCAGTTCTGTTCAACTTTTTTGAGATACAATCAATTTTCTGCATCAAGGTATTTTAGTCACCGGCCATGGCTAAAAGCAGTGATGTATTCCATATGTTGGCTGTTGAGGATAAGTTGGATGGTGCCAACTACCCATTATGGGCTTATATGATGCGACATGTTTTGGTTGCAAAAGGATTGTGGAACATTGTGCAAGGTGTTGAAAGACGTCCTGTTACACTTGCAACGACAGGTACTGCAAATACAGGTGCTGGAGCTGATGAAGATGGTGTCGAAGATGATATTTCCTAGATTCCTGTTCGTGCTGTTGTATCTGTTGCACCTTATGCAGAGCAAATTTGTTGGGATGGCAGAGATGCCCAGGCACATGCATTGGTAGCTTTGTCTGTCAAACGTGCCATTATTCCTCATATTCGCTCTTGCAGAACAGCTAGGGATGCTTGGGATACACTTACCACATTGTACCAAGCTAGGAATGAGGCTCGTGTTGCTTACCTCTGAAAACAGTTGGAGAGTGAGCACATGAATGAAGGTGATTCTATGGACAGTTTCCTAACAAAGATCAAAGATTTGAAGGAACAATTGATTTCTGCTGATGAGGTTATACCAAATAGCTCACTTGTGCAGATCGTTCAGAATGGTCTTCCTGATTCATATCAGAGTTTTGCCTCTACTCTTCGGTTGATGATGAAAGGCAATCCGAATGCCTTATCATTTGAGGAGTTAGTCTCTGTTCTGTTGCAGGAAGATCAGTCCAGGCAGAATAGGTCCATTATGCGTGTTGCAGATCAAGCTTTCCTGGCTAGTCAAAAGGGCAAAGGAAAATGGAGCTCTTCTACTAGTAAGCAGAAATCTGCAAATGCTACACATTCGAAGAATCAGGATAAAGATGAGAAGAAATCAGAAAAGCAGAAATTGTTTTGCAAGTACTATAAAGGGAATGATCATATCATAAAGAACTGTCCAAAACTGGCTGCAAAAGAGGCAAAGAAAAAGGAGGCTGGAATGGTTGTTGCAGAAGCCTCTACACCAAAAACAGAGTCTGCTAATCTTGTGCAGGAAGAAGAATGGGCATTTACTACTGTTTGCAGTTTTGACCCATCTTCTCATGAGTAGTGCATGTCTGCAATGGACTCAGATGTTTGGTACTTTGACAGTGGGGCGACCAAACATATTACCTCGCAGCACAGTTTCTTCTCTTCACTCGAGCCTGCCCCTATAGGGAATACTGTCACATGCACCAACAACTCCTCTTATCCTGTTATGGGAGTTGGTAAGATCATTCTGACTACTGCTGATGGTAGTTCTTTCACCTTGTCAGATGCTTTATTTGTGCCAGGGATCAAGAAGAATTTGTTATCAGTTTCTGCATTAGCCAAGATTGGCTTGGTTGTGAAATTTGTTGATGACAGGTGTACAGTTCATGATCTCTCAAATGGCGATGTGATTATTGCTTCTGGCATTTTATGTCGTGGGCTGTATAAGCTCATAGACTATGAAAGATCTGTGAATGATTCGGCATGTGCAGTTCATGATTCTCAGGCTATGTCAGATGCAAAGCTTTGGCATGCACACTTTGGTCATCTGAATTTTGCTAGTTTTCTATGCCTGCAGAAATCAGAAATGGTGTCCTCTTTGCCCGAACTTGAGGCACCTAGAAAACATGTTTGTGAGGGCTGTATTTTGGGCAAAATGCAGCGTTCATCCTTTCCAAAAGATGGTTCAGTTCGGGCTACGCAGAAATTGCAGCTTGTACATAGTGATGTCTCTGATCCTATGCAGACACCCTCTTTTGGGAATTACCTTTACTTCGTGACTTTCATTGATGATTTTTCCAGGCATGCATGGGTATATCCACTCAAAGCAAAGTCCGAAGTGTTCAAGTGCTTTAAACAGTTTTTGGTTTTGGCTGAAATTTTGTCAGCATGTAAAATGGGCACCCTCCATTCTGATCGAGGGGGGGAATATATGTCTTCTGATTTTAATGCATTTCTGGCTGAAAGTGGGATAAAACACCAGTGTACAGTGCCGTATACACCTCAACAGAATGGAGTTGCTGAACGAAAGAACAATTCACTCATGGAGATGGCGAGGTGCATGGTCAAGAGTCAGGCTTTACCACATAGTTTCTAGCTTGAGGATGTCATGTGTGCAGCATATGTACTGAACAGGTGTCCCACTAAAGCGCTGCAGTCTATCACTCCATATGAGGCTTGGCATGACCGCAACCCATCTGTTGCTCATCTGCGTGTTTTTGGTTGTTTGGCATATGCATTAGTGCCTGAATAACATCGCAAAAAATTGGATGATAAGGAACTAAAATGTATTTTTGTTGGGTACAGTTCTAAAAGTAAAGGCTATCGTCTGTATCATCCACAGACTAAACGCATTCTGGTTAGCCGTGATGTTGTCTTTGTGGAAGATGCTATCCAGCCATTGCTTTCATGTACGAAGGAGACATCTGCTAGCTCCAAAGACATGTATGATACGTTGATGCCTCTTTTTACAGGTGGACAGTCCAGTGTTGGTCCTAATGAGGCAACTTCTCAGCCTTTGCAGGTTTCATATGATGATGCAGATCATTCTATTTCTGATGCATATTTACATGATGCACTTGTTGATGAGAGAGCTGATATTGAGCAGGCAAAAACTATGCCAAAATGGTTGGTGCAGACTTTGCGTGAAAGCAAATTAGATGCACCTTTGTCATATCGTACTCGTTCAGGCTCTCATAGTGCCTCCTTTGCATCAGATTGCTATGTTATGGCTGCGTCTAGTCTCTGTGATGAGAATGAGCCTGTTTCTTTTGGTGAAGCACAGAATTCGGAAAATTGGATGGCTGCCATGCAATCTGAATATGATGCTATAATGAAGAATGGTACATGGTCTTTATGTGACTTGCCTCCTGGTAAGAAGGCCATTGGCACTAAGTGGGTATACAAGCTGAAGCATAAACCTGATGGTACAGTTGACAGGTATAAGGCTAGGCTTGTTGCAAAGGGTTATGCACAGGAAAGAGGCATTGATTTTGATGAGACCTTTGCACCTACATGCCGTATGACTACTGTTCGGAGCATTTGTGCACTTGCAACCCATCATGGTTGGAATGTACATCAATTGGACATTAAAACAACATTTCTGAATGGTGACTTGCATGAAGAAGTGTATGTTTTTTAGCCCCGTGGCTTTGTGCAGAAAGGGCATGAAAACTAGGTGTGCAGGTTAAAGAAGGCATTATATGGTTTAAAGCAAGCACCACGTGCTTGGTATGAGAAGATACATGCCTATCTGGTTGCACATGGTTTTGTGAATAGTCCAACTGAAAGCACCTTATATGTTAAGTGTGCTAATGATGTGCTTCTGATCATTGTTGTCTATGTTGATGACATGCTTCTCACTGGTCCTATTGAGAAGCATATTGCTGATTTCAAGGCTGATTTGCATGCCTCATTTGAGATGTCTGATTTGGGCATTTGCATCACTATTTGGGCATTCAGTTTATGCAAGTTGATGGTGGAATGGCTTTGTGTCAAACGAAATATATTGACACATTATTGCAGCGTTTTGGCCTTGAAGACTGTAAGCATATTGCCACTCCTATGGAGACAGGTTTACGATTGAGTCTTCATGATGCTGGAGATGCATTTGATGTTGTTCTCTATTAGCAGGCTATTGGATGCTTGATTTACTTATGCATTACTCGGCTAGATATTCAGTTTGTTGTCTCAGAGATGAGCAGGTTTATGCATTGCCCAGGAGTCATGTATTGGAAGGCAGTTAAGTGCATCTTTCGCTAGAGTGGTACTCGGCTACTTGGGTTGTTTTATCCCAAGGGGGGATCACTACTGCCAGATTTGCATGCTTTTTCTGACTTAGATTGGGCTGGTTGCTATGACACTCGTGTGTCCACCAGTGGTTTTTGCTTCATGCTTGGTAGCTCATGTATATCTTGGTTGAGCAAGAAGCAGCCTACTGTGGCCACTTCCAGTTGTGAGGCTGAGTATAGGGCAGCTTTCACAGCGACTGTTGAGTGTGTGTGGCTCAGACGCCTTATGGCTGATTTGGGTGTTGGCCAGTCTTCTACCACTACCATTTTCACTGACAGTCAGAGCGCATTGGCAGTTGCGAGGAACCCTGTGTTCCATGCTCGCACTAAGCACATTGAGGTGCATTATCACTATGTCAGGGAGAGGTTCTCTGCTGGGGAGATCAGCTTGGCATATGTGCCCACGCAAGAGAACATTGCAGACCTTTTCACGAAGGCTCTGCCTAGGGAGAAGTTTGAAGCTTTCCGCAAAGCTTTGGGCTTACTTCCTTTTGTGGAGTGATTTCCACATAGCTTGGCACTTCGTTATACATGAGTGCCAGCTCCTTGTTCACCGCATCACTCCCAGGGGGGATTTGTTGATATATTTAGGTAGTGATGTGTGTGAACACACTAGACCACCGAGGCACTTTTTTCCCTCTTTAGGAGGTTTTTTTCCCCCGGCTTGTATATATGCCTATTGCCCTAATGGGCTACTTATCTTTGTACATTCTCTAGTAATACATTCAGTATTGTGTGTTTGTGCTCCAAGCTTCTTCTTCTTCCTTGTGCTATTCGCGTGCGTCCGCAGACTTCTATCTCCAACAGTTCTACCATTTTCATGCACATTTTTGCCCGTTCAATCTCTAAATCTGCTCTAGGGTAACTCTTGTCTAGGTTTGCAGCTGTTGGTCCTTCTTGAAGTCGCGCCTGGTAGGCCTTGAACATCATGTCCAAGCCTTCTGGGGTTGGATATGCAAGAACAGACCTTGGTTGTGGTCTATTTACAATGAGTGGTGGGGTGGGATGAGGTGGTGTGGATGGAGTTTCGTCATGCGAGGGACTTTGAGATGCAATTTCTTCTATCTTTGTTTTCGCTTCTTTCAGGCTTTCTTCTTGTTCTGATAACTTTCTGTTCCACTTGCGATTGGCCTTCTCCCTGGTATCTTTCCATGTTCTTGTTTTCCTCTTACTAGGTTCTCCCGATTCACTCGACTCCGATTGCTCTGCTGGTTTATCCTGTTTTACGGCTTGTGCTCTAGTGACAGCTTGTATAGGAGCCACATTACTGCTACTTGAACTTGAATCCGTCACTAAGCCTACCACATTAATGGGTGTAATCTTGGGTGCACTAGAGGGGTTTCTTGGACAATCTCTGGGGAGATGGTCTTTGCCACATTTAGGACAAAAGGCTTGTATTGTGATAGTCTGTCCTTGTCCCGGAGTTGATGGGTGGGGACATTCACGAATGAAATGGTTGGCCTAACATCTGAAACATGGTCCTCTAGGGGCTTGTGGTCTTACTTGTCTCAATTGGGGCCTAGGGTTAGCATTTGTGTACATGACATTGGAGTATTCAGGCTCCCAATTTTGTTCCATAGGTGGTGCCTCATATTGATACGGGTAAATCTCACTATGTTCAGGTGACTCTGTGTAATAAGCATGTGGACTACCTTCATGGGAGTAGTCTGAACTATGAGCATGAGAGTCATTCTCTGAGATCAGTGGGGTCACTGGCACCAATGCTCTATTAAGGTTCTCTTCTGCCACTGCATACTTAACTGGAATTACATTGGCAGGCATTGGTGGTTGGTTTCCTAGGACTTGCTGTGTCCTATATGGTGCCTGATATTGTTGTTGTGGTCTATAATATGGCTGCTGGTATTGGTTCTGATACCTACCTTGTTGGTAAGATTTCTGATAATTCTGTCTAACAGCCTATCTATTGTATGGACAATCTTGAGCCATATGGTTCGTGTATTTTCTCTCAATAGTGCAATATGGAGCATTCCTTTCTCTCATGTTCTGGTTGTGCGATGGGCATACATTAGCCATGTGGTCACCTCCGCAAGTATAACACCGATTCAATGAGGTGACTCTTGGTATTTGTCTATTTTGAACTCCTAGCTTCTTGGCAACTTGCTCTGCTATCTCATCTAGCTCAGTGGAGGCTCTAGAGGTATGACTAGTAGAACTGTCAGAGTCTTTATAGAGTTTGGATAGTCCTAGCTCCTCACCCAAGTTATCTTCTATGTCAATGCAGGTCTGCACACACTCTTCTATGCTTCTAGGATCTTTCAGGTACACATATGATCTTAACTTTGTGCTCAGTAAGCCATCTAAGAACAAGGCCACTTGTCTGGTAGGTGTGGGCAACTCTAGAATAGGGCATCTTTCTACGTACTGTTTGAACCTTCTTCCTGCTAGTCGCTCTGTTTCTTGGGGTGTCTGCTTGAAGCTGTGGATCAAAGATGATGTGTTATGCCTGATACCACTCTTGGAAAATTCTACAATGAATTTGTCTAGCAGTTCACCTATATCGCGATAGTTGTGACTACTCAGTGGTTGAAACCAAGCTAAGGCAGTGCCCTTAAGAGTCAAACCAAATGCCTCATACTGGGTGAACAAATCCTCAACCTGTTCAGCTCTTAACACTTATTTGAACTTGGCCACATGATCATAAGGATCTCATGTCCCGTCAAAATAATTCTTCATTGCCTTGATCACTTGAGTGGATCTAAGGGTTCTTGAGTGCTCTCGGGGTCTAGGCAATGGAAAATCATGTTCATCTCTTTGTTGCCTATGTGCTTGATGTCTCTCTCTTTCAGATCTTTCATTTTCAAATCCTGATCTATTTCTGCCCACAGTGTGTGCAAAACTTACCTCAGGTGTCTCTCTAGTTCTTTCTCTCTGGGCTTCATGAGCTTGGGATGATCCTACTCCTTGGAGGCCATGGAAAACATTGGATCTTGGTGGAGGGAAAATCAATTCACTCTTCCAAGTATATGCATGTCTATCATGTTCTGTTACCAAGAACATTTTCTCTGATGTGTTATCCAGGTAGACAGCTTTGCCTGGTATCTCTGGATCCTTGAACTCGTAGATGATGACTATGCCCAATTGGCTAGGTTGATCTGGCTTAAATCTCCAAAAGGCTTCCTCTGTTTCTCTATTCAAGAATAGTTCTATGCTTTTGTTGTCTTGAGGGATCCAATCTGGAGTGATCACTCTGGTCAAAACTGACTTACCCCTAGGAGTATGGGGTCCTTGTCCTACATTTCCTTGTTCTAGGTCTCCTATCTCATTATGAGGAATGATATTTCCAAACTCATCAGTCCTATCTGGTAGGTTGGTAACCACATACATGGTTCCTTCCTTATCAATGTATGAACCCTCTTCGAATTGACTACTGGGTGTTCAAGGCACTTCTTGGAGCTCCCTATGTGCTCCTTTTTCACTTCTTTCATGTGCTTCTATGCTTTGTCCTTGACCTTGAGCTTCAACAAGCCAATATCTCCTCTGATTCTTGTCCAGATACGTGATAATAGTGGGGAATTCAGGATCTTGCAATTCATAAATAGTGACTAGGTTATTGGCTTCTTCCCATAACAAAGAGTGGGCTCTGAGAAGATGCTCCATCCCATTGATCAGATAAACATCCATTAGGGAATCATCTTGGGGAACTAGGTCTCCTCTCCAAACCCTAATCACAATGGATTTTCCTCTAGGTGTAGACACATGTTCTTCATGTCCCTCTTCATTAAGGTTGTGGTTGTTGACTTCTTCCCCTTGTTCATTGATGTTTTCAAGATGTTTCGTGACTACGTATTGAATATCCCTTTTGTCCATGTAGAATCCTCCTGCATATTTAACTGCTACCTAGGTACTATGTAAGCGTCTGTAGCTTTCTTGAGCCTAGCCATTGACCTATTTAGCCCATCTAGGTAGATAGGTAAACAATGTTGATTGGTATTCACATACTCTAAAGATGTTCGATATTCCCCCTCAATAATTGACATCATGCCAATTATTGGCACAGAATTCTGCATATCCTCTGAAGCCATGAGAATTTCTTCCTCAGACTCACTCGAGGTTTCAGAGTAGTGTGAACGACTACTTGGTTCGGGTACACTTCCCACAGAAGAAATTACACTCCTCCCTAGGGTTCTTTCGGATCTTAGGTTCATCCACTTAAGAATTCTAGTCTAGTTCAGCCAACCTCCAGCTCCTAGTGTTCTTTGCTGAGGGTCTGAGTTGTCTGAATTATTTGGTTGACTTAGAACTTACACTGAATTCACGATACACGATATTTAATCCCAAAAGAATTCCACGATACTCAATACTTGACCCACTGGGAAATTTCATGATACTCGATATTTGATCGATTGGACAATGCCATGATACTCGATATCTCACACACTGGGAAATTTCACAATACTCGATATTTGACCGATTGGACAATGTCATGATACTCGATATCCAATAAGTATCGCTACAATAACCCGATGATACTCGATCTTCCACAAATGTCGCGAAAAGCAACCTCCATAATACACGATATGGAACAAGTATCGAGAAAAGAAATTCACGATACACGATATTCAACACAATTCATAAAAAACTTTGACGATAGTCAATATTCAACCAAGGGAAATCCTACGATATTCGATACTAGCCAAATACCTGATTCAGAGCTCCACGATACTCGATATGTGGCCAGTATCGCGAGAATACTCAACGATACACGATATCATACAAGTATCGCGGGGACTTCCTCATGATACTCGATATCTCACAAGCCTAAGTATCGCGCTACTCAACCACAGGAGTTCACGATATCCAGATATCGCGATAGTCAACCACGGGAGAACACGATAGTTGGCATTTTTTCATTTTTTAGCATGTGTATTTGGATTTCAATTTAATACAAATGGTCCTAGAGTTCATCTACCCTCTCCCCTCAGCCTGTATCCAAAAACTAGTCTTCTCTACCCCAGGGTGACCCTCACGATATCTGCCACAGGTCGCGTTTTCTTCCACTAATTGATATTTGAAGGAATTTCTAGCAATGTAGGGATGCACTCACCTTTCTAAGGTCCTCCAGCTCCTTCTTCCACCTCTGCTCACACTCCTTGCTCCACAAGCCTGGTTTCGTGCTCACGTGATATCTGTATTGCGATCTCTCTCTCTCTTGATACTTGCTTGGAGACAAGTGAATTGTAGAAGACAAGTTTTTTGGTTTTTATACTTTTGAAAAAAAAATTCCTAACTAAAAAGGCTAACAAGAACAAAGTTTGAAAGTTACTCTATCCTCCTAATCGACTCTCTTCTTCCCCCTACCTAATCCACTCCTCTCCCTAATCTCTTTCCTAAACTACCAACTCACTACACACACTACAAGAGTGAGAAGTAGTAAGTGCAAATGAGTGTGACTTACCAAAGAAGAGAAATTCACAACTCCTCTACTCACTTCAATGCTAAGAGCTACTTACCATCACATGAGTGCCTTGGTTTGATTTGACTTTCCTTGCCAACGGTGCCAAAAACGTGTGTACCTAAGTACCAACTTAGGGACTTGTGGAGAAAGAGACTATACCTCGATCCCCCTCAAGTGCATATAGTGGGGATTCACACTTTATTTATCAATCTGAGGAGTGTCAAAACCTAGCCGAGTGTATGAAGACGTGCATTCAAATGATGATCAATGCAAATGAGCTTCCAAAGAGTGCAAATAAGTCTAAATCTATTCCAAACAAGGTTCAGGGATCCGTTGAGATGTCACGATACTTGGAGTAGTAGCCAATAGTAAATTGAGCTTGTCTCTCAGCTTCGAACTCTGAATATAGCGAATAGCAAGTTCATTTTGAAGCTCTCGAGAAGACACATCCAATGGTTGTGTTTTCACTCAATTCTGACGCTTTTGCTTCAAGTTATGAGCAAAATAATGAGTCTTGGGAATGACCTTCCTACACTTCAGCACTTCCTACACTTCACACACACCTTAACAACAGCAAACAAGCACTTTCATGGATAAACAACACTTCCAAACACTACATGCGTACAAGCTCACAAAGAAGATGATACAGAGAAGAGAAGACACCAATTCGAAATTCTGTGCTCTTGATTCTCACAATGGCAAAAATTCTTTACAAAGAGTCACAAATTGACTTACATACATGTGCTCTAAAGATGGTCCTTTCACACAAGAGGCCGGCACTTTATTAACGAAAAGGTTAATTTGCTACTAATTTACAAGGGTAAGGTACTAATCTCCATGGGTATGCATCTAGAGGACTCCTCTAGTGCACTTACATCATGTTATCTGAAAAGTTTGTAATGTTCATGCACTAACATGTTCCATTTTGGGAAGTATTTGTTTGAATATAGGTGTTTTGCAAGGAGAATTGAGGGTTGGTGGTGATAAGATCCACTCAAATGTGGATACAGGGATCGAGAGCAGTGTAGATGTTCTCAAGGCTTGCTGTGCCATGAAAAGCCACATCTATTGGGGAAGGGAAAATATGTGCTGATGGGCAAAGTATGCCATGGGAACCTGGAAGATCTACCGGATGAGCGAACTGGAATGGAAGGCTTTCTTTCAAGGTAAAGTGCAGAAGAGGATTTATTGGGGGTGGCTATGTTCCCATCAAACCATCAGACCTATGGAGTGATGCAGACTTGGATTCTAATGTTTCAAGGGGTATTGGTGCATTGCTAGATCGTGAGCAAACCAGGAGGTGCGTCAAGTAGCTTTGGACTGGGCATGTGGGATGGGTGCTGGAATTTTTATAGGGATGCCTTTACAGTTAGCAGGAACTAGGCGTATAGTCATGGATTGGGGAGAATATGAATCAAAAGGGCTACCAAAAATGCAGTAGAGGATGGTATTCACAAATTGAAGGTCTAGATTACGATTCCAGAACTGAACCCTGAGGTGGATGTTTACAGAATTGGCACTCTTTTAGAGCTCATGAGAGAGCTCGCCTTCTCATTTGCAAGGGATGGAAAACGTGTAAAGGTGTGTGTTCAAGGATCGATGGGTGCTATTTTTTAAAGTCATCAGAAAGCGATTGGGAGCTGCAACTTTGTGGGGTCTACGATGATAACAAATGAGGACCCAAACCAAAAAGAAAAAGGAAAAATGGCTTTTGGAAGGAGGCTGAGAACTTTTGTGCGCACAGAGAAGTTTTTTTGTTCTTTGTCTGATGTGTGGAAGGTATTATGGAAGGAGTTGGGGGACATACGCCCAGAAACGACGGGGTGAAGGAACTGCTTCTTGGATTTTCTCTTCCTGGGGGGGGGACCCCTTCAACTTTTCGTACGTTTCTGCTCTCAAGGAAAAAAGGGGGGTTCTCTCTCGTTTTTTTCTGCTTGGAGGGTACCCGTGTAGGTGCTGAAAAAGGGGGAGAACTCTCAGCTTGTTCGGTGGGAGGAATTGAGCCTTTTTTCAGCCAGCAATGGGGCGGAAAAGGGGGGCTCTCGACGCTTATCTTGGTTGCATTTTGCTCTCTGTAGGGAGAGAGGGGGTCTCTACTAATGAAGGTGGTGATGTAGCGGCTGCTGCTGCTCTAGCAGAGAGGAAAAGGAGAGAGGAGCATGGTCTGAGGGGCTCCATCAACCTACTTTGTGTAGCTCGCGATGACAGAAATGAGCTTCGAAATTGCATTCCTTTGAAGTTGGCAGAAGATCACGGGATAGTGGAGGTAGCAGCCCACAATTGATAGGGAGAGCGGTACACAGTGTCTTGTGAATCGATTCTTGAACGAGAGCTCTGTGGAATGTTTGTATGTTGAGGCAAAGCATGGAGGCCGCGATAGAAGTTGGGGAAGGATGTATAAGTTCCAATAAGGCTCACGGTTCTCAGCAGTAATACAGGCAGAAGAATATTGTGTTTGGAGCTGCGAAGAGGGAACAGGAATGAAGCTTTATGGTTCGACACTGCTAACAGCATAAAGGAGAAGAAGTGACAGAAAAAATTTCTCAGTGCCATGTTCGTTAAAACAAAAGGGCATTCCTGTATGTTCGACATTGCAAATGAAGAAAGGAAGAAGTAAAGTGCAATGTGGGAGTGAGAGAAGCATGGCTGCTCATCTCGAATGTACAACTTACTGAACACGCAACTAAGTCAGAAGGGGTAAATCACAGAGATATGTTTTCTTGCTTCTGCTTTCATACTGCTTTCATGGTTATTGTTATGGAATATCAAACTGCGAGAAATGTTATGTAATGTTTTCTCTAATATTTGATGTTCCCAACGATATTGGTACACAGATTAGTATGGACGTGTGATGCCAGGTAAAAGAATTTGGATGTGATGGAGTTATGATGTATACAAAGACGTTTTCAGTGCATTGTATGTAAATACCTCTGAACCACAAATAGAAGCTTAAAATGCTGAATGGGAAGTACGAATGAATACAAGTGAGAAGCGATTTAGCACATTGCAAATCATTTAGCTTTATTTTGTTTTCTTAATGAAAGAAAGAGGTATGAGATTCAAGGGATCTATCTTGCATGCATGGTTGAACTCCTTCGTTTCTCCAATTAGCATGAACTTTACAGACAATTGATGTCCTGACTGTGTGATAGGGAGTTAGAGAAGAAATCCGAATTTCACATGTTTTCACTTTTTCTGCAATATATTAGAAGAACTTGGGAGTTTCACATCTTAAGACCTCAGACAGACCAGTATGTAGATCAATAGAGATGGATAAATGTACTCAAAAGAGTAAGTCCCACATATTTAATTCCTTGTGAATCATGCGATACAAAGTTCCTCGTGTTAATTGGATGGGTCGATAACCATGATGCTATTAGCAAGACATCTGAGGTCTCTATGTGACTTGTTTGTGCTAAACTTCCTTCATACATAAATTTTGTTTGACATTGCCATATTGTTATAATGTTGTCATGTCTGCCCCTTTTCAAAAACTTTAAGCGATCAGGCTATTGGGCGGGCTGCTATTTCCGTATACGTGGCATGGGCTCTTCGTCCTGAGATTTTCGAATCCATGCTATATTGGTTCACCAGTCTATTAGTTGGTTTTGGTTTTAGTAAGCCGTTCATTGCATTAGTCGGTGGAATTAGTGATTTTGCAATGTTTTGTGGGAGTGGAAACTTGGCAAATGTCAAAGTCAATATGATGCTCGCGCGTTATGTATTCGCTTAAGATGTGAGATAAATGAATCATTTATATATATGCATATGTTGGCATACCTCTAACGTGAGAAGAATGCTTGGGTTTAGGTTGAGAATCTTACAAAACTTATAAGAGAAACAAGGACCAAGTATTGTGCGTTCTGTTGTTTGTGGATGATCACATTGGGGGTTAATGAGCATAGGAAATGCGAAAGAGCTTTGAAGGAAAAAAAAAAAAACATGAATTCTCAAGCACGATAATGGGATGGAAATATACACATGTCAAAGGCATTTAAGCATTTGAGATATGAAGGCTTGGATGAGGCTCGAGTTTCTTAGCCTTGAAGCTACCTCTAAACACGAGCACGATCGCTCATCTTTAAGAAAACGGGTTTGTTGAACTTAGAAATGGAAACAAAGTGTGCATGTGCCAGTGTCTAATACTGTTTTTGAAGTGTCCAATAGTGTTTTTGAAGCTCAGGGTGAGTGAAGTCTATCCAAACATAGAAATAGAATCCGTTTACTTGCGGCAAAACACTTCCTTTGCGACTTTATAAAGACCTTCATTTGGCGATCCTACTGGGGATCCCAAAAGAGGATATATTCGAGAGCAATTGTGGACTCACAGCAAAAGAAAGTGGCATAGTACAAGTTGATCGAACAAAACATAAGTGTGGGTAAGACACTTTCCCTTGGGTTTAGAGACCTTTCACATCGGAAAATATGTTACACAATGGCTATGATACAAAAATAAAGTGTCCAAATCGGAAAAATTTTGGGGCCCATCTTTTTCTCTGCCTTTTGCTCTTCTTAGCTCTGCAACAAGAAGCTTCTCTCAATGAGAAGAGAGCCACATCATCAAAACTCAAGCACCACCACCACCACCAAAATCACGACCAAACACACCACCAAGACCTCCACCTAGTGCTCTGATACCATGTAGAGAGTACATGCACAGAAGCAAAATGAAAAGAAGAGTGTACTCACAAAAGAAAGAGTGTGAGAGACTCAAAGTGAGTAGAACAAGAAATGGGTAAACTCACATGGATTACAAATGAGCTTGCCAAGAGCATGGAGTAGCTCCTCAAGCTTATAACCAAATACAAATGGGGGGAGAGGCCCTCCTTATATAGATTTGGGAGGGGCTCTCCAAAGTACATCTCATGTGGGATAATTCCCCTCAAAGGAGAATGAATACAATGGTAGAAGCAAATAGCAAGATACCCAAATACAAAAGAGAAAAAAAATGGAAATAAATTGAAATGGAGTGCCTCCTAGATACAAAATGGAGATGCACTCATGCAGATACAAACGTAGATGATGTAGGAGCAATCATGTCGTCAACAAAAAGGCATTGAGTACAGCTTTACCCAGATATGTGAAATTGAGCAAGGATGATTGCCCCAAATCAGAAGAGGAAAAGGAATGCATGACCAAAATTCCTTATCAATCTATTTCTTGTAGTCTCATGTATGCTATGGTAGCTATGAGACCAGACATTGCATTTGTAGTGCAAGTTGTGAGCAAATATATGTCTAATCCTGGCAAGAAACATTGGGAAGTGGTCAAGATGATTTTGAGATATCTTAGTGGCATTAAGGACAAGTGTCTATGCTTGGGTAGAGGGAAAGCATCCATTATTGTTTACAAAGATTCTAATTATGTTGGTTGTGTAGACAATTGTAAGTCTACATGAAGGTACATTTTTCATTGTGTTGGAGGTGCTATCTCTTGGAGATCTCATCTTCAAGAATGTACAGTTGTTTCCACTACAGAAGTAGAGTATGTCGTAGCAAGTGAGGCATGTCTTTCTCATCTTACTTATGATATGGATCTACCTCAGCATGTACCTCGTTTGCTAAGTGATAGTCAGAGTGCCATTGCATTGGCTAAGAATCCAGTCTATCATGCAAAGACCAAGCACATTGCAGTGCAGTATCACTTCAGACTACTTAGCCATTGAGCACATTATTTTTGAGAAGGTCCATACTCAAGTTAATGCTACAGATGCTTTGAGTAAGCCTCTACCACATGATAGCTTTCAACATTGTTGTCACTTGATGGGGGTTACTTTATTCATGATCTTACACAATTACTTGTATACTATGTAACATGCCCATCAGGTGAGAGGTATAGTTTGTATACTTACACTTGGGTATTATTTAGCATTCTTTATTTTTATTCCACAGTCGCTTTGGACATATTGGCCTTCAATGGGAGATTGTTACCATTAGTGTCCATATGAAAGGCCAAATGGCTACCGGACACCTTTGTATATGTTCTTTAATATAACATATAATGGCTTGGTCAACCACAAATTGTAACTTCGACTGCATTTGTGTGACTTGAGAAATTTGTGTTCGTGGTCAGTGTACTCTATATTTTTTGTGTATTCAATACCTGCTATGTGGAGTACTATGTGCGGCACCAAAGGTCAGCTTTCTATTACAAGGGTATCATTGTGAAGCTCTCAAGAAGGAGAGTTCACCATTGTGCATCTCTAATGAAATACTTTACTTTTGGCACTTGATTGGCTATACGCTTGCACAATTCAAGCTTAACTTTTAGTAGCTTCTCTAAACTGAGGTGACACTACACTTTAGCGTTCTTTACTACTTTCATGTTTCTTGGTATAACTGATTCCTCTTTCCTTACCATAATTTTGGGAACTCTCATATGAATAGACCTTGAGTGTGATGGGCCTGTGAAGTGAGGCAACCCGTACAAAGAATTGGATTCAAAGTATAGGTGCTCACTTGACTGCCTATCCTCTTATTCCCCATAGATAGATGGAATTTCTAGAGGGAATTGATCATGAAGATCGTCCACTATAGGAGGAGGATTCTTGCTCTCCTTGGCCCATTTCTCCTCTTGAATCTCTCTCAAGAACTATTGGGAGTATTGATTTATAGAGGGAGAAAATCCATCATTTGTAGATTTGGGAACATAATCTTCCTTAGGGGGCAAGCTTACCTTCTCACTTCCACTATATTGAGCCTTCGGTGTAGCCA
The DNA here is from genome assembly GCA_020310875.1 of Ceratopteris richardii. Classification (NCBI taxonomy): domain Eukaryota; kingdom Viridiplantae; phylum Streptophyta; class Polypodiopsida; order Polypodiales; family Pteridaceae; genus Ceratopteris; species Ceratopteris richardii. The sequence goes on along the minus strand of CM035425.1, from coordinate 76,490,942 downwards.
ATGTTCTAGGTTCAGTTATCAACGACTCTAATCTTCCCAATAGTCCTTCGAAATGTAATTGTGAATTTGCTAAGTTAGTGTTATTGAAAAGGCGGCTTGCAGTGAGGATATCCTGAGCTAATTCTACCACTTTTGCACAAATCTTGGTCCTCACAATCTCTAGGTTTGTTTTGGGATAACACTTATCTAACTCTTCCACATTTGGCCCTTCTTGAATTTTATTTTTTTTGGTATGGCTTGAACATCATGTCCATGTCTTCCGGGAGGATTGATCCTACTCTAGGTGGTGGTGGTATGGATGCATGGTTTTGGTGAGATGAGAGAGGTGGGGTTTGAGAGTGTGATTGGGATGTGATCTCTATCAGTCTCATTTTTATTTCCTTTAGGCTTTCTTCTAATTCTCTCTTCTTTCTCACCCATTGCCTTTTCATTCTCTCTAGGCTATCCTTCCAAGCTCTGGTTCCTTTTTTAACTGTGCTATCTGAATCACTAGCCTCTGATTTCTTCTATTGATCCACATCTATAGTCTGTTGTAGTGCTTGGGGTCTAATCACTACTTGTACAGGGGATATGGTAGTCACACTTCCACTAGAATCTTAAACTAAGACAATCACATTAATTGGTGTAATCTTTTGAGTATTGGATGAATTCTTAGGATAGTCTCTTAAGAGTGTTCCTTCCCACAATCGAAGCAAAATCCTTCAATAGTCACCACTTGGGGTTGCCCTGATGGAAGAAGTGGACAATCATGAATGAAATGATCTCCTTGAAACCTATAACACGGTCCTCTAGGTGCTTGGGGTTTCATCTACCTTTGTTGGGGTCTATGGTTGGGATTGATGTACATCACATTTGAGTATTCATGCTCCCAACTTGTTTCCATAGGTTTTTCACAGGGCTATACCTCATTATGCTCATGTGAATCCATGTAATAAATTTACAGGGGGTGGAGGTTGTTGACATAACACTGGTTGTGGTATCTGATGAGCTTGGTAGCGGGGTTGATAAGGTTGTTGGGTTCTAAAGTATGGTTGTTGTTGTTGATATTGGTACCTCCTTGGTTGCTAGTGTGGTTGTTGGTAGTTTTTCCTAACCACTTGTTTATTATAAGGGCAATCATGTGCAGTGTGATTAGTGTACCTTCGCTCTATCATGCAATACTGGTTAATATCAGGGTTCCTTTGGTTCTGAGTCATGATGGGACAAACATTGGTCATGTGGTCCCCTCCACAAATATAACATTTTTCAATGAAATCATTCTAAGAGTATGTTTGCTTGAGACTCCTAATTTTTTAGCTACTTTTTCCACTATTTCATTAATTTATGTCAAGGGTTTTGAAGTAAAGCTAGTAGAACTATCTGAATCCTTGTAGATCTTGGAAAGCTCTAACTCATCTCCTAAATTATCTTTGATATTGATACACATTCACACACATTCCTCTATGGTCCTAGGTTCCTTCAAGTACACATATGATCATAACCTTGCACTTAGCAAGCCATCCAAAAACAATGCCACTTGGTTGGCCAGTGTGGGTAACTCTGGAATGGGGCATCCCTCAAGGTATTGTCTAAATCTACATCCTACTAAACTAACTATTTCTTGAGATGTTTGCTTAAAGTTGTGGATCAAAGATAAAGTGTTGTGCCTGATACTGCTCTTGGAGAACTCCATGATGAATGCTTCTAGCAACTGGTCGATGTCCCAAAAATGAACTTGATGCAAGGGATGAAACCATGTCAAGGTTATATTCTTTAAGGTTAGACCAAAGGCATTGTATTGAGTGAACACATCCTCAACTTTTTTAGCTCTTAGCACTAGTCTAAACTCGGTTACATGGTCGTATGGATCTCTTGTACCATCAAAGTAATTTTTCATTGACTTAGCCAGTTGATTAGGTCTCAATATCCTAGAATACTCTCTCAGTCTAGGCAAATGAAACTCATCCATGCCTCTTTGGTACCGTGAACATCTCTGATTCTCTTGATCCATTCTATCAATCTCTAAACCTGATCTTTCTCTTCCAGAAGGGTTCACAAAGCTTGCTTTTGGTTTGTCCCTCATTTTCTCCTTGTGATTATCTAGAACATGGGAAGATCCCACTCCATGCTGACTATGAGACACTTGCAATCTAGGTGGAGGGAACACCAATTCAACCTTTCATGTGTAGGCATGACTTCCATGTTCCATGACCGCAAACACCCTTTCAAAAGAGTTATTTAAGTGGACTACCTTCCCTAGGGCATCGGGGTCTTCGAACTCATAAATCGTTACTCTGTCCACCTCACTTGGTTTATCTAGCTTGAATCTCCAAAAGGCTTCATCAATCTCTTTTTTCAAGAAAAGCTCAATGCTCTTATTATCCTGAGGAATCCATTCTAGTGCGATTATCCTTGATAGGATGGATTTACCACCAGGTGTTCTAGGTTCTCTGTAAGTAGGTGAGTCTTGAACTACCTATGGGTCTTTCCATGCTAAATGACATTTCTAAATCACTTGTCTCTGAACTCAATACATAAGGGTAGTCACTGAGCCGTTGAGCCTACGAACTAGCAATGTTATTGACACTAGCTTCTGAAGACCTGATGCTTTTTCTATCTCATCCTACATGTCTACCTGACCTAAGGCTCATATGCTTTATTAATTATCCCAATCTCTCGAGTACAACCACATTGTTGTGTCTTTTTGTGGTATTTACTTGTTCTTTTTAATTTCTCTTAGATGCATTTCTTGTCTTAATATGGGCATCGTAAGGATCACTTAGATTTTCTGCAATTGTTATTCTTCTCAATCAATTTATGTTCTTTTCCACTTAGCTTATCCTTGATTTAGCTCAAATTATTCTTGTACTTGAGTAATTAAAGGGTCTTGAATTCTTTCATGCCTATCCTAGTCCTAAGTTAATCCAATTTTGTAGTCACACTTAGCCTAAGCTAGGAAATTGACTGAGGGACTTTAATGAACTTCCAACCTCAAGCTGACACTTTTATCATTGCTCCAATGCCCATGATGTGTGTTCCCAAGTGTGTCACATACAATAAGCTTGCTTTAGCCTTGCCAAGGAGTATTGAATGCCTGTAAAAGCTCCAAAAATTAGTTCAAAAGTGGCTCAAATTTGAAAACCCTAAAAATTGTTGAGTTTGTCTGTCTATCACGATGGACAAAGGTTTGCGTCTTGAGCTGTCTATCATGATGGACATGTCTATCATGGCAAACATGTTTGCCATGATAGACTAGGGTGTCTATGGTAATGGACAAAGTCTATCGTCAGCTTTGTCTATCATGTATCCTATTTGTCATGATGGATTGATATATCGCAAGTATCTATCTTCTGCAATGGCTATTCATTGTGATGGACATCCTATCTATCATGATGGATAGATGTGTATGTCGTAGGTTGTCTATCGTACGTTGGTGATAAACAATAGACACCATCTGTAGTTACCCTTGTTTGTCATGATGGACAAAAAAATGCTTATTTTCCAAAAAAATATATATTTTGTGAATGTGCACATGATCTAGTCAACTATGGTTAGCTCATTTTTACCAAATACTCCACTTTTCTGCATGTTGTGATAGACAAAGAGCTTCATGCCAGGGTGTGTGCATAGAGACATCATATCTGCTAACATTGCTAATGCCAATACCTACCATAAAGATCAAGAAAACACTAAAAAGACAAGACACAAGCACACTCTCTTGCATAAGTGAAATGAGGAGAATGCAATGGAGGTGGGAATATGACCAAAAACATGAATTTTTCGTGAAGATGGAAATGGGGGTAGGGGATGAGTAGGGATGGCAGGGATGATGATGAAGGAGGTAAAAAGGCAAAAAATAAGAAATATACCTATGATTCCAATGTCAAATCTCTACATCTTACCATCACACGCTCCTCCTTGAAGCTCTCTCGCTGACAAGGATGCAAAAATTAGTGTCACTGTAGCACAATGATGAGTATCAATGTGAGGAGATCCACCTCATAATTGTCAATCTACAAAGACATGAGGGTGGTATGATGACCATGAGCAAGTGAACAGAAAAGTGCGTGAGTGAGCCTCCTATAGAGCAAATTTGTTGGGATGGCAAAGACGCTCAGACACATGCATTGATAGCCTTATTTTTCAAACGTGCCATTATTCCTCACATTCGCTCTTGCAGAACAGCTAAGGATGATTGGGATACACTTACCACATTGTACCATACAAGCAATGAGGCTCATGTTGCTTACTTCCGAAAATAGTTGGAGAGTGAGCACATGAATGAAGGTGATTCTATGGATAGTTTTGTAAGAAAGATTAAAGGTTTGAAGGAACAGTTGATTTCTGCTAATGAAGTTATACCAGATAGCTCACTTGTGTAGACCGTTTTGAATGGGCTTCCGAATTCATACCAGCATTTTGCTCCTACTCTTCGTTTGATGATGAAATGCAATCGAAATGCCTTGTTATTTGAGTAGTTAGTCTCTGTTCTGTTGTAGGAGGATCACCCTAGGCAGAAAAAGTCCATTATGCATGTTGTAGATCAAGCTTTCCTGGCTAGTCAAAAGGGCAAAATTAAATGGAGCTCATCTACTAATAAGCAAAAATCTGCAAATGTTGCACATTCAAAGAAGGAAAACAAAGATGAGAAGAAATAAAAAAAAACAGAAATTCTTTTGTAAATACTGTAAAGGAAACGATCATGTCATAAAGAACTGTCCAAAACTAGCTGCAAAAGATGCAAAGAAAAAAGAGGCTCAAATGCTTGTTGCAGAGGCCTCGACACCAAAAATAGAGTCTACTAATCTTGTGCAAAATGAAGAATGGGCATTTACTACTGTTTGCAATTTTGACCCATCTTCTCCTGAATAGTGTATGTCTGCAGTAGACTCAGATGTTTGGTGCTTTGATAGTGGGACAACCAAACATATTACCTTGCAGCGTAGTTTCTTTACTTCACTCGAGCCTGCCCCTACAGGGAATATTGTCACATGCGCCAACAACTCCTCTTATCATCTCATGGGAGTTGGTAAGATCATTTTGACTACTACTGATGGTAGTTCTTTCACTTTGTCGAATGCTTTATTTGTGCCAGGGATCAAGAAAAATCTGTTATCAATTTATGCATTAGCCAAGATTGGCTTGGTTGTGAAAATTGTTGATGGCAGACGTACAGTTCATGATCTATCAAATGGCGACATGGTTATTGCTTCTGGCATTTTATGTCATGGGCTATATAAGCTCATAGACTATGAACAAAATTTGTGAAACCTATATATAATGAACTTGCACTCTCTGCTCTCTGTTTTTTGCATATTTTCTGCAAGCCTGTACAGATAGGTACAGAGGAGCATTGCAATGCCATCCAAAAAGATAAATTGTGTTGTGAGGAGCTTAGAGGCTCCCCTTCAATCCTAAACTTCTGTTGTATCACACAACCTTTTTATTATGTGAAATGGGATATGCAACATCTTGTAGTTTGTCAAATAGAATACTCAATTGAACTCCTAGCTTCTGTTGTAGTTTGAAATGGGATATGCAACATCTTGTAGTTTGTCAAATAGAATACTCAATTGAACT
>CM035425.1:76437883-76465383 GCA_020310875.1 Ceratopteris richardii | reverse complement strand
TTACACTAGAATAGTAGATGAAACCGACATTCTTCTTTGGTTAGATTTTCTTTTAGAAAACTTGTATATTTCAATTGGTGATACTTTATTCAAACAATGTATTGGAATTCCTATGGGTATAAATTGTGCTGTCTTTCTCGCTATTTTTTATCTTTTTACTTATGAATTTGAATTTATGGAAAGACTTGTTTTAGCTAATACGTGTCCTATCATTATACACAAACTTTCTAATATTAGACGCTTTGTAGATGATCTGTTTGTTCCTGATTTTAGTTCTTTTCAAGATTTTATGTATTTAGACAATGATGTTTTTTGTGATGGTATTTATGCCAAAACTTTTTGTGAGCTGAATTATACTTCACATGGTGATTCTTGTGCTTTTCTAGATCTAAAAATATTTCAGTCTCCTTTTGGTTTGGAAGTAGACATTTATGATAAAAGATTAGAACCAGAACTTGCTAGCATTACCATGATATGTATGCCTCATATTGATTCAAATATTTCTCATTTAGCAAAGTACGGCGTTATTTGCTCTCAATTGTTTAGATTTTTTCGTCTATGTTCAAGCTTGTCTTCATTTGTAATTCAGTGTTGTCAACTAATCTCTTTGCTTGTTCAAAAAGGGTATTTACTCAAGAAAGTTTCAAAGAAAGTAAGGACTTTCTTACTCTGTAACAAGTTCATTTATGGTTCTTCTTCTTTTCATGTGTTCAAATCAATCATTAGTAAATTCAATAGAAAAGAGGAACTCTGTATGGGTTAATGATAAGGTATTTTGTGGTTTTTTTTTTCCCCCCTCCCCCTCCCCCCTCTCCCCCTCTTCTTTTTCACTCTTTATTTATAGCTTCTTTATAGTCTTTTGTTCTTTTATGTTTATTATTATTATTATTATTACTTTTATTATTATTTTAGCTATTTCTTTATATTTTTTATTATTATATTTATAATATATTTTTAAAAAAATTAATGTTATTTTTTATTTATTTATTATTCATATATTTATTTATTTATTTATTTATTTATCTATATATTTATTAATTTTAATTTTAATTTTTTATAATTCTAATTTCTTTCTTCTTATTATTTGTTTGTTCTTTGTGCAAGACTTTATCATGGCTGAGTTTGCCCTTCACTTTCGGAAGTGATAGAAACTCAGTTCGTTGACTTTGTTAGAGATCTTGATTTAGAAAGACTCTTTATTAAAGTCTGCACCTACTCTAGGGCACTGATGACGTGAGTAGGGATGTCATAACTATTTGTCCAAGCTATGCATGATAAAGTTTAATTCTAATACTTCTTGTTTAGGGAAGACATAGAAGTTGACGATGCACTTTTTGTGTCGTTTTGTTTTTGTTTAATTTGCTTGTATAGGCTTTCAATTACAATGATATTGGAAGAAATATGAAAGAGAAAGATAGATTTTCGATTTCTAGAAGAACTTGTTTTTGCAATAATGGTTCCTTTTCCTCTTTCGTAAACAAGGATTTGGGTCATATAGTTTTTGCCGATTGTTCTATTCTTCCTACTAGTAGCTTGAAAGAACTTTTTTCTAGATGAACAAAATATAGACTTCATACCTCTAAGGATGCTTGCATCCTTAAAGATATAGAAAAGGGCATTGATAATTTCATTCTAAAATTTGAAGAATCTTTAGGTATTCGTGGAATTTTTACACATTGGAAATCAGTAGTAATGAAGAAAGTTTCTATGAAGGTTGATATAGCTTTAGGGAGGAATTCCCCTTCATTAGATAACTTATCTATAAGTGATTTGACTTCACTAAAAAATTTTCATAGAAACTTTGTGATTTCTTATGTGGATAAATGTCCAAATAATTTTGTTTTTACTTGTAAAAAGTTTTATGTAGAGTGTTTTATGAAAGAACCTCACTCCTCTACATATCAATTTTGCAATGTTTCTTCTGGAGAAGTTATTTCAAGTCATCAAGATTTTTGTAAATCTTATGGTTTCAAATTGTATCAAAATTTACCATTTTTATATACAGTTTGGAAATTCCATAAGAACCCCATCAAACCGAGATTTATAGGTGCATCTTGTAATACTTCTCTCACGGATGGTTTTCAGATGGTTAAGCAATTGTTTTAAAGCCATTTTACGTACTATTCATGATATTTGGAAGGAATTACTCAAAGATGCAGATGTACCGACTTCCTCTAGTTGGATCTTAGATAATTCTCTAGGTGTTATTCCTGTAATAAAGTCTCTCAACTCTTCAAGAACTATAGAAGAAAAATCTATTCCTATGGGGCTTCAAACTTTTGACTTGACCTCTTTGTATACAAAGTTAGATTTGAATGATTTAAAACATAGGATTTCTTCTTTAGTTAGGACGTCTCTGTATCTCCATGTCATGGCGTGCGTGAATCGCCTGAATCTCTCTCTGATGTGGACGAGCTCTCTGGACAAGGGGTCTCGGTCGTCGACGCTGTCGTCTAAGCTCCTCTGCTCTGTGTAATGTGACACCCCGCATCGAGCTTGGCCCTCGAGTGTATGTGGGTCTGAAAAAATCTGTAATATAAGTCTGAGGGGGGGGGGGGGGGGCCAGGTGTATCTCCATCTGCTGCTGGAGGAGTGATGCGTGGCGGTGCTGGAGCTCTACTAGGAAACGACCTAGAGGGCACTGGTCCTCTGTCCCCAATAAAGCACTGATCTCTCTAGGCCCCCTGAAGAGCTGTGGGTAGCGGTCTCTGATGTCCTCATATGCCTGGCATCTACATGTGTAGTGCTCCTCGTCCTCCACCTCCTCTCTACATATCCTGCATAGTCGCTCATCCCTGGGGGTATGTGTGGCTCGCCCAATCTCAATCTCAAGCTGGTGTGATGATACTCTGAGCTGCCCAATGGCCACTCTCTCAGCTGGTGCCATATATGTATCCATGTATCGTGGTCTCTGAATGAAACCATCCGCTGTCACAGTCAGGAAGTGCTCTCTGTAGTGTTGCCTCTTTGTGGGAAGAGGCTCCCGTGGTGCTATCCATGTCTCCGTGACGTGTATGTGTAGTAGGTCCTGACGGATGATCCTATTCCTCTCCGAACGAGAGAGGGTAATGTGGGGGGAAGAGAGGTCATACTGAAAAGGGGGGAGATCCGTAATGCTCATGCCATGGTCTGCTAACCATCGGTAAGTCTGTGCATACCATACTCTCTCATGCCCTGTCTCTGCCAAATGTCTAGAGCTCTCAAATGCAAGCCTGGTGAGTCGGCTAGTGGGGAGCTCTCTGACTCTCAGAATAAAGGTCACCAACTGGAAGAGGGCCTCCACTAGCATCGGTGGTGTGCCAAGCTCAGCTCGTATAATGTCATGTGGAACGGAGGGCTTGCTGCGCAACAATCGTGATATCATGGTGATCTGGGGCCTCTCAATCTGCGTCCACATCGCCTCTGTGATCCCTGGTGCCCATACTGCTGCTGCGTACATCAATGCGGGTGTCACTAGAGTGTCAAAGAGCCACCCCTTAGTCCGGGGCTCCTGAAAATGTGTCTGAAAGAAGCGTCTCTCCAATCCTGCAAGTGCCGCATAACCTCGCGTCAATCTATCTCTCGCAGCCTGTGCCATGGAGAATACCCCTGTGTTGCCTGAGAAGGTGTGGATGGGCTCTCCGGACTGGGGTCTCGGTCGTCGACGCTGTCGTCTAAGCTCCTCGGCTCTGTGTAATGTGACACCCCGCATCCAGCTGGGTCCTCGAGTGGCTGTGGGTCTGAAAAAATCTGTAATATAAGTCTGAGGGGGGGGGGGGCCAGGTGTACCGTGTATCTCCATTTGCTGCTGGAGGAGTGAGGCACGGCGGTGCTGGAGCTCTAGTAGGAAACGACCTAGAGGGCGCTGGTCCTCTGTCCCCAATAAAGCCGTCATCTCTCTGGGCCCCCTGAAGAGCTGGGGTAGCGGTCTTTGATGTCCTCATATGCCTGGCATGTACATGTGTAGTGCTCCTCGTCCTCCACCTCCTCTCTACATATCCTGCATAATCTCTCATCCCTCGGGGTATGTGTGGCTTGCCCAACCTCAATCTCGAGCTGGTGTGGAATGATACTCTGAGCTTCCCAATGGCCACTCTCTCAGCTGGTGCCATATATGTATCCATGTTTCGTGGTCTCTGAATGAAACCATTGCTGTCACAGTCAGGAAGTGCTCTCTGTAGTGTTGCCTCTTTGTGGGAAGAGGCTCCCGTGGTGCTATCCATGTCTCCCTGACGTGTATCTGTAGTAGGTCCTGACGGATGATCCTATTCCTCTCCGAACGAGAGAGAGTAAATGTGGGGGGAAGAGAGGTCATACTGAAAAGGGGGGAGATCCGTAATGCTCATGCCATGGTCCGCTAACCATCGGTAAGTCTGTGCATACCATACTCTCTCATGCCCTGTCTCTCCCAAATGTCTAGAGCTCTCAAATGCAAGCGTGGTGAGTCGGCTGGTGGGGAGCTCCCTGACTCTCAGAATAAAGATCACCAACTCGAAGAGGGCCTCCACTAGCATCGCTGGTGTGTCAAGCTCAGCTCGTATAATGTCATGTGGAACGGAGGGCTTGCTGCGCAGCAAGCGTGAGATCATGGTGACATGGGGCCTCTCAATCCGTGCCCACATCGCCTCTGTGATCCTTGGTGCCCATACTGCTGCTGCGTACATCAATGCGGGTGTCACTAGAGTGTCAAAGAGCCACCCCTTAGTCCGGGGCTCCTGAAAATGTGTCTGATAGATTGCCGCATAGTCTCGCGTGAATCTATCTCTCGCGGCCTGTGTCATGGAGAATACCCGTGCTTCCCGAGAAGGTGACACCTAGGTAGACGTAGGAGTCCACTACCTCTATCTGTCCTCGAGCTGCCGTGAAAGAGGCACGATGGCATATTGTCTTGGAGGTATGGAAGATCATGACCTTGGTCTTGCCAAGGTTCACTGTGAGTCCTCTCTCCATGCAAAAGGTATCAAGCGCCTGTAAATGTGACTGCAACCCCTCCTGTGGCTCTGAAAGCAAGACAATGTCATCAGCATATAATAGGATGTGTACTCGCGTACCTCCGAGGTCTCCTCCTCGCCCTCGTGCTCGCTGTATATACTCCGTGATCTCGTCGATGCAGAGACCGAAGAGAGTGGGTGAGAGAGGGCAACCTTGTTTCACACCAATGGTGCTAACAAGGTTGTCTGATAGACCATCTCGGCAGAGTACCCTGCCTGTGACTCGTGCATACAAAGCGTGGATGGCCCACATGTCTGATGGTAGCTGTAACTCCTGGAGCCTCTGCAGTAGTCTCTCTCGAGGGACCATGTCGAAGGCTTTGCAGAAATCCACAAAGCAACAGTATAGTCTCTGCTTCCTTGCCTTCGCGCTCTCAATCAAGCAACGAAGCACGAAGATGTGGTCGATGGTGGAGAAAGTGAGACGGAAGCCTGCCTGGCCGGGTGCTCTGATCCGAGCTGCCTCAGCGTGTGTACTGAGCTCTGCCTCTAGTACTGCCCCATAGATCTTGGCCAGGATATGGCCTATCCTAATAGTCCTGTAGTTCCTTGGGTCGATCATATCGCCGGACTTATGGATAGGCGTAATGGTATGCATAGTCCATGAGTCGGGTAACCCCTCAACCAAAGCACGGTTGAAGAGATGGGCGATCAAGTGGGAAACTACATTTGCTGCATATATAAAGTGCTCTCCCTGTAGCCCCGTGTGGTCTGCTGAGCGGCCATGCTGTAGCCTATGGATGGCCTGTCGTACCATGCCTGCCGTGAAGAGGGTGGATATCATAGGACGCAGTGTGGAAGGAATCGGCAATGGTGGCTTTCCTAGGACGTCATATAACCTCTGGGCGTAGGTGTGCCAAGTCAGAGGATGTGCTATGGGTGTAGGTGGGCGTGGCTCACGTAGTGCCCTCCACGCGGTGGCACAATCCCTACTCATGAGAAGGTCGATCAACTCTGCCTCCTGTCGCTCCTCGAAAGCTCGCCGCTTCCGGCATGTGAGGGCTTGCATTTGTCGTCGTGCCTCCCTCTCTGTAATGGATCCCAAGATACTCTGTGCTCTGAGATGTCGGTATAGTCGCCTACACTCCTCATCGTACCATCTATTCTGGGGTGTATGCCCCAGCCGTGTCGAATGGGCAGTGCTGTGGGTGGTGTATGGGAAGCTGAGAGTAGCAGATGTATGGAGGATCGAGGAGAAGTGGGCGGTGAGGGTGTCCAAGGAGGCAGAGGGATCAAGGGAGTAGATGCGCTCTCGAACATGGGAGCTATAGATATGTGCTAGCTCATGTCTAAAGTGAATGGTGGTATGGGTTCGTGGCTGTATGGTGACGGGGTGGGATATGCATGGTGAGCCGCGAATGGATAGGGCAAGATATGTGTGATCAGCTCCAATTGGTAAGGGTGGGATAGTGAATGAGGTGATGAGATGTGTCGCTTCCGAGGGTCCGATAACATAGTCTACCATACTGCCCCCCTGTGGTGTCGTGGGTGGAATGCAAGTGAGACCGCTCGAGGTGGGCTAGGTCCCCATCCCATTATATATAACGAGACGGTGTGCTTCTCCCATCTGGAGTAGGTGTCCGCCGTATGAGGTGGGTGTGGCGGTGTCGGCTGAGGCTCTGAGTGTAGGCATGTCCTCTATGGTACGAAGCATCTCAGGGTCGTCAAAGTCGTAGATATCACACTGGTGGCTCTGAGTGCGGGCATTGAAGTCTCCTACAAGGAAGACTTCACCCATCCCGGTATACTCCATAATCGTGTCACTGAGGCAGTCATATGGCGATGTGGTGTCTTGTCCTTCCCCCCCTGATTGCTCGGGGGAATGTGTGAAGCGCGAACCAATGGGTGCAATATAGCATACGGCAAAGTACGCTGCTCTCTCCTCTGATAGCTGGAGGCGTATCCACATGAAACGTGCCTCTGGGTCTCTGGCTGGCACCTGTACCCTGTGCTGTAGCGACTATCTGTAGAGCACTGCTACTCCTCCTGATCCTCGTGTGGTGCGCTGTCTCATCCGGCGGCGGTGAGCTGACTCCCACGTATAGCCCTCAATCCTCGGTAGGCTCCTCCCCAGGCTCTCATGTGTCTCTGTCAAGAAGATAATGTCTCTGCCCTCCATCACATCCTCGAGGCTCCCTGGATGTGTCCACAAAGATCCATTGCAGTTCCAGACTGCAATGTGCATCTCCTGCTGTGCTGTCTCATAGGCCGCGAATCCCTAGTCAATGGGCCGTCCATCAATGATGACCTGACCGTCTCTGTATGGGGCACGGTATCCCTCTCGTCTTGCTGGAGGACACGCGGAATGCATGCCCGTCTGTGCTCTACCTGCATCCGTGTGAGGTCGTCATCCAAATAGATGGGGGTGCCCGGTGTAGTGCGTAGTACCGCCCGTCGTATGAGGAAGTCTCTCCTCCCGGCCTCATCTGAGAACTGAAGGATAAGTGCTCTGCTCCGTGTGGTGTCCCGTCCTCCTCTCCAGGCTCTGGTGAAAGGGAGAGGCTCATCCGCGCGGTATCCAAGTAATGTGCACAAGTGACGCCCGTCTTGCTCTGGTGATCTGTCTGTCTCTGTGAGGCCGGAGACGCGAACATTGAGCCTGCGAGCTTGTCGCATCCGCTCCTCCTCAATGGTGGTATGCACTATGTGGATCTCCTCATGGTGGTTGTTCTTCTTTGCCTCCTGTTGAAGGTTCTTTTTTACAACCTCGACCCATCCATCTTTCTTAGTCTCAAGCTCGCTCTGCACCACCTCCATACACTCCTTCTTAATAGTCAACCGAATGTCCTCTAGCTGTGGAGCGATCTCCCCCTCCTCGTGCATGCTGTCCATTTTCGTTTTCATATCAGTAAGCTCAGTGTGCAACTCCTCTCGGTCCCGTGAGTGCTGCTTTCGGGTAGCAAGAAGCTCTTCCCGAAGGGATTCGTTTTCCTTCTCCAAGGTTGCCACCTTGGCTGAGAGAGAGAGAGAGAGAGAGAGAGAGAGAGAGAGAGAGAGAGAGAGAGAGAGAGAGAGAGAGAGAGAGAGAGAGAGAGAGAGAGAGAGAGAGAGAGAGAGAGAGAGAGAGAGAGAGAGAGAGAGAGAGAGAGAGAGAGAGAGAGAGAGAGAGAGAGAGAGAGAGAGAGAGAGAGAGAGAGAGAGAGAGGGAGAGAGGGAGGGAGGGAGGGAGGGAGGGAGGGAGGGAGGGAGGGAGGGAGGGGAAGAAAGACTTTTCAACGTCTATTAGAGGCCAAAATCGGCCTATAAAACAAAACATATACATCAGTATGATCCCATCCACTGTGAACCCAAAAGGAAAATAAAGTGTGAGTGCAAAAGAGAGTATAAAAGGAGTGGATAATAGCTGGCATCGAGGGTGTGGGGTGCTATGGGCATGCACTCTATATAGGTGAAATACAAATATGATATGCATAGGGAGGGGAGGCTTGGTGGTGTCATAACCCTCTAAATGTCTGGAGTGGATGCTGGAGAAGTGATGCACGGCGGCGCTGGGGCTCTGCTAGGAAACGACCTAGAGGGCGTTGATCCGTCTCCAATAAAGCCCTGATCTCTCTGGGCTCCTGAAGAGCTTTGGGTAGCAGTCTCTGATGTCCTCATATGCCTGGCATCTGCATGTGTAGTGCTCCTCGTCCTCCACCTCCTCTCGGCATATCCTGCATAATCTCTCATCCCGCGGGGTATGTGTCGCACGCCCAACCTCAATCTCGAGCTGGTGTGATGATACTCTGAGCTGCCCAATGGCCACTCTCTCTGCTGGTGCCATGTAGGTATCCATGTATCGTGGTCTCTGAATGAAACCATCCGCTGTCACAGTCAGGAAGTGCTCTCTGTACTGTTGCCTCTTTGTGGGAAGAGGCTCCCGTGGTGCTATCCATGTCTCCCTGAGGTGTATCTGTAGTAGGTCATGACGGATGATCTTGTTCCTCTCTGAATGAGAGAGGATAATGTAGGGGGAAGAAAGGTCATACTGAAAAGGGGGGAGATCTGTAATGCTCATGCCATGGTCTGCATAGAGACAGAGAGAGAGAGAGAGAGAGAGAGAGAGAAAGAAAGAAAGAAAGAAAAAGTGTTTTTACGTCTATTAGGAGGCCGAACTCGGCCTATGAGACAAATCAATGTACATGGGTGTATCTTCTGTCAATCGGAAAAGATAAAAGTGCTGAAAAAAAAAGCTGGTAAGGCTGATATAGATCTTTGTAGCGTGCATGTAGAGATACCCATGAAAGTGGGAGGGGGGATGGTGAATGGAGTGCTATATCTGTAGCCTATATGCAAAAGGGTAGTACAAGCATGATAATGCATTTGAACAACTAACTAGCTCCATCCTCTACTAGTGGGCGGGTGTAAGATGTGGTACATGGGTGGAGGTGGAGTCAAGGCTGCCTTGATGGCTGCAGCGGGATCCGCCATCATCCGGGATCGTCTCTCCTCGATGGAGCGATGATCACGACGAGCCTGGATCTCTGCAATCTGGTGTCTGTGAAGTCTCGGGGCCCGATATCCTATAGCGAGAGAGAGAGAAAGAAAGAAAGAAAGAAAGTCATATTAACGTCTTCTGGAGGCCAAACTTGGCCTATGAGACAAAAACCATGTACAAGTGTAGTAACCCTGTGTAGAAGATAAAATGAAATAAAAAGTATAGCCCTACACAAAGCTATATAGGGCTGGAAAAGGGTGGGGAGACGTGGCTTTGACTCTGCAGATAGTGGCCACCTAATACATGGGGGGATCCAAAATGTGAGTAAAACGCCCTAGCTACTGGTGATGGGTGGAGGTGGGTGTAGTATGTGGTACATCGGTGGTGGTCTGAGTGCCTCTTGAAGGAAGACAACCCAGGGGGTGGTGGTACGCCTATGCTCCATCATGTGGTCGTAGGCAATCATGATGCGTGAGATATCCTCCTGATATAGTCGTGGTCGACGATATCCGCCCATGCGTGGTCGGCGCCGTGCTCTCTGTGCTGCTGCCTGGTGTAGCGTGAGCCCTATAGATGGACCTCTCTGATTTAGCTCAACTCGTTGAAAGAACTGCGTAATGGTCTGCTGGGTACTCACCCGTGGCTGATGTATGGGCTGTAGTGACCGCTCTCGCCTCTCGTATGCTGCTGTGAGAGAGCGTCCCAAGCGTCTCTGGTCTCCCATAGTCATGCACAGCTTGAATAACTCCTCGATCTGGAACTGTGCTCGTAGGTCTAAGTATGCTGGACATCTGATAACAAAATGCTCCTCACTCTCTACCTCTGTCTGGCATACTGGGCACCACCTCTCCTCACGGGGGACTCCCCTGGACCGACCCCTCTCAATCTCGAGCTGATGTGATGAAACTCGGAGCTGCCCAATGACGACTCGTAGGTGGTGGGGAAGGTAGGTCTGCATGTATCTCGGAATCTCGATGAAGCCCGTGCCCGATATATGTAGAAAATGCTCGCGGAAGTAGAGCATTTTCGGTGGCAATGTACCCCTAGGGCTCACCCATGTCCTCTGTATGTATGTATGCCATATCTCCTGACGAATGATCTTATTCCTCTCTTGATGAGAGAGCGAGTAGGTGGGTGCATGAGAGTCGTACTGTAGTGGTGGTAGCCTGTCTATGTCAAAGCCATGGTGGGCAAGCCAGTCTCGTGTCTGTGCATACCATGAGGAGGTGTCGCCTGCTAATGCCATATCACGTGATGCCTCGAAAGCACGATAAGCAATGCGCTCTGTATCCATGCTCTGAAGTCTGTGTAATAGGCATACTGTCTGGAATAGTGCCTCAACTAGCATCGGTGGTGCAGCGAGCTCTTCTCTAATGATATCATGTGGTACTGAAGGCTTGCTGCGGATAAGTCTGGCAATCATGAGGATATGTGGCCTCTCTAATGCTGTCCATACTGATGTAGCTAATCCTGGTCCCCATATGGCTTCCCCATACATGATCGCTGGCGTAACCAAAGTGTCAAAGAGCCACCCCTTTGTGCGGGGCTCCTGAAAATATGCCTGGTGGCACTGTCTCTCCATCAAAGCTAGTGCTGCGTACCCACGTGTGGTGCGGTCACGGGCTGCCTGAGCCATAGAGAAGACCCCTGATGCTGCTGTAAATGTCACCCCCAAGTAAACATATGATCCGACCACCTCGATCGGTCCACCTGATGCTGTGAACAAACTATGTCTGCGTACCTCTGCTGATGTATGAAAGATCAAGAGCTTGGTTCTACCAAGGTTCACAGATAACCCTCTGTGTCTGCAAAAGTCATCTAGGCCGTGTAGATGATGCTGTAGACCTTCTGCAGACTCTGAAATCAATACAATATCATCAGCGTATAAAAGAATATGGACAGTGGACCCGTGTACCTCAATGCCATCTCCCCCCTGCCGCTGTATGAAGTCCACTATCTCATCAATGTAAAGACCAGAGAGAGAGAAAGAAAGAAAAGAAAGAAAGTCATATTAACGTCTTCTAGAGGCCAAACTTGGCCTATGAGACAAAAACCATGTACAAGTGTAGTAACCCTGTGTAGAAGATAAAATGAAATGAAATAAAAAGTATATCGCTACACAAAGCTATATAGGGCTGGAAAAGGCTGGGGAGAAGTGGCTCTGACTCTGCAGATAGTGGCCACCTAATACATGGGGGGAATCCAAAATGTGAGTAAAACGCCCTAGGTACTGGCGATGGGTGGAGGTGGGTGTAGTATGTGGTACATCGGTGGTGGTCTCAGTGCCTCCTGAAGGAAGACAACCCAGGGGGTGGTGGTACGCCTATGCTCCATCATGTGGTCGTAGGCAATCCTGATGCGTGAGATATCCTCCTGATATAGTCGTGGTCGACGATATCCGCCCATGCGTGGTCGGCGCCGTGCTCTCTGTGCTGCTGCCTGGTGTAGCGTGAGCCCTATAGATGGACCTCTCTGATGTAGCTCAACGCGCTGAAAGAACTGCGTAATGGTCTGCTGGGTACTCACCCGTGGCTGATGTATGGGCTGTAGTGACCGCTCTCGCCTCTCGTATGCTGCTGTGAGAAATCGGCCCAAGCGTCTCTGGTCTCCCATAGTCATGCACATCTGGAATGACTCCTCGATCTGGAACTGTGCTCGTAGGTCTAAGTATGCTGGACATCTGAGAGAGAGAGAGAGAGAGAGAGAGAGAGAGAGAGAGAGAGAGAGAGAGAGAGAGAGAGAGAGAGAGAGAGAGAGAGAGAGAGAGAGAGAGAGAGAGAGAGAGAGAGAGAGAGAGAGAGAGAGAGAGAGAGAGAGAGAGAGAGAGAAAGAAAGAAAGAAAGACTTTTTAACCTCTATTAGAGGCCAAAATCGGCCTATGAGACAAAACATATACATCAGTATGATCCAATCCACTGTGATCCAAAACGAAAATAAAGTGTGAGTACTGCAAACGGGTATAAAAGGAGGGATAGTAGCTGGCATCAAGGGTGTGGGGTGCTATGGGTATGCACTCTATATGCTCAATGGGTGAGGTACAAATATGATATCCATAGGGAGGGGAGGCTCGATGGTATCACAACCCCCTAAATGCCTAGAGTGGGTGTAGGATATAATGCATCGGTGGGTAAGGCATCATGGCGATCCTCAAAATGCTCTGGGCGTCCAAATCGATAGGGGTGCGCTGCTGACGTCTCTGTATCTCCATGTCATGGCGTGCTTGAATCGCCTGAATCTCTCTCTGATGTGGACTAGCTCTCCGGACAAGGGGTCTCGGTCGTCGACGCTGTCGTCTAAGCTCCTCTGCTCTGTGTAATGTGACACCCCGCATCAAGCTGGGCCCTCGAGTGTATGTGGGTCTGAAAAAATCTGTAATATAAGTCTGAGGGGGGGGGGGCAGGTGTATCTCCATTTGCTGCTGGAGGAGTGATGCGCGGCGGTGCTTGAGCTCTACTAGGAAACGACCTAGAGGGCGCTGGTCCTCTGTCGCCAATAAAGCCCTGATCTCTCTAGGCCCCATGAAGAGCTGTGGGTAGCGGTCTCTGATGTCCTCATATGCCTGGCATCTACATGTGTAGTGCTCCTCGTCCTCCACCTCCTCTCTACATATCCTGCATAATCGCTCACCCTTGGGGGTATGTGTGGCTCGCCCAATCTCAATCTCGAGCTGGTGTGATGATACTCTGAGCTGCCCAATGGCCACTCTCTCAGTTGGTGCCATATATGTATCCATGTATCGTGGTCTCTGAATGAAACCATCCGCTGTCACAGTCAGGAAGTGCTCTCTGTAGTGTTGCCTCTTTGTGGGAAGAGGCTCCCGTGGTGCTATCCATGTCTCCCTGACGTGTATCTGTAGTAGGTCCTGATGGATGATCCTATTCCTCTCCGAACGAGAGAGGGTAATGTGGGGGGAAGAGAGGTCATACTGAAAAGGGGGGAGATCCGTAATGCTCATGCCATGGTCTGCTAACCATCGGTAAGTCTGTGCATACCATACTCTCTCATGCCCTCTCTCTGCCAAATGTCTAGAGCTCTCAAATGCAAGCCTGGTGAGTCGGCTAGTGGGGAGCTCTCTGACTCTCAGAATAAAGGTCACCAACTGGAAGAGGGCCTCCACTAGCATCGGAGAGAGAGAGAGAGAGAAAGAAAGAAAGAAAGAAAGTGTTTTTACGTCTATTAGGAGGCCGAACTCGGCCTATGAGACAAATCGATGTACATGGGTGTATCTTCTGTCAATCAGAAAAGATAAAAGTGCTGAAAAGAAACTGGTTAAGCTGATATAGATCTCCGTAGTGTGCATGTGGGGATACCCATGAAAGTGGTGGGGGGTGTATGGAGTGCGATATCTATGATAGTCTATATGCAAAAGGGTAGTACAACAACCATGAGAATGCATCTAAAACGACTAACTAGCTCCATCCTGTGCTAGTGGGTGGGATGTAATATGTGATACATAGGTGGAGGTGGAGTCAGGGCCACCCTGATGGCTGCAACGGGATCGGCCATCATCTGGGATCGTCTCTCCTCCATGGCGCGATGGTCACAATCCTGGATCTCTGCAATCTGGTGTCGGTGAAGTCTCGGGGCCCGATATCCTATATCACGGGGTCGTCTCCTAGCTCGAGATATCTGAGCCTGCTGAAGAGTCACCCCGCTCGGTATGTGGGCTGAGGGGGGGAGGGCTGCAGCACGTCGTGGAATAAAGAAGTCAGTGAGCTGACTCTGTCTCCCTCCTGTATGGAGTGCTACAGTAGGCTGGAGTAGGGAATCTCTGTGACTCTGTATCTCTAGTAAGAATCGCCCGAGCTTTCGCTGGTCTCTAGAGTCCATGATCTCTCGGAGGGTGGGCTGCCCTGCAAACAGAGTCTCGTATCTGCCTCTGATGCCATCATATGCGCTACATCTGCATACAAAGTGCTCCTCATCCTCCATCTCTACTCTGCATACTCTGCATATCCGCTCCTCTCTGGGAATGTCTGCGGCTCTGCCCGTCTCAATCTCGAGTCGGTGTGATGAGACTCTCAGCTGGCCAATCGCTACCCTCAAGCTATGAGGCATGTGAGTATCCATGTAGAGTGGTTGCTGGATGAAACCGTCAGCGAGTATGTCTATGAACTGGTCTCGATAGTGCGATAGTCTCGATCCCATGTGTGGTGTGTGCCATGTCTGAGTAATGTAGAGCTGCCAGAGATCCCGTCTGAGCACAACATTCCTCTCACGACGAGAGAGGTGGATGTGAGGTGAGTCTGAAAAGGCGGCAATCTGTCCATATCAAGTCCATGACTATCAAACCAGACTCTAACCTGAGTGTACCAAGCTCTCTCATATCCTAACTCTGATATCTGTATAGATGCCTCAAGAGCTCTGTGTGTGAGTCTATCTGTAGGGAGGTCCCTAATCCTCTGAATAAAGCAGATAGTCTGGAATAGTGCCTCTACTGCCATGGGTGGTGCAGCTAGCTCTGCCCTGATGATGTCATGTGGCACCGACTGTTTCCCACGAAATAATCGCGAGATCATACGTACCTGTGGCCTCTCAATCGCACTCCACTGGGTGACTGTGAGACCTGGGGCCCAAACCGTCGCAGCATACATCATAGCTGGTCTGACCAGTGTGTCAAATAGCCAGCCCTTCGTGCGGGGCTTCTGGAAGTGTGCTTGGTGACATCTCCGCTCTAACATGGCTAAAGCTGCATATCCGCGTGTGAGTCTATCGGTGGCTGCCTGTCTCATGCTGAAGGGGCCAGGCAAGCTCGTGAATGTGACTCCGAGATAGACATAGGAAGTGACCACCTCAATCTGTCCACCACCAGCTCTGAATCCTGCTCCATTCCTCACCATGGGGGAGGTGTGGAAGATCATGACCTTGGTCTTGCCAAGGTTTACTGTCAAGCCCCTCTGTGTACAAAACTCATCCAGGGCCTCAAGGTGGCGCTGTAATCCCTCGGGTGACTCTGAAATCAAGACAATGTCATCGGCATATAATAAAATGTGGACATGTGTACCTGCGAGGTCTGCACCCTCTCCTCCAGCTCGGAGAATGTAGTCCTCAATCTCGTCAATGTAGAGACCAAATAGAGTGGGAGAGAGTGGGCAGCCTTGCTTAACACCGATGGTGCTAGCAATGGCCTCAGACATACCTCCTGGACACCGTACCCTCCCAGTCACCTGCTCATAGAGTGCATAGATGGCCCAAATCATCCCTGATGGTACTCCCAAGCTCTGGAGGCGTTGGAAGAGCCTCTCTCGCGGCACTATATCAAAAGCTTTGCGGAAGTCCACAAAGCAGCAATATAGCCTCTTCTTCCGCACCCTTGCCCCATCAATGAGGCAGCGCAGAATGAAGATGTGATCAATAGTAGAGAAAGCTCGTCGAAAACCTGCTTGGCCTCGTGCTCGTAGCCCCTCAGTCTCTGCATATGAACTGAGCTCTGCCTCAAGTATGGCACCGTATAGTTTGGCCATGGTGTGGCCAATCATGATGGTCCTGTAGTTCCCTGGATCCAGGGTGTCGCCAGATTTGTGGATAGGCACAATGGTGTGCCTAGTCCACTCCTCTAGGAAGCCCTCTCCTATAGCCCGGTTGAAGACATGTGCAATCAACGGGGCTATAGTGGAGGCTGCATATATGAGATGCTCGTTCTGCAATCCTGCGTGGTCTGTCGAACGTCCATGTCGAAGTCGTCGTATGGCCCTCTCAACCATCTTTGCTGTGAAGAGAGAAGAACTAGTAGGGCGAGGCTCAAGTGGCTGGGGAATGGGAGGCTGCCTAGGTACCTCATATAACCTCTGAGCATAATCATGCCATGTGTGTGGGTCTCCAATAGGTGTGGTCGGGCGTGGCTCTCGTAGGCTGCGCCATGCTGCAGCACTGTCCATACTCATAAAGAGATGGTATAGCTCAAGCTCCTGTGCCTCCTCAAAGGCTCGCCTCTTTCGACGTGTGAGAGTCTTCATCTGTCCCTTGGCCTCTCTCTCTGTGATCTCTCCCAATGCTCGCTGAGCTCGTAGTCGGCGGTAAAGATCTCTGCAATCCTCATCATACCAACGATGTTGTGGCATAGTCCCGGGAGGAGGTGTGTGACGAGAATGGATGGTGTGTGGGAAGGAGCTGATGGCTGATGCCTGAAGAACTGATGCTATCTGAGAGGTGAGTAGGGATAGTGGAGTTTCAGGATGAAGTAAGAGAAGACCCTGCTCGACTCGAGCCGCATATATGTGAGCTAGCTCGTGTGTGAAGTGGATGGTGGTGTGTGGGATGCGTGCTGCGGGTATGCGTGTAGGGGTGTCTCCCTTCAGGGAGAGTGCGAGGTATGTGTGATCGGCCCCAATGGGTATGGGTGGGATGGTGAATGAGGTAAGTAGGTGGATGGCCTCTCTGGACCCCATGACGTAATCTACTTAACTTCCCCCGCCATCTGTGACTGAGTGTGGTATGCATGTCAATCTTCCTGAGGTAGGCCACTGAGTCATCCCGTTATAGATAACGAGATTATGTCGAGAGCCTAGTCTGAGTAGGTGAGTGCCATAGTGAGTGTGTGTAGCGTCAGCTGAAGCTCGAGCTGTAGACTCATCCTCTATGGTATGTAGTATCTCCGGGTCTTCTGGGTCAAATATCTCACACTGATCATTGCCTGTCCTGGCATTGAAGTCTCCCATAAGGAAGACTTCCCCTAATGCAGAGTACTCTGTAATCTCTTCTGACAAGCAAGTGTATGGTGAGTCCTCCTCTCGATCTATGATAGCGAAACGCGAGCTAGGAGCAAAGTAGCATAATGCTATGAAGATGATCCGCTCCTGCGAGAGCTGGAGTCGAATCCAAAGATATCTGGCCTGTGAATCACGTGCGACTATCTGTATCCTGCTCTGAAGTCCATCTCTAAAGAGTATGGCTACTCCTCCTGATCCTCGGGTGGTGTGCTGACGTGTACACTCTCTGTATGTGGACTCCCACTGAAAACCGTGGACACGAGGTAGGCCCCGGTCCGGGCTCTCATGTGTCTCTGTGAGCATAATGATGTCTTTGCCTTTGCGCAACTCTTCCAATCTCTCTGGGTGTGTCCATAGATCTCCATTGCAGTTCCAAACTGCAAGGTGTATCTCCTCGAGTGTCTCACAGGCCGCGAATCCCTATGGGATGGCCTTGCCATCAATGATGACACGACCATCTCTGTATGAAGCCTTCTTTCCTTCTTTGCGAGCTTGATGTACTCTCGGCATGCATGCACGACGGTGTGCTACCTGCATGGGTGTGAGATCATCGTCAAGGTAGATGGGGGGGCCATCAAGTGCTCTCAAAATCACCCTCTTGCGTAGGAAAGTAGATCTTATATCTTCGGAAGGGAAGTGTAGAATGAGAGCTCTCTTCTTCGTGGGGTCTCGTCCCGTTCTCCAAGACTTGATGAATGGGGGGGACTCCTCTTTGTAGCCGAGTATCTTGCATAGTGTCTTCCCATCGGACTCGGGGGTAGAGCCTTCTTTTTCTTCAATGCCCGTGATGCGTACATTGAGACGGCGGGCATGTCTCATCTTTTCTTCCTCAATAGTGGTGTGCACGATGAGGGCTTCTTCCTTTTGTGCTTTCTCTTTGGCTTCTTTTTTGATGTTCTTCTTCACTATGTCGATCCACCCTTCTTTGGTAGCTTCTAATTTGTTTTCCATGCTCTCGGTCAAGGATTTGGTGAGTTCTTCTTTGAGAGCTTCTGTCTTGTTCATATTAATCTCTCCTTCTTCGGGTGTAAGAGAGACCATTTAAGCTTTGAGGAGCTCCAATTCCTCTTTCATGTTTGCCCTCTCCTTAGCCCATTCTTCTTTCTCTTTCTGCCATGCTTCCCTCTCCTTATGATATGTTTGTACTTCCTTCTCGAGCTTTGAGAGGCGGCTGATGATGGCCGTGATAGTGGAGTCCACCATCTTCTTGTTTTCTTTGATAGCTATGGTCAGTTTGTCCTCCATTTTTGTCAAATCGTCCTTCTTAGCCGTAGCGCTCATTGCATTCGAAGATGAAAAAATGCTCAGAGTACTGAGCCTAAAGACTTGCGATGAAGACGGGAGCGCGCCCGATGCGCGATGGAGCAAGGGTGGGAGTGGCTAATAACTGTAGGAAACAGTTATTAGTCCGGGGGAGAGAGAGAGAGAGAGAGAGAGAGAGAGAGAGAGAGAGAGAGAGAGAGAGAGAGAGAGAGAGACTTTTTAAAGTCTATTAGAGGCCAAAATCGGCCTATGAGACAAATCATATACATCAGTATGATCCAATCCACTGTGATCCAAAACGAAAATAAAGTGTGAGTACTGCAAACGGGTATAAAAAGAGGGATAGTAGCTGGCATCAAGGGTGTGGGGTGCTATGGGTATGCACTCTATATGCTCAATGGGTGAGATACAAATATGATATGCATAGGGAGGGGAGGCTCGATGATATCACAACCCCCTAAATGCCTGGAGTGGGTGTAGGATATAATGCATCGGTTGGTAAGGCATCATGGCGATCCTCAAAATGCTCTGGGCGTCCAAATCGATAGGGGTGCGCTGCAAACGTCTCTGTATCTCCATGTCATGGCGTGCGTGAATCGCCTGAATCTCTCTCTGATGTGGACGAGCTCTCCGGACAAGGGGTCTCGGTCGTCGACGCTGTTGTCTAAGCTCCTCTGCTCTGTGTAATGTGACACCCCGCATCGAGCTGGGCCCTCGGGTGTATGTGGGTCTGAAAAAATCTGTAATATAAGTCTGAGGGCGGGGGGGGGGGGGGCCAGGTGTATCTGCATCTCCTCCTGGAGGAGTGATGCGCGGCGGTGCTGGAGCTCTACTAGGAAACGACCTAGAGGGCGCTGGTCCTCTGTCCCCAATAAAGCCCTGATCTCTCTAGGCCCCCTGAAGAGCTGTGGGGAGTGGTCTCTGATGTCCTCATATGCCTGGCATCTACATGTGTAGTGCTCCTCGTCCTCCACCTCCTCTCTACATATCCTGCATAATCGCTCATCCCTGGGGGTATGTGTGGCTCGCCCAATCTCAATCTCGAGCTGGTGTGATGATACTCTGAGCTTCCCAATGGCCACTCTCTCAGCTGGTGCCATATATGTATCCATGTATCGTGGTCTCTGAATGAAACCATCCGCTGTCACAGTCAGGAAGTGCTCTCTGTAGTGTTGCCTCTTTGTGGGAAGAGGATCCCGTGGTGCTAGACATGTCTCCCTGACGTGTATCTGTAGTAGGTCGTGACGGATGATCCTATTCCTCTCCGAACGAGAGAGGGTAATGTGGGGGGAAGAGAGGTCATACTGAAAAGGGGGGAGATCCGTAATGCTCATGCCATGGTCTGCTAAGCATCGGTAAGTCTGTGCATACCATACTCTCTCATGCCCTGTCTCTGCCAAATGTCTAGAGCTCTCAAATGCAAGCCTGGTGAGTCGGCTAGTGGGGAGCTCTCTGACTCTCAGAATAAAGGTCACCAACTGGAAGAGGGCCTCCACTAGCATCGGGGGGAGAGAGAGAGAGAGAGAGAGAGAGAGAGAGAGAGAGAGAGAGAGAGAGAGAGAGAGAGAGAGAGAGAGAGAGAGAGAGAGAGAGAGAGAGAGAGAGAGAGAGAGAGAGAGAGAGAGAGAGAGAGAGAGAGAGAGAGAGAGAGAGAGAGAGAGAGAGAGAGAGAGAGAGAGAAGGAAAGACTTTTTAACGTCTATTAGAGGCCAAAATCGGCCTATGAGACAAAACATATACATCAGTATGATCCAATCCACTGTGATCCAAAACGAAAATAAAGTGTGAGTACTGCAAACGGGTATAAAAGGAGGGATAGCAGCTGGCATCAAGGGTGTGGGGTGCTATGGGTATGCACTCTATATGCTCAATGGGTGAGATACAAATATGATATGCATAGGGAGGGGAGGCTCGATGGTATCACAACCCCCTAAATGCCTCGAGTGGGTGTAGGATATAATGCATCGGTGGGTAAGGCATCATGGCGATCCTCAAAATGCTCTGGGCGTCCAAATCGATAGGGGTGCGCTGCTGACGTCTCTGTATCTCCATGTCATGGCGTGCTTGAATCGCCTGAATCTCTCTCTGATGTGGACGAGCTCTCCGGACAAGGGGTCTCGGTCGTCGACGTTGTCGTCTAAGCTCCTTTGCTCTGTGTAATGTGACACCCTGCATCGAGCTGGGCCCTCGAGTGTATGTGGGTCTGAAAAAATCTGTAATATAAGTCTGAAGGGGGGGGGGGGGGGCAGGTGTATCTCCATCTGGTGCTGGAGGAGTGATGCGCGGCGGTGCTTGAGCTCTACTAGGAAACGACCTAGAGGGCGCTGGTCCTCTGTCGCCAATAAAGCCCTGATCTCTCTAGGCCCCCTGAAGAGCTGTGGGTAGCGGTCTCTGATGTCCTCATATGCCTGGCATCTACATGTGTAGTGCTCCTCGTCCTCCACCTCCTCTCTACATATCCTGCATAATCGCTCATCCCTGGGGGTATGTGTGGCTCGCCCAATCTCAATCTCGAGCTGGTGTGATGATACTCTGAGCTGCCCAATGGCCACTCTCTCAGCTGGTGCCATATATGTATCCATGTATCGTGGTCTCTGAATGAAACCATCCGCTGTCACAGTCAGGAAGTGCTCTCTGTAGTGTTGCCTCTTTGTGGGAAGAGGCTCCCGTGGTGCTATCCATGTCTCCCTGACGTGTATCTGTAGTAGGTCCTGACGGATGATCCTATTCCTCTCCGAACGAGAGAGGGTAATGTGGGGGGAAGAGAGGTCATACTGAAAAGGGGGGAGATCCGTAATGCTCATGCCATGGTCTGCTAAGCATCGGTAAGTCTGTGCATACCATACTCTCTCATGCCCTGTCTCTGCCAAATGTCTAGAGCTCTCAAATGCAAGCCTGGTGAGTCGACTAGTGGGGAGCCCTCTGACTCTCAGAATAAAGGTCACCAACCGGAAGAGGGCCTCCACTAGCATCGGTGGTGTGCCAAGCTCAGCTCGTATAATGTCATGTGGAACGGAGGGCTTGCTGCGCAGCAATCGTGATATCATGGTGATCTGGGGCCTCTCAATCTGCGTCCACATCGCCTCTGTGATCCCTGGTGCCCATACTGCTGCTGCGTACATCAATGCGGGTGTCACTAGAGTGTCAAAGAGCCACCCCTTAGTATGGGGCTCCTTAAAATGTGTCTGAAAGCAGCGTCTCTCCAATCCTGCAAGTGCCGCATAACCTCGCGTCAATCTATCTCTCACAGCCTGTGCCATGGAGAATACCCCTGTGCTGCCCGAGAAGGTGATACCTAGGTAGACGTAGGAGTCCACTACCTCTATCTGTCCTCGAGCTGCTGTGAAAGAGGCGCGATGGCGTACTGTCCTGGAGGTATGGAAGATCATGACCTTGGTCTTGCCAAGGTTCACTGTGAGTCCTCTCTCCATGCAAAAGGTATCGAGCGCCTGTAAATGTGACTGCAACCCCTCCTGTGACTCTGAGAGCAGGACAATGTCATCAGCATATAATAGGATATGTACTTGCGTACCTCCGAGGTCTCCTCCTCGCCCTCTTGCTCGCTGTATATACTCCGTGATCTCGTCGATGTAGAGACCGAAGAGAGTGGTGTGAGAGAGGGCAACCTTGTTTCACACCAATGGTGCTAACAAGGCTGTCTGATAGACCGCCGGGGCAGCGTACCCTGCCTGTGACTCGTGCATACAAAGCGTGGATGGCCCATAGCATGTCTGATGGAAGCTGTAACTCGTGGAGCCTCCGTAGTAGTCTCTCTCGAGGGACCATGTCGAAGGCTTTGCGGAAATCCACAAAGCAATAGTATAGTCTCTGCTTCCTCGCCTTCGCGCTTTCAATCAAGCAACGAAGCACGAAGATGTGGTCGATGGTGGAGAAAGTGCGGAGGAAGCCTGCCTGGCCGGGTGCTCTGATCCCCGCTGCCTCAGCGTGTGTACTGAGCTGTGCCTCTAGTACTGCCCCATAGATCTTGGCGAGGATATGGCCTATCATAATAGTCCTGTAGAGAGAGAGAGAGAGAGAGAGAGAGAGGAGAGAGAGGAGAGGAGAGAGAGAGAGAGAGAGAGAGAGCGAGAGAGGAGAGAGAGAGAGAGAGAGAGAGAGAGAGAGAGAGAGAGAGAGAGAGAGAGAGAGAGAGAGAGAGAAGAAAGTCATATTATCGTCTACCAAAAGGGCAAACTTGGCCTATGAGACAAAACCATGTACAATTGTGGTCATCTCAAAACAGCTTACATCAGTTTTCTCTGCTTCTAGGTCAGGGAGATGTTTTACCATGCTTTTCAAGGTTATATGCAGCATGCGTTTCCTCTGGATGAATTAAGACCTATGAGCTGCACAGGGGAAGATTCTCTTGGTGGATATGCTTTAACTTTGGTGTGTGTTTCTTGTTTGTTTTTTTACTATGCCATGTCTTTGATTATGAACTAAAGTTATTTTAGGCACATTTGACGATGAGGTTGTGTTTCTTTACAGG
This sequence comes from Ceratopteris richardii, assembly GCA_020310875.1. NCBI lineage: Eukaryota > Viridiplantae > Streptophyta > Polypodiopsida > Polypodiales > Pteridaceae > Ceratopteris > Ceratopteris richardii. The sequence goes on along the minus strand of CM035425.1, from coordinate 76,442,535 downwards.
TAGATTCTCTGGATATGCTTGCGCTCTTGGGGGATCATCAAAATTTTAGCACTGCTGTAGAATGGCTAGGAAAACACCTACGTTTTGACAAAGTAATTAATAAAGCTGTCATGTATTCAATCTTTATGTGTACCTAGTGAACATTTCATTTAATTAATGTGCAGTAATTGCTAGTTACTTGTATTATCTTAATCCTTAGGTCATGTAATGCTCGTTGCCCCACATATTACTCGGGCCATTTTTGAAGAACATATACATATCAAAATTATTTACATCGAATCAATTGGGTATGGTATGGTTTAGAAATTAGTCGTCACCTTGAATGCATGGACAGTGTGTACATGTTCAAGTCCCACCCAGGGCTTGATGTATCCAGCTCTATGAGCATCTCCAAAAACATGTACTCTGATGGGGTGTCCCTCCCCTTGCTGAGGGATGTGGGTGGGCATGTGTGTTCATATAATATCTGTACAAATTAAAAAAAAAGAAAAATAAAAAAGAAAATCTCCAACATTCATTACATACACATGAGGAAAACCTTTAAAAGATAATTTGGGAGCTCGTGCACTAAGAGCATATCAAATGATGACCCTGTTAAGAATTGATAAGCATGGAGTATTCTTCCATGCATTTGGAATTATGTACACTGATGCATCCACACACACACACACACACACACACACACACACACACACACACACACACACACACACACAGTGCACACACAAACACACACACACGCACACACACACACACACACACACACACACACACACACACACACACACACACACACACACACACACACACACACACACACACACACACACACACACACACACACACACGCACATGCACACACAACTGGGTGGAAGGCACCCTCCAATCTCCATGATGTATCTTGAGGGATGAATCATTCCTTTGACCTAGTAATCCAATGTCCAATCAAGCAGGTCCTGAACTCCCTCCATATCAGGACCAAGTGGTGGAGGTGTTTGGGGAGCTGCTTTTCCCATTGGTTCAAGTAGGAAAGCATGCGTGGAGGTGGCCATTTGCAGGAGATCTGACCCTCCCCAATCTTTATGCAACATGTGTGTGGCTGATTGCATCTTAATAACTTTAGTTCACTTGTGTCTCATGAGGTTTGAGCCCAAAACATGGTTGTTCACATTCCAGGTCATTACCATTAGACCACCCCTGCTATATAGTATAGACACACACGCATACATATGTACGTACATACGTACATATGTGTCTATGTACAATTTATATATATTTTTTGGGAAATGCAACTTTTTATTGACACACGAGCAACACATACATATGTACATACAATTTTGGTGTGATGAGACTCTAAGCTGCTCAATAGCAACCCGTATGTGATGTGGCATATGAGTCTGGATGTACTGAGGCATCTCAATAAAACCCTGATCCGAGATCTGTAGAAAGAGCTCACGATAATGGAGCTTTTTCGTTGGAAGTGTCTCTCTAGTAAGGATCCATGTCCTTTGTATATATTTGTGCGATAACTCCCACCGAATGATCCTGTTTCTCTCTTGCAGAGAGAAAGAATATGTAAGAGCATGTGTATCATATTGTAGAGATGGTAGTGTGTACATGTCAAATCCATGATCAACGAGCCAATCTCTAGTCTGGGCAGACCAGCATGAAGTATCTCCTACTAGGGTCAGATCTCATGATGCCTTAAAAACCCTGTATGTGATGCGTCCACTGTCCATATCGTGGAGCCTATGTAGCAAACATATTTGCCTGGAACCACGCCTGATCAACATTGGGAGTACCACAAGCTCTTCTCTAATGATTTCATGTGGTACTGATGGTTTGCTACGTATAAGCTTAGAAATCATGAGTACTTGGGGTCTCTCCCACCAGTGTCCATACATAATCTGCCAATCCTGGCCCCCAAATGGATGATCTGTATGTAAGTGATGGTTTGACTAGCGTATCAAAAAGCCACCCCTTCGTGCGGCCCGCGGGGTTCTTGAAAGTGTGCCTGGTGACATTGCCTCTCCATCAATGCCAACACTGCGTATCCGAGAGTGACTATCCCGAGGGCCGAGCTGCCTTGGCCATGGAAAATGAACCTGATATGGCTGAAAAAGGTCACCCCAAGATAAACATATGAACCAATGATCTCAATGTGTCCTTGAGCAACTGTGAATATACTCTGTCTCCTTATCTTTCTATGCCAAAAATAAGTACCTTGTTTTACCAAGGTTTTCTGAAAGACCTCTTTCTGAGCAGAAGTCATCTAATGCATGTTAACAAGATGCGTACACTCCCAACTCTACCGCTGTACTGCCATGCTGCCTAATAAAATCTGCAAGCTCATCAATGTATATCCCAAATAAAGTAGGAGATAATGGACACCCTTGTTTCACACCGATAGTGCTGACAAGGGGATTGGAAAGCCCACCAGGACATCTGACCCTCCCTCATATAAGGCATAGATTCCCCATATCATGCCATCTGTGACCCCAACATCCAGTAGTCGTCTGAAGAGTCTCTCTCTACGTATTGTGTCAAATGCTTTGCGGAAGTCTTCAAAAATAGGTATAACGCACGCGCACGCGCACGGATGCATGTATCATGTATGCATGGCTGTTAATTTTAGCGCCTTACATTCCTTCTCTTTGTTTTTCCACTCCCAGAAAATCAAATTCCCACCTTTAATATTCTCCCTTCCCCCTCAACATCCACCACGTCACAGTGGTATGATTGTAAAGTGGAATTGTTTTTGGAGGTTGAACAGTATGAAGCATGCCTTTTCTTGTTCATGCAGAACAAAACAGTTTCTGTTTTTGAAACAAACATTCGTGTCCTTGGGGGTCTCCTAGCTGCTCATCTTATTGCTAAAGATGCTTCTACGGTAAGTGCAAGCTCCTCTAGCCATAGAATTGTTTCAGATTTCTTTCAAGCATTAAGTTCATATATCATGCTGTCGCAAGTGCAGGGCATGCAGGTTGATTCATATGATGATGAATTGCTTCATCTTGCAGAAGATCTAGGCAGGAGGTTGCTTCCTGCTTTTGAAACTCCTACAGGTTTCGTTTGTATTTTAATAGTCTATGGGCTTCTGGAATTCAAACATCTGATTGGTTGATAAGGTAGAACTTGGAAGGCCACTTGAGTGAAAACCTTCATTGTTTTTGGTTCTATTGTGTGTTTAGGTATACCATATGGTTCTGTGAATCTGCTTCATGGCGTCAATGATAATGAGAGCAAGGCAAGTTATCTTTTATTTTGTCATTTTCAGCTTGAAAATATTGATGTCAAGGATGGTGTGGTGTATTTTGATGTGAAAGAAAAATACTTGTTTTCTGAAGATGTTCATGCATGCTCTTTGATTACTGTGAATCAATTGAAGCACTTATAGCATGAACCAATCACAATTTACAGACTGATATAGGAAGTATCTTTGAATTAATTTTCTGTCTAATTGCCTAACAGTTCCTCTCTTCTCATGCTATTTTATTTTTGTTTGTGTTCCTTTTCCTTTGTCATTAGATTTTTTTTCTTTGTATATTTTTTCTTTTGGGGGGGGGGTATCTTTCATATTCTGGGTATATCATGAATTTGAAGGCATGGCCCTGTTCTTTGATTCTTCACTGCCATTTTTCCCATATGGTTGCCTTTTTGCTGTGGGTTCCGTTTGACGATGCGAGGGTGAACTATGGTAGTTGTGCATGTTTGTTGTTGTATGCTTGCATGCAGAGATGAAATAAATTTAAATTCATGGCCACACATTTTGAAAATATTGATTAGTCAATAGAAAGCTCAAGATACACAGCAATCCTGCTAGACCTGAAAAGTGTACATAACCATCATGGACGCTTTTATATCTGATTTATTTGTATTCTGAAATATATGTTTCATTAGAAGTTTGGGATCAAGAGCTTGTCTGTTTGCAGAACGTTTTATACATTTTCATTGTAACATGACATAACATACCTTTATTTATGACAGCTTAAAATATCAGAATGTCTTCTTATATAAATATTTACTATTGATTCAATTCTCTGATTGTTTAGTCACAAAAGAGGTTTCTTTGATAGGTAACATCTACGGCCGGTGGTGGAACTCTGACCTTGGAATTTGGAGTGTTGAGCCGTTTGAGTAAAGATCCAGGTTTGAAGTAAATCACTGACACTTGAATCTTGTAAATTTTGACTGAGGAAACCGAATGTGGAATATGCCATCAATCAAATGGTAATGATGTTGTTCAGTGAATGTTTTTCTTTATAATGGTGCCTTAGAAAAGTCAGTTTAAATAATCCCCTCCCCTCTTTTCATAGCAAAAAGATAGTTAAAGTTTGATTTTTCTCATATGTCTTTATTTATATGCAGTATTTGAAATAGTTGCTCGGAATGCTGTGCGAGGCTTGTGGGCACAACGGTCTCCACTTGGTCTGGTGGGTGCCCATATAAATGTCTTCTCTGGTGAATGGACACACAAGGTAATTTGATCTTATCTGTTGATGATTGCTGGTATTTGAGGACTATTGGTAATGTCAAATTCATATTGTTGATTTAAAGGATGCAGGTATAGGTACCAGTATAGATTCCTTCTATGAATATCTTCTGAAGGTAATTTCTTTCAAATCTCAGAATACTCAATTTTACAAGATACA
>CM035425.1:76408507-76427883 GCA_020310875.1 Ceratopteris richardii | reverse complement strand
GTCGAAGTGGATAGAAGATGTCCAAATAGATAGAGTCACAAAAAGTTGGCAAGTGCCAAATTGGACAATGGAAGGTGTCAAAATGGGCAAAAAGTGTCAAAATGTATGGAGTCACAAAAAGTTGGAAGGTGCCAAATTGGACAGTGGAAGGTGTCAAAATGGACAAAAATTGCCCAAAATGGATAAAGTTAGAAAGTTGGTAGGTGCCAAGCTAGTAAGGTGTCCGAAAAGGAAGAAAGCGTCAAAATGGTCAACGTCACGAGAAGTTGATAGAATGCCAAAAATGAACATCAGAAGGTGCCCAAGGTGAATAGAGTGGAAGGGGTCAAGTGGGTAGAATCATATAACTTGGGCAAGCACCCAACTGGGTGGGTGGAGTACAAAGTGGAAGGTGTTAGTAGATAAAGCCCACAAAAATTGAGCGACTGCACGAGCTAGACAAGGATAAGTGATGTGAGTGCTCAACTCACGATCTCAAAAGTGCAAGTGCTGTAAGTGTCCAATTCATGTTTATCTTTGAATCCATCAAGCGTTTCAAATTTCACCTCTATAGTGATGAATGGTTGGTGGTTCTCTTTGGAAACAAACTCAGGAAACTTACTACTCCTCATATACACACCTTACTAATTAGAGAGGTTTAGACAAGGGGAAGAATAGGTGCAAGTATAGAGAACATTTTACATTTCCTTCTAGAACAGATGATGGTATACAATTCTCAACCAAGATGAACAGACAAGAGTCTCTCATGTCAATCCGAACTCAAGTGACCCTCTACATTAGCACCTATTAATAGGGACTTCCATAGACTAGGAGGCTTTGTGATAGAAGACAGAATAGGCTATGAGAGTAGTTAGGGTCACAAGTGTTCCATATCCCAGCTTGCATGGACACATTCTTATATAGCCTTTAGCTTGGATGAGGGAACTAGGTATTTGGGAAACCCCTTGTCCTAGATCTCCTAATGAGGAGACATGTGATGGCTTGTAATGGGCAATAACATTGGCTGTGCTAGTAGGGGTCTTGGGCAATTTCCACTCCTCAAAGGAGGCGCCCAAACCATTGCTATGTGTGTTTGTGGGTGTGTGGTCCAACCTTGCAATGGCTTGGGATGGTGGTCCACGTCTCTAGTAGGTTGGTGGATGGTGGTCCAAGTCTGTAGCAGATTGATGGTCCAACATGTAGCTTCCCAAAAGTGGTGGTGACCTAAGTTTGTAGATTCCCAAAAATGGTAGCTGCAAATAACTCCACGGGTAGAAGCCTATTGCGATGTGGGATTATTTTGCAAGATTGTAAGGCATTTCATCAAAGTAACAAGGGGATGCATTTGGGATTCTAGGGATGTTGGGTTGCCATTCCCGATTCCCCCCAATGCATTTATTAGGTACAATCAACTGGATAGTAGGCATCCCCAAACAAGTGTATAACATGCTCACATCTTTGGGATGGCTCCCCAAAATGGAGCGATGTTTGATACGGAAATTGGGATGCCTATTTGGAGAGAGGAGGTTTGATGGGCCATTTTCAACATTGTTTTTTCAGCAGTTTATGTTCTAATTGTTGGCACCTACTTGTGGGCATATGGAAGCTTCATTAGACCACTTTACAACCATAAATAGAGGGCATTGTGGTACCTCAAAGAAACAATCCAGCTTCAACATTCAGCCTAGAATCGTTAGGAACGGGGAAGCTTGATTGACCTTCAACCTTGCATATTCAACAACCCTTTCCTCACACAGTAAGCCATCTTTTTAACCTGCTCCTCATTTCTCCTTTTCTCATAGCATCCTCCTCTCAGTAACTTCTTCATTGCGACCATTTGAATTCAACTCGAAGAGAAGGAAGACCATAAGCAAATGAACATGGTGGAAAGAGGTGGATTCTCTCATATCCTTCGGATAAGGATGTGTCAGAGGGCTATGGACTTGCAAGCTCTGTAGCTATAAGAGAACCAAGGAGCAATGAAGTATGAGAAGCATACTAAAAGTGTTATTATTTTGTCATTCTTGTATACAAAGGCTTATGACTAGGTACTTTCCGCTGCAACTCTTTACTCTAGGTATACATAAAACACATAGATTAAAAAAAAAAAAAAAAAAAAAAAAGAAGAAAACAATCAAGAATATAAAAAGAATTTTACACTTTCTTAGTCATGGACCCAGGACCATCTTCACCCCATAGAATATATATATATATATATATATATATATATATATATATATATATATATATATATATATATATATATATATATATATATATATATATATATATATATATATATATATATACGCACATGATTGACCACTCTGCAGATGCCATAGAAACCATGAGCACCAGCCGAGTTAGAGAGTACGCTTTAGAGCATCTTGGAGCACGTACATAGCTCCAAGAAGGATGAAGCCATATGAGAGAGTGACCTTCCAGGAATGAAGTTATATGCTCTAGCTGAGCATCAGACTCCAAAAATTCGTATTGAGTGCGTCCTAGTGAGAGAAGCGAGATGGAAGCTTAAGGACCTTAAGCTACCACCATATCACGGTTCCACTAGTGCACAAATTGCTTGTGCTATTGAGCAGTGCTCAGCATAATGGGAGTAGTGCTTTTCGACCATGTGATATCGTGGACGATAGGCATAAGATCTAGCAGGCTACCTACAACCTCATGGAGGTTGCCCATAGGTGGTGGTGAAAAATTGAACTGGCTAAGACAGAGCCCACTACTTGGGAACAATTTAAAGTCCGGTTTTATATAAATTTTGTAAAGCCTGACGAGAGGTCCAGCGATCTAGATACTTGGTTTTTCATTGGTCAGAAAAACCAAATAGTCCAGAACTATGCAGATAAGTATAGGGAGGTACTTCTCAAAGTACATGACTCTATTTTAGAGTTTCTCCAAGTTCACAAGTTCGTCTTGGGACTTACAGAAATCATCCAATCTTTAATAAGAAAGGAAAGGTACCATTCTTTGGCAGAAAGAGAAGGCAATGAAAAAGGGTTGTGCTATGAGTGCATATGACAACATCGATTTAAAGACTATCCTAAGAAGAAGGCAATGAAAGAAGGGTTATGCTATGTGTGCTTAGAACAACATCCGTTTAAACACTATCTTAAGAAGAACAAGATAGCAACCACCATAGTAATAAACCCCACACAGTCAACGAGTGATCGAGATGAAGATTTCGGAGATTCCCCATCTTAGATATCATCTCTTATAGTGGCCATGACGGTCACAAAGAAGGTTCCTTCTATGCTAGATGATGGGCTTTCACCAGTGGCATAGAAAGGGTACCAGTTTCCAGGTACAAACCGCATTGTTATGAGAGGAGTCGTGGCAAGAAAACCTGTCAAGGTCCTCTTTGACATTGGGTCCACACATAATGTCGTTAGCTCTTGACTTGTGAGACGGATACACTTAGATGCTGTGCAGTTAGTTTACTAGTTTGAGCTTGAGGGAAGGAGACTACTGATCCGTGCAGAGCCAGATCTCCAAGAGATGCGATTGGTGACTGCAACCAAGTTGCTTAAGATGGATTGTAAGTATATTTATTTTCTGTATTTCGTGTATTCATCTTGTGTAGTGATGAATTCTTGAAGTCAAGGAAACTCTTGTTGGAATGCTCGAGACCTTTCAGATAAAGTGAGGGTAGAATTCCAAGAGTTGGTTCTTTTTAAAAATTACTTTCGAGTTTACCTCCTTGCAAAATATTTAGCATAGAATCAAATTGGTGCTAGGAGCGAGTCCGACCGTTTAACCACCATTTCTAATGAGCTTGCAAGAGGAAAATGAAGTCTGCAAGGTTGTGGACAAGTATATGGAGAAAGGGCTTATCAAACTAGCATTAATTCTTCTAGTGAAGAAGAAAGATGGATCTTATAGGATGTGCATGGACTAAAGCACACTCAATAAGTTTACTAATATGTATCCCATGCCTAGGATAGATGGTCTCCTTGATTCCCTAGGTGGAGAAGTTGTATATAGTAAGATAGATTTGAAAAGTGGCTACCACCAGAGTAAAGGAGTAGGATGTATATAAAACAACTTTCATGACGTTGTTTGTGGATTATGAGTATTTAGTTATGCCATTTGGTTTGACTAATGCACCTACTACTTTCATGATGTTAATGAATGATATTTTAGGCCTGTTCATTGGAAAATTTGTTATGGATTTTGTAGATGGCTTGGTGACGTATAGTAGGTCTCTACAGGAGCATGAAAGTCACTTAAGTTTGGTGTTAAATAAGTTAAAGGAAAATCAATTGTTTGTAAATCGAGATAAGATTGAGTTGTTTCTTCCAAAGATAAAGTATTTAGGGAATGTGATATCGATCGATGGGGTTAAGATGGATCCCAAGAAGGTCCCAATCATTTTAGCATGGCCTACTCGTTAAGACGAGGGGCAATCACGGTCATTTTTAGGACGTTTTAGTTTCTATCAGAAATTCATTTCATCTTATTCGTTCATAGCAATACCTATGACGAATCTGCTTTAAGGCAAAGTCCCTTTGCATGGAAGCAAGTGGCATAGCCATAGAGGAAGTCTTGAGCTAAGATGGAAGGCAAATAACTTTTGAAAGCAAAAAGTTGAGTAGTGGAGAGCGCAATTGGCCAGTGCATGATCAGGAGTTGTATGCAGTGGTGGATGCTCTTAAGTCTATAGACACTATTTTTATGGTGCAGACTTTTAGGTATATAGTGTACACAAATCACCATACGTTGAAGTACTTTTGTAGTCAGCCTAATCTTCGAGGGAGCTCGTTGGGTTGAGCTCATGGAGGAGTTTCACATGGAAATCCTATATAGAAGAGGCAAAGCGAATGTTGTAGCTGATGCATTATCACGCATAGTGCATCAAATGAGCGTTACAGTTCTAGAAAGCTCATTGCTTTAAGAAATAAAGGAAGCACAAGTGGAAGATCCACACTTATTACAAATCACTAGAGCCATCAGTGATGACTCTCTTATAAGAGATGAGGAAGTCCTAGCTGTTTCTTTCCCTAATAAAGCAAACAAGTCAAGTTCGTATTCCAATTTCTCAATGGAGAATGGAATAGTTAAACGGAAAGGAAAGGTTTGCGTACTAGATTCCCGGGATTTGTGAAGAAGAGTCATGCATGATAACCATGATGTTCCTTGTGCAGGACATCTGGTGTTGACAAAACCATTCAGCTTGTTAGAAGAACATTTTGGTGGCATGGATTAGCCAAAGATGTCCACATATATGTTCAACAATGCTTTATATGTCAGGTCAACAAGGGAGAAAGGGTCAAGACACAAAGGAAGTGGGATGCTATCCTCGTAGTGATAGATAGTTTAGGCAAGATGGCTCACTTCATACCCACATAGGAGACGGTAGAAGCTCTGCAGGTAGCGGAGCTATTTATCTAGCATGTCTTCAAATTGCACGGGTTACCGACATCCATAGTTTCAGATAGGGATGTTAGATTCACAAGACACTTCTGGAAGTTTGTATTTGACAAATTGAAAATATCATTGAAAATGAGTAGTGGTGACCATCCACAAATAGATGGCCCGACCGAGAGAGTCAATCAGGAGAGTCAATCAGATTTTAGAGGACATGTTGAGAGCACATGTGTTTGAGAGGAAGACATATTGGAATAGTTACTTGCCACTAGTAGAGTTTGCTTATAACAATAGACCTCATAAACAGGAATGTTTGCTTTTGAGATGAATTATGGCATGAATCCCACTCCACCCAATACCATAGGAATGCCAAAGAAATGTCCTAGTGCTTCGGATTTCTTAGCAAATTTCGAAGCAAGTTTAGAAATAACTAAAGCCAAGATGAAGCAAGGAGTTGATAGGGCAAAAGAATATGATGATGGGAAGAGATCTCATAGAGTCTTTGAGGAAGGAGATAAAGTTTTTCTTCAAGTGCTAGCTAGATCTACTTCACTATCCACAAGGAAGTGTTCTAAGCTTTCAGCAAAGTTTCGTGGACCTTGAAAGATAGTAAAGAGGCCTAGTGATGTTGCTTATTGATTAGAGCTTCCTCCAGGTTGCAGAGTCCATCTACTTTTTCATGTTAGTAAACTTAGAAAGTATATTCCTAGGGAGGATAATCTAATAGAGGGTATTGTTTCTTTGCAGGAAAGTGATAGCAAAGATCATTCTCCATATAGGATACTAGATCGGAGACAGAAATGGTGAGAAACTATGTCATCCAAGAGTACCGAGTAGCCTCATCATGGAGTATCTGGTAGCTTGGAGAGGGTTATCGCTTACAGACTCCGCTTCCGCTTGGGAATCAGAAGCTCATGTTCGCAAGTACTTTCCTCATTGATCATAGAGGACAGTGATCTTTTCAAGTCTTGGAAGGAGTTTTTAGGAAAGTCAGACATTGGTCTACAAAGACCATGACGTGTGTGTGGGACAAGGGCTAGTCATAGCCAAGGCCCGTAGCTTGAGGGATATCTTAAGGTATTTGAAAGGTAATGGGAATGAGTGTGCATGATGGCCACATGTCCACACTAGAACATTCCAGATCATTGCTATTTCAAGTGCAAGAGGATATAATGGATGGGAGGAGAGTTGCATACACAATTTATTATGTGTTCTTATTTTCAAACCTTGGAAGGAGTTTTTAGGAAAATCTTACAAAATTATTCATATAGCCGAGAAGAAAACATTGCAGTCTAAACAATTTACATGATTCATGGTTTAAAGTGTTGTTATTTTTTAAGAAGTGGTTTGTCGGAACCATATTTATGTGCATTGTGTCTCACTCATCATTCCCCATCATATGTGCATCATATCCTGATTGATGCGTGCATGACTGTGTAGATGTAATTGATGTGCAACGTGCATTGTGCATGTTTAATTGTTAATACTATATTTGGCATGTGCATTGTCATCTATGTGCAGTGTGCATTAATCATAATTTGCACTACATTGGCTTCTATGCATCTGCTGCAACATGTACATATTGTGCTGTTGTGTAACACATTTCATATATGTGCATCCCTATTCATATTTTCTGCAACACATGCATTACGTCATGCATCATGTGCATCATTATTCATATGTAGTTCATCAGATGCACTACTATGCACTATTTTCTGTTGTCTATTGCATGCATCAACATTCATATGTTGTGCAACATTGCACATTCGTATTATGCCTTGTGTTATGTAAGATATGCAAAACTATTCATATGGAGTGCATCATGTGCATCATTATATTTATTAATTTCGTCATAATATTTTTCAACCTCAATGTATTTCTTACAACTATCATGACTTTTATTTAATGAATTGTAAGCTTTTGATGATATTTTTTTGGTACTTCTATGGGCTTTTTAACTCTTTTTATTTTGTGGGTATTGTTGGTGTTATATCTGTATTGTATGTTGTTGTGTTTATCAATCTATTTTTAATAAGGTCAGTCACATTTGCACTTATGGAGTAAATTTCCGGTACATTTGTATTGAATGATTGTAATGTACCTAACACAGTTCCCCTTCGATTGTCATTTATTGAACGTGTGCGCTGGAGGAAAGTTTGATATCTGTTCATGTATATGGTGCTTTCTATACCATTGCAATTGGCAGAAATACATATAAAATTTCGATAACACATTTAAACTTAAAGCAGTATGGAGAGGAAGTGTCAAACGCGAGAAAATTGTCCCAGGCCGCTGTCTGGGTGGTCGGGCCTTTCGCCTCTTGAGGCGGCGGCGAGGGTTCAACCCCCGTTGGCAGCATTTGTGAAGGACATGTTAACTTGGAATGATGTATCATGTGGCTGATGTGCCATCGCCTATTCTGCCCCGCGGTAGTTGTGACTGCCGTTTAACCCAGCTATGTAAACCCCTGTTCTTGTGGGATAAGGGGGATCCCATGGGTACTATGCCCTTCCTTGTACAGTTGCAATTTCAAAGTTAAAGCCCGGGGGAGTAGGCCTATGCCGAACCTCCATTTAAAAAAAAAACACGGTAAAATTTAAGGGTTAGTCTTGTCAAAAGAATATTTGGAAACATGGCATTATGATGCTGAAAAAAATTTCCTTCTTATCAAATGTGTTGACAGTGGCACCTGGTGAAAGTTAAATAAGCAGTCAGTGATTATTTTCTTTTGCTTAGTTTTTACGTGTCTTTGCAAGAGAATTCCGAATTTATGAACCAGCATGCTGTGCATCATGGGAATAAGATGGCTCAATGATAATAAAAAGGCATATAAACATATTGCTAACATGACTCACTGCAATGACATGGTGAAAGGCAAATACATGCCAGAGTGCCCCCCCCCCCCCCCCCCCCCCCCCCCCCCCCCCACCACCACCACCACAAAACAAAACCCACAAAAAAAAAAAAAAAAAAAAAAAAAAAAAGAAAAAAAAGAGAGAAAAAAACGTTAAAAATTTCCTTCAATATTGTTCCTAGCTCTTTTTTTTTCTTCTCTTTATTTTTTCCCCTTTTTTTTGGGGGGGGGGGGGGAGGTCTTTTTTCAAAGTAGCAGTCTAGGTTATTGTTATCTTGTGCATTTGAAGGTCTCTTGTAGAAGAGGTAAGTTAGGTGATTGATGGTAGTGAGAGGTTGAAGTAAGATTAATCTGAGAACTTGTTGAACTGATGCAATGGCATATGTTGGGAACTTGTAGCCTGTAATGTTAGTCATCTAGACTGTTGTTCTCTTTTGATGATTATTTGATAGCGTTCTATGAGTATGTGTTCCCTTCTTCATGACAGGTATTTGGAGGTGAACATGAACTCAGCAATGGTGGTCTGGCCATTGTTTAACAGCTTACAAGCATTTTGGCCTGGCTTGCAGGTATAGCCTTCTGAGACCCTTTTTTTAAATCAAGCAGCAGAGTCATTTTGTGAGCAAATTTCATTCTTCAGATTTACATTTCATGAGCATAGTAAAAAAAATCGTACAATTTTTATTATATAAAAATTGTAAAAATCGCATTTGCGATTTAAATCGTTATGCGTGATTTTTATTCCTTTTTTTTTAGGTTTCATATGGTAGATCTCTTTTTGTAATTAAAATCTGATCATTGTGATACTTATGCTAGTTAGTAGTCTATCATATATTACCACTTTGCACTCTAGGTAGAACTACATTATTTTCTTGCCTATTAGAGATTTGACTAACTATATTAAGTTAAGATGGATGCTCAGTGATTTAAGTATTACAGCACTATGGGTTTAAATACCAGAGAGGATGTCTTCCTTAGCTATTATGTAATACTTTTTAAGGTACATTGAAAAATAAGGAGTCAATCACTATTGATTGTATTGTACTAAAGTCTAAAATCCACCTAACTAAATGTTTAAAAAGCTACAAAGCCAGGTTCTTTCAACTGTGTATGTACATTTTTTGGCATCAAATTAAGTCCTTGTCCAATATGAATCTGTACCAACCTGTGGCTGAATGACATTTTTAGAGTTTATATGACTGCAATGTTATCAAAAACTCTTTGGTGGCACTTCACATATGACTGAAGTAAAACAACTAACAAGCCTCCAGGTCATATAAACTTTTCACTACTTTCACCACTGTTCAATATTGGAGTATATATGAGTTGAATAGGTATTGTGCATACCTTAGATACAAGAAAAAATAAAAATCTCTTGATGAATAAAATCCTCGATTTTTATTTTTATTTTTAAAAATCTCTACAATTTAAACGATTTAAATCTACGATTTAAATCTCTACTTCGTACTATGTTCATGAGTGTGGTAATATCATTAAATAGCTAACATACATGTTTGTTCTCTGCATGTGTACTGGATTTTTGGATTCCCAAGATCTTGCAAAGTATAGAAGAAAGAGAAACGCAGTAGACCATGAACTAAGTAATCTGATTATGTAAAATATACGTAAGAACTTACTGATCTGGTTCCAAACATACGAGTTGAGAATAAATACAAAGAACTTACAACTAATCATGACCTGAAGCTGATGATAATGAAGATCAGAAGCAGGAGATGAATCATGAAACATTAATGGATTGAGATAGGCTTCAAGAACATCATATATGAAAGATGAAGCCACAAACAACAATGGTAGGGGTTGTAGATAGGTGTATGGCTGTAAGGAGATATACTATGAAGTGACGCAAATATGAGCAGCTCATATCCAGCCGAAGAGGCTGAGTGCTTAAGTATGAATGGCAAAAGAAGCAAAGAGGTAATGCAAGTTGATAGGCTGGTCTGGTGAATGAATCCAAGGGTTAATGTATAAATAGCCAAAATAAGTATGCAAAAACTTTCTAACTATAGATGGCTCCAAAAGAGGTTGTGCAAGAAAATTTTAACAATAGTTGACTTTACTTTTCCTTAAATAACTTGCTTATGATGTGGAAGAACTTCATATATAACTAATCCGAGTTTTTGTGCAAAAGTTTATGTGCGCCTAGTCTCTAGATGGTGATACAATATGAATCAGGGTTTTCAAATTTACCAGCATCTAGGAATTTGGAAAGGATACTACCATTCAAATATGTTGGAAGAACTTGACAACTTTCCAACAATCTGTGTGCCTGTATGTGTTGCAAAAAAACGATGGTCTTTCCTTTAGAGTTACATAAATTTCTGCAATACATGATTGCGACAACTATGGGAGCACTCACTAAATAATGCAATAGGAGATTAAGCTCCTCCATATAAACAATTCTGGATCTTGTGGAATGGCTCACAGCCTCATAGAAAGGCCATACTTAATAAGTGGGTATACAGGTTAAAAACATTGTATGTCCATCCCAAACTTAAGGCTTGTTTAGTAGCCAAATGGTATATACAGATGTAGGGAGTTATCTTCCATAAGGTTTTCTCATCAGCTCTTACGATGGATACCCTGATACTCTTTTTGCTGTCCCAACTGCATTGGATATACTCCTGTATCAAAAGGATGCAAAACAGCCTTCTTTTCGTGGAGGCCTAGACGAAGGTCTCTACATGAAACAACCAGAGGGGGTTATAATCGTAGGGAAAGAGCACTTGATTTGTTGACTCAAGTGGAGTCTGTGTGGTGAAATAAGCCCCATGTCAATGGTATCATATTTTGACTCTTTTGTGCAGGAGTTCACTCGAAATCAGGCTGATCACTCTTCCTATCATAATACAAAAATATGCAATTTTTTCTTGGAAAAAAAACGTTTAGAATGTAAACAACTTAGTATTTCTCCCCCCCCCCCCCCCCCGAAAAAAAAAGAAAAAAAAAAAAAAAACTTTTTTTTTGGCACCTACGACCCTTTGGGGTTTTCTCTGTGTGTGTGTGTGTGTGTGTGTGTGTGTGTGTTTTGGGGGGGGGTAGAAACTTGATGTGAGCTTCATTTTAGCATCTTATCCTTGAGAGCACCCTTGGGCACTCTTAACTTTTGAGAACCCATGCATCCTTGAGTGTTTACCCTTACTACTTCAGTCTTGAAACTTTAGCTCTTAGTGAAGTTTGCAAGCGAAGTTCAGAAGAAGGTTGGTTTCTCTCTCTCTCTCTCTCTCTCTCTCTCTCTCTCTCTCACACACACACACACACACACACACACACACACACACACACACACACACACACACACACACACACACACACACACACACACACACACGCACACACACGCATGCGCGCACGCACGCGCACACACACACACCCAGATATATGTGTGTGTGTGTGTCTCTCTCTCTCTCTCTCTATATATATATATATATATATATATATATATATATATATATATATATATATATATATATATATATATATATATATATATATATATATATATATATATATATATATATATATATATATATATATATATATATATATGTATGTGTGTGTGTGTGTGTGTGTGTGTGTGTGTGTGTATGTGTATGTATATGTATGAATGTATGTATGTATGTATGTATGCATGAATGTGTGTGTGTATGTGTGGTGGAATTGAGATCTCTTATTGATCAAATGGATTTGTACAGAATGAAATATTCCTCTATCTTTCCACAAACAAGTATCACATCGTGCCTAATATATTTGCTAATCTAGTTTTCCTATCCCTTGGATGACAATGAATGCCAATGTAAAGTTTTGCCTTGAGTGCTTCCCATATAAAAGGAGGAAACGATGCAAGCTTATGATGCAGAGCTTTATTGCATGCTTTCCCTTGTAAGAGGAGGAAATGATGCAAGTTTATGCTACAGAGCTGTATTTCTGCAATTTCATGTATGAAGATGTCACACACATCTATGCATAATCCATAGCATATCCTTATCTGGAGACTGAAATTGAAGGAACATGCATTTCATTTTAGGTGTCCTTTCCCACGAGAGAGGGAAAGGGAAGAATACATTCCATGCTGTTTTCACTGATGCACAAGGCCAAAATACGTGGTTCATTGTTTTTTTTTTTTGTGACGAGGCACATCTAGGACATTTCACAAAAGGGCATCCATGCTTGGCCATGAAGGCCGCCAAGTAAAGTGACCAGCAAATATTCTCCACATAAACACCTTCATAGAGAATGCCAACTCAGAAGACTATAATAACGAATATCTCTCATACCACTAAGCTGATGCTTTAGGGATAGTCCATCAGCTATTACTCTGAATAAGATACTGTCTTTGTTAGGCATGGAACTGTAATACAAATATGCTTTTTACTCCACCATCTTGTGTGCTTAGCAAATAACCAGTCCCTCCACCTAGAGGAGGGGTCAATAGACATAGATACTTGAAAATTGTTCATATACAGTCCCTCCACCTAGAGGAGGGGTCAATAGACATAGATACTTGAAAATTGTTCATATTTTGCATG
Source organism: Ceratopteris richardii (assembly GCA_020310875.1). Classification (NCBI taxonomy): domain Eukaryota; kingdom Viridiplantae; phylum Streptophyta; class Polypodiopsida; order Polypodiales; family Pteridaceae; genus Ceratopteris; species Ceratopteris richardii. The sequence continues at coordinate 76,415,121 of CM035425.1, read as the reverse complement.
AGAAGGCACCATTGAGCATGATAAGGACCAACTTTGTATCTTTCCCGAATTCTTAGCAAAAGTAAAATTTCTAATGCTGAGTTCTAGCAATCTTGGATCAATGGAATACCCATGATATTAAAGTAACGAGCAACAACTCCCAACTTGAATACTAGAGGAGGGGAGAAGAGGAAGGACCAGTATGGTGAAAGCAAAGGGAAAGAATTTCCCATGTATTTGTTAGAAAAGCAACCTTCGACAAGGGGAGGTGACATATTTCAAAAAAATCAGAAATTGGAAAAGTCAACATACAATTAAAGTAGGTAAAAAAAAATGATAAAAGATGTGTATATTTTTTTTATTGTAGATTATGAAAGAGTTCATAGAGAGCTATCTAACCATATGTAACACTTGGGCAATAGACTACATATCCATGGTGAAAAGTCAGACCCTAATTTTTGAAATTATCATGAAAAGCACTTTTTATACGTGAAAAACAGTTTTTAAAAGCAAGCACAAATATGAAACATAATATTAACCCAAACAGTATTAAAAAAAAAAAAAAAAGATCCAAAATTAAGGTGTTCATGATTCTCTCTCTCTCTCTCTCTCTCTCTCTCTCTCTCTCTCCCCCCTCTTGCACACATGCACGCACTCTCTCTACTTTGTTTTCTCAAGCACTTGGCTATCCAAGGCATCACTTTGCATGTAGAGTGTTGGTTCTTAAGGTTCTGTTAGAGTTTTCTTTTTCTCAACTGGTTATGTATTTTTCTTTTTCATGTAATCAAGTTTGCCAAAATTTTTGTACAACTAGTAGAGATACTGAAGAATGCATAGCTATTATTTGCACATGAATCAATGATGGAATCAATACCATATAGCATGTTATGTCTCTAAACTTGTTGTAGGGTTACCCAAAGGCATGCTCAGTATGACTGAAGTGCTTGGCTTTGTTTGAGTTCTGTTAGAGTTTTTCTTTTTCTCAACTGGTTATGTGTTTTTCTTTTTCATGTAATCAAGTTTGCCAAAATTTTTGTACAACTAGTAGAGATACTGAAGAATGCATAGCTATTATTTGCACATGAATCAATGATGGAATCAATAGGATATAGCATGTTATGTTTCTAAACTTGTTTTAGGGTTACCCAAAGGCATGCTCAGTATGACTGAAGTGCTTGGCTTTGTTTGAGTAGCAACATGCCAAGGTTAAACACAAATCACAACACGAAAGGCAATATATAATGTGCTTATCCTTGATGAAAATTTTGAGAATGTGCACATATGTGCTGTGCCGTAGGTATGTGATTATCTAGAATTCTGACTAGGATTTGTTAGAATTGGTCGTGGTGGAAATAACAATCATAGATATAATTCTTTGACTGAGCCAAAGGCCATATGGCTTTCCAAGATATTTGCTGTTTGTAAGAATGTTAATTTCTTCAATCTTGCTGGTTGTGGATGTATGAACAGCAGCAGGCACATTCTTTGTGTATGGTTATTATGTTAATACATGAAACATATGCAAAGGGTTTCAAACTTGGGGGCCAATGTCACGTCTGTGATCTTGGCTGTGCAGGGGCATTGGGTTCTTGAACTTGTGTTTATGTTCATGTCAATTGTTTTGAAGTGATATTTGATTCAGGAAAGTTGCGGGTGAATTTAAACAAGTTGCAACAGGGATTTTGAGCCCTTTGGAGTCCATGGACTGGATTCATAAAATAAGTTTAATCTCAGATCATGATTATGGTGATGATAATAATAAGAATTATAATACTAATGAAGGGATATAATTTATCATGCCTGCATATGAGATTTTATTATTTTTTCTTTAATTTAAATAATTGTTCTCCTTGTGAACTCTGTATAAGCAGTTCCCCTTGCTTATCAAATGAATAATGTTACAGGTTCTTGCCGGAGATTTGGAGCCTGCAAGGCATACACATAAAGCTTTCTTCAGTGTTTGGAAAAGGTATGGCTTCACTCCTGAAGGCTTCAATTTGGCAACTTCCAGTGTGCAGGTAAAAATTATTATGCTTTTTCTATTGAACTCTCTCTTCGGGGTTTGATTGCATAATCCCATAGTTCACATGTTTTCTGTATTAATGAGGTGCTTGAAGCTTCTTTGGAAATCAATGCATTCTTTTCTGCCATGGTCATGTCACTAGTGCAATATGCTTAAATGCAGCCAGGCCAACGCAGTTATCCTTTACGGCCTGAGTTGATTGAAAGCACCTATTGGCTCTATAAAGCAACTCGAGATCCAATGTAATAAGTAATGCCTTTTGAGCAGTATGACAGACACTCTTGCAAGTTATAGAACTCTGCTGCTGGAGCATGTATTGAAAGGAACAGGTTTAATACTGATCCTATTTCTTGTTGTGCAGGTACTTAGATGTTGGTCGGGATATGGTAGCAAGCTTGCAGTATGGTGCTCGGTGTCCTTGTGGTTACTGTCATATTGCTGATGTAGAATCCCACATTCAAGATGATCATATGGAGAGTTTTTTTCTGGCAGAGACTGTATGTTGACCTTTTGCACATGTTCTTTGTTTTGTTTTCCACATTATTTTATAAAGTCTCTCAATTGCAGAAGCTAGCATTTTCCTAACCATCTGTACAATATGGTATAATTACCCAGATCAAGTACCTTTGGCTACTTTTTGACCTTGCGGTTGGTGGAAATAATTTGGTGGAGAAGGGACCTTACCCGTGAGTAGCCACATTTTTAGCCTTCTTATTGTGTCTGTGATTATAAATATTAAGAAAGGGGGACCCCAACATTCTCTGATTTTATGAAGGTCTATTTGAAAGCACTCAATTCATATTTTCTGACTTTATGTTTGTATCCCCTTTCTAGACTTTTGCAGTAAAGAAGGGGTGAAGAGCAAGCTCTGTGATGACATTGGTTTATAATGGATCATTATGCATTTCAGAGGACAAGAAAGATGGATAGATATTGCAAAATAGCTATTGTCTGCATGTAGACATATTCATTTGTCCGGTTGCTCCGAGCGCTGTTTAAGGAACGCTTCACCTATGATTCAAGTTGACCTTCTTGATTGTGCTGCAAAGGGGAATAATTTTTAGTTTTTAAGAGCTACAATGAGAGAAATCGAATTCAATGGTCTGGGAAAATAATTACACACTCTCTTCCCCCCCCCCCCCCCCCCCCCCCCAAAAAAAAAAAAACAAAAAAAAAAGAAAAAAACACAAAAAAAAGGAAAAACTAAAAAAGAACCACCAACACGTGCGCGCGCACACACACACACACACACACACACACACACACACACACACACACACACACACATGCAGACACAGACAGAGACACTGCATGCACCTGCAGCATGCATGCAGCACAAACACCTGCACAGGCTCATGTGCAAGCACAAACATACACAGATGCCCTCGCAAGCATTTACAAACATGTGAACGTTGCCACACTTGTCCATAGTTGAAACGAGCTTATAGGCTTCCATGTAGCCATTTTAGGTCATTCAACAGTCCGCTCTTCCTCCTGCAGCTCTCATGCTTCACTGATTCCATCATCCTGCCCTTTTGCATCTCTGATTTCTTCTTTGCTTCTTTATCACAAATGAAAGCATTTGAACTTTAGTAAAAGCTGAAAAGTCTGGGAAATCCAAAATCATTGGAAACTAAATGATATAATAATCAGATGGTGATGGATAAAATCTGACTTTTCAGGACCCGAGTCCAGGGTTTCTGCTAATAGCTTTAGAAAATTTAAGATGGAAAGATTCTCAAGGAACCCTTAGCTTCATACGACAAGAACCATAAAAAAGAATGTGGCAAAGTTATTCTTCATGTAGTAAACATATTAATGAGAAGTTTTATTCAGCATTGTTTCTTGCTTGCAAGCAGCCCTTAGGGATTGACATGTAGCCTTTAGAACATCGAATGGTTAGGGTGAGTTTTACAATGGATAAGAAATGAGTGAAAATGAAAGTAAGGTCTCAAAATAGATGTATTGTTGGAGGATGAAATAGTTATAGAAAAGAATATGGAAATTTATATTGCATATTTTATGGAAAACATGAAAACCATAGATTATGTATAATTATGTTATATAGGCACACACATACATACATACATCTGTATGCACATACACACATACATACATAGATACATTTTTTGGGAAAATGAATTCTATCGATAACAAGAAAGAGTTACAAAAGAGCGAAGACTATGTGGTTACAAAGCTCTCTAGAGCACTTTTAAAAGAAAGTATGTGATATGATATGTATAGAGGAATGTGTTGGCTCTAGAATCGCAGAGGCCACATCCACTAGCCTTTCCCTGAGCAAGGCTGGTCGAATGCGATGATGGAACGGCTTCTGGTTTTTGAATATCAGGGCATTCCTTGACTGCCAAATGAACCAAAGAATCCAGAAGAGGAGTTGATCATAAATCGAATTAGCGATTGAGTCTCTGAAGTCCCATAACCCAAACACAAATGAGAAGATAGTGAATGTGGGGAGTAAAGCTCGCAATCTATGCTTGATATCTTCCCACCAAAATCTTAGACAACGGCTTTTCCAAAAAAATGTTGCGAGTTCTCCCTCTGACTCCGACAACGAGAACATGTGTATGTTAGCAAAGAATGGCTAGCAAGGAAAGCCCCCGTTTTCCATGCATACTTGCAATGCAACGTGTTGCGTAGCGTCTCCAACGTATGCAACGGAATGGTGTGGCATTGCGATGTACGCGAAGCGTTGCATTGCAGATAAATTTTTTTAGCCCTCTCTGAGAAACCCGAATCGGGCTCGCAGGGAAGGGCAATTTGCTCATCTTTTGCTGCTGGATACAGCCTCTGGCTGCTTTGGACTGCTTGGTGCTGCCCATACACACACACACATTTATAGATAGATATGTATATAGATATGTGTATATATATATATATATATATATATATATATATATATATATATATATATATATATATATATATATATATATATATATATATATATATATATATATATATATATATATATAGAGAGAGAGAGAGAGAGAGAGAGAGAGAGAGAGAGAGAGAGAGAGAGAGAGAGAGAGAGAGAGAGAGAGAGAGAGAGAGAGAGAGAGAGAGAGAGAGAGAGAGAGAGAGAGAGAGAGAGAGAGAGAGAGTTTTTTTACGTCTATGACAGGCCAAAGTTGGCCTATGAGACAAAACATAAGATACATGATACGGATGTCATCCGGCTGACATAAAACTAAAGTAAGATCATAAAAAGCTAATACAATCTAGTCTCCAACATGTGTGATAAAATACTAAGGCTGATGGAGCCCTATCCCTAGGGGTATATGCATGTCTATATGCTGAGGGCAATACAATCATGAAGATGCATCTGTCTACTAGCTCCATCCAGTGGTAATGGAGGGGTGGAGGATGTGATACATAGGTGGAGCTGGTGCTAGAGCTTTCTGTAAGAAAGCTATAGGATCTGCTCTCATCAGGGATACTCGCTGTGTGGAGAGAGAGAGAGAGAGAGAGAGAGAGAGAGAGAGAGAGAGAGAGAGAGAGAGAGAGAGAGAGAGAGAGGCTTGCTAGTAGCTACTTACTACTTAGACATTGTCATTAGTGAGTCATGATCATGCCAAAACGAAAGCAAAACTGTTGGAAATGTGTGTCTAGCCAAGGAAAGTGTGGGTCCGGTGGGAGTGAGAGATGGACATGTAACCTATGTGGTTACAAAGGGGGATGGTGGGGAAGATAGTATTAAAGCCCACGTTTCCAAATTTAGTGGCTTGGGCATTGCAGCATGCAAGCAGCCTTTGCGAGCTGACCTCAAGGATGAGCTTCTTGAGTGGGTAGCTTAAAGGGAAGCCAAAAAGTATCCACAGAGCTCTCGGCCCACCTCCACCTCTATCGGTTTATGTGATCCTCATCTGCATGATGCTCAAGCACATAAGTCATTGGGGATCCTCTAGTGGAGGGAATGATGAGCATGGACATGATACCATCCATCTTGAGGATGACACTCTGCTACCGATGAAGGTAGCTCGAGGATCACTTTCTTCGGCATCCATACGTGCGGGTTTTCAGAGGCAATGGGAACTTGAGGCCAAACAAGGTATAATGAAGCTTTTCATATAGTGTGGCCTCTCTTTTAATGTTGCATGGACACTCGCATGGAAGGAAGCCATGGAGTTAGTGAGCACATTGGGATATCGATGGAGCGGTCCTTCATATGAGGAGTTGAGGACTATTGAGCTACACAAAACAAAGGATATAGTGGAGAAGAAGTTAAGAGCCCATGATGGGCACATGGGCGAAGTATGGATGCGCTATTATGTGCGATGGATGGACAGACATTAGGAAAAGGAATGTATATAACATACTAGTGCATTGTTGCAAAGTCACTATGTTCTTTCGCGCCATTGATGCATCACAAGATTGACTTACTGTGAGAGGTATGTATAGCTGATATTTCAAGTTTCCATTTTAAGATATGCATTTGAATTTTGCATATGCTATATATATGTATTACGTATGTACATGGCACATGCACATTGCATGTATATTGTATTGTATATACTATATAGTATGCATTGTGCAATGTGCATCATGCATGTGCATTGTGCCATCATCCATGGAGCATGATGAAAGCTAATGG
>CM035425.1:76376007-76396007 GCA_020310875.1 Ceratopteris richardii | reverse complement strand
AAAGGAGACTGCTCTAGTGAGTGCCTCAATCTCAATAGGGGGGGCAGCTAGCTCCGCTCGAATGATATCATGTGGTATGGAGGCCTTGGCTCTAATCAGCCTAGAGATCATAGATACCAAGGGCCTCTCCATGGCTTTCCACCCATCTTGGCCTATAGAAGGTCCCCAAACCTGTACCCCATATAGCATAGTAGAGGCAACCAAAGTATCAAAGAGCCATAACTTTGTCCTGGGTTCCTGAAACTGAACTTGCGAGCTTCCTCTCCAATCCTCCCAAAGCTGCAGATGCTCTAGTCAGTCTAGTCTCCGCTGCTCTCCTCAAGGAAAATCTCGGTCCAGTGAATACTACCCCTAGATATGTGTATGCATCTGTATACTCCACAACCTCCTGCCCATATGTGAAAATCGGTGTTGATCTCCTGATCCACTGCGGGGTGGTGTTAAACACCATAACCTTGGTTTTACCAAGGTTTACATACAAACCACTATCCTCTGCAAAGCTGTGTAGAGCATCCAAGTGTCGTTGCATACCCTCCGGTGAGTCAGATATCAAAACAATATCATCAGCATATAACAGCAATGGGATCCACGTCCCTGCCAACTCGGCCACTCTATCACCCTGTCTGTCAATGTAATCAGACACCTCATCAACATACATACCAAATAGAGTAGGAGACAGTGGGCAACCCTGTTTCACTCCAATAGTAGAGTGAACTAAATCAGATACCCCTTCTGGGGTGCAAACTCGTCCCACCACTGATCTGTACAAAGCCATAATCCCCCACATCAACTCTATGGGTACCCCCATCTCCTGTAGTCTGCGCATCAATCGAGCTCTCGGCACCATGTCAAATGCTTTGCGGAAGTCCACAAAGCTACAATAAATCCGCTTCCCGTGTGACCTTCCCTCTTCAATGATGGCTCTAAGTGTCAGAATATGATCAAGAGTGGAGAGACCCCTCCTGAAACCTGCCTGACCCTTTGCCCGCATACCCTCACCCTCTTCCCAATCACTCAAGTGCTGCTCAAGAATGGATGCATACAACCGTGCCAATGTGTGTCCAACCATAATAGTGCGGTAGTTTCCCGGCTCTATAGGATCCCCTGCCTTGAAGATAGGCACAATAGTAGACAATCTCCAAGTCTGAGGTAACCCTTCACACATGGCACGATTGAACAACACTGCAAGAACCTCCATGAACATATCCCTAGCATGAATAAAATGCTCCGCCACTAGACCGTCATGGTCATATGCCCTCCCGGTCCTCATCCTGTCAATGGCCCTCTGTACCATTCGAGCTGTAAAGAAAGTGCTCGTGGCTGGGCACGGCTCTACAAGGCCCGGAAGGGGTTCCTGTCCAGGAACCATATATAGCGATGTCGCATACTGACCCCATACATCAGGTGAAGTAATCGCTGGGGGAGTGGAGTGCTCATGAAAAAGTCGTCATGCCTCTCTTGAGTCCCTGCTCAAGAACATATGATATACATCTCGCTCCAACTGAGCCAGGTAAGCCCGCTTCTTCCGTCTCACCAGTGTTGCATCGCAACACGTTGCGATGCGTTCGCAACGTTCGCAACGCAACGTCGCAACGTTGCGACGTTCGCAACGCGTTGCGAACAAACACAAAAAAATTTGCCTCAAATGAGGCCGTTTCGCCGAAACGGCCTCATTGAGGCATTTTCATCTGTGCACCCGAGAGCGAATCCTGCAACTGTCGGCTGTGGAAGAGAGCAAAACAAAGGCAAGAAGGTACTTTTATTACACACACATCCTCACACACCCCCCTATCTATTGCTTCTTATCCTCTCCAAGCTTTAAGCCTCTCCCATCACCATGCCTAAAGCAAAACAAGCATGTTGGGAATATGTGACAAGCCAAGGAAAGATGGGCTCCGGGGGTAGTGAGAGATGGACTTGCAAGCTTTGTGGCTATAGTGGAGCGGGTGGAGCCGATAGGATCAAGGCGCATCTTGGAAGATTAAGTGGCATAGGAGTTGCACCTTGCAAAGAGCCAATGCCCGAAGCTATAAAAGGAGAGCTAATGGCATGGGTAGCTCAAAAAGCCCTTGGTAGAAGGAATAGTGGAGCCCAATCCCAAGCTAGATCGCAAGCAAGCGGTTCACATGGTTCTTGTGATCCCCAAACTCAAGCATCTCAAGCTTCCATAGACATTGACATAGAGCATGAGCCACCAAGAAAGAGTACAAGAGTAGAGCATGATCCACAAGAGCACCCACTTGGCTCTCTTGGAGGAGCATCTATACGTGCTAGCTTGCAACAACAACGTAAACAAGAAGCCACACAAGCCATCATGAAAGCTTTTATACAATGTGGTTTGTCTTTTAATGTTGCACGGACATCGGCATGGAGAAATGCCATTGAGAAGGTTTCACTATTAGGGTTTCGTTGGCAAGGGCCTACCTATGAAGACTTGAGGACAACGGAGCTGAAAAAAACAAAGGAAGCATTAGAGAGAGAGCTTGAGCCTATGAAAGAGACATGGGCAAAGTATGGATGCACAATCATGTGTGACGGATGGACGGACATACGAAAGAGAAATGTGTACAACATTTTGGTGCATTGTTGCAAAGGGACCATGTTCCTTCGAGCCATGTTGCAAAGGGACCATGTTCCTTCAATCATGCTGCATGCATGTGGCATCTCACATGTGCATTTTCCTTGTGCATGTGCATGACACATGTGCATTTGCCATTGTGCATGCAGCATGACACATGTGCATTGTGCATGTCACCATGTGCATGTTGCCATGTGCATGTTGCCATGTGCATTGTGCATGTGCATGTGCATGTGCATGTGCATTGTGCATGTGCATGTGCATGTGCATGTGCATGACACATGTGCATGCAGCATGTGCATGTGGCATGTGCATGTGGCATGTGGCATGTGGCATGTGGCATGTGCATGTGCATGTGCAATGCATGTGGCATGTGCATGTGGCATGTGGCATATGCATGTGCAATGTGCATGTGGCATGTGCATGTGGCATGTGCATGTGGCATGTGCATGTGGCATGTGCATGTGCATGTGCATGTGGCATGTGCATGTGCATGTGGCATGTGGCATGTGCATGTGCATGTGCAATGCATGTGGCATGTGCATATGGAGGAAGAGGTGGGATTGGTTCCATCGCCCTATACATGGGATGGCCAATCTACTACATCCTTTATGGAGATCTGCATCACAGTCATTGGATATGGAGCTTGTGACTGCTTGGAATGACTATGTAGATCGATTGTATGGACCTTCTGATGTGGAGCTACGTGGGAAGTTGGAGCTTCATCTCACCCAGTTTCAGAATAATGAAGGACTTTTTGGTAGAGACACGGCATGCTTGAGAAGCATGCAGTTGATGCCTGTGACATGGTGGGAGAGATACGGTGTTGGTACACCTGAGCTAGTAAGTGACAAGTCATTCTAATTTCCTTTTGAGTATTTAACTAATAAGTTATAACTTTGAAGTTTGTCTCATGAGTCATTCCTCTTCTTAATGAACTCTTTCTTTTTTATCTTGCAGAGAAAGTTAGCCATCCGCATACTTTCACAGGACTGTAGTGCAAGTCCATGTGAAAGGAATTGGAGTACATGGGCCCTCTTCCATACAAAGAAGAGGAATAGACTATCTACATTGCAGTTGGAGCGGCTTGTCTATTGCCACTGCAACTTGCGTTTATTGGAGCGTGGTGGCCACTCAACAGAGGTGCGGCAGGTGAACGTCGATGAGCTTGATATAGAGAGGGTCCATGATATACCTAGCATTCCGGCAGAGGACCTTGATCTATATGACATGCTCTATCAGGAGTTGACAGTGCCACAGCATGATACGAGGGCATCTCGGACTCGTTCTAGTCATAGAGCACACAGTGTACCAGGTCCATCTACTAGTAGGATGGAGGCATCTATTAGTCGAGCACCACATGATGATGATGATGATGATGATGATAGTGATGATGATGATAGTGACTCAGAGGATTTTGAGGATTGATGACTGCTCATGTGACATGTCATATGTATTATGATATTATGACTTATGATTTACTTGATATTGATTGATCATTGTATTATTGACATTGCAGTTTATTGTTTGACTACTTAGTGATATCATGTATGATGTGACATGGATGATGGTTACTGGAGTTTGGTATGATCATTGATGTATATGTATTATGGACATTGATGATTGGATTCTGATATATCATATATGATATCACATATGAGTTATGAGTCATGATAGTCACCAGTGTCATAATTTTGAGATGAGGTTGACTTTTTCACATGTTTTTGTCATAAATTATAATTCTTTGAAGTTTATTTTAAATTTCAATGTTACTTGTAAGTTGTATATAATAGTATTTGTCTGGACTCTCATCATTTATGTCCATTGTCATATGAGTTGCTTGAATGTGCATTGTGAATTTGAATTTTAGAATGAGTCATTGAGTCATGATAATGATTAGTTGTAAATTCTGACATCATACATGTGCAATGTGCATTGTGCATCTTCCATCACTTCATTGAACAGGTGTCAGGGATTCGAGAATTTGGAATGAATCATAAATATTAAATATTCAATACATATTACATAAATTAACATAATACATACTATATAATACATATTATATATGGATATACTATAATATACATCTATGTTACTATATTTGCAAAAAAATTTGAAAAAAAAAAAAGAAATGGTTCGCAACGTTTTCGCAACGTCCAGGTCCAAACGTTGCGATGTTGCTAACGCGTTAGCAACACGTTGCCTTGGACGTTGCGAAAACGTTGCTAACAACCTTGTCCCGGCCCCCAAATGGCTGCCCCATACATGAGCGCTGGCGTAACCAAAGTGTCAAAGAGCCACCCCTTTGTGCGGGGCTCCTGAAAATATGCCTGGTGGCACTGTCTCTCCATCAAAGCTAGTGCTGCGTACCCAGGTGTGATGCGGTCACGAGCTGCCTGAGACATAGAGAAGACCCCCGATGCTGCTGTAAATGTCACTCCCAAGTAAACATATGATCCGACCACCTGGATCGGTCCACCTGCTGCTCTGAACAAACTATGTCTGCGTACCTGTGGAGATGTATGAAAGATCATGACCTTGGTTTTACCAAGGTTCACAGATAATCCTCTGTGTCAGCAAAAGTCATCTAGGCCATGTAGATGATGCTGTAGACCTTCTGCAGACTCTGAAACCAATACAATATCATCAGCGTATAAAAGAATATGGACATTGGCTCCCCGTACCTCAATGCCATCTCCCCCCTGCTGCTGTATGAAGTCCACTATCTCATCAATGTAGAGACCAAAGAGGGTGGGTGAAAGAGGGCATCCTTGCTTCACCCCGATAGTTCTAGCAAGTGGATCAGATAAGCCCCCTGGGCATCTAACTCTACCAGATACTCTCTCGTATAAGGCGTAGATCCCCCATATCATCTCCTCCGGAGCTCCAATATCAAGTAGTCGTCTGAAGAGTCGGTCCCTGGGAACAGTGTCAAATGCTTTGCGGAAGTCCACAAAGCAACAGTATAATCTCCTCTTTCTCACCCTTGCCTGGTCAATCAGGCATCGCAGAGTGAAGATGTGGTCAATAGTAGAGTAATCTCGTCTGAAACCTGCCTGTCCTGGAGCCCTAATACCCTTCCTCTCAGCGAGAGTACTCAACTCTGTCTCTAGTACTGCCCCATATAACTTGGCCAATATAGGGCCAATCATGATCGTCCGGTATGTAGCTGGATCCATAGTATCACCTGACTTATGAATGGGCACTATGGTGTGCTTAGTCCATGAGTCCGGGAACCCTTCAACCAATGCACGGTTGAAGAGGTGGGCAATGAGCGGTGCGAGAGTCGTGCCTCCATAGATGAGGTGCTCTGCCTGTAAACCGAAATGGTCATGGGCCCTTCCATGCTGTAGCCGGGCAATAGCGCGTCCCACCATAGTGGGTGTGAAGAAGTCAGAGGTAGTAGGACGTGAGCTCTGCGGTCTGGGGATGGGGGGCTGGTCTGGGATCTCGTATAGACTCTGTGCATAGCTATGCCAAGTGCTCGGCTCTCGGATAGGTGTCTGTTGTCTCCTCTCTCTCAAATGTCGCCATGCCACTCCACTGTCTCGACTCCTGAGCAAATGGTAAATATCCCAATACTGTCTCTCCTCCCAATCTCGCCATTTGCGGCGAGTAAGGCTCTGCATGCGACGCTGTGCCTGTGTGTGTGTTATATCTCCCCTATGCTCTAAAATCCGGAGGTGCTTCCGTAGCTCACGACAATCTGCATCATACCAAACGGTTCTGGGGCATGGATCCTATGTATGGAGGGTGCCTATGTGTGCGGTGTGGGAAGCTGTGGAGAGCAGAGTCCTGTAGGATGGTGATGATATGTGATGTAAGTGTGTCCAAAGGTGAGAGTGGATCGAGGGAGAGTAGGCGGGTGTGCAAATGGTGTGCATAAACGTGTGAGAGCTCGTATGTGAAGTGTATCGTGGTATGTGTCTCAGTGGGTGAGGGAGGGTCTAATGGAATCGGAGATGAGAGTGTGAGTGTGATAAATGTATGGTCAGCACCAAGTGGACGTCGTCCAATACTAAGTGAGGGGATGAGTGAAGCTACAGAGGTGGTACCCAAAATGTAGTCGACTGTGCTCTCACCTCCCCCATGAGGGAAGCAAGTAAATCCGCCCGAACGTGGCCAACGATTCATCCCGTTATATATAACGAGATGATGTCGGCTGCCTAGCTCGAGTAGATGTCAGCCATAGCCAGTGGTGTCCTGACCCATATCTTCCGATACTCTGTTGGTGCTCATCTCATCCGGGTCTCTGGCCCTCATGCGATGTGGGTGATCCATGTCATATGCCTCGCACTGATGTGATTGAGTGCGGCCATTGAAGTCCCCCATAAGGAAGACTTCACCTAGTGTGCTGTAATGTAGTATCTCCTCTGAAAGCGCTGTGTATGGTGAGTCTCTGTCTCTGGTCGGTCGCCCAAGATCCTGTCCTGCGTATCGAGACCCGCCTGGTGGGAAGTAGCATATAGCAATGTAAATCCACCTCCCCTGTGCTATCTCCATGCGAACCCACATGTATCGTGCCTCCTCATCTCTACCTATAATATGGATCCGGCTCTGTATCTCCTGTCGAAATATGATGGCCACTCCTCCCGATCCTCGCGCTGTACTCTGTCTGGTCGTGGTCCTGAATGCAGATTCCCAATGAAAACCTGCAATGCGTGGTAGACCTCTCTCTGGGCTCTCATGGGTCTCAGTGATGCAAGCAAAGTCATGTGACTTCAAGATCTCCTCGAGTCTGTCTGGCCGTGTCCAGAGTGCCCCGTTGCAGTTCCACAGTGCTCCTCTAAGTGGTGCCTCCTAATGTAGTGATGTCTCACAGGCCGCGTGGCCCTATTTGATAGGGCGTCCGTCTATGAAGACCTTACCATCGCGGTAAAAGGCCTTCCTTCCCTCTCGGCGCGCCTGGAGTATCTGTGGCATGCAAGAACGTCGATGTGCTACCTGCATCCTCGTGAGGTCCTCATCCATGTAAAGGGTGCCGCCCGGTAGTCCACGTACTACTGATCGGCGTCTAAAAAAGGCTGTCCGTGTCTCCTCAGAGCTCATCTGAAGGATGAGTGCTCGCGAACGGGATGTATCCCTCCCAACCCGCCATGCACCTATGAAGGGCATGTTCTCGTACCCAAGTCGATGGCAAATGTCGGTGGCGTCCGCCTCCGATGATGCTCCCTCTAGTAGGCCCGTAATCCGAATGTGGAGTCTTCGAATGTGTCGAAGTCTCTCCTCCTCGAGTGTATCCTGAACCCGTGTGAGCTCTTCTTTCTTCACGTCTTCCTTGACTTCCTTCTTCACTTCTTCTTTGAGCTCCTTTTTAATATGTTTACTTACTACTTCCACCCAAGTATTTTGTGTCGCTTCCATCTTTGATTTGATGTGTTCTTGCATATCCATTTTCCAATCATTCTTGATTTCCTCTTTTAAGTCATCTAGCTTTGTGATCTCTCCTTCTTCTTGGGAAACCTTCAGCTGAATGATTTCTTCTCGAAGCTGATGGGTCTCAGCTTTCCATCCATCTCGGTCTTCTTCAAGAATTTTGACATGCTCTTCTAGGGCTCTTATTCTATCTATGGCCTTCCTCATTTCTTGATTGAGTACTCTGTCTGCCTCTTTCTTTGCCTCTCTAATTGCCTTAGTTATCATGTCCTCCACTTCTTTTTTTTCCCAACCTTGCCATGTTGTTGTCTGCTTATATATTTAACAAATGAAAGTGGTGTCCCAACTGTAGGGTTTTTCGTTAATATGGTGCCATGAGTTCGATTTCTGACAGCAAACCCTAACAACTCTAAGTCACGTTTCACGAGCAGAACAGAACTTTCAAAGAACTCCTGAGTACAAACTTCTTGGGCACAATTCAGATCTGTTGTACCGCTTCAGATGTTATATTCAGATCTGCTGTATCAAGTGCTTCAGATATGTACCGTGTGTCAGCTGCCGCCAGGTCGTCACAGGTGCCAGTGCTTCAGATCTGTACCATGTGTCAGCCGAGGTCGTCAGAGGCGCCAGTGCTTCAGATCTGTACCTTTTGTCAGCTGCTGCCAGGTCGTCAGAGGCG
The DNA here is from genome assembly GCA_020310875.1 of Ceratopteris richardii. Taxonomy (NCBI): domain Eukaryota; kingdom Viridiplantae; phylum Streptophyta; class Polypodiopsida; order Polypodiales; family Pteridaceae; genus Ceratopteris; species Ceratopteris richardii. The sequence goes on along the minus strand of CM035425.1, from coordinate 76,387,374 downwards.
CCAGGCACGTTAGAGGTGTCAGACGCGTCAGACGCGTCAGAGAGAGAGAGAGAGAGAGAGAGAGAGAGAGAGAGAGAGAGAGAGAGAGAGAGAGAGAGAGAGAGAGAGAGAGAGAGAGAGAGAGAGAGACCCACCCTTCAACCTTGAAAGTTGAGAGAGCTTAGAGGGAGAGTTCAAACTTCAAACTTCATTTTGAGCTTGTAGCCTGCTTCCTACCCTTTTCTATGCTTCAAAGTTCAGTCTTGACTCTTGAGCTTTAGTCGTCATCATCATGGGAAGGACTCCTAATGTTATTCGAAGCCATGTGAAAGAGTTTGGTAAGAATACATGGCAATGTAAATATTGCATGGGAGTTTACAAAGGCACCGTATCTCGCATCAAAGCTAATCTCCTTGGGTTAAAAGGTGGAGGCATTGGAAAATGCACTTCTATTCTTCGAAGCATTGTTGAGGAGCTAACAGCTCAGCTTCAATTGAGCGAAGGGGTAGGTAAGATGCCAATTGGTTTATCTTCATTGTCACATAGCAATGAAGAGCAAACCAAAACCAATCCCATTGATGCCGATGATAATGATTATATCCTTAGTTCATTGAAAAGGCCCCGCACTGAAAGCATTAGCTCAGTGAGCATCTCTGAGGATCCTAGACCAAAGATTCCAGAGAGTAATATATGTGAAAGGTAGTGTGAGGGCTGGACTACAGAAACAATCAATGAATGAAGCAACCCGAGAAATAACAAAGCTCTTCATTCAATGTGGTATCCCATTCAATGTGGAAAATACACATGCATGGAAGAGGGCCATGAAAGCTGGGAGTAGGATTGGGTAGCCTTGGGAGGGTCCATCGGGACAAGTCTTACGTACTTCTCAGCTCTCCAACCCAAAAACATTAGTTGAGACAGAAATGTTGACATTACGGGGCTCATGGGAAAAGTATGGCTGCTCTATTTTATGTGATGGTTGGTCAGACATGAGGAAGAGAAATGTTTACAACATTCTTGTTTCTTCATGCAAGGGCACAATGTTCTTACGTGCCATACGTGCATATGCACCTGGCACAGTGATTACCGGCCAATTCATATTTTCTCATGTGTAAAAAGCCATTGAGGATGTGGGGAGTGAAAATGTGGTGCAAGTTGTGAACGATAATGGGTCTAACTGTGTGTCCATGTGGCGTATGATTGACGATATGTATCCCAAAATCAAATGGACACCTTATGCATCACATAGCTTAGATCTACTCATGGAAGACATAGGGGGCATTCCATGGGTAAGATCCATCCTAGATAAAGCCAAATTCATAGTGAAGTTTATCACTAACCACCCAAAACTCTTAAATATTTTTCACGCTCACTCCTCCTTAGATTTCCAAAAACCCTCTCTAACCCGTTTTTGTTACATGTACATAGTTGTTGATAGAGTCTTGAGAGTGAGGAAGGGTCTTTTATGCACATGTGTTGCAGAAGAATGGTATCAATTACCAGAAGTTAGAGCAGGGAATCCTCTCTTCACAAAGTTTTCATCACTCGTCATGGGAGAGGATGATCTTTGGGTGAAGGGAGAGATATTGGTAGCTTCTATCCAGCCTGTATACACTGTGCTCTGCATTACAGATATGGAGGGTAGCACTCTTTGCCTTGTTTACGAGTACATCAACCATATACAATAGTGCATCCAGTGAGTCGATGGACTCTCAGAGACAAAGTAAGTTTAATAACTTTATTGCAATTTGCTACTTATAATTTATTTAATTTTTTATGTTACATATATCATTATTCATACATGATATATCATACATGATATATCATGTATATAATATGATGTATCATGTATCATGATTCATGTGTGATTATTGATAATTGCTCAATGCTTATATATGTTTTTTTTTTTAATAGAAAGACCAAGTTATGTGACGCTGTCCAGAGACGATGGGATTGGTTTCATAAACCAATCCATGGAGTTGCTCACATTCTTCATCCACTAGATCACTATCACACTAGTGACCATTGACTATGTCCAAAAAATATGAAGCATGCTATACAAACTAAAGTCTAAGATGATTCTGCAATGTCTTCGGTAGAGACATCTTCTATGGGCTCATCATCAAATGTGCTAGCCGATGAAGATGTACTATCTGACTCTGTATGTCCAAATGTAGCTGCAATCTCAGCAATCTCTCGTCCCAAGTCATCATCTCCACTAGAAGATGAGGCTGAATCCTGCTCCCAATCTTCTGGAACAACTTGATGATCTCTCTTAGTGGCAGAGGATCCACCACCCCTTCCACGACATGGTCCACCCCTTCTTGAAACATACTTCTGTGGATGCCGGCTAGTGGATGGTAATGATGGATCACCTACATAAACAATGCATATATAATATATATGAGAGTAAATCATAGCAATGGGCATACTTGTGTTACGTAATACTAAATATTATTACAAATTTACAATTTACCTACCCTTTCGAGTTCGGCTACGAGTCTGTCGCACAAATCTCTGAGACTCCTCTGCAAGCATGGCAAAGATATCCTTCTCTTCCCGAGGGATTTGAGGAATATCTTTGATTTTACCAATATCAAGTAGATCAACATTTACCTGCAAAATTCAGTTTTTTAATCAAAATTAAGTCTAGACTCTAGTAAATAGCTTTAAGCTTTCATAAAACTTCAAAGTTAGAACTTACCTGTAGTGGGGCTATGTTGATCCCTTTAGTCTCTAACAACTTGAGGTTACAATGGCAATAAACCAATCTCTCAAGTTGTTGAGGACTCAATCTATTCCTTTTTTTCGTATGGAATAGAGCCCATGTACTCTAGTTCCTCTCTGCAGGACGTGTGCTACAATCTTGCGAAAGAATTCGCAATGCTAATTTTTGCTATGATTCATGAAAAAAATAATAGATCATGATTCATAAAAAATAGATTCAAATGGATTCTGAAAGATTCAAATTGTAAAAATACTTACCAATAGTGGAGTACTCACTCCATATTTCTTCCACGATGTGACCGGAGCAACGTGGTTCTCGCGTAGCCGTGGAGTCGGCTGTCCAAAGTAGCGCTGTATGCTACGGAACTGCAATCTCTCACTCTCTAACTGTGACAAGATACCAGCATCACCGCCGCTCCATCACATGATGTAGTCAATCCAGCTATCCTCTAGCTCAATGTTCGTAAATTGTTGCTCACTTCTCCATAATGGATGAAGAATATGAGCAACGATATGGATTGGTTTATGAAACCAATCCCATCTTTTTCTCACTACATCACATAAAATGGTCTTCCTATATATAATATAATAAACAATGAAGTTATAAACATATGAATCATGATAAATTACTATTAGAATTTAGTACATGATACATCATATGATCAATTCACAAACTTACTCAATGTCCGAGAGTCCGACAACTTTCTGGATGCTTTCTTGTATACGATCAATGTACTCATATACAAGACCAAGTGTGGTGCCCTCCATATTTGTGATGCGAAGAACACTGTACACTGGCTGGTAGCTACCAACGTATCCCCCGTCGTCCAAAACTGATCATCTCCCATAACGAGAGCTGAGAACTGTGTGAAGAGAGAGTCTCCTCCTCTAACCTCCTGAATATTGTACCAATCCTCCGCCACCACCAAGCCCTTTTCTTACTCTAAAGACTCTATCAAGTACTATATACATGTAACAAAACCGTGTGATAGAGGGCTTCTGGAAATCCAAGGTAGAGTGGGCACGAAAGATGTTCAATACTTTTGGCTTACTAATGACAAATTTCACAATGAATTTTGCTTTATCAAGGATCGATTTCACCCATGGAAGTGCCCCAATGTCTTCAATAAGAAAATCTAAACTGTGGGATGCACATGGTGTCCATGTAATCTTGGGGTATGCCTCTTCAATCATACGCCCTATCGACATGCAATTGGACCCATTGTTGGTCACAACTTGCACCACATTCTCACTTCCCACATCCTCAATAGCTTTCTTAACATGTGAGAATATGAATTAACCTGTCACTACTGTGCCTGGTGCATGGGCCGGTATAGCATGTAAAAACATTGTGCCCTTGCAAGAGGACACAAGGATGTTATAAACATTCCTTCTACGAATGTCCGACCAGCCATGACATAGAATAGAGCATCCATATTTCTCCCATACAGATCTTAGGGATAACATTTCAGTCTCTACCAGCTTTGTTTGCCTTAAGAATTGAGTAGTGCGCAAGGTTTGTCCCGTAGGGCCCTCCCAAGCAACACCTATTCTACTAACGGCTTTCATTGCCCTCTTCCATGGAAGAGTATTAGCAACATTAAATGGAATGCCACACTGAATGAAGAGTTTGGTGAACTCTCTAGTTTCCTCTTTCATATGTTGCTTTTGCACTCCAGCCTTTATATTGCCTCTCATGAATATATTACTATCGGGGATCTTTGAATGTGTTGGATGACGTGAAAAAGAGGGAGAGGCATTGGCACCCATGAAACTCATGCTCTCTGTGTGTGGCATTTTAGATGCACTTTGATCATGAACTTGATGAGATAGAATTTCATCATGAAGAGGCTCATTAGCCGCACCCACAGTGCTCTCGGTTGATGGAGGTAGAGGCAAATTACCCACTCCTTGACTCAACTGGAGTTGAGTAGTCAACTGCTCTACGGTTTTTTGAGGTATGGATGTGCATTTTCCAATGCCTTTTCCTCTCAAACCAAGGAGATGACCTTTCATGTGGGATGCCGAGCCACCATACATGCCCTTGCAATGATTGCATTCCCAAGAGGTAGGGCTATGAATTTTCACATGGTTACGGATGACATCAGGAGCTCTACCCATGGTGAAACTTGAAAGCAAAGAGGGAAAGAGATTCTAGACTCTACACGGGCCACGATAAGACTCAAGAGTGTGTGCAAACTTCAAAGAGGAGAAGGCATGGGAGAGGAGAACTTAGAAGGCAAGGAAGAGGAGAAGGCAAGGAGGCAAGGCCCAAGGGAGAGGAGAAGGCAAGGAGGCAAGGGAGAGCTCACACACACACATATATTGTATATAACACACACACACACACACACACACACACACATACATACATATGTATATATAGATATCTATCTCAAGTGAGAGGTCACCATGTTTTATTCGGCCAATTGGTTTTTGAGGGCTTTGATGATGCATATTTATTCTTTTCTTGAGATATGCTAAGCAATGAATGTTTTTGGCCAGTGTCGGAAAGAGAACTTTTATAGGTAATGGGACTATTTTCCATTGAATTAACGATCAGGTGGAACAGGCCTGAAGTGCTGTTATAAGCTTGGTTATGTAGTTGACTATGCATCAGCCCATTTGATAAGATATTGATTAGCCTTTATGATAATCGTTCCGTACTTGAGACCTATATTGGGATACTTAGAATGATGTTGTGTTGCTGGTTTCTAGCTTCAGTGCTAGCTTTCCCTATTCGGTAGTATTAGCATTTTTTGCATACTAATGCATGTAAATTATATAAAAAAATAATTAATGATTTGTATTTTCCCACATAAATGTAATAAAGATCAGGTAATATAGGGTTAGTATGACTCATCTGCACTGAGGAAAATATATTTGGAATCTGGTGGGCATGGCCTTTGGGTCTGCCAGTTGTTTGTTTTTCTCAAATTACTAGAGGCTGCTTGTGGCTGAATGTGCTTGTGATAAAATATTGTATTCTGGCTTTAACTTCTAAAAGAGGTGCTGCAGTAGTTTTCATTTATTATCCGCTTTAATATAGTGGATTATGACATTGACGAATTTGGATTGAGCACATCTGACCTTTTTAATTAAGTTCGTTCTCTTTTTAATTTTTTGTGTGCACACAGTTTTGCCCTTTATGTTTAATTGTAAAAAAAAAAAGAGAAAAAGAAGAAAAACAATATGCTGAAAGATCATGAAGTACTTTGTGTTTATTCAAAAAGACCCATGTAGAGAGGTGTATTCTTTTTTTTGCCCAAAGCTTGGATTAGTTTTATATAAACATTGTATGGGCATTCTATGTCTATCCAGAGGTTCTGACCTCTTCAGGCTCAATGCCTTATTGATATTGGTGTTGTGCATAAAACAATGATTCCAAAGGATATCCTTGCTGCAAAATCAGGCTAAATGCCTGATTGATATTGGTGTTGTGCATAAAAAAGTGATTCCAAATGATATCCTTGCTGCAAAATTTTTACATCGCCGTTTGCAAATTGATCTTTGTGGACCAATTGAATGCTTGTAGTAGGGGCTTCCTTGTTTTTAGTTTGTTTGATTAATGTGACATCATTACCATAGAAAAAGAATTGGTGAATTGGGTTGATAACTGAGATAGGGCAAGTTAATGTATAATGCACATTCCCCCATTGTTGATGTTCGCATAATGTGGATTTGATATTTTCTCCTATTTCAGGTACATTTTTACAACAGAGGGCCATATTTTACCCATGACTTCTGAAATATCATTAGTAGATGAGCACTGCACTTACCGTGGAAGCTTTTGTGATGAAGTTTCACAAGAGAGAGATACATCACTGCCAATCGATCCATCTATTTTGAACTCAACCATCTTTCACGAACGTAGCCATAATGAAAGCTGGCATTCTTGTCCAGAATCGGAAGAACTTGACGAGGACTCTAATCTGTCAGGGGAGTTACATGCACCACTGAAGGTATGCAATAAGCAGTTCAAACCTCTACTGAAGCGACCGTACTAGTCTTCTATATTCTCAGCCACAGAGAAATTCCAGTATATGAAACATTTTGCATACACGTGTGCACTAACAGCTATTTGTGAATGTAAGGTAGATAGTTAGCAAGTAAACTCTTCAGTCTTGTAGTGTATGAATTCATGCGCACATAATCTCCATGTCTCTATTTGAGTAATTGATTGCATTCAAATTACTGATGTATTGGAAATTTGTTGTTGTTTCCGATTGTCCATGTAGTATGTGGGAGATCTCCTTTCCTCCTTTCTTTTTCAGTCCTCCCAGACAGGCCATTATTTCAGTAGTTGATTTTGAATACAGGCCTTAGCATTATCTGACAGTCTTCAATTGGTGACTATATGTTTATAAAACACATTAAAGAGCACCTTGAAGAACACCAGATGAGGGCCTTGGACTCTCAAGCGTATAAGGTTAGTTGCAGGATTAGAGAAAAAGTAGAAAGGTTGGTGCAGATTGAAGGAGAACGAGAACTTGAGTATCTTGCCACTTGACTCTCTTGTACTACCCACACACAACACATACGTCGAGGGATGATTGCTCTTTCTCTATCCATAGACCATATTACATATTCTATAAGTTGTTGCATCCACCATCCCTCATATACCCTTTGCTTTGTGTGATCTCCACATTGCTAACCATTGTTTGCTTAAAGCTTTTCAGGTGAGGAATATGTAAGTGGACATGCAAGGATTGTATCAACACTTTTAGGACTAAGACCCCTAGATTAACAAAGTACTTGCCAGGGCTGCTGAAATGATTCATTGTGAATATAACATTGCGTAACACTTGAATGTGGCTTGTCCATGTCAAAAGTTGCTTCCATAGAGCTACCAGAAGAGGATCCATTCAGATCCCAATCCATGGCTATTAGCTCAATGTGGAGTTGGACTTCCACACAATGGGAAGGAGACATTGACGAGTGTGTTTCATCTTCTTAACAACCTTGACAAAGAAGTCTCCATTCTTCATATGTGTCTTTTGCAATCTGAAACATTATTAGAGTGTTCTTGAAATAGAGATAAAGCTTTGCATGAAACGTTTTTTGATGTTGTGTTATAGATGTTTGGAAGAGAATGGTAAGAGTTATATATATATATATATATATATATATATATATATATATATATATATATATATATATATATATATATATATATATATATATATATATATATATATATATATATATATATATATATATCATAGTGACAGGGGACGGTAGGACGGGGGCCAAAATGGCATGGAATGCACATCCCGGCCGTCCCACTCGAGAAAAAAAGGGTCGGGGACGGGTCCCATCCCAGCCGACCGTCCCAGACACGAGACGTGTCCCGGATCACCTTGGATGCCCCGTCCCATGTCAGGGACGGTCAGCTGGGACGGGACCCATCCCCAAAACCCATTTTAGAGGTGTATTTTTGGGCTATTTCTTAGGGGTTCTGAAGCCCATTGATGAGCAAGAAAGGGAAGAAAAAGGGGGGGGGGGGGGAGAGAGAGAGAGAGAGAGAGAGAGAGAGAGAGAGAGAGAGAGAGAGAGAGAGAGAGAGAGAGAGAGAGAGATTAATGTCTTCGAAAGGCCAAACTTGGCCTATGAGACAAAACCATGTACAACTATAGTAACCGTTGTGTAGAAATAAAACGGAATAGTACTCGCTACACAAAACCGTGTAGGCTGAAAAAGGCTGGAAACAACCACAGGATAGTGTACCGGGTGATCGAGACGTAGTGGGGATAATGTAATAATGTAGTGGTGCATGGGGAGATGTGGCTCTGACTCTGCAGATAATGACCACCTAATACATGGGGGCCCATGATGGGAGTGAATATATATATCCTAACTACAGATAATGGGTGGGGGTGGATGGAGTATGTGATACATCGGCGGCGGTCTGAGTGTCTCCTTAAGGAAAGCTACCCAGAGAGAGAGAGAGAGAGATTAATGTCTTCGAAAGGCCAAACTTGGCCTATGAGACAAAACCATGTACAACTATAGTAACCGTTGTGAAGAAATAAAACGGAATAGTACTCGCTACACAAAACCGTGTAGGCTGAAAAAGGCTGGAAACAACCACATGATAGTGTACCGGGTGATCGAGACATAGTGGGGATAATGTAATAATGTAGTGGTGCATGGGGAGATGTGGCTCTGACTCTGCAGATAATGACCACCTAATACATGGGGGCCCATGATGGGAGTGAATATATATATCCGAACTACAGATAATGGGTGGGGGTGGATGGAGTATGTGATACATCGGCGACGGTTTGAGTGTCTCCTTAAGGAAAGTTACCCAGGTGGTGGTGGTGCGCTTGTGCTCCATCATGTGGTCATGGGCTATCATGATGCGTGAAATATCCTCCTGGTATAGTCCTGGTCGTTCGTATCCAGCCGTCTGTGGTCGACGTCGTACTCTCTGTGCCGTTGCCTGCTCGAGAGTGAGTCCTATGCCTCGGGAAGGCGGGCCCGTATGATGTAGCCCATCTCGCTGAAAGAACTGAGTAATGGTCTGCTGGGTACTCACACGTGTCTTATGCGTGGGCTGTAGGGACTGATCTCGTCTCTCATATGCTGTCGTGAGGAAACGTCCCAACCTCCACTGGTCTCTAGTGGTCATGCACAACTATAGTGACTCCTCTATGTGGAACTGTGCTCGTAGATCTGAGTATGCTCGACATCTGATAACAAAGTGCTCCTCGCTCTCTATCTCTATATGGCATACTGGGCACCACCTCTCCTCTCTAGGGACTCCCTTGGTCCGACCACTCTCGATCTCGAGCTGATGTGATGAAACTCGAAGCTGCCCAATGACGACTCGGAGGTGGTGTGGTAGGTATGTCTGCACGTATCGTGGAGTCTCAATGAAGCCCTCGTCTAAGATATGTAGAAAATGCTCAAGGTAGTGAAGCATTTTCGGTGGCAATGTACCCATGGGGCTAATCCATGTCCTCTATATGTATGTATGCCATATCTCCTGTCGAATGACCCTATTCCTATGCTGATGGGAGAGTGAATAGGTGGGGGACTGTAAGTCATACTGTAGTGGTGGTAGTCTGTCTATGTCAAACCTATGGTGGGCCAGCCAATCTCGTGTCTGTGCGTACCATGAGGAGGCGTCTCCTGCTAATGCCATGTCACGTGATGCCTGGAAAGCTCGATAAGTGATGCGCTCTATATCCATGCTCTGGATCCTGTGTAATAAGCATACTCTCTGGAATAGTGCCTCTACCACCATCGGTGGTACAACGAGCTCTCCTCTGATGATATCATGTGGTATCGAAGGCTTGTTGCGGATGAGTCTGGCAATCATGAGAATCTGTGGCCTCTCCAATGCTATCCATGCGGATGTACCTAACCCCGGCCCCCATATGGCTTCTCCATACACGAGCGCCGGTGTAACCAAAGTGTCGAAGAGCCATCCCTTTGTGCGGGCTCTTGAAAGTGTGCTTGGTGGCACTGTCTCTCCATCAAGGCTAGCGATGCGTATCCACGTGTGATGCGATCCCGGGCTGCCTGAGACATAGAGAAAACTCCAGAGGGAGCTGTGAATGTCACTCCGAGATAGACGTATGATCCGACTACCTCAATCAGTCCGCCTGCTACTATGAAAGAACTATGTCTTCACCTGTGCTCATGTATGAAAAATCATAACCTTGGTTTTACCAAGGTTCACAGATAGCCCTCTATGTATGCAGAAGTCGTCTAGGCCACGTAGGTGGTGCTGTAGACCTTTGGAAGACTTTGAAACCAGCACAATATCATCAACGTATAAAAGAATATGAACAGTGGTCCCTCGTACCTCAACGCCCTACCCTCCCTGCTCTCGTATGAAGTCCACTATCTTATCAATGTATAGACCAAAGAGGGAACCCTTGCTTCACTCCGATGGTGCTAGCAAGTGAGTGAGATAAGCCTCCTGGACATCTGAGTCTACCAGATACTCTCTCATATAAGGCATAGATCCCCCATATCATCTCATCTGGAGCACTGATATCAAGTAGGCGTCTGAAGAGTCTCTCCCTGGGAACTGTGTCGAAGGCTTTGCGGAAGTCCACAGAGAAGCGGTATAATCTGCACTTCCTCACTCTTGCCTGGTCGATTAGGCATCTCAGAGTGAAGATGTGGTCAATGGTAGAGTAATCTCGTCTGAAACATGCCTGTCTTGGAGCCCTGATGCCCTTCATCTCGTCGAGGGTGCTCAACTCTATCTCTAACATTGCCCCATATAATTTGGCCAATATGGGGCCAATCATGATCATCCGATATGTAGCTGGATCCATAACATCACTTGACTTATGAATGGGCACTATGGTGTGCTCTGTCCATGAGTCAGGGAACCCTTCAACCAGTGCACGGTTGAAAAGGTGGGCAATGAGCGGTGCAAGAGTCATGCATCCGTAGATCAGATGCTCTGCCTGTAAACTGAACTGGTCATGGGCTCTGCCATGCTGTAAATGGGAAATAGCGCGCCTCACCATAGTGGGTGTGAAGAAGTGAGAGCTAGTGCGGCGTGAGCTCTATGGCCTAGGAATGGGGGGTTGGTCTCGGATCTGGTATAGGCTCTGTGCATAGCTATGCCAAATGCTCGAGTCTCAAATGGGTGTTTGTTCTCTCCTCTCCCTTAGATGTCGCCACGCTATGCAC
>CM035425.1:76306007-76373507 GCA_020310875.1 Ceratopteris richardii | reverse complement strand
ATGGGGGTTGTCCTTGGACGTCATATAACCTCTAGGCGTAGGTGTGCCAAGTCTGAGGATCTGCTATGGGTGTAGGTGGGTGTGGCTCACGTAGGACCCTCCACGCGGTGGCACAATCCCTACTCATGAGTAGGTCAAACAGCTCTGCCTCGTGTCGCTCCTCGAAAGCTCACCGCTTGCGGCATGTTAGAGCTCGCATCTATTGTCGTGCCTCCTTCTCCGTCATGGAACCCATGATACTCTGTGCTTTGAGGTGTGTGTATAATTGTCTACACTCCTCATCATACCATCTATTCTGGGGTGTATGCCCTAGCCCTGTCGAATGTGTGGTGTTGGGGGTGGTGTATGGGAAGCTGAGGGTAGCGAATGTGTGGAGGACCAAGGAGAAGTGGGCGATGAGGGTGTCCAATGGGGTGGAGGGATCAAGGGAGTAGATGCCCTCTCGAATGTGAGCTATAAATGTGTGCTAGCTCATGTCTAAAGTGAATGGTGGTATGGGCATGTGGTGGTGCGGACCCCGATGGCAGGGTGTGGTATGCATGGTGAGCCGCATATGGATAGGGCGAGGTATGTGTGATCAGCTCCAATCGGCATGGGTGGGATGGTGAACGAGGTGATGAGATGTGTCCCCTCCGGGGGTCCGATAACTACCTCCATTCGGTGTTGTGGGTGGGATGCAAGTGAGACCACTCGAGGTGGGCCAAGTCCCCATCCCATTATAGATAATGAGATGGTGTGCTCCTCCTATCTGGAGTAGATGTCGGCCATATGAGGTGAGTGTGGCGGTGTTTGCTGAGGCTCTGAGTGTAGACATGTCCTCCATGGTCAAGGTCGTCAAAGTCTTAGATATCACATTGATGGCTCTGAGTACGGGCGTTGAAGTCCCCTAAAGGAAGACTTCGCCCATCCCAATGTACTCCATAATGGTGTCACTGACATAGTACAAAGAGAGTTTTAGAAACAAGTTTTAAAAACGGGTTTAAAACGTTTAGTACTTAGAGTATTAAAAAAATGGAAATAAAAAACGAGTATTAAATTTTGTCGCAACATTTCAATTGTTGTTTGTCTAATAATCCATGAATAATGTATATCTAACACTCATTTATATATCTAGTGCTAAAAACACATAAAAAACTTAATCTACTACCACTACAATGATCTGGAGTTAGGAAGGCGCAAAACAAATTGGGTTAAATTAACCAAAAAATGGAAATGAAGTCTTAAACAAAGGATTGATGAGCTTAAATCCCCACATTAAGCACATTAAAACTCTTAAGACAATGCATTTAGATTGATAGAGTCAAGAATGGATAAAAATAATGCCAACAATTTTATGATGTCCTGTCTCCTTGCTAAATGAAATATCTTTCAAAATCAAAATAGGAATTTTTTTCTGAACAAGATAGGAGGGACTTTTGGTTGAGAATTTAGTAGAGAAGGAAAGAAAACCATACATTGTCATAATTCTGTTCATGAAACAAAAATAAAAATTGAAGATGATCTTAAAAAGGAAAAAAAAAACTCCAAAAAAACGTATTATGACGTTCGAAACGTCCGAACGTCCTTAACGTTTTTTATTTTTTTGAAAAAAAACGCGTTTTTTTGTACTATGGTCACTGAGAGAGAGAGAGAGAGAGAGAGAGAGAGAGAGAGAGAGAGAGAGAGAGAGAGAGAGAGAGAGAGATACACACACACATTTTAAACATTCTGCTATGAAGTATGCTTTATACACTATGTAGTATACTTTATATATTTAGTATATAATAATATATGTTCCATGAATCGTATGGCTCACATAATGAGGTGCCAATTTCAAAAGAATAAATGTACAATTTCTAGTAGAGACTAACATCTTATTGAAATTTCATATATGCAAATGGATCATTTGTCTTTTGTAAATTTGTGGACATTGGAGTCATATTTGAATAATTATAATTTTTGAATTTATGAATGTAATTATGTATGATTGGCTAAGTGCTCACTTGAAGTCACTTCTAATTGTGATTGAACATGTATGCATGGTAACTGATATCACTTATCATCTCATGTATATTAGTATTAAGTAATAACTTATGACTATGTCATGGAAATCAATTAGATAATATTTTGGTATGTTTTTATATTATATTAAAAAACTGTTATGTATTTATATACATTTTTACCAAAAGTATGTATAGTTACACACCTCAAAAGTCATTCAATACATTCTCATGCAAGGACCATCTCAAGCTGTTAAAATAAGTCTTTTAGGGATGTAAAGAAACATGCATGAAGTTCTTGATCGAGATAGGATTAGCCGTTTTAAGAATGCCTAGACGAGTGAGGAGAAAAGAAGTATATAGCTTCTTAGGGAGCTGGTGGCATTGAGTTTATACTAAGGATAATGCACCTTATGACTATAGTGTGGTTGCCTACCATAAGCTCATAGTTGCACTTTCATTTCAGGGTGAATTCGGGGTTCCCTTGAGTTCATTATTTTATATACGACTGTCCTATTAGCGGACATGCAGTTTTCACTTGTAGATTCTTTGGCCGAGTCGCGACAAAATGATATGTGTGTATACCATATCAACTATGGTTTTTCTTTAAATTTTTTGTCTTTTGTTTGCATTTTGTGCTACGCTTCATTATGGCTGAGGTTGCCCATCACTTTTGGAAGTTATAGAAACTCAGCTCGTAGAGCTTCTTATGAGTCTATGCTCATGGTGGTTGCATTGTGGGGTGTGTGTGTGTGAGCAAATATTCCTTCTTATTTCAATACCTAGATTAGGCATTGACAATATTAATGGGAATGGATAGTATTGAGTTGATACTATGCGTAATAGCAATCATGAAAATATGTGGCCTCTCCAGTTCTGTCCATGATGGTGCAGCTAATCCCAGTCCCCATATGGCTGCTCCATACATGAGTGCTGGGGTAACCAAAGTGTTCAATGGTGCAGCTAATCCCAGTCCCCATATGGCTGCTCCATACATGAGTGCTGGGGTAACCAAAGTGTTCAAGAGCCACCCCTTTGTGCAGGGCTCCTGAAAATATGCCTGTTGAGTCTCTCTCCATCAAGGCTAGTGCCTCATATCCTCGTGTAATGTGATTACGGGCTGCCTGAGTCATGGAGAAAACCATAGAGATTGCGGTGAATGTCACTCCGAAGTAGACATATGATCGGACTACCTTGATGGATCCGCCTTCTGCTGTGAAAGAACTGTCTCCTCACATGCATTGATGTATGGAAGATCAGAACCTTGGTTTTACCAAGGTTTATTGACAACCCTCTATGTGTACGGAAATCATCTAGGCGAGTGTGTAAGTGGTGTGCATAGACATGTGAGAGCTGGTGTGTGAAGTGTATCATGGTGTGTGGCCCAATGAGTGTGGGAGGGTCTAATGGAATAAGAGATGAAAGTGTGAAGGTGATAAATGTATGGTGAGCACTGAGTGGACGTTGTCCAATACTAAGTGAGGGAATAAGTGAAGCTCTAGAAATGGTACCCAAAACGTAGTCGACCATGCTCTCCCTCCCCTCCCCCCCCGCCCTCATGAGGAAAGCAAGCAAGTCCACCCGAGCCTGTCCAATGGTGCATCCCATTACATATAACGAGTTGATGTCGGCTCCCTAGCTCAAGTAAGTGTATGCCATACCCGGTGGTGTCTGACCCATATATGTTGATACTCTGTTGATCCTTGCCTTGTATGGATCTCTGCCCCTCATGATCTGTGGATGCTTCATGTCATATGACTGGCACTGACGTGACTGGGTGCAGCCATTGAAGTCCCGACGAGGAAGACTTCACCTAATGTGCTGTAATGTAGTATCTCATCTGAAAGTGCAGTGTATGGTGAATCTCTATCTGGAGTCGGTCCCCCATGGTCATGTCTCACGTGTTTGGATCCGCCTGGTGGGAAGTAGCATATGGCAATGTAGACCGAGCTCTCCGATGCTATCTCCATGCGAACTCACATGTATCATGCCTCCTCATCTCTGCCTATGATGTGAATCTGGCTTTATATCTCCTGTCTAAATATGATGGCGACACCCTCTTACCCCCGTGCTGTACTCTGTCTTGTCGTGGTCTTGAATGTAGATTCCCAATGAAAACTTGGAATGTGGTGGAGGCTTCTTTCTGTGCTCTTGTGGGTCTCTGTGATGCAAGCAAAATCATGCGTATCTAGGATCTCCTCCAATCGGTTTGGCCGTGTCCAGAGTGCTCCGTTGCAGTTTCTAAAGCCTTTATTGTCGCATTTCTTGTCCTGTAAGATTGAGACTTACATACCCTTTTGTGCACTATCTCCATTTTTGTGAGGTCCTTGTCCATAAATAAAGATTTACTTTGAAGTCTTCTTAGTATGGATTGTTTTTTGAAAAACGCGATTCTCTCCTCATGTGTAATGTAAGAGCTCAAGGTTTTGTGTGATCTTTTCGAGCTCTCCATGCACGGGTGAATGGCATCGTTATATCCTAGCTGATGACATATCTGTGATGCATCAACCTCAGCAGATGTTCCTTCAAAGAAGCTTGTAGTCCTCACATGTAGTCTATGGATGTGTCTGAGTCTCTCCTCTTCAAGTGTGTCCGATGTATTCATCTCTTATTGCCTCTTCCTTTACCTCTTTTTTAATGTTTTTGCATACGACTTCAACCCAACTGTTTTGGGTTGATTCCACTTCTGATCTGACTTGCTCTTGGATGTTTGTCCTCCATTCATTCTTTCTTTCTTCTTTTAGATCATCTATTTTGGTAATTTCTCCCTCTTCATCTTCAAGTGGATAATTTCTTCTTGAAGATGGTGTGTTTGTGTTTGTGTTTGTGTTTGTGTGTGTGTGTGTGTGTGTGTGTGTGTGTGTGTGTGTGTGTGTGTGTGAGAGAGAGAGAGAGAGAGAGAGAGAGAGAGAGAGAGAGAGAGAGAGAGAGATGATTGTGACAGGGTTTATGTCCTGGATTCACTTTTCACCAGCGCCTGGGAATTTCCCCTCAGAAAGTTTCAGCTGAGAAAAAAAAGCAAGACGTGAAGCAGGAGAGAGCACTGCGGGAGAAAATTGTCGAATTACTTCAGAAGTCATCTGGATTGCAGACAATTCTGTTAGAGGACAAAAGGGTTGAGTTTAAAGCTAGAGATCATGTCCAACTGGATACAGAGGATCTTCTCCATGTTAGTAATAGTAGTGTAACTTGAGGGCGAAATGAAAAAATATGCTGCTTGTTTGTTGGGTTTCGTCATCCATGCAAATGCTGAGCAACTGTGCTACAGAGATTGTAGTAATTTGAAAGAGAAAAAATAAGACCAAGACGAGATGCTCAGCTTCTGCAAGTTTTGCACCCAAAACTTTGGGTGCAAAAGTATGCTTCAGTACGGTAATTTCCCAGGCTGATTATATTTATTGAGTGATAAGCCTCTGATAGGGAAGGCTGAATGAAACCTTTTAAGTGACCTTAAAATGGAAGCCCTTCCTGACTTAGAGTTCATTACATTTTGGCTGTAACATCGAGAATGGCCTGATAGATTCTGGGTTTGGACCGCTGTCAATAGCGCCACAGCATTCAAATTAGATTTTGGCCGGAACCTCGAGTCCCCTGATAGATTGTCAGGGTTTGGATCGTTGTCAGTAGCGCCAGAACATTCGATTGCGCCAAAGAAAGGGGGAGCATTTATTTGTGTAATTCTTTTTTCTCTTTGTGAGAGTCTTCAACTGTAATGATTTCAAGGCCATCCTGTTGAACTAGAACTGGTGCTCGATGTATGGTTTATCATGTGCAATAGCAATGAACTACTCAATCCAGAAGTAAACTGGGAATTTTGCTGAGTCATGACAGTACGGAAACGTTAATCTGCTTCAGCATTTTATTTTGTTCAATATTTACACATCCTTGACTTACTGGCTGGGTACAATCTGCTTCTACCTCTTGGCTCCATATATTAAGAGATGCTTCTACCTCTTGGCTCCATATATTAAGAGATGATATACTAATGGTCAACTGATAATACCTAAATAATAGTTCATCTTATCATCGATATGTATGCTCTTAGAGTAGTGTGCGGAAGAGCATGTGACCTGCGAAATTTCCTTCTTACGAAAGGTAGAGTTGAAAACTATAGACTCGGTAAGCAAGTCTTGTATGCCGCAGGATATTTTGTGCTGACAATCTTGTCCACTCAAAGCAAAGACCTTCGGCGCTGCTTATGGGTTCTAGATCCTTGTGTATATGGCGCATATTAAAGTGTGGAGAAACTTGGAACATAGCACCTGTTAAGACCATGATTAGGTGGCAATGAATGAAAGAGTAGGCTTCTATAAATATCCTAATAATAAGGAAAAATATTTTCATTTGATGTCATGTTTTTAAGCGAAATAAGATGTTACGATATGCTTATTTGCAATCGAGGTCGATTTGAATACATGGATTCTGAGATTGATTTATGGATTGATTAAGGCAAAGTCTCCTTGTGTGATTGTTTCAGAACACTCATGTCCTTTTTCTTTTTATTTGAACAAGTACAAGCTGAGTGATATATGGGCCGTTTCTTTTTTGCACTTGTTTACTTGTTTTTTGTGTGAGAAACTAAATTTTACAACATCGAATACTCTAAATTACAAATTCTAGTTTCTGTTTTCCTATAAAGACCAAATGTATGTATGCATGTATGTATGTATGTATGTATTTATGTATGTATGTATGTGTGTATGTATGTATGTATGTGTGTGTATGTGTCTATCTGTATGTATGTATGTATGTATGTACGTATGTATGTATGTATGTATGTATGTATTTATGTATGTATGTATGTATGTATGCATGTATGTATGTATGTATGTATGTGTGTGTGTGTACATATGTATATATGTATGTATGTATGTATGTATGTATGTATGTATGTATGTATGTATGTATGTATGTATGTATGCATGCATGAAGCATGCATGTATGTATCTATGTATGTATGTGTGTGTATGTGTTTGTATGTATACTTGCATGCATGCATATATGCATGCATATATGTATGTATGTATGTATGTGTGTATGTATGTATCTATGTATGTTTGTATGTATGTGTGTATGTGTATGTATGTGTGTATGTGTGTATGTATGCATGTATATATGTATGTGTATGTATGTATGCATGTGTGTATGTGTGTATGTATGTATGCATGTATGTATGTATATATATACATACATACATACATACATACACACACATGCATGCATACACATACATACATGCATGTATGCATGCGTACATACATATGTACATAAATAAATATGTACATAAATACATGTATACATAAATATGTACATTCATTCATTCATTCATACATACATACATATACATACATACATACATACATACATACATACATACATACATACATACATACATATATACATACATATATACATACATACATACATACATACGTGTGCATACACACATACATACATATTGTTGGGCGTGTGTAGAAGTTCAAGAGACATACAAGAAGCACACACAGGGAGCATAAATGCAACAAGACACATAGAGAAGACATATGGCTGGAATAGCTCTCTCTATTAACGATGAACTGAGCTTAAGTAAGAGCTGAATAATATCCCGAAGTACAAAGTACCACCACATATGATTGAATCATATATGTGGTAACATGGGAAAAAAATGCCCATGAGTTAAAAGTGCCCATGTATAGAGGAAAGGTTCACATCAAAGCTACTCGAGGAACACAAATGTAACAAACCCCTTTGGAGCGAATGATGTGAAGACATATAGGGAGTGATAGATCACTCCCCACAAGGTAATAAGCCTAAAGCTTTGCAAAAAGCCTCAAACCTTTTTTGTGGAAGATTTTCGGTGAATATGTCTGCCATTATCTTGCATAGGCACATATACCACAAATACTCTCTACTACTCATATCAAAGTTCTTGGAACACCTTGGGAAAGCAAAGTTCTTCACAAAGATTGACCTTCAAGGAGCTTAGAACCTTCTGAGGATCAGAGAAGGAGACGAATGGAAGACAACACTTCAAACAAGGTATGGTCATTTTGAATACGTAGTTATGCCATTCGGTCTCACAAATGCTCCAACTGTCTTCCAACATATGATGAATGATATCTTTTGAGAGTATCTGGATGATTTTGTTGTAATATATCTTGACGATATCTTGATATTCTCCAAAAATCTAGAGGATCATGAATATGATGTAAAAATAGTTCTAGAGAAACTAAGAGAAAAAGGATTATATGCGAAATTGGAAATGTGCTCTTTCCATCAAACATAAGTGGAATTTTTAGGGTACATTTTATCAAGTAAAGGAATTTTTATGGACCCTAAGCAAATAGAGACCATCCTTAATTAGCAACCACCTTCGAGTGTTTGAGATGTACAATATTTTCTAGGGTTTGTCAATTTTTACAGGATATTCATTAGAGATTACTCCAAAATAGTGACATCCCTTACCAAGCTTATAAGAAACACAAAATTATCATGTAATGAATATGCACAGAAAGCCTTTCAGACCTTGAAATCATCATTCACTAGTGCTCTATATCTAGTTCACCTTGACTCCACCAAGCCTTTTTACTTAGAGATAGATGCATCAGACTTTGCCTTGGAGGTGATCCTATCCCAACATAGGGATGATGGACACCTACATCCTGTTGCATGGCATTCAAGGAAATTCTCTCCTCCAGAGATTAATTATGAAATACATGACAAAGAGCTTCTTGTGATCGTAGATGCATTTGATACCTGGCGTCACCATCTAGGAGCAGCTCATAAAGTTATTGTATACAGTGATCATAAAAATTTAGAGTAATTTATGACTACCCGCATCCTTAATAGAAGGCAATCTCGATGGAGTAACTTTCTATCCAAGTTCGATTTTGTCATCACGTATCGTCCAGAACTCCAACAATGTCAGTCATATGCCTTGTTGAGAAGATCTTATCTTGCACCGAAGAAAGGCAAAGAGGCTTTTGATCAACAAGAGAGTTTTACTCAAGTTTGAGTATCTCCAGCTAGCAGCTATATCTTCAAACCATCAAGAAGATTCAGTCATGATCTATTTGGTTCGTGAGACTTTACCACATTACGAATTGTTTTGTAACATAAGGAGAAAATTCAAGAAGGGAAACTTCATGAAGTAAATGAGTTCCAAGAAAATAATGGGTTACTATTCCATAAGATTCTATTGTACATCCCTCCAAGAAAGCCCAAGATCCAAGTACTTCAACAACGTCACGATAATCTTGGAGCAGGACATTTTGGAGTGAATAAAACAATAGAACTCATATCTAGAGATTTTCTATGGCCTCAAATGTGGAAGGAAGTCAAAGAATATATACCGAACCTGTGACACTTGCAATAGATCCAAGGTACTGCAACATAAACCTCATGGCCTCTTGCAACCCTTATCTATTCCAAAAAGGGCATGGTCTTCATTATTTATGGACCTCATCACAAATCTACCAAGGTAAGATAAATATGATGTCATTCTTGTTATAATGGATAGATTTAGAAAGATGGCATACTTCATTCCAACTACCAAGACAATCATAGGTGCAACCACTACGAGAATCTTTCTCAGATACATATTTGGATTCATGGACTACTTGATGACATTGTCAGTGATCGAGGTCCATAGTTCATATCCAACTTCTGGGATAGTCTATGCAAGCTCCTTGGCGTTCAAGTTAATTATCTATAGCCAATCATCCACAAAGTGATGGAAAAATGGAATGTGTGAATCAAGTTGTAGAACAATATCTCTGTTGCACTATAAACTATCATCAAAATGATTGGTTCAAGCTTTTACCCTTTGCGGACTTTGCCTATAATAACAGTGTTCATATATCTACTAAGCAGGCTCCCTTCTTTGCAAATTATGGACAACATCCAAGGATGGATATACAACTCTCAAATCATGTTAAGAACCCAGCTGCGAGAGATAAGGCCCAGTCTCATGGACATTCACAAAGAACTCAAGGAAGAGATCCATAAAGCTCAAGAGCAGTATAAGTATTATGCAAATCAGCATCTTGCTCAAAATCCATCCTATCAAATCAGGGATAAAGTATAGTTACTCAGAAATAATTTGCAAACTTCAAGGCCTTATGCAAAGCTAGAACATCAAAGATTTGGTCCATGTGACTTATGTATCCCATGATTGGTTCAGAATTTGGGAAAACCAACGCTTCCATTGCGTCCAAAATGTGCTAAAATCCTAAGATCGATTATCCTCTTGCTTGATTTTGATATCTAGAGATCATGTTTCAAATTGATGACATCAGCAATTCATAACCGTCCTTGAAGCACCCTCGGAAAACCTATATAAGGAGGGGTTAGCCACATTCATTCTCAGTCTTGCCAATATCAGTCTTGGGAGCTCAAGTATTCGTGATTGCCTAGTAAGTACTTTCCAATTTCCAGTTCCAGTTCTTCTCGTGTTTCTTGTTCTGGTCCTGTCTAGTCTAGTTCTTGGACATCTAGCCTTGTCATAATGTATCGGACATCACGACAATATCACCATTGTTGAAATCATGAACCATACACTTATCATCAACAAAGTGTACATGAAGTCCAGCGTTGATAATCAATGGAACTAAAATTAAGTTCATGATTTTGGGTACATACAATGCATTTTTCAAGAGAATCACACCTCCATTTGCAAGCTCAATCTCTACTACTCCAATGGTAGGATAAGAGGCATTGTTTGCACACACCCATATATCCTCTTTTGGGTGCATCTTTCAAAGATGCAAAAAAGCTTTTGCATGGTGTTATGTGCTTTGAAGCACCACTATCAAAGAACTAATATGAATCAGCCTCACTCACAACTATATATTTAGAATGCAAAGATGCATGATAATGAGATGTAACAACACATGTCCAAAAGTCTTGAGCCATGTTAACTTCATCATTCTTTAAATTTTCAGCAATAGAAATATCAGATTCCTTCTTCTTTTCATTGCACTTAGCAAGATTTCTATACTCATCAATAGTATGACCAGTCTTCCAACAATATTTGCATTTCTTCTTTTGCAAATCAACATCATTAGATGAACGAGTGGAAGAGGAAGGTTGAGGCTTTGGTTTTGATGAATCCAAAGCTTAACCATACTTGCTTTTTCCCTTTTGTGAGATAGCGAGTGCTTGTGTTCTCTCAATCAAACCACTCCTATTCACTCTAGATTGCTCTTCTTGGAAAAGAAGAGGCACAACCTCATCAAATGCATGCATATTGGGATTCCCTTTTGCAACCAAACGGAGTGTAGTAGCAAAGCTTTGAAAAGATCTTGGAAATCCTTTCAAGAATGTAGAGATGAGTGACGCATGCGGAATAATCTCATCTATGTTTGCCAATTGCTCTTTCAAGTCCTTGATGCGTGTCACATGCACATCCACAAACTCATTTTCAGCCATACATACATCCTCAAGTTTCTTCCTCAAGTATGCAACACGTGCTTCATTACTCACAACATACAAAGAAGCACGAGTGTCCTATGTCTATCTTGATGTAGAACATGACCAAATGTGTGGAACTATATGACGCTTCACAGAAAGTGCAATCAATGCATGAGCTTGAGCATCTTTTCCATCCCATCTAAGCTGCTCCTGTGTAGATGGAGGAGTAACCATTGTACTTGAAGAAGAAGCTCCATCTATGATAGTAGATTGTTAAGTAGAACCTGCGAGTCTCGATCTACATATGCCACTATGTTCCAAAGTTATTTTGCAACAAGAACATGCTTCATCATGTAAGACCATATTAGAAAGTTAGTCCCATCAAGCTTACCTTCAGCTTGAAGCATGCCGAACAAGTCATTGCTTCCTTCCATTTCACTAAGAATAAGAATGTGACAATGTCTATACTTTGACAAAAGATAAAATGAATGTTGAAATTTCATCTCACAAACCCTCACTCTGATGGCAATTCTCACTACACGAATGGCTTCGAACTGGGGGTAAAACCCCAATGTGCCTAGTGAAAATGTTTCTTGATGATTGAAATTCATTGTTCTATGCTCCGAAGACGATTTGCACTATTTAAAGTGTGCGCGCCGCGACGCGCATAATAAAAACTTG
Organism: Ceratopteris richardii; assembly: GCA_020310875.1. Classification (NCBI taxonomy): domain Eukaryota; kingdom Viridiplantae; phylum Streptophyta; class Polypodiopsida; order Polypodiales; family Pteridaceae; genus Ceratopteris; species Ceratopteris richardii. The sequence goes on along the minus strand of CM035425.1, from coordinate 76,361,436 downwards.
AGAAGGAGGTTAACATGCTCGGATACCACTATTGGATGTGTGTAGAAGTGCGAGAGACATGCAAGAAGCACACACAAGGAGCACAAATGCAACAAGATACATGGAGAAGACGGATGGCTAGAATAGTTATCTCCATGAACGAAAAATTGAACTGAAGTAAGAGCTAAATAATATCCCTACATACAAAGTACCACCACATATGAGTGAATCATGTATGTGTTAACATGGGAAAAAAACCTCTAACCAGCACTAGAGTAAAAAGTGCCCATGTATAGGGAAAAGGTTCACATTAAAGCTACTCGAGGAACACATAAGTGTAACATATATAGACATAGATATATATATATATATATATATATATATATATATATATATATATATATATATATATATATATATATATATATATATATATATATATATATATATATATATATATATATATATATATATATATATATATACATATACATATATAGAGAGTTAATAATCTCATATCTTGAGGATTGAAGAATATGGTTGTCGAAAAAGTGAAAAGGCATGAGATTACTTTCACTAACATGTAGTTGAATGTGCACCTTATCTTTTGTTGAGTCAAATTGTATATTTGAATCATATTCGAGTGATTATTTTGGAGAGGTAGGAGAAAAGGTTCTAGTATCTAAAACTTTGTCATAAGATTTGTTGACCTTTAAGTTAATCAAGGAATAGTTTAGATAAAGTTTATGATATTGAGAATAATGGATGGCACTTGTGGTTGGGAGCTGTTTCTTTTGGTTTCTCGAAGCGGTATTATGGTGTATGATTATGTACTATATATATGGATAAGAAAAACTTTGTAAATACATAAGTAAAAGAAACCGTTTCCTTCTATTTTCTTAACTTGTCTTATTCTACCGTATTTTATGAAAAAGAAGTTGGGAGATGTTGGAAAGCTATAAAAGCATGAAAAGCTTCACATTTGTGTATCAAATTTTTTTCATTTTTTATATTCTTTAATTGTTGACCTTCGGAAAATGGTCCATCAATTTTGGATGACCATCATTAAAATGAAGCAATGGAACTTGTTTCAGAAGTCTTGAATAGAAACGCCATGTGAATCCACCACTTTGTGTCCAAACGGGGGTCACTCACAACCTTGATTCTTTTACCTAGTAAATGAATGGGTATTTTCATCAATGCGTCCTTGGGGGGAGGGGCTTAAGTCCAAGTGAGGTAATTGGTATCAATAACTTGAAGGCCAGCAAGTACTTTTTAACTAACCAAAGGCTCAACAAATGTTCTTTGCCTAGCGTGAAAGCATATACAATCTTCTCAGCACCTAAGTGTTGAGGGGTGTCCATCATGGCCAACAGCGGTTGAACCCTCACTTCGAGCCCAAGGGCCGAAGGAACCAACAGTTCGATGCATGCAGAGAATGTGCAATTTTTTTTTTATGTTGCCTTTGATAGCATTATTATGTGAATCCAAGACCTAAATGAATCTTTTTCCCCTTTTGGATAATCTTAGGCAAACATAAAAAGGTAAATAAGCCAAACAACAAGTTATAAAGATCATGTTGATTGTTTTTTTGTTGATCATGCGTGTTGAGGATAATAAGACAATACAAAAGTAATAAAAAGATGATACATTCATAAAGTGAAAATGCAAGTTTTCTATCATATATTTCTCTCTTTGACACAATCATTATAGGATGGTTATATGCAATATAATGGTCACATTAGCATGGAAAAATAGTGAGATAATATAGAAGGCTAAGGAAATCTAAATTATTATCAACTTATATAGTACGTGGAACATTAATAGTCCAAATAAATCGTGTATGTTTTCCTTAATATATTTATACATGATTTTGTAGATAAAATTAATAAAAATTGCATGTTCATGAACCATTAGACTAGGAAGCCATATTTTGGAAATATCATGGCTGAATATCATTGGATAAGGGGAACCACATTACATTTTCGAATATAATTCAGTCAATATGTCGTACTATTAGAATTTTATATGATTTCTTACACATTGATCGTCTTGAATGATCTATATTATCATAAAATCCTATAAAATCTTGTAGGTTCTGAATCATGTTTTAGACCCTCATGTTAGAAATGATGTGACACTATTTTCTTGCAGTGTTTTTAATGAAAAAAACAAGGACTTTGTGAATGTTGTTTTCAACTACTCAATTTATTTAGTTGAACAAGGAAAAAAGATATGCATCTCATAGGCATTCAGCATAATATCGAGGGTTTTCCATATAGAGAATGCATGTTGCAACTTGAACATTGGTACAATTATCCAATTCATTATTTCTTCCTTCTTGTGCTTCTTTGCCATTGTGAGTCTTCTAAGCATATCCTTAGTAAGAGGTTCTTGATATAACTTGACTTACACCTGCTAATATAGTTAGGCATTATCTTTCCTTCTAGCATGGCTACTTGTACCGCCCCACTTATTGAAAGCCTGTTTATAATCATAGGTCCATGATGACATTTCTCTAGTTTTCGTGTATGTTGTTTCAATGTATACTATAGGGCTAAATCGCCTTCTTTCAAGCCTTTATCTTTCACATGTGCATTGAAATAGGCTTTCTGTTGCTTCTTGGCTGCATATATGCCTACTGCCACTCTCAACTTGGTCTCTCCTAATCGTTCTAAGTCCATGATCCTTGATGATAACTCGTGGTCAGTCCATTGATTCTCTTGTGCAACCTTAAGGATGGGTATCAAAAAATCCAAGGGAAGCACTACATTTTGACCAAAAACCATCTAAAAGGGATTTACTTTGAGTACGTTCTTGTAGGCCACTTGATATGCCCAAACAACATGATGTAACTTTTTGTCCCAATCTTAACATTTGTTGTTTAGGAGTTTGGTCAATATATTACAAAGGATCTTGTTAGTACTTTGTACTTGTCCGTTGGCCTAAGGATGATATGGTGCGGATTTCCTATGAATCACCATAAAATCCTGTAACAAATATTCAATAGCATAGTTTAGAAATTGAGTCCCTATGTCTCTCACCAGTCCGATAGGTAATCCATACCTTGTAAAGACATTCTCTAATAAGAATTTTGTGGTCATGTGCACATCATTCTTTTTGGTAGCCTTAGCCTCTACCCATTTGGTGAGATAATTTGTCGCAAATATGATGTATTCAACATGAGCACCTTTAGCGAAGGGTTAATAGGTCCTACAAAATCTATACCCCACTTAGAGAATGCATGTCCTCCTATCATGGGTTTAAGTGGCATTTCATCTCTATGAATAGGAAACTGAGCTCTTTGGCATACCTCACATCTCTTCACATGGGTATCTACATCCATATGAAGAGTGGACCACCATAATCCTGAGAATAGTATGGCCTTAATTATTTTATCAGGGCCAAAATGACCTCCTGGAACACCTTGCTATGCAGCCTCTAATATGCTTAAGTAATCACTCATGAACACATGGTCTCATATATCCATCTCTTCCTCTTTTGCATAGATTATTACCAATGAGCATATAGTTTTGAGCTTCCTACTCTAGACTTTGTTGTCTTGCTAAAGTAATTCCTTGAGGGAATGTGTTCGTCGTCAAGTAGGTCACCATTGGTTCACTCCATTCTAGCATAAGAGACACATAGTATAAAGTGGCATGTTTCACTTGTGATCTAACACAACAAACTCGGCATTCCTTGCATAGTCTATAAACATATGCTTCTATAGAAGGCCAGTACACTCCTAATCTATGCAGAGTCTACAGTGTACATTGTCTTGAATGATGTTTCCCTAATGCACCTACATGTGCTAATTGCAACCATCTATTGTATTCTAATTCCTCTACGCAACAAGCAAGAATTTTTTTATTATCTTGTTTATACATACTTCTTGCTAGTATTTGGTATCTTTGAAACTTGGCAATCTCTCCCTCTTTGATTCTAACCTTCGGATTCTTTGTTCCAAATGTGAGAATAGGGACAATATCTTGGCCCATTTAGGTATTACTTCAATATTAAATAGGTATGTATCTGGTAGTTCATCTGCTACCACTTGAGGGTCTTTATTGGTATATTTAGGTAGTGATGTGTGTGAACACACTAGGACTACCGGGGCACTTTTTTCCCTCTTTAGGAGGTTTTTTCCCTCGGCTTGTATATATGCCTATAGCCCTAACAGGTTACTTATCTTTGTACATTCTAGTGCTAATACATTCAGTATTGTGTGTTGTGCTCCAAGCTTCTTCTTCTTCCTTGTGTTGTTGGCATGTGTCTGCAAACCTCTAACTCCAACAATTGGTATCAGAGAAGGTCGTCACTTCATCTAGGGTGTTGCCGACACCCCTCCGGTCAAAGTCTCAAAATTGCATGAAATTTGGTGAGCGTACTTAGGGTGTTTAGGAGATCAAAACAACTTCACCTTCTAGTGCTGAAATCATGATTTGAGCTCCTTTTGGCCTCTAAATGCACTATCGTAGCACTTGTGTAGGCTCTTTTGTCTTTTTATGCAAAAGATATATACAAGTTTTGGTTCGCCAGTATAAGCATCTCGAAGTCTGCTATAGGTTTTGTAGAAGTCGTCAAGGTAGTTATGTTCAACTTTTTCAGATACAGCCATTTTTCTACATTAGGGTATTTTAGTCGGTGGCCATGGTTGAAAGCAATGATGTATTCCGTATTTTGGTTGTGAGGATAAGTTGGATGGTAATTACCCACTGTGGGATTATATGATGCCACATGTATTGGTTGCAAAAGGACAGTGGAACATTGTGCAGGGTGCTGAGAAACGTCCTATTACACCTACACATTCGCTCTTGCAGAACAACTAAGGATGCTTGGGATACACTTACCACATTGTAGCAGGCTAGGAATGAGGCTCATGTTGCTTATCTCTGAAAACAGGTGAAGAGTGAGCATATGAATGAAGGTGATTCTATGGATAGTTTTCTAACAAAGATCAAAGACTTGAAGGAATAGTTGATTTTTGTTGATGAAGTTATACCAGATAGCTCACTTGTGTAGACCGTTCTGAATGGTCTTCTTGATTCATATTAGAGTTTTGCTTCTACTCTTCATTTGATGATGAACGGCAATCCAAATGCCTTGACATTTGAGAAGTTAGTCTCTATTCTGTTGCAAGAAGATCAGTCTAGGCAAAACACGTCCATTATACATGTTGCAGATCAAACTTTCTTGCCTAGTCAGAAGGGCAAGGCAAATGGAGTTCATTTACTAGTAAGCAGAAATTTGCAAATGTTGCACATTCAAAGAAGGAAGACAAAGATGGGAAGAAATCAGAAAAGCAGAAATTCTTTTGTAAGTACAGTAAAGGAAACAATCATGTCATAAAGAATTGTCCAAAACTGGCTGCAAAAGAGGCAAAGAAAAAAGAGGCTGGAATGGTTGTTGCAGAGGTCTCTATACCAAAAACAGAGTCTTCTAATCTTGTGCAGAATGAAGAATGGGCATTTACTACTGTTTGTAGTTTTTACTCATCTTTTCCTAAACAATGTATGTCTATAGTAGACTCAGATGTTTGGTACTTTGATAGTGGGGCAACCAAACATATTACCTTGGAGCACAATTTCTTCACTTCACTGGAGCCTGCCCCTATAGGGAATACCTTCACATGTACCAACAACTCCTCTTATCATATCATGGGAGTTGGTAAGATCATTCTGACTACTACTGATGGTAGTTCTTTCACTTTGTCGGATGCTTTATTTGTGCCAAGGATCAAGAAAAATTTGTTATCAGTTTTTGCATTAGCCAAGATTAGCTTGGTTGTGAAATTTATTGATGATAGATGTACAGTTCATGATTTGTTGAATGGCAACATGATTATTGCTTCTAGCATTTTATGTTGTGGGATGTATAATCTCATATACTATGAAAAATCTATGAATGATTCAGCATGTGTAGTACATGATTCTCATGTTATGAAGATGCAAAGCTTTGGCATGCACTCTTTGATCATCTAAATTTTGCTAGTTTGCTATGCCTATGGAAATTTGAAATGGTGTCCTCTTTGCCCAAACTTGAGGATCCCGGAAACATGTCTATGAAGGCTATATTTTGGGCAAAATGCAAGGTTCCTACTTTCCAAAAGATGTTTCAGTTCGAGCCACACAAAAATTGCAACTTGTTCATAGTGATGTTTGTGGTCCTATGCAAACATCTTCTTTTGGAACATTGATGATTTTTCTAGGCATGCATGGGTATATCCATTGAAAGCAAAGTTCGAAGTGTTTATGTGCTTCAAACAGTTTTTGGTTTTGGCTGAAAATCTATTAGCATGTAAAATGGGAACCCTTGGCAAGAAAGGAATAACTACACAAGCACATCATAACGAAAACAAGAGATCTCCAAGCATTCTATAAACTAGCATGATCTCATTACTTCTCAGAATGCCTCCCCCCTCCCCAAAATGAGAGGTAGTGACCTCTTTGTATACAAAATGGGCAAAATGCTTGCTATGTGGGATTTCTAAACTAAAAGGAGAATGAATCTCACTTATTCTCTAGTGTGACACTCACACACCTATGCAAGGGTGCTTATTAAATGAGACAAGTGATCAATGGAATCAAGGCAAATGATAAATGGGAATCCTTCACCACAGCAATGGATCTATACATGGATATACAGGTACTTGACTTCAACACTCTCATGGAGCAACTATTTACTCATGAAGCCAAGCTTCTGAAGAATAATGACAACTTAAAAGGTAACCAACCCTCTGCCCTATACATTGATAAGAATAAGAGTAAGGATAGCAAAGGCAGAGGCAAAATATTTGATGATGAAGCTAGTACCTCCCAAGCTAACTTTGTAGGAAGAAGTAAAGGTACAAGAGGAAGATGCAGAGGAGGTAGAAAAGGCACGGGAAGATTCCAAGGATCTTCTCCATATGCTATATGTGTCTTGATGAACCATGCCACTGAGAATTGTTTCAGGAATCCCATACATCAGAGAGGAAGAGGCTTCAATAGAAGAAGCTATGGAAGACAAAGATCAAATAACTCCAATGGCTACAACCATAACTTGAACAACACAAGTAACTAAGGAGGGTATAGAGGAAGAAGAGATTGCAATAATTACACTAAAGATCAGACACAAGAGGACTCACTTCTATTAATTAACATGACCATGAAGCAAGGTAAAGCACATGAGCATGTGTTCTATATAGATTCTGGTCGTTCCAATCACTAGGCACTTAGTTAAAAAGATTGGAAATGTGAAGACTCTAGATGGAAATATGAATATACTTAGTAAGGTATTATATGTACTTACCATAACTAAAAACCTGATAAGTGTTGGACAAATTATAGAGAAAGGATTGCAAGTAATATTCACAAGGAATGGAGCATTTGTTGAAGATCCTCAACAAGGATTCAAGAGAATTGCAAAGGAAGAAAAGTCAGGTAGACTCTTTACATTTGAATTGCAAGATACTAGAAATATAGCTCGATTCAATTATGGAGGACAAACCCTATCAGAATTAGAAATGTGGCACAAATGATTGGCTCACATTGGTGAAAGAAGTTTGAAGCAAATATGTAGGGATCAAAGTGTGCTTGGCCTACATAATATATCCAAGCAACATATGATATACAAATGCAGTGCTTGTCAATTTGGAAAATCACATAGACAACCCTTTATGAAGAAAGGTTATATCCATGGTGATCTATTAGAGCTAGTCCACACAGATGTTTGGGGACCTAGCAAGGAACCATCAATTTCAGGATCCTGGTATTATGTGTATTTTACTCATGATTCTAGCAGATGGACCATCGTATACTTTATGAAGTACAAGGATGAAGTATTTAATTGTTTCAAGAAGTATCTTGCTCTTGTTGAAAATCAAACATGGAAAACATTAAAGAGGATAAGGTCAGATGGAGGGGAACAATATTTCTCCCATGAATTTGATGCCTATCTCCAAGATAGAGGAATCAAAAGAGAAATCACAACCAGGTACACTCAAGAGCAACATGGAGTGGCATAGAGAAGAAATAGGACCATAGTTGAAGCTAAAAGGTCCATGCTTAATGAGAAAAAATTACTCAATTATCTATGGGCAGAGGTTGTGTCTATAGCCACTTATCTCATTAATAGACTCCCATCAAAGGCATTTGATGGGATGACACCCTATGAAGCTTGGAATGGAAGAAGACCTAGCCTTGATCATTGTTGGGTATTTGGATGCATAGCCTATGCACATGTTCCATCACAAATCAAAGGTAAATTGGATTCTAAGGCAAAGAAATGTGTGTTTATTGGATATGAACTAAATAAAAAAGGGTACAGATTGTATAATCTAAGTACTAAAGGCTTTATTGTTAGCAGAGATGTTGTCTTTGATGAGATAAAATCTTCGCTTGAAGATGATTGCAAGAAAGTCAAGTTAGCTTATGACCTAGAGGAGGACTTTCCAACATTACAAAAGATAAATGATCAATTACATGAAGATACAAGTGGTTCTAATGATGATTAGAAGACACCAAAGAGGAACATCAGAGGAGCCATCAACATTTGAAGAAGCCAATAAGAAATCAGAATGGAGAGAAGCAATGAAGGAAGAGATAGAGACTCTTCAAGAGAATTAGACATGGGACCTAGTTCCCAAGAAGCCATCCGTGAAGATCACTGGATCTAGGTGGATCTATAATGTAAAAAAGAATTCAAATGGTTCAATAAATAGGTATAAAGCAAGGCTTGTGGAAAAAGGGTTTGCTCAAACCAAAGGCATAGATTATGAGGAGACTTTCTCTCATGTGGCAAAGATGCCAATAATCAGAGTTCTCATGAGAATAGCTGCTTCAAGAAATTGGAACATCTATTAGATGGATGTCAAAAATGCATTCTTGAATGGTTGGATTTCAGAGGAAGTGTACATGGCACAACCCCCTGGATTTATAGATGAAGCACACCTTGAGTATGTATGCAAACTCAGGAAAGCTCTCTATGGACTAAAGCAAGATCCTAGAGCTTGGAACCATAGACTAGTTACATTCTTGCAGGACAAAGGATTCAAACTAAGCAAGGCTGATTCTTCACTTTTCATTAAGAAGAATAAATCTAAAGTTATATACTTGTGCGTGTATGTAGATGACATAATTCTTATAGGTGATGATGCTTATGGAATCAAAAAGATTAAAGCCCAAATGAAGGAAGAATTCAAGATAAGTGATCTTGAATTGCTCACTTATTTTCTTGGATTAGAAGTGGTCTACACGGATCAACAAATGTCCCTTACACAGAGGAAATCACAAGTTAAGTGCTTATGAAGGAGAACTGATTGAAGACATTACGAGCTACCAAATTCTAGTTGGAACCTTGAACTATGCTACCCTAACTAGGGTGGATTTTTGCTATGGATTAAGTGTGCTTAGCTGTTTCATCCACACTCCAAAGAAACCACATGGACGCAGCCAAAGGATATTGAAGTATTTGAAGGGAACACTCAATGAAGTTCTATATTATCCTTACACATTTGATTCAAATGTGAATCTATTCACTGATGTAGATTGGGTATGTTCAAAGGATGATAGAAGAAGCACATGAGGATACCTATCATTTGCACGTACAAAGCTTATTTCTTCATCCTCAAAGAAGCAACTACTATAGCTCTTTCCTCAACTGAAGCTGAATACAGAGGGTTAGCAAATGCAACACAAGAAGCTATGTGGATCAAGACCCTATACACAGATTTGGGGTTGGATTTTGGCACTCCATTTATGTTTGGAGAAAACATGAGCTCATTTCATTTAGTTGATAATCCTATTTTTCATGCCAAGACTAAGGATATAGAAGTACATTATCACTTTGTTCGGGAAAAGATTGCGAGCAAGGAGATTCAACTATCCTATGTATCTACTCATATGCAATGTGCAAACATGATGACCAAATAATTGGATGGAAGCAAGCTTAACAAGTTTAAATCCATGATTGGATTTGATTAGATGATCTCATCAAGAGGTTCAAAATGAACCTAGTATTGGCCATATTGGGGTATTGGAGATAGGAGATATCACGTGTTTTCTATTTTCTAGTGCACCAAGTATCGCGATACACACCCGCACGTGGAAGGTGTTATGTGAGATGGATATCCACTTATGCATGCATTGCTTGAACCTTTCCCATATCTATCATCATTAGAGCATATATTTCCATGCACTTGATTGGGCCCAAAACCATTTGCAAGTGTAGGTATCTTGGAGAATGAGAGCCAGTGACCATTATCATTTGATCTCATATCCCTTAGATCCTAATGCACAGAGGGAATCCAGTGCTAAAAATTGAGAAAGAAACTCCTTGCGGTGATCTATACACTCTGATTGTATCATTCTCATCCATGCCCACACACATCGGGAGAAATAACACATTGTGTGTCATGAGAGGAGTTTTTTTTAGAGAAAATCAATGTATTTTTGTGATACAACAACATAGGGGAAGAGAGAAGTGCACAAGGAGAAGTTGATTTTGTGTAAGAAAATTCCAAGTATCGCAATCAGTTGAGTCTGGTATCGTGGTATCGACCTCCTCAATGTCTCTGATACCTGACAGGTATCATGAATCCCGGACCCCTTACTCTTAGTCAAGTATTGTGATACCTAGGTATCATTTATCGTGGCTAATCGAGTATCATCATGTGGTACTAAGTATCAAGTATCGTCCTTGAGGAGTATTTTCCTTGATGTGTATCGTGTATCACTGATACAAGCTAAGTGTCATCACGTTACATCAAGTATTGTGCATTGTTTTGTGGCATATCATATCACCTTGGTCTTGTATCATGTATTGTGAGTTCTAAGTATCGTATTAGAAGACCCAAGTATTGTGTGTCACCCATACCCTCAAGTATCATATGTCATCATTTTATGGTTATGCATGGCATATCGTGATATGGAGTGTCATGAATCGTTTTCCCTTGTATTGTGTTTCGTCGATACCCTCAAGTATCATGTGTTGCTGATTCATGGTCATGTATCATGTGCCACCTAGAGCCAAGTATTATGAGTGAGTGACAAGTGTCTTGAGTTGACCAGCCTTTCCTCTAAGACCTCCACAAGGAAGAGGATCAGGTGTATGGCCATTTGTTCAAGTTATTCCTCTGCCACCTTATGCGGGAAAAATCTTGAGACCTTAGCAAGTTGCAAAATGCTTAAGAAATCAGTGTGATGGATCAGGATATCCTTATGATCACATGGTTGAGTTTAAACAAGTGTTGCGAGTTGAACAGACTGATGACTTCTTTATTCAATATCAAGCTTTTTTACTCGCATTATTGGGGACAACTTTGACATGGTTCCAACCCCTAGATCCCAATAGATTTTTCGAAATTGAACAATTCTTAGAATAGTTCATTGGTGAGCTCTCTGAGAGAGGGATTAAACATAATACATTTTCTTTAATTCACAGCTTCAAACAAGCAAGTAACGAGTCTATAAGACTAGTAGCTAGAAGGTTTAAGCAATATGTGGATTGATCTCCCGTTATAGAAAGGCCAACCCAACCAAAAAGAATCTCATTATTTTTGGATGGCTTAAGTAATGGGAATTTGGTATATGTGAAATGGCTGGAAACTTTGGATGCATGTCTTTGGGAATGTATAGATTTGGAAGATAATCTAGTTGATGACCTAAAGTTTCCTTTCACCAAAGAAGAATTGTTATAATTTGTTTCCAAGAGGTTGGGAGTTTGAAACAAGAAAGGTTCAAAACCCTATCAAACTCAACCCATGCAGATGCTAATATTAAGGAGATGTGTGGGTTGTGGAGGGGACCATCTATCTCATGCTCGTGCAAGAGGAGGTCTTGCCCCACAATAGCAATATTTTTATGTAAAACCACCTATGTAGGGACCAAAATTATACTGCCACATTGAGCAAAAATACACAAATCACACTACTAAAGATTATCCTTATAAGAGACAACCTAGACACTCACAACCTCCTCAATAGAGACCTTATGGATATCCACCAAGAGAACAAGCTAGGGAGGCTCCAAGATATGTTCCATATCAGGGACCCCCAATGCCTCACAGACCATATGATTATCATGGTTATATTCAAACTCAAACCAATGTTGGGAAAACAACCACGCCACCCTCAAAATGCGGTGCTAGTCAAGTACACACAAGCTAAAGAGAACCTAGAGAGCAGTAGTACCTATAACCCCATTAACAAGCTCAAAAAATGTGAGCCAAAGTGATGAACATGATTATGGTGAGTATTATGCCTATGAACATAATCCCATAGAGTATGAAGCAAGTTATGACTAACAATACTATGAATATGAAGGCTATGGAGATTCATATGGATCTGAATATGCCAAGATAATGTATGTTGCACCTAGAACTCAAGCTCTAGTAAGATAACTAGTAAGGCCACCAACACCAAGAAGACCTTGTTATAGATGTGGAGGAGATCATTTCATCAGGAAGTGCACAATGTGCTACCACCCACCTCCTTAGAAAACAAGGGAAGGATACTATAGTGATTGTGGCAAGGAACACCTATTCTGGATTTCCCTAAGAATCCCTCTAGAGCATCTTCCACTACTAAGATCAATGTGATGGAGGTAATTGAGTCTTCTAGTAGTGATAAGGAGTACTTTGTAATATTAAATACTATTAGGAGATCTAAAGCTAAAGAGAGCAAAGAAACCCTTAGAGATATGAGACCTGAGAGCCAAAAGAGTGAAAAGGAAGAAGAACCCTCACCCCTAGTGGTGAAAGAATATGAACAATTGTCAAAGAGTTTTAAGAAAAGGAAAGTTCAAAAATGGAAAACTAGAAGAGAAAAAAATAAAAGAAAATGGATGAAGAAATTGATTGAATAAAAACAAAAGTATGCACAAGACATAGGAGCTACTCAAGTCATCCAAGACAAACGAAACATTGATGTGGTCAAGATAGAACAAACTGAGGACTAGGCAAGATCAATTCTAGTGAATCCAATGCCTAAAAAGTTACAAATGCTATTGAAAGCTTAACTGTCTAGAATAGAGGTAAGACCTACTCTAGAGCATCATGATCAATGTTACCCTAGAGGAGACATGCAAAAAGAGAGATTGGAAATATGCAAGAAACTTATCGAAATTGCTCATATTATGCTACAAAAATCAATACCAACCATTCAAGAGATGAGAATTATAGAGAAGGCATTCTAGGAATGTTTAGGTAATTTCAACTCAAAAGGGTCAGAGCCACAACCACCCAAAGTAGTCAAAGAGGGATTAGGGTTAGAAACCATGGAGATTGATTCTTTACTTCCTGAGTTAGAAGCAAATCCACCACAAGAGTTGTGGGCCAAAATCAAAGAAGATAGATGGAAAAAGATCGACAGAGAAATTTCTCCTTCCATGGAACTAGATGCTACTATAAACCAACCAATGATGGAATGAGAAATAGAATCAGAGAATCTAACTCATCAGGGCTTTAGGATAGAGGAGGCAATAAGCCTTACCAATCTTCCAAACTACATAGATGACTATGAACTAAAATCAGATTTCTTCCATGCTCCCACATTAAGATTCAAGGAAAAAAAAAACCTTGAGGAAGTGTTGACCTCTTGAAAAATGAAAAATTCCATTGCTCTTTAACCTTAGAAGATTTTATGTAGGTAAAGCCCCAATTTTGGAATAAATTGGACACTGAGCTAAACCTGAAAGAACAAATTACTTCAAACAAGGAGAAACGTAATGAGGAAACCCCTACAATAAGAATTCATGTGGTCAAAATAGGAGATTTCAGTGAAGGTGATGAACAAAACACTTTCCTTGCAATCACATTTTGAGGATACATGACTAAAGAAAAACTAGACACTAGTGTCGGAGTTGGAATTTCTACCACGGAAATATGAAAAAAATGGGGAAAACCAACCTTGAGACCTACTAGAATGAAGCTACAATTGGTATATGTTCATGTAAATCATCCCTTAGGACTCCTAGAAAATGTGATCTTGACTATGCGCATAGTAGAGTTTGAACACACTTAATTTTCCCTCCATAATGGCCATGTGAGTCTCATGGATAGCATGGAGTTGGATCCTCTCACATTATAGGTAATCATATAGAGAAAACTCGAAAAACACCAAAAGTGATTTTTTCAAACCCTTCGGGAAGAGAAAGATCATGAATAGAGACTTACAAAGCTGATCAAGAGAGACCGAGAGGACAGAAACACCAAAGATGCATGGATGAGTTCCCTTTGCCTAGACCTAGAGAACACCCTAGGATATTGAGACCCATCCCAACTAGTAAAGTAAATCAGTAACTACCTTGATGGCACTCGAGACCCTTATGACCATGTAGCAAAGTTAAAACAAGTACTAAGGGCTGAATAGGTCAATAATTTGTTAACTCAATACAATGCTTTTGGTCTAAATTTAAAGAATATAGCCTTGACATGGTTTCAACCCTTACATTAAGGTCAGCTTAGGGATATCAATCAATTGTTAGAAGCATTCACCACAAAGTTCTCTAAGAGTGGAATTAGACACGAGACGTCATTGTTGATCCATAGCGTTAAGCAAACACCTCAAGAGACAATTAGGCTAGTAGGACGCTATCGGAAAGATTTCCATCTTCAAGTTGATGTTTAGGAAAATAAAAATATTTTTGATTGGTGATATCTAAACCCCCTCTATATTATTGTTGATAAATTGCCTTGAGATGACCTATTTTTTTCAATTACAGAGGCTCAGGGTTTTACCCTAAAAAGCCATTTCAATGTGTGAATGTACCCTAGTATGTAGGGGCTATGGATAGAAACATATAGGTTTAGCTAAATAAAAGGGTATGTAAAGAGTATTTATGTGGGTTTCTAAGGGTTCATCTGTATATGTAGGTGTTATAATGATGTGTGTGAACCTTTAATTTAATCATGATATGAATACATTTAATAAAAATTTCTTATATTTTATACATTAGTTAAATTATTTTAACATATGCTTTAATTAGTGATTTTAATGATGTGTTTTCTATATCAAGTAAGGTATTAAAACCTTAGTGTATATTTAAAATTAAAGGATTAATGAATTATATACTAAAACCTAATTAAATTAAAATGAAAAATTAAAATGGTTAAATTGTGTGTGGTGTATGTGAGTCAGTATTAAAGTGTGGTGAGAAAAAGATATGTATTTAAAGTGTGAGAAAGGTATATTTAAAAGAATGGTGTGAGTTGATGTAGATCAAAAGGAAAAGTAGAAGAGTTATGCAATAAAAGTGATTAAACTTAATTAAAAGTGTGGTGAATGTGAGTGAGTTAAAGTGTGGATGATAGATAAACTAAAAATCAAAGGAGTGGTATACAAAGGTGTTTTGTATGTATAAATATGTGTGTTGAGCTCTAGTTTTCTTAATGTTTCTTGCAGGTATTTTTCCCTCCTGTGCTTATGTTAATTCCTTCTCTATAGAGAGAAGTTGTAGTTTTTTCTCCTTCTGTTGGTTGCATACGCATTATGGAGAAGACCATGATTTAATTTATTTTAGATCACTGTCCATATCATATTTCTGTTGTGTGTGTTGGTTATAAAGGGAGAGAAAGAATATTCACCCGTTATTTTGGTGGTTGTGCATATTCATGCAAAGACTTAGGAGAACGAATGAGTTAAATTCATAGAGAGAGTAAGACAAAGTGAGTTTTTCTTTCCTCTCTCCTTCTTGATTGGCTATGCAACAGTTGCTGATGTGGATGTCAGTAGAGAAAGAAGTGAGAGGTTTCTGGCCTAGCGACGGTCTGACAGATGATTAGAGCATGAAAGTTAGGAGGTTCGATGGTTGTTGTTCATACAAGAGAGAGAGAGAGAGAGGAGCTCAATCACTCAGAGATTCTTTGTCGATGAGTCTTCTGACAGTAGGCATCGCGCACAATTGGAGAGAGAGAAGAGAGCTTCCCCTCGGGAGAGAGAAAGAGAGAGAGAGAGAGAGAGAGAGAGAGAGAGAAACTCATGGGTGTTGCTGTTTGCACGCCAGACTCAATGCCAACGTCTGCAAATCACGCATAGAGAGATTTCAGAGAGAAGTGATGAGAGAGAGAGAGAGAGAAAGAGAGAGGGAGAGAGAGAGAGAGAGAGAGAGAGAGAGAGAGAAAGAGAGAGAGATATGGAGAAAGATGAAGCAGCCGACTTTTTTTTTCGTGCTTCACGTAGAGAAAATGAAAGAGAGAGAGTAATGATAGAAAGAGAGAGAGAGAGAGAGAGAGAGAGAGATTTTTTCTTTTGTTATGGAGCTTGATTATGCAATTTTTGTAATTAATTAATCACTTTAAGCTTAAGTTCTTTATAATTAACCTATTATAGTTATATTTTTAAGATATCTAGTAGAATATATACATGAAGATATGCATATGTGTGCATTAGAATGAGTGTTTGCATGAATATTATGCCATGAGTATAAATGAGAATGAATATGCAGAAGGAAAGTTAGTATGTGTTAGCAAATTAGCATGGGAATGTATTAGCATAAGTGTGCATAGTGCATGTATGCATTAGGGTGCACATGTATGTGATGTGAAGAGTAATTATGCAAGTGGAAATGTGTAAAGCATATCATAGTGAATATGCATGTATGATGTGCTATATATATATATATATATATATATATATATATATATATATATATATATATATATATATATATATATATATATATATATATATATATATATATATATATATATATATATATATATATATATATATGTGTGTGTGTGTGTGTGTGTGTGTGTGTGTGTGTGTGTGTGTTAGTGTGCGTGCCTACACATAAGAGTTAATGGATATGTGTTCATATGAGCATGCTATGTGCATAATCATGTTAGTAGTTATTCATGTAAGAAGTGTATTAGCAATAGTATGCAACTAAAAGTGAACATGAGTGCATGTGAATGTATGCATGAATGTGATACATGAAGGCATATTAGAATAAGTATAAGTTATGTTAGCATCCATGAGCATATGTGTTTGCATGTGCATTTGCATAAGAATGTATGCTAATATGAGAGTTGATGTATATTAACATGAGCATAAGAGTATGAGTATGATGAAACTGTGTGTGACAATGCATATTAGTATGATGCATGAGATAGCATGAATATGTTAAAGTGCATTAGTATGCATGTGAGTGAATGTATTAGCATGAGTGTGAATGTATGCATAAGAGTGCATGTGAATACTTTAATGTATGCATGAGCATATGCATGTGTATTAAGCATGTATGAGAATGAATGAGAATATATGAGAATGTTATGAGAATTATATTTTGTAAGATATACTAATGCTAATGTTTCTTGCAAACATTGGAGAATATCAAGATTACAGAAAGAGCAAAGATTGAAAAGTTTTGACAAAGAGTTCAAGCATTGACATTGGAAGAAATTGGAGTTGGACATGTTTACCTGCTGCTTCCCCGACTTCTTTTCCTTACTTGAGCTTGGATTAGACTTGTATAGGCTTATATTTAGACCTTTAGCTTTCATAGCAAGGCTTTCATTTAGGACTATAGCTTTCATTTAGATCTATTACATTGTTTCCATTATCTGATGTCTCAAAGCAACACAACTGCAAATGAATTTCCAAATGAATTTACTTCATCTTTTATTTTAGAAATGTTGTTACCTCCCGCTCATAACAATACTACTTCTGTTCAACTTCTTGAGATACAGTCAATTTTTTGCATCAAGGTATTTTAGTCTCCGGCCATAGCTGAAAGCAGTGATGTATTCCGTATGTTGGTTGTTGAGGATAAGTTGGATGGTACCAACTACCCGTTATGGGCTTATATGATGCGACATGTGTTGGTTGCAAAAGGACTATGGAACATTGTGCAAGGTGTCGAAAAACGTCCTATCACACCTCCAACTGTTACAACTGCAGGTACTAAAGCTGATGCAGAAGGTATCGAAGATGATGATATTCTGCATATTCCTCTTCGTGCTACGGTTACTGCTGCACCTACTGCAGAGCAGATTCGTTGGGATGGCAGAGATGCCCAGGTACATGCATTGATAGCTTTGTCTGTCAAACGTGCCATTATTTCTCACATTCACTCTTGCAGAACAGCAAAGGATGCTTGGGATACACTTACCACATTGTACCAAGCTAGGAATGAGGCTCATGTTGCTTACCTCTGAAAACAGTTCGAGAGTGAACACATGAATGAAGGTGATTCTATGGACAGTTTCCTAACGAAGATCAAAAACTTGAAGGAACAGTTGATTTCTACTGATGAGGTTATACCAGATAGCTCACTTGTGTAGACCGTTCTGAATGGTCTTCCTGATTCATATCAGAGTTTTGCTTCTACTCTTCGGTTGATGATGAAAGGCAATCCAAATGCCTTATCATTTGAGGATTTAGTCTCTGTTCTGTTGCAGGAAGATTAGTCCAGGCAGAACAGGTCCATTATGCGAGTTGCAGATCAAGCTTTCTTGGCTAGTCAGAAGGGCAAAGGAAAATGGAGCTCTTCAAGTAGTAAGCAGAAATCTGCTAATTCTGCATATTCAAAGAAGGAAGATAAAGATGAGAAGAAATTAGAAAAGCAGAAATTGTTTTGTAAGTACTGTAAAGGGAATGATCATATCATAAAGAACTGTCCAAAACTGGCTACTAAAGAGGCAAAGAAGAAAGAGGCTGGAATGGTTGTTGCAGAGGCCTCTACACCAAAAACAGAGTCTGCTAATCTTGTGCAGGAAGAAGAATGGGCGTTTACTACTGTCTGCAGTTTTGACCCATCTTCTCATGAGCAGTGCATGTCTGCAGTAGACTCAGATGTTTGGTATTTTGACAGTAGGGTGACCAAACATATTACCTCGTAGCACAGTTTCTTCTCTTCACTCGAGCCTGCCCCTACAGGGAATACTGTTACATGTGCCAACAACTCCTCCTATCCTGTTATGGGAGTTGGTAAGATCATTTTGACTACTGTTGATGGTAGCTCTTTCACTTTGTCAGATGCTTTATTTGTGCCAGGGATCAAGAAGAACCTCTTGTCAGTTTCTACATTAGCCAAGATTGTCTTGGTTGTGAAGTTTGTTGATGACAGGTGTACAGTTCATGATCTATCAAATGGCGATGTGATTATTGCTTCTGGCATTTTATGTCATGGGTTGTATAAGCTCATAGACTATGAAAGATCTGTAAATGATTTTGCATGTGCAGTAAATGATTCTCAGGCTATGTCAGATGCAAAGCTTTGGCATGCACGCTTTGGTCATCTGAATTTTGGTAGTTTGCTACGCCTGCAGAAATCTAAAATGGTGTCCTCCTTGCCCAAAGTTGAGGCACCTAGAAAACATGTTTGTGAAGGCTGTATTTTGGGCAAAATGCAGTGTTCATCCTTTCCAAAAGATGGTTTAGTTCGGGCTACTCAGAAATTGAAGCTTGTACATAGTGATGTCTGTGGTCCTATGTAGACACCTTCTTTTGGGAATTATCTTTACTTCGTGACTTTCATCGATGATTTTTCCAGGCATGCATAGGTATATCCATTGAAGGCAAAGTCCGAAGTGTTCATGTGCTTCAAACAGTTTTTGGTTTTGGTTGAAAATCTGTCAGCATGTAAAATGGGCACCCTCCGTTTTGATTGAGGTGGGGAATATATGTCTTCTGATTTTAATGCATTTCTGGCTGAATGTGGGATAAAACACCAGTGTACAGTGTTGTATACACCTCAGCAGAATGGAGTTGTTGAACGAAAGAACAGGTCACTCATGGAGATGGCGAGGTGTATGGTCAAGAGCCAGGCTTTACCACATAGTTTCTGGCTTGAGGCTTTCATGTGTCCAGCATATGTATTGAACAGGTGTCCCACTAAAGCGTTGCAGTCTATCACTCCATATGAGGTTTGGCATGACCGCAAGCCATCTGTTTCTCATCTACGTGTTTTTGGTTGTTTGGCATATGCATTAGTGCCTGAAAAACATCACAGAAAATTGGATGATAAAGGAGTAAAATATATTTTTGTTGGATACAGTTCTGAAAGTAAAGGTTATCGTATGTATCATCCAAAGACTAAACGCATTCTGGCTAGCCATGATGTTGTTTTTGTGGAAGATGCTATTCAGCCATTGCTTTCATGTACTAAGCAGACATCTGTTAGCTCTAAAGACATGTATGATACTTTGCTGCCTCTTTTTATAGGTGGACAGTCTAGTGCTGGTCCTAATGAGGCAACTTCTCAGTCTTTGCAGGTTTCATGTGATGATGCAAATAATTCCATTTTGATGCAGATGTACATGATGCACTTATTGATGAGAGAGTTGATATTGAGCAGGCAAGAACTATGCCAAAATGGCTGGTGCAGACCTTGCGTGACAGCAAATTAGATTCCCCTCTGTTATATCATACTCATTCAGGCTCTCATAGTGTCTCTTTTGCATCAGATTGCTATGCTATGGCTGCATCTAGTCTCTGTGATGAGAATGAGCATGTTTCGTTTGATGAAGCACAAAATTCAAAAAATTGGATGGCTGCTATGCAATCTGAATATGATGCTATAATGAAGAATGGTACTTGGTCTTTATGTGACTTGCCTCCTGGCAAGAAGGTCCTTCGCACTAAGTGGGTATACAAGTTGAAGCGTAAACCTGATGGTACAATTCACAGGTATAAGGCTACGCTTGTTGCAAAGGGTTATGCGCAGGAAAGAGGCATTGATTTTGATGAGACCTTTGCACCTACATGTCGTATGACTACTGTTCGGAGCATTTGTGCACTTGCAGCCCATCATGTTTTGAGTGTACATCAGTTGGACATTAAAACTACATTTCTCAATGGTGACTTGCATGAAGAAGTGTATGTTTTTTCAGCCCCGTGGCTTTGTGCAAAAAGGGCATGAAAACCAGGTGTGCAGGTTAAAAAAGGCATTATATGGTTTAAAGCAAGCACCACGTGCTTGGTATGAGAACATACATGCCTATCTGATTGCACATGGTTTTGAGAACAGTCCAACTCAAAGCACCTTATATGTCAAGTGTGCTAATGATGTGCTTCTGATCATTGTTGTCTATGTTGACGACATGCTGCTCACTCGTCCTATTGAGAAGCATATTGTTGATTTTAAGGCTGATTTGCATGCCTCATTTGAGATGTCTGATTTGGGGCATTTGCATCATTATTTGGGCATTGAGTTTATGCACCTTGATGGTGGAATGGCTTTGTGTCAAACGAAATATATTGACATATTATTGCATCATTTTGGCCTTGAAGACTGTAAGCCTATTGCCACTCCTATGGAGACAGGTTTACGATTGAGTCTTCATAATGCTGGAGATGCATCTGATGTTGTTCTCTATCAGCAGGCTGTTGGATGCTTGATTTACTTATGCATTACTCGGCCAAATATTCAGTTTGTTGTCTCACAGATGACCAGGTTTATGCATTGCCTAGGAGTCAAGCATTGGTTGGCGGTTAAGCGTATCTTTTGCTACTTGAGTGGTACTCGGCTACTTGGGTTGTTTTATCCCAAGGGGGGATCACTACCACCAGATTTGCATGCTTTTTCTGACTCTGATTGGGCTGGTTACTATGACACTTGTGTGTCCACTAGTGGCTTTTGCTTCATGCTTGGTAGCTCATGTATATCTTGGTTGAGCAAGAAACAGCCTACTGTGGCCACTTCCAGTTGTGAGGCTGAGTATAGGGCAGCTTTCACAGCAACTGTTGAGTGTGTGTGGCTCAGATGCCTTATGGCTGATTTGGGTGTTGGTCAGTCTTCTGCCACCACCATCTTCACTGACAGTCAGAGCACATTGGGAGTTGCGAGGAACCCTGTGTTTCATGCTCGCACTAAGCACATTGAGGTGCATTATCACTATGTCAGGGAGAGGTTCTCTGTTGGGGAGATCAGCTTGGCATATGTGCCCACATAGGAGAACATTGCAGACATTTTCAAGAAGGCTCTGCCTAGGTAGAAGTTTGAAGCTTTACGCAAAGCTTTGGGCTTACTTCCTTTTGTGGAGTGATTTCCACATAGCTTGGCACTTCCTTATACATGAGTGCCAGCTCCTTGTTCACCGCATCACTCCCAGGGGGGATTTGTTGATATATTTAGGTAGTGATGTATGTGAACACACTGGGATCGTCGGGGCACTTTTTTCCCTCTTTAGGAGGTTTTTTCCCCCGGCTTGTATATACGCCTATTGCCCTAATGGGCTACTTATCTTTGTACATTCTCTAGTAACACATTCAGTATTGTGTGTTGTGCTCCAAGCTTCTTCTTCTTCCTTGTGCTGCTTGCATGCTTCCGCAGATGTCTAACTCCAATATTACGGATCAAATTACTAAAGAATCTTTAGTTTCCATATCTTATGATTATTGTTTTTCAAGATTTTTAACTTTGTTTTCCATTGCATCTCCCAAACCACAGAGTAGTGAAGACTTATTTCCGCCACCTCTGAATAGACATACTCAACTTAATCAAATTGAAAACGAAGTAGAAGAGATTATTAAAGAGCATTTAACTAAGGAATCATTAATTTTACCTTCATATCAAGATGCTATTGCTAGGTATAGGGCAGCTCAACCATATGTTCCATAAAAGCATAGAGTGATAAGCATTTCATTAGTAGTTAATTTTAGCTATTTATTATATCTTTCTAAACATAAGTAATTAGGTATTTGAGCTTCATTTACCCTAGTCGTCAAGTATACTTAATTTACATGATTTTGTTCCAAACACCTAGAGTGTGCCGATGGAATTGGCAGATGACTTAATCCATCATCCGAGCAACCAATACTTCCCGACATTGGTGAACCTGACATGAAGAATCGGCACGGCATCTCAGGCATACATGTATACATTTTATTTATGCTTTGCATATGCATGTACAAAAATTGACGATTGTAGCAGTTGCGTGGACATCCATTAAAGCAGTGGTTGACTCTCAAACCTTGTAATCTCTTGGTTGTCGAGGGCTGGTCATTGTGACCTAAGCGCCTCCACGGAGATTGACAAGTAGGAGGATTCTCTTCACGCTACCTTTGTCCCTCAAAATTTGCAAAAGTTACGATTGCACATTCATGCACTAGAATTGATGTATTAGAATTGATGTGATCATCTTAAATGTAAAGAAATTTTCACAAGAACAATCACAAAGAGCCTCTTCAACGAGTTTATTCAAGTATACTTCTTTAACTTATGTTTGCAAAGTATCTTTTACCACGGCGTCGCAACAAGAACAAGAAATAGACGTATTGCTACAAGAACTACATACATATATTTCAGTTCTTTCAATAAATTTAGATTTATACAAAATGGCTAATCAATTTGAAAAACAACACATATGGAAAATAATTGATTCAATCAAAATGGATAGAGGTGAATTCAATGGAACTAATGCTACTACATACCTTAGGTATTATGAACAACTTACTGAATAATATGGACTACCTGAGGATCATAAAAAGGACACATTTATACGTATTTCCCACGGGTTTACCAGAGAAAGAATTCAACTTAGAGTAGTCCAACCTAATATGACTTGGGCAAATTTTAAAACCCAACTTCTTACTAAATTCTCACATGAGGATTATAGTAAGAATAATAGGGCTACATTTATGAGATAGGTAGGAACTACTAAACTTGATCAACATATAACTCAAGGGTTAACTCAATTTAATGTTAAATTTAACCAAATGCCTCAAACGGACCGAACAGCTTTAGAGCCGGATAAATTACAAAATTAGATGTGAGCTTGAACCTATGCTCGAGGACGGAGCGACTGCTAGTGGGTTAACTGGAAATTGGGAGAATGTTCGAGCGGCTATCCATAGGCTAGCTCAAAGACAGGGGTGCAATCAAATTAAAACCCCTAGGATAAATGATAGAGATATGCTAGTTAAGGTAGAACATGATCATACTTCTTATAACCCTGGTAAGGATGAATAAAAAATTGCTTTGTTAAAAACTACAGTAGAATCAATAGCCAAACATATGGAGACTTTAGCAACTAAAATGGCAACCATGAAAAGTATGCAAGAAATTAGATTAAGAGATCACGAGAAACCGAGAGAGCTAGAATAAAACCCTAGGACTTAAATGCCAACTAGGAAAACATTTAATCAAGCCCATAGATGCCTCTAGTGTGATGATGTTGACCACCCACACTGGACATGTAATTTATTTAAAGAAGCCAAAGATAGGAATTGGGTCACTAAGGTTGATTGAAAGATCTGTGATTATGTGACCAAAAGACCTTTTGCAACAAACTATGAAAAGGGGGTATGAAGGATTTCTTTGAAGCCTCTACAAGACAAAACACATATGCTTGTAGGCTTGAAAGTGATGACTCTAATTGTGACTTTTGGAATCAAGTTTATGATATTGTTAGTAGGGGAAAATCAACAGTTGAGTCCTTATATGCTAGGAGTTCTGATATCAGAGCAAAGACATGTTGGAATGAGCCAGTAGATATGTTCTCTGTCTATGCTCATGAGATTAATATAGATGAGAAAAGAAAACACGATGAAGAGGGGCAATCTAAACATACAACTAGAGCTAGAAAAGAGAGTGAGACTACATAATCAATTAATGAACCACCTAGAATGGAGCCGAGTCAAGAAACTAAACAATAAGAACAGGATAAGAAACCTTAGAATAAAGGAAAAGTAAAGAAAGTGGTTGAGCATCTAGAAATTCAGGATCTGAAATAAATGTTGTCTCAAGGGAGTTGTACAATGAGGGAAAATGACCTATAGATAGATGTTAGAGAGGAGCATAACTTCTTTGTTCATGATGATTGCTCATACCCAATTATTTTGGGATAGCCATTCATATGTGAACAGAGAATGGAAACTAAAGTACTTGATGATGGAAGTGCTTTCACTAGAATTCGTTCTCATGATGGCCCAAAATCTGTTCAATTTATGACGCTTCGCATTAATCATCCTCGCAATCGTAGGTCTTTAAGGAAAACTCCTTTGATACATTTAGATCAGGATTTTGAGTGAATGCCACTGTTGAGCGAGATGACAGTGGACTTTGGTTCGATATCTCACAAACTCTTGTACATAATTTAGAAAAGATTTCTATTTGTTTTCCATCTTCTGTTTTAAGTATTTTGCATTTCAAAAAAATTCCTAAAAAACTCATAAAAACATATGAAAAACATTTAAAAAACAAAGGATATCTGTTATCTGAAGAGAACATTGAACATGTTATTGAAACCACACATTGTTTCTCAACACTAAAAGAACTAGAAATTTTTTGTCAGAATAATTCTAATTCTTATATTCTATTGTCTTCACTTGATGTGTATGCATTAATTCAAGAATACGCCTCTAATATTGATAAAGAATATGATGCTTTAGTGGAGACCAAATATAAAATTATTAGTATGAAGGTTAAATATGTAGCACAGCCACTACCTAAATTTAGTAATGATATTATAAAGAATGTAAATCATGAGCCAATCCTTAGAGATCCGACAAATATTGGCCATGTATTTACTAAAGAATCCTTAAATCAGATTAAGTTAGATGATAGTGGATTCCTTCTTCCAGCAGAAAAAGAGTATTTTTTGAAAATTATTGAGCAACATGGAAGAGAATTTTCTCTTGAGCCTACAGAGATAGGATGTGCATATCCTAGGATAGTTTCTTTGATGATTACTTTTACTATTCCCCATATTCCTTGGAATTTGCATCATATTCTAGTACCTAAAGCTCATCTTCCAGAGCTTATTAGAAAAGAAAAAATTCAGATGCATATTCTAGAATCCTCTTCAGCTCCCTATTCAAACCGTTTGTTTATTGTGCCCAAGAAGAATAGAAAACTTCAATTTTTCCAAGATCTTCAGCCGGTTAATAAAGTGACCATTAGAAATGTGGGTACAGGTCCAATTGTGGATGAATTTGCGGAAACTTTTTCAGGAAATTCTATTTATTCAATGGGTGATCTCTACTCTAGGTATGACCAATTTCAATTGTCACTAGAAAGTAGAGATATTAGTACCATGAAAAAACCTCTTGGATTAGTTAGGATGTGTACGTTACCTCAAGGGGCGACCAATTCAAGCACAATTCAGATTCTCAATTGATGGTGCCATGGTAAACATTAGTTCAGAGAAAACACTATCTTGCATAACTTGTCTACCACCCAAGGTGATCAAGTTCCAACCCTTAAGAATGTAACCAAGCTTGCCATTTTCTTCTACTGAATGCATCCTTTTTTATTAAACTCACCATATTCATATTGGCATTGTTTTGGTTTGTGTCATCACTCTTTTAAGGTTATATTGTGAAAAAGCTTTTATCATTGTCTCAAGCATGCAAGTGTTTATCATTGTCTCAAACATGTAAAATTACATTTCTTTTTTATGTAAATCATGATAGTGATATTGGTATTGTTTTGGTTTATATCATCACCTTTTAAAAATTTCTATTATGCAAAGACTTTTGTTGTGCAATGTTTATATTGCTCAAGATAAGGATAAGAAACTCTCCATGTTACTTGTCCAAACAAATTCTAATGGTCAAGGTAAGGATAAAAACTTCTCTATGTTACTTAAAAGTAAGATAGGGCAATAAGGTAGGAATATTTCAAAGGCGATAAGGTTGGAGCACAGGACCGATTGAAGCGATAAGAAGCATTGAAGGTTCTCCGAAGGTGCTTATCGCTTGAATTGGTTGTCTTTATTTTTCAATGGTGATGGGTGTTGTGAGACCGATTCAAGCGATAAGGGGAAATTGAAGTTCCCAGATTGATCTCCTCGCTTGAATCAATCGTGCCTTTTTTGTGGGTGAAAAACATAGTTAAGAGCATCAAGGATTACAACATGGAGAAGATTGGAGGATACAATTGATTCAAGTGACTAGGAGGCACTGGAGGATTTTGGACTACATTGATCGCTTGAATTAGTCATGTCCTCCACTCCTCTCCATTTTCCTTCACAAGCCCAATTTTTCAGTTCCATATCATTAAATCATGTTAAGTGGCTTTTGAGTGGGTGAAAAAGCATAGTAAAGACCATCAATAATTACACTATGGAGAAGATTAGAGGATACAACCAATTCAAGCGAGTAGGGGCAATGGAGAATTTCAAAGTGCCCTAATCGCTTGAAACGGTCGTATCCTCTAATGTTCTCCATTTTCCTTCACAACCCAATTTTTCAATTTCATATCATCAAATCATGCTATAGCATGATTTTTAACAAATTAATGATAAACAACTTATTATTGATGAAAAAAGGGCAGATCACATTAAAGAAAAACTAGTCCCATCACTAATACCATTTCTTTGTACAAACATGATTTACAATAACTATCTTCCAGATAAAGATAGAATGGCTTTGAAGCTTATTTTGTGTACGAAATTGCATTTACAACAAAGACAATATAAATATCTTTCAACATATGTTGGAAGTAATGGGCTAAATATCAAGATAGATACAAAAATTTATACATTTTTGGAGCCTTCACCTTTCTTGTTTTTGTTCTTTCTGGAACTCTCACTTCTTTGCTTATTCTTCGAGACATAATGCTTCAATGGAGAGCGAACAGGAGGTCTTTTATTCTTATCTTCAGTATTCTATGTCCTGGTGGTGCAGGGAGTGGAGAAAAGTCTAGATCATAAGGACAGACAGCATCTTTTAAGATGGCATGAATTGCTTTTTCTCTGACCAAAAGGATCCATGCATTTGGATAGTCAAATAGATTTAGATCTAGATTGTAAAATATGCACTCCAAGAACCTTACTGCATTGGCAACTACTCTCCATCCACATGATGTAGTATCTTTCTGTAGTGGCACATGAATTTTCATATAACCAAACTTCTTTTCTTCATTCATTTTGCTTGGATATTTCTGATCAATGTGCATTCTCAAAAGTTTAGCGCACTGAATATCAGAATGCATGGCAATAAATAAATTAGCCTTCTTCAGCCTCTGATTGTCCTCAAGGATAGCAGATTCTTCTGTCAAAAGATTCTTCCTTCTCTTCTCCTCCTCAGTCTCTATTGCATTTCTTGTTGAATGGTCATGAGAAGGGATCTCTTTAATTTTGATTGTGGATGGCTTAGGCTTTTTTGTTGGAGGTATATTAAGAATATCAAAAAATTTCTGATCATGCTTGTCAAGAGGTACAGTGGCTTTATCAAACTTGTATCTTAGCCTAGACACAACAACATAATCCTTGGCCATAAGTGTCACCCTATGACAATGTGTTGCACACAGTACTTACAAAACAATTTTTGCTTTTCTGATTTCTTCTCATCTTTATCTTCCTTCTTCGAATATGTAGAATTAGCAGATTTTTGCTTACTAGTTGAAGAGCTCCATTTTCCTTTGCCCTTCTGACTAGCCAGGAAAGCTTGATCTGCAACTCGCATAATGGACATGTTTTGCCTGGACTGATCTTCCTGCAACAGAACAGAGAATAACTCCTCAAATGATAAGGCATTTGGATTGCCTTTCATCATCAACCGAAGAGTAGAAGCAAAACTTTGATATGAATCAGGAAGACCATTCAGAACGGTCTGCACAAGTGAGCTATCTGGTATAACCTCATCAGCAGAAATCAACTGTTCCTTCAAGTCTTTGATCTTCGTTAGCAAACTGTCCATAGAATCACCTTCATTCATGCGCTCACTCTCCAACTGTTTTCGGAGGTAAGCAACACGAGCCTCATTCCTAGCTTGGTACAATGTGGTAAGTGTATCCCAAGCATCCTTAGTTGTTCTGCAAGAGCGAATGTGAGGAATAATGGCACGTTTGATAGACAAATCTATCAATGCATGTGCTTGGGCATCTCTGCCATCCCAACGAATCTGCTCTATAGTAGGTGCAACAGAAACAGGAGCACGAATAGGAATCTGCGGAATATCATCTTTGACACCATCTTCATCAGCTCTAGCACCTGTATTTGCAGTACCTGTAGTCAGAGGTGTAACAGGACATCTTTCAATACCCTGCACAATGTTCCACAATCCTTTTGCAACCAATACATGTCGCATCATATAAGCCCATAGCGGGTAGTTGGTACCATCCAACTTATCCTCAGCAGCCAACATACGGAATACATCATTGCTTTCACCCATGGCCGGTGACTAAAATACCTTGATGCAGAAAATTAATTGTATCTCAAAAAGTTGAACAGAACTGCCGAGACAAATTCTGCTAGACCTGTAGCAGACTTCGAGACGCTTATACTGGCGAATAGAAACTGGTATATACCTTTGGCACAAAAAGACAAAATGGCATGCACAAGCGCTATGATAGTGCGTTCGGAGGCCAAAACGAGCTCAGATCACGATTTCGGCACCACATAGCGAAGCTGTTTTGATCTCTGAAACACCTTGAGTATGCTCACCAAATTTCGTGTGAATCTGAGACTCCAAATGGAGGAGTGTCGACGGCGCCCTAGATGAAGTGATGACCTGCTCTGATACCAATTGTTGGAGTTAGACGTCTGCGGAAGCACGCGAACAGCACAAGGAAGAAGAAGAAGCTTGGAGCACAACACACAATACTGAATGTATTACTAGAGAATGTACAAAGATAAGTAGCCCATTAGGGCAATAGGTGTATACACAAGCCGGGGGAAAAAAACCTCCTAAAGAGGGAAAAAAGTGCCCCGGTGGTCCTAGTGTGTTCACACACATCACTACCTAAATATATCAACATCCATCAGTGGTATCAGAGCAAGAATCATCAAAATTGAAGAAAGGAGGACTCGATTATTGCAGTTATATAGAAATCAGCATTTGAAGGTTCAAAAGGTGAAAGATTAAAGTGAAAGCTAGAGAAGGAGGCCTGAAACTATCAAGAAGATCAAAAGGAACTACATTCGAAGTAAAGATATACTTATTCCTCATAAAGTTTGAAGAATTTAATACACAGGTGAAGAAAAGATGGGAGATTCTCTTCAAATAGAGAAAATGGATAGAGAAAATTATCCTACTCGGTCCATGAGGATGGAAGCTCATCTCATGAGCAAAGACTTGATAGGATACTACAGGTGAAGAAGAAAAACCAGAATTTAAAGATCTCAGTGTTCCAACTACAAAATCAAGGAAGGCATCTTTGTGGGCGGAGTTTACCACATTCAAGAAAAAGGCTTCTCAATCCATTTCTGATTATGTAACAAGGATGAAGGATATTGCAGATGCATTAGGAGTAGTTGATGAAGATATTGAAGAGGATTATTTAGTAAGGCAAATCCTCACAGGCTTGAGAGGAGATGAGAAATGGAAGCCATTCATTTTGTCTACTGAATTGTCACTAGATCATTTTACTCCTGATTTGAATCAGTTGCTAGGACATATGCTAACCTTTGAGCAGGATGTCAAAGGTGATGTTGATAAGAGTAGAGGTCAAGCAATGTATTCAAAGGACAAGAAGAATTTTAACAAAGGCAAGAAACAAATGAATGAAGAAGAAGGTACAACTAGTCAAGCTAACTTCCTATGGCAAAGGAAGAGGTAGATGAAGAAGCAATAAAGATGGAGTCAAAGCTTGTTGCATTTGTGGTAAGAAAAATCATTTAGCTCATGAATGTTGGCACAATAATCAGAATGGTGGAGGATATAATCATAATTTTAATTCAAGAGGAAGAGGTGGTAGAAACCAAAGAGATAATTTCAGAGGTAGAGGTAGTAGAGGTTACTTTGGAAGAAATGTAGGTAGAGGTTTTCAAAGTCAATCCTACAACAATACCTACTACAATTATGCTTCAGATCAGAAGGAGGATTCAACCTTGATTATGAATGCAACTTGTGAAAGACAAAGTAAAGATCAAAGAGTCTTCTACATAGACTCAGGGTGTAGCAATCACCTGAGTGGCAACATAGCTTGATCACTGATTTGGAGAATAAGGTAACTAATCATATAGTTCAAACAGGTGATAATACAAAGCATAATGTGAAGTCAATTGGATCAGTAAAGGCAAAGGATGGAAGTACTCTTCTGAGTAAGGTTTTGTATGTTCCTACCATTCCAAAGAATCTGATAAGTGTAGGGCAAATTGTTGAGAAAGGTTATGAAGTAAGGTTCACTAATGATGGAGTTTTTGTGGAAGACCCTAGCAATGGGTATAAACAAATTGTTTCAGGGAAGAAAGAAGGAAGGCTCTTCACATTGAAGATTCAAGGCAATGTTGTTCATACCTTGTTCACTTATGGAGGACATAAGATCTTTGAGTTAGATCTTTGGCATAAAAGGCTTGGACATTTCAATGAAAGAGGTATTAAGGATATGGTTAACAATGGTTCAGTGCTTGGATTACCTAATATTGCAGGTCAACATATGACATACAGATGTGAGGCATGTCAATTAGGTAAGGCTCATAAGCAATCATATACTAAGCATGGTTTCATGTATTCAGAGAAGCTTGAGTTAGTACACACAGATGTGTGGGGACCATCAAAGGATTTCAGTATTAATGGTTCAAGACATTATGTGATTTATGTTGATGATGCTACCAGGTGGATCACTATATATGTGATCAAAGATAAATCAGAGGTGTTCAACACATTTAAACATATTCATGTGTATGCAGAGAGAATCACAAGTCAAAAATTGAAGAATCTTAGGTCAGATGGAGGGGGAGAGTATTTCTCTAATGAGTTCAGTGATTACTTATGGAATGCAGGTATAAAAAGGGAATTTACTTGCAGGTACTCTCCTCAACAAAATGGTGTAGAAAGGAGAAATAGAACTGTTGTTGAGTTTGCAAGGTCAATGATGAAAGAGAAAAATTATCCAAATTATTTGTGGGTTGAGGCTGTAAATATAGCCACATACTTGGTTAATAGGCTACCATGTAAAGCTTTGCAAGGTATGACACCATATGAAGCTTGGTGGGGTAAGAGACCTACCTTAGATCATTGCAAAGTGTTTGGATGTTTGGCTTATGCATATGTGCCATCTCAATTGAGGCATAAATTCGAACCTAAAGCTGAAAAATATGTGTTCATTGGTTATGATGATAAGCAGATGGGTTATAGGTTGTAGAGTCCATCCACAAAGCAATTCCTTGTGTCAAAAGATGTTACATTTGATGAGCAAGGTACTTGGTATGTAGGTACAATTAATATTCATGTAGGTGATGAAGAAACTTTGAATTAGAAGAGAGGTAAATCAAAGGTGCAAATATTTGATGAAGAAGAGAATAATGGAGTACAAGTTGAAGTTGAAGAAGTGCAAAGGTTTGATCCAGAATGTGATGAACCAGAAACTTCAAGAAGTGGAGAACTCAGAAGTTCATCAAGACACAAATGGCAACCTACAAGGTACTATGACACTTCTTTTTTGACTACTGAAGATTATGCTTACATGGTGAAAGGAGAGGAAGATCCTTCTACATATGAAGAGGCAAAAGGTAAGGAAAATTGGGACAAAGCTATGCAGGAAGAGTATGATGCTTTATTGGAGAATGAAACATGGGATTTGGTTCCTAAACCAAATAGTGAGAAGATCATTGGATGCAAATGGGTCTACAAGACAAAGAGGTATGCAGATGGAAGTGTGTCTAGATATAAAGCTAGACTTTTTGTGAAAGGGTATGCTCAGACATATGGTATAGATTATGATGAGACTTATAGTCATGTGGCAAAGATAACAACTATAAGGAAATTAATAGCCATTGCTACATGTAAAGGTCGGAAACTATGTCAATTAGATGTGAAGAATGCTTTTCAATGGTTACATTTCATATGATGTTTTCATGGAGCAACCAGAAGGGTTCAAAGATAAAAGGTATCCAGATTATGTATGTAAGCTCAAGAGAGCTTTGTATGGTTTGAAGCAGGTCCCAAGGGCATGGAATTATAGACTTGTGAAGTTCTTGAATGAACTTGGTTTTCAAGTGTCTAAAGCATATAGTAGCTTGCTTGTAAAAGCAAGTGATGATGGGTTCATTTACATGTGCATATATGTTGATGATATAATTCTTACAGGCACAGATGACAAGGGCATACAAAGTCTTAAGAAGAAAATGGAGAAAGAGTTCAAGATTAGTGACTTGGGAGACTTGTCATATTTCTTGGGCATGGAGATCTCATATACTCAACATGGAGTATATGTGACTCAAGAGAGGTATTTGAAGAACTTGTTAATCAAGTTTAAAATGGAAGATTGCAGGGTGGCACCTACTCCAATGGAGGTGAATCACTAATTGAGTAGATATGGAGGAGAAGAATTTAAGGACATGAAGCTATATCAAAGTCTGGTTGGTAGTCTAATCTATGCTACATTAACTAGGCCTGATTTGTCATATGTTGTTGGAGTGTTGTCTCAATTCATGCATTATCCTAGAAAGGAACATTGGATTCCAGGTCAAAGAGTGTTAAGATACATTAAGGATACACTCAAAGAAGGTTTGTATTATGGTTTCACATATGATACAAACATCAAGATATATAGTGATACAGATTGGGTAGGTGGTCCTCATGATAGGAGATCAACCTATGGGTATCTATGTTATGTGGGAGATAAGCTAATCTCTTGGTGTTCTAAGAAGCAACATATAGTTGCTTTGTCATCTACAGAAGTAGAGTACAAAGGTATGGTTAAAGCTGCAAAGGAGGTCATATGGTTAAAGACTCTCATGAAGAGTTTTGACATCATTCAGAGTACACCCACTATTCATGGAGATAATATGAGTTCATTGTATCTAGCTACTAACCTTGTTTTTCATGCCAGAATTAAACACATTGAGATTGAATATTACTTCTTGAGACAAAAGGTGATTGATAAGGAGATTGAATTCATACATACTTCAACAAAAGATCAGATTGCAGATATGTTAACTAAAAGCTTGGATGGACCAAAGCTACAGAGATTCAAAGACATGGTAGGTATAAAGAAGATGGAGAAAACCTCAATTGATGATTAAGGGGGAGCTGTTGGTGCAGGACAAGCATCAATTGATGATTTGCACAAAGATTTGAAGTCAAAAGATGAAGCAAAGACCAATATATGAAGATTGAAGTTAGTGCATAATAAGAGAGTGAAGGCTTGTATATACATGTACATTAAACAT
The DNA here is from genome assembly GCA_020310875.1 of Ceratopteris richardii. Lineage (NCBI taxonomy): Eukaryota > Viridiplantae > Streptophyta > Polypodiopsida > Polypodiales > Pteridaceae > Ceratopteris > Ceratopteris richardii. The sequence continues at coordinate 76,327,476 of CM035425.1, read as the reverse complement.
GATTATACTTTTGTAATGGTCATGAGTTTGTACAAAATACCTATATATACAAGTAGAAAGGCAGGGCATGTATGAGAGATGATGAATCAATTGTAAGAGTCATTGGACACTTTAGAAGTGAAGTAAATAACTCTCATCATTTAGATGTAATGTTTTCTTGAATAGAAGAAAAGTTGCACCCGATATTTTGCTCAGTACTCCTTCTCTATTTTATCTTATGTGGAATGCTTTTGTACAATTCTAAGTCTATGGTATAGTGACCTCTGTACAAATTTTCATATCCTAATTGTGATCAGGCTGAGAGAATTGAGAGTAGAAACATTTACATGTGTAAATGTGAAGAAGAGAAGACTGTAGCGAGTGCAAATTTGATGATAATGTTTTGGCCAGTTTTCCTTCCACAGTGTAAATTTTTTAGCAACCAAGCACTTATTCTTTAAGTTAGAAGGTAAGCTACCTATGGCTAAAATCATTTGAATAGACGGCTTGCATTTTGAGAGAACTATGCATTAGAAGTTGTAGGTGTCAAAGTCAACTGTAAAGAAGTACAGTTTAGACATAGGTGAATGTTTGGAGTAAATCTCAAGATTTGCTAAATTCTTTTGAGATGTTTTAACTTGGAAAAGGTGCATAAATGCTAGCCAACACCTCATACAAAGTTTCATTGGAAACTTTACATGTTTGATTAGTCTATGAGTCGATAAAGTGAATCCAACTTTTTGTATGTTAGTGACTTTCTAAGAGCTTGTTCTCAATGCACAATTGATCATTTTTCATGATTTAAAGGATGGTAGATTAAACATATTGTCAAGTATATGACTGCAAAGTTGCATTATCATTGCCCCTCTGGATCATGAGATATTAACACATCTTTACCCTCTGGTCTGTTGACTATTGCATCCCATAATTGTCGGGAAGATCTTGTGATTTGCAAAACATCATTCTCAATGTGTAGTCCATCATTTTTTATGAAATCACTCGTGCTTGGTAGCTATCTAAGATAATTAGATATCCCCAAAAGGAATTAAGCTAATTGCTATTGTGCTCAGAGAACTGTTCAAAACATTGAACAGGTGTAGAGAGAAGAATAGCAAGTTTATTGGTCTTGGATCAATTCCTACCTATCTGTCTTGATCCGTTGATTAGTGGATCATGTTCCAAGCAACATACGTGATTATTTATGATCATTAGCTATCTAAAGAGGCCCACTATACTCTCCAGCAATCAATCTTGGTAGGTGTGAAGCAGGATCAAGCAACACCACTTCATCTCTGAAGACTATCCACCATCTCCTCCAACAGTCGCTTTGATTTTGATTTGCACCTTGTTTATTATGTCAATAGTCATAGGCTAGATGATCACTCAATCCACAAATCTATCATGTCTTGTTGTTGTTATTTTGGTTTCTTCTTCCTCTTCCATTTCCTCTGCCTTTGCTTCTGCTGTTACCTCTTCCTCTTGCATAGTTTGCTTGATAAGCCAATTCTTCTTCATCCTTTGTTTTACCTTTATTGCTTTTCTTCTTATTCTTTGCATACATAGTAATTCTATGTTTGTTATCTGTGTTTGACTTCAAATCTTGCTCAAATGTAAGCATTAGACCAAGAAAATGATTTAGATCTGGTACAAAATGATTTAATGAGAGTTTGGTAGAAAGTACAAAAGGTTTCCACCTTTCGTCTCCTCTCAAACCTGCAAGTAGTTATCCAATCAACCTATGATATTGAATGTCTTCGTCTATAGATCCAAGACTATCTGCTAAGTCCTTCATCTTAGTAATGCTTTGACTTTGCTTTTTCTTGAAGGTTGTAAATTCTAACCATAAGCTAGCTTTCCTAGATTTAGTAGTATTTCAAAAGTGATCTTCCAATGCATTCCAAATATCTTTAACTATTTCGAGACCTCTGATGTGCGGTAGCAAGTGGTCTGTGATAGTATTGTATATGTAAGCTCTTGTGCTTGCATCTTTCTTCTGCCATAATTTCAAGGCTTCTGACTCTTATTTCTTTGTTTTACTATCGTCTTCAAGTGTTGGATTTTCTTCTTCATCTATCATGTGCTTCATTAGATCTTAAATCATGAGCAAGGCTTCCATTCTCATTACCCACATGGGATAGTTATCTCTGTCCAATTTATCAATGGATACCATGGTCTTCTTGCTTCTACTGCAACATCTTGATACCTTTGTTGTTGAATGCTTCAGTTAAAGCATTCCTCAAACATCTTATATCCACACCTCCTTTTACTCCTAAGGACCTTTTGGCTTTGAAGAACCAACCTTGCTCTAATACCACTAAAGGTGTTATATCTCTCACTCTGATACCACTTGACTGTGTATGAAAACACCACAAGAAGAAAGCTAGTGTGATATTAGAACACCTCTATAATCACCAATAGCTCACCAATACTAAAACTCAAACCTTGAGAAAAGCAAAATTAATTTTGGCTTCATTCTGGTGACTTTACGGTTACCTTTCGCTAACTAAGTTTTTGTTTCAGTGACTTTTTTGCTGGTTTACGATTTCATTTCGGTGTATTTTTGGTGTCAAAACTCCTCAAAAATTGTCTTCCTATTTCTTTACCACCTACACTTGCTTTGATACAAAGATTCAAGTACTTGACTTCATCAACTTGACATACCTTTCATAGTTGAACTTAACTTCTTGCATGCACATTCCAGTCTACAAGAGAACTTAACAGTCTGATGTCTTCCTATTTCTTTACCACCTACACTTGCTTTGATACAAAGATTCAAGTACTTGACTTCATCAACTTGACATACCTTTCATAGTTGAACTTAACTTCTTGCATGCACATTCCAGTCTACAAGAGAACTTTGCTCGTCTTTAGTATAATGTGATAACTTCACCGTAAGCTATTACTTATGAACCCTTTATACTATAAGTCAGAAACTAATTCTAATATGATCAAGAAAAGTAAACCAAAAACTCGTGATTGTAACTAACATTCATACAGTTATGAACACAGTTGGATTTCTTCACACAAGGAGAGATGAATCTACTCTATTCCACAAATATGTGTTTTCTATTAGAGAAGACGTGTACAAAATGGTATGGCCTTCTTCTGCTCATAACCATAGAAAGTTCTCCTACTCTGAGTAACTTTCCATCAGCATCTCTCTCAGAGCTATCTCGGCTGCCTCTCTCACATGTAGGACTTGCCCACCAAGTTCTCTACTCTCTCTCATGTATGTCACACTGGTTCGAGTCTCAACTCTACTTTCTCTATTCTACTTGCTTTATTTATAATCTGTTAGTATGTACATTCACTGTTCATCGTAGTTGTATGTCTCTTTCTTTCTTCATTCTCCACTTCATCATTCACTTTACTATCAACTCCCTTGCTTCATTAAGTGGGCATTTATATACAACTTCTCTATAAACTCCTAAATTAAGGATTGTGGAATCTCTAAGATTTTGATTGATTCTCTAATTTACACGATGTGAATTTGTCCCTTCACATAGGCATGGGTTTTTTTTAGTATTTATCTTCTGGTTCTTGATGTTTCTTTTTCTCATTGACGCCTTCTTGTCTTTATGTCTAATTAGTGAGTGAAGCCCCAATAGATCTTACCAACCCCCATGACAAGATAAGAGGAGTTTTTGGCACATGTGATAGTATTCCGTGTAGGGGCAGGCTCGAGTAAAGTGAAGAAACTATGCTGCAAGGTAATATGTTTGGTTGCCCCACTATCAACGTACCAAACATCTCAATCTACTGCAGACATACACTGCTCATGAGAAGATGGGTCAAAACTAGAAACAGTAGTAAATGTCCATTCTTCATTCTGCACAAGATTAGTAGACTCTATCTTTTATGTAGAGGCCTCTACAACAACCATTCTAGCCTTTTTCTTCTTTTCCTCTTTTGCAGCTAGTTTTAGACAACTCTTTATGACATGATCATTTGATTTATAGTATTTGCAAAACAGCTTTTGCTTTTCTGTTTTCTTCTCGTCTCTGTCATCCTTCCTTGATTGTGTAAAATTAGTAGATTTTTGCTTACTAATTGAAGAGCTCCATTTACCTTTGCCCTTCTAACTAGCCATGAAAGCTTGATTTGCAACACACATAATGGACATGTTCTGCCTAGACTAATCTTCTTGCAACATAATAGAGACTAACTCCTCAAATGTTAAGGCATTTGGATTGCCTTTCATCATCAAATAAAGAGTAGAATAAAAACTTTGATATGAATGGGGAAGACCATTCAAAACAGTCTGCGCAAGTAAATTGTCAGGCAAGACTTCTTCAATAGAAATCAATTGTTGCTTCGAATCTTTGATCTTTGTCAAAAAACTATCTATGGAATCTCCTATGTGCACAATCTCCAAGTGTTTTCGAAGGTAAGCAACACGAGCCTCATTCCTTGCCTAGCATAAAGTGGTAATTGTATCTCAAACATCCTTAGTTGTTCCACAAGAGAAAATACGAAGAATAATGGCATGTTTGACAGACAAGGCTATCAATGCATGTGCCTAAGCATCTCTGCCATCCCAACAAATGTGCTCTGTAGTAGGTGCAACAAGAACCATAGCACGAACAAGAACATGAAGAATATCGTCATCTCCAATGCCATCTGCATCAGCTTCAACAAATGTGTTTGTAGGTGAAATAGGACTTTTTTCAACACCCTACGCAATATTCCATAGTCCTTTTGCAAGCAATACATGACTCATCATATAAACCCATAATGGGTAATTGGTACCATCCAACTTATCCTCATCAACCAACATACGAAATACATCACTGCTTTTAGCCATGGCCACTTACTAAAATACCTTGATGCAAAAAATGGATTGTATCTAAAAAATTTGAACATAAATTCCCTAATGAGTTCCACTAAGCTTCGAGACGCTTATACTAGCAAACCAAAAGTGGTATATATCTTTGGCACAAAAAGACAAAATTTCCTACACAAGCACTATGATAGTGCATTCAGAGGCTGAAACAAGCCCAAATCATGATTTTGGCACCACACAGCAAAGTTGTTTTGAACTCCTAATCACGCTGAGTATGCTCACCAAATTTTGTGCAGTTCTGAGATTGTGACCAGAGGGTTGTCGACAATGCCCTAGATGAAGCGAAGACCTACTCTGCTACCAATTGTTGGAGTTTGAGTTTTGCAGAAGAACACGAACAACACAAGGAAGAAGAAGAAACTTGGAGCACAACACACAATATTGAACGTATTACCACTAGAATGTACAAATATAAGTGACTCATTAGAGTTATTGGCATATATACAAGCCGGGTGAAAAAACCCCCTAAAGAGGGAAAAAAGTTCTCTAGTGGTCCTAGTGTGTTCACACACATCACTACCTAAATATATCAACAATTACCTTACTTGGGATATTTGGGTGTTTGAAATCATAAATTATTACTTCTTCTACCTCACTTGTCTTACTTGGCTTGAACCTTTAGCAGGCTTCATTAGTCTCTCTATTCAAGAATAGCTTTATGCTCTTATTATCCTCAGGAATCCATTCTGGTGTGATTATCCTTGACAATATGGACTTACCATGGGGTGTTCTGGGTTCTTTTCTAGCATTATCGTGCTCCAAGTCTCCTAATTCTGACTCAAGAATGATGATTCCAAATTCATTCGTCCAACCAAGTGAGCTCATAACCACGTACATGGTTCCTTGCTTATCAATATAAGAGCCCTCTTTGAATTTGACCATTGGGTATTCAATTTCAAAGGTTTGGTCAGGGTTTAAAAGTTGTACCACTAAATGCCTTAAGCCATCCTCATAAATGTGAGCTCCTAATCCGTTGGTTCTTATGTACTCTAACTAAGTCTTGTAGGGGCCTTCAGGGGTCTGTAAGTATGCTATTCTTTAACTAATTATGGGTATTTCCATGCTAAATGACATTTCGAAATCATTTGTCTCTTAGCTCAATACATAAGGGTAGTCACTGAGTTGTTGAGCCCACAACCTAGCGGTGTGATTGACACTAGCTTCAGAAGATCTGATGCTTTGTCTATCTCGTCCTAGGTTTCTACCTCACCTAAGGTTCATATGTTTTGATGATTATCCCGATTTCCCGAGTACAACCATGTTGTTAGGTCCTTTTGTAGTATCTATTTGTTCTTTTGTCTTTAAGATGTATTTGTCTCAATAGAGTCATTGTAAGGATAACTTAAGTTTGCTGCAATTGATATTCTTATCAATCAAGTTATGTTCTTTCCCACTTACGTTATCCTCAATCTAGCTTAAATTAGCCTTGAACTTGAGAATTTAAAGGTTCTTGAATGTATTCATACTTATCTTAGTCCTAATTTAATCCAATTTTCTAGTCGCGCTTATCCTAAACTAAGAAATTGACTGAGGAGGTCCAACCTCAAGCCTGATGTTTTTATCAATGCTCCAATGCCCAAGATCTATGTTCCCAAGAATGCCATGTATGCTAGCTTGCTTTTAGCCTTGCTAAGGAGCTCCAACTACCTACAAAAGCTTCAAAATTTAGCTCAAAATAGTTCAATGTTTGCAAACCCTAAAAATTGCCAAAATTGCACGTCTATCATGATGGATAGAGCCTATCTGTCACGATGGGTAGAAGTGTATGTCATGGGCTTTCTATCGCAATGGATAGAGTCATCATAATTTCTATCTGTTGTGACTTCTATCTATCACGATAGATTGAATTTTCATGAGTGTTTATCTATTGTAAAATTGTATGTCATGATGGACAATGTATCCATTATGATGGAGAGATATGTCCATTGTGGGGTTGTTTGTTGTCTATCAGTGACAGGCACCTGTCTGTCGTGAAATAGTGTTTTTCTATATATATATATATATATATATATATATATATATATATATATATATATATATATATATATATATATATATATATATATATATATATATATATATATATATATATATATATATATATATATATATATATATATATATATATATATTATGGATGTGCATGTTGTCTATTGTGGTCAACTTTGTTTTAACGAATACTCCAAATTTGGCCTATCAAAAAAAGACAAAGGGCTTCATCCTAGGGTTCACGCACAAAGATATTGTACCTACTATAGTTCTTGTCATTGCTTTTGATGCCAATACTTGCCATAAAACTCAAAGAAACACTCAAAACACAACGCACACAAGCACGGTTTCTCATTGTCTCTTACAAGTGAAATGAGGGGAATGCAATTGTGAAGAGATGGATAGGTATGTGCTTGAAGATGAAGAGGTGTTGCAAAATCCTTGATCTACACCAGCCAAATGAACTCCAAAAGTATATGGTGGGCCCTTTTAGCTTGCCAATGGATGTATTAGACACCCTATGTACCTTGGAAGATCACTCTCAAAAAGATAGATCAAAACAGATAAGTTGGAGTTAGCTCAGAGGTGAAAACTTGCTATTCTTGGTTCATACACCTGTCTAGTGTTTTACATAATTCTCTGAGCACAGCAGCAATTAGCTTAATTCCTCTTGGGGAAGTCTAGGTAACTTAAAAAGCTAACTTTCAAGAGTAATCTCATCAAAAATAATGAACCACACACTGAGAATGAGTTTTAACAACTGATGACATCATCCCGATTTTCACGGGCTGCTACAGTTTGAGACCAGTGAGCAGAAAACTCAACATAACTCAAAATGTAGAAATCCAATGATTATGAAACTTTGTATGGTTATACCAGACAGTAAGCTGAATCCAACAAGCTTTCAATCAATGAATTTGGATAAGTAACCACTGAGAAACACCTCTGACAAGATGAGTTAAAAAGTCGGGTACCTGACAGAGAAGTGAAAATGCACAGACACTGTTGACTTCAACTGAATGTAATTGACGATTGCAACATCCAAATGACATGAAAATTTGTGAGCATATAGTAGACTTATAGAGCTAACGTTACCAAGTGAAATCACTGAAAATGATGCACCAAGCTCAAAGAAAACATCTCTGCAAGCTGACTGAAAAAACTAAGAGTAATGGCAATGAGTAGTACACTTCACAAAAACATGGAAAGATGAACTCAAATAATCATGAAAATGAAAGTATATTGCTTGTACAATACAATGACTTACTGATACATATGTGTGCCTTGTAATCACACCTTGATATGGCATAAAGCTCAGCTCTTGGAGGTCTTCACATAGGTCTCTCTAACCACGACTAAAACTGCCATCTATTTATAGTTGAGTTTGGGAGGCTAACTTCCCTCAATCACTCTCCAATCAATCAATGATTGATTTGATTCTCTACCTACCACAAATCACGAATTCGTGGCTCCTCTTTCCATTCTTGATCAAGTGGACTCAACCACTTAAAATTCTCTTACTTTTACATTAAGTAAACTCTTCAAAAGTTACAAGAGGTAGTTCACAAGTGAAGTTTACATAGTCTTCATTTTAAGGCTTTTTCTATGACTTTGTGGGACTCAAGCCAATACTTAGGCTTGTCATAGACTTGCTCCAACAGCTCCCCCTCAAGCCAAGTATGCTTGAGGTCTTCAATCTTCCAAGATTACCTGCAAACCAATCATAGCCTTGAATTTGCAAAGCTTTGTACCATCCAATGCTTTGGTTAGAATATCTGCACATTGTTGATGAGTGGACACATATGATATTTGAATCTCTTTGCTTAGAACCTTCTCTCGTACATAGTGATAATGAACTTCAATATGTTTAGTCCTTGCATGAAAAATAGGATTAGCAGCCAAATGAATAGAACTCATATTTTCACCAAAAATAGTTGGAGTTCCAAACTCCAATCCAAGATCTTTGAACAATGTCTTCATCCACATAGCTTCTTGAGTAGCTATGGCAAGACCTCTGTATTCAGCTTCAGTAGAAGAGAGAGCAACTATGGGTTGCTTCTTGGATGACCATGAAATAAGCTTTGAACCTGCAAAGGTAAGATAACCTGAAGTGCTCCTTCTATCTTCCTTGGAGCCAGCCCAATCTGCATCAGAAAATAGCTTCAAACCTAAATCGGATACATAAGGATAATAAAGTCCTTCATTTATGGTTCCTTTGAGATACTTGAGAATCCTTTTGGCAGCATCCATATGTGGTTTCCTTGGTGTGTGCATAAATTGGCTTAGCACACTCACACTGTAACATATATCTACTCTTGTCAATGTGGCATAGTTGAGACTACCCACTAGACTTTGATATGATGTGATGTCCTCTATGAGTTCACCTTCATGTGAGCTCAATTTGTGATTGACCTCCATTGGAGTACCTGCAATCTTACAATCTTGCATCTTGAATTTTGCCAACATGTCCTTAATGTACTTTCTTTGAGTGAGAAACAAACCATGATCTTTGTAGACAACTTCCAAACCTAGGAAGTAGGTAAGTGAACCCCAAATCACTTATCTTGAACTCTTCTTTATCTGATCTTTGATCTTCTTCATACCATCTGCATCATTTCCTGTCAATATAATATCATCTACATATACACATAGGTAGATGATCTCAGAATTACTCTTTTTAATAAAGAGTGAAGGATCTGCCTTGCTTGGTTGAAAGCCTTTGTCCTGCAAGAATGAAACAAGCCTGAAATTCCAAGCTCTTGGAGCTTGCTTGAGACCATACAATGCTTTGTTAAGTTTACACACATAATCAGGATAAACTTGATTCTCAAAACCAGGTGGTTGTGCCATATATACCTCTTCTGTTATCCAACCATTCAAGAATGCATTCTTTACATCTAGTTGAAGTATCTTCCAATTCTTGGAAGAGGCAATACTAAGCAAAACCCTAATAGTAGGCATCTTTGCCACAGGAGAGAAAGTCTCCTCATAATCAATTCCCTGAGTTTGTGCAAAGCCTTTTGCCACAAGCCTTGCCTTATACCTATTAATTGAACCATCAGAATTCTTCTTGAGTTTATAGACCCATCTTGAGCCTATTACCTTCATGGATGAAGTCTTGGGCACCAAATCCCAAGTGTTGTTTTCCTCAAGTGCTTCAATCTCTTCCTTCATTGCATGCTTCCATTCTGTTTTTGCTTTGGCCTCTTCGAATGATGATGGCTCCTCTTGGTTTATGTCCTGTGCTATGTAGATAGAATGTTTAGTTACTAATGAGGTGTCAAACCCATACCTTTCTGGTTTTTTCTTTTCCCTCATAGATCTTCTTAGGCCATGATGTGATGATTCTGCCTCATGTCCAAGTTCCTGCAATTTTGCTTTACCTTTAGACTTCCATGCTTTGATCTTTTCCATGTGAGATTCTTCATCATCCTCTGAGGTGTCTTGTTCTTCAATCTTTGATGTTCTCTACCAAGCTTTGGAAAATCTTCTTCAAGATTATATGGTAAATTGACCTTCCTGCATGAATCTTCATACCATGAATTGTTCTCATCAAAAACTACATCTCTGCTTACCAAGAATCCTTTGTTGGTAGGGTTGTATAACCTGTAGCCCTTTTGATTGTTGTCATATCCAATAAATACACACCTTTCTGCCTTTGGATCCATCTTGCCTCTAACCTGTGAAGGAACATGAGCAAAAGCAATACATCCAAAAATTTTACAATGATCTAAGCTTGGTCTTCTTCGATTCCAAGCCTCATATGGAGTCATCCCATCAAGGGATTTTGAAGGCAACCTGTTAATCAAGTAAGTGGCTGTAGATACAGCCTCAGCCCATAAATAATTAGGTAAATGCTTTTCATTTAACATAGACCTTGCAGCTTCAACAATTGTCCTATTCCTCCTTTCTGCCACTCCATTTTGCTCAGGAGTGTACCTTGTAGTTACCTCTCTTTTGATTCCTCTTTCTTGAAGAAAAGAATCAAAATCATGGGAGAAGTATTCTCCCCCTCCATCTGACCTTAGCCTTTTTAGTGATTTACCTGTTTGATTCTCCACAAGAGCCAAATATCTTTTGAAACATGAAAAAACTTCATCTTTGTGTTTCATAAAGAATAGGATAGTCCATCTGCTGCAATCATCAATAAAGGAAACATAATACCTTGATCCAGATATTGAAGCTTCCTTGCTAGGTCCCCATACATCTGTATGAACCAACTCCAAGAGATCTCCATGCATATAACCTTTCTTCATGAATGGTAACGTGTGAGACTTTCCAAATTGACATGCATTACACTTATAAATCATATGTTGTTTTTGAAAATTAGGAAGTCCAAGTACACTTTGGTCCCTGCAGATTTGCTTTAATGACCTTTCACCAATATGTGCTAACCTTTTGTGCCAATCTACCTGTCTTTTCACCTTTTGCAATTTTTCTGAATCCTTGACTTGGATCTTCAACAAATGCTCCTGCTTTTGTGAACCTGACTTGCAACCCTTTCTCTACTATCTGCCCAACACTTATCAAATTCTTTGTAATGGTAGGGACATAGAGTACCTTACTGAGTAGGTTGATGTTTCCATCAGGTGCTTTGACATTGCCTATTTTCTCCACAGGATGTTTTGTATCATCTCCTGTTTGTACCTCATGCTTATTCCTTGGATCTTCTAAATCTGATAGGAGTGCCACATTTCCTGCCACATGATTTGAACAACCTGAATCTATGTAGAAAACATGCTCATCAGATTTACCTTGTGGCATAGCCATGTTCATGATCAATAATGAATCCTCTTTGTTTGAGTATTCTGTGTAGTTATTGTAGTCTCTCCTTCCTTTGTAGCCTCCTTGATAGTTTGAATGATTGTAGTTGTTGTAGTTGCCATGATAATTGTTGAACCTTCCTCTTGAGTAGCCATAACTTCCTCTATTGTATCCTCTGCCTCTTTGATTCCTGGAATTCCTAAAGCAATTTTCAGTTGTATGATTAGTTAATCCGCAAATAGAACATGAGTTGGAGTCTTGGGATCTCCCCCTGCCTTTTCTACCTCCTCTTCCTCTACCTCTGCCATGTCTTCCTCTACCTGCATAGTTAGCTTGATATGTACCTGCTTCATCATCCACTTTCTTTGCCTTTCCTTTGTTATCTTTAGACTTGCTTTTATCCGTGTATAAAGCTGAAGATTGATTACCTTTAGAGCTTTCTCCATTTTTGATAAGCTTTGCCTCTTGGGTAAGTAGTTGTCCAATGAGTGTATTGAAATCAGGTACATGCATGTCCATGTACAAATCCATAGCTGTGGTGAATGCTTCCCACTTGTCATCTGCCTTCAAGCCATTGATGACCTGCCTTACAATTTGCTCTTCATCTATTACCTCTCCAATGCTTCCCAACTGATCTGCTATGTCCTTGAGCTTTGTGACAAAATCAGTCACATTTTGTTTGGGAGCCTTCTTGAGAGTTGTGAAATCCAGCCATAGTTGATGCTTCCTAGCTTTGGTACTTGAAGAAAAGAAAGCTTCAAGTGCATCCCACACTTCCTGAGATGTCTTACAACTTCTAATGTGAGGCAACAAAAAATCTGAGATAGAGTTGAGGAGATAAGACCTTGCAAGTGCATCCTTGGAGCACCATGTGCTCAATCTTTCTTGCTCTTCTTGTGTTGGTTGACTTTTGTTCCTGAAACTTGGCATAACTTCATCTCCAGCCACATAACCATATAAACTTCTACTTTGGAGATAGGCTTCCATTCTTAATGACCAAGCTGAGTAGTTACCTCTGTCCAATTTGTCAATTGATGAAGGAAATCCATCTGCCATGTTGTCCAACCTTTCTCTGATACCACTGTGAAGAGATGGATAGGTATGTGCTTGAAGATGAAGAGGTGTTGCAAAATCCTTGATCTACACCATCCAAATGAACTCCAGAAGTATATGGTGGGCCCTTTTAGCTTGCCAATGGATGTATTAGACACCCTATGTACCTTGGAAGATCACTCTCAAAAAGATAGATCAAAACAGATAAGTTGGAGTTAGCTCAGAGGTGAAAACTTGCTATTCTTGGTTCATACACCTGTCTAGTGTTTTACGTAATTCTCTGAGCACAGCAACAATTAGCTTAATTCCTCTTGGGGAAGTCTAGGTAACTTAAAAAGCTAACTTTCAAGAGTAATCTCATCAAAAATAATGAACCACACACTGAGAATGAGTTTTAACAACTGATGACATCATCCCGATTTTCACGGGCTGCTACAGTTTGAGACCAGTGAGCAGAAAAATCAACATAACTCAAAATGTAGAAATCCAATGATTATGAAAATTTGTATGGTTATATTAGACAGTAAGCTAAATCCAAAAAGCTTTAAATCAATGAATTTGGTAAGTAACCACTGAGAAACATCTTTGACAAGATGAGTGAAAAAGTCGGGTACCTGACAGAGAAGTGAAAATGCACAGACACTGTTGACTTCAACTAAACATAACTGAAGATTGCAACATCCAAATGACATGAAAATTTGTGAGCATATAGCAGACTTATAGAGCTAACTTTACCAAGTTAAATCACTGAAAATAATGCACCAACCTCAGAGGAAACATCTCTGCAAGCTGACTGAGAAAACTAAGAGTAATGGCAGTGAGTAGTACACTTCACAAGAACATGGAAAGATGAACTCAAATAATCATGAAAATGAAAGTATATTGCTTGTACAATACAATGACTTACTGATACATATGTGTGCCTTGTAATCACACCTTGATATGGCATAAAGCTCAGCTCTTGGAGGTCTTCACATAGGTCTCTCTAACCACGACTAAAACTGCCATCTATTTATAGTTGAGTTTGGGAGGCTAACTTCCCTCAATCACTCTCCAATCAATCAATGATTGATTTGATTCTCTACCTACCACAAATCACGAATTCGTGGCTCCTCTTTCCATTCTTGATCAAGTGGACTCAAACACTTAAGATTCTCTTACTTTTACATTAAGTAAACTCTTCAAAAGTTACAAGAGGTAGTTCACAAGTGAAGTTTACATAGTCTTCATTTTAAGGCTTTTTCTATGACTTTGTGGGACTCAAGCCAATACTTAGGCTTGTCATAGACTTGCTCCAACAGCAATGGGGGTGTGGATATGAATAAGGAGGCGAATTTTGTACGAAGGTGAAAATGGAGGTAGGGGGTGAGTAGGGAGGATGGGGATAATGATGAAATAGGTAATATGGTAAAAAAACAAGAAATATACATATGATTCTAATGTCAAAACTCTACATCTTACCATTACACACTCATCCTTGAAGCTCCCTCCCCGGCAACGGCACCAAATTCGGTGTCACTCTAGCACAATGGTGAGTATCAATGTGAGGAGATCCACCTCATAATTGTCAATTCGCAAAGACATGAGGGTAGTATGATAACCATGAGCAAGTGAATATACAATTGCATGAATGAGAATCACACTAACATGCACACACATACACACATAGCGTATACAAGGTAAGACAAAGAGAGAGAACAATGGAATCTTTGATTATCCAAAACAAGTTTCCAATCTTCTAGAATTACTTCACTCTCCAACAGGTTATATCTACAAATGGGCCTTCTAGCTCTTTTTACAGTTTTTTTTACTAGCTTTGGCCTTGTTCAGACCAAGTCTCTTGCCTAATTAAAAATTAGGTTCTCTATCTCATTTGGGGGCTCAAACAGACTCAAATAAGTATTGATTTTGATATGTAGGTGGATCTACTAATCTTCAAGCTTGAGCACTCCTTGATTCAAATAAAATGGAATCTATGCTACCAAAAATCAAATTTACAATGGAATGTAGTGATGACAATCATTGTTTGATGTATGTTCAATCTACAAAAAGGAACACTTGGCCTACTCTCTAGATTTGCGTTGACTTCCCTTCCTACTTGGTCATCTTGGGCCTTCTCTCTTCCCTTGCTCCCTCTCGCTCCTTTGCCTCATGCTACTTTGGCATGTGAGTCTTCCTAGGTTGCTAACAAAGAGGATATAAAGGATGGGAGGTGAGTTGCACATATAACATTGATGTTTGTTTTCCACTTTTCAAGCTTTTTTGGGGAATTTCTTAGTGATAGAAGCTCCACAAACCTCAATATGCTTTGTGCTTGCATGAAACACCTAATTTCTTACAGCCTCCAATCCACTTTTACTACCAATGAGAATGTGTAGGTGCATCAATTTCCATGCATAGATCGATCAATAGGCCTCTCAAGCATATACACTCCATTGTAGCTATGGATACTGCCATGTAATCGACTTCACAACATAGTCCTACCATCTAACTTTCTTTTAATCTCATAAACCCACTTAATACCAATGGCATTCTTATCTTTGACAACTCACATAACTCCTAAGTAGAGATTTTTTTAATAGAATCCAATTCCAATTGCATTATGCTCGTCCAATTTGAATCATCACATGCATCTTCAAAAGTGAGTGGCTCTTCATTACATGCATATGCAATAAGAGATACATCCACAAAGTTACTTAATGCATGGAAATATCTTGATCTTGTTCTAACAAGTAAAGGAGCACTCAATTTCTTAACATGTAACATCTTTTGCATCCATATTGGCACAGATTGTGCATTCTTCATAGACATGCATTCGTCATGTGATATATTTTCAAAATGTACATCAAAGTGATCCAAATATTATGCTGAATTTCGACCATGTGTGGCTGCAAATTTTAAATCATGTTTGGATGAACATTTTCAACCATCTTTGGATGGAATTTTTCAGCCATGTTTCTTTGCAAATTTTGTTAAATTTCAGAGTCTATCTATAATTTTTCATCCATATTTGGCTGAAAATTTTCAGCTCTTTGAACTTCATTTGGATGTCCCACATGGCCATAGTCAAGCACACCAGTTCAAAGCAAAGGCATGAATGTATCAAACATATCTTGTGAGCTCATTTTTGGCTGAAATTTACATTCACCTAAAGGATAAGCTGATTTTTCAGTAAATATCACATCTTGACTTACAATAATTATATCTATCAATGGATGGTATAAGTGATAACCTTTACTTTCACTACTATATCCAACAAGTATGCATTTCATTGCCTTTTCATCAAGTTATGTTGTTGTGATAACCCATTCCAAGCCTCCATAAGGTGTAATGAATCTCAATGCTTTTGTAGGACAACAGTTCAATATATAGTTTGCACACATTATTGCATCCATCCAAAACTTATTTGGAAGATGATTTCCTTTAACCATACATTGTTCCAATCACATAAATCACTATGAGAAAGTTGCAATTTTTTTGTAGCATGTGTAGCACCATTTTTGAGAAATGAAGCTATGCATTTCTCCAAGTATAGAACCTTCATATGCATGCTTTTAAATGGACTTGATTGTTGGAAAATGAATCACAATATCATTCTTTTAGAAGTAAAGAAAAATATGGAGGTTAAATGTCCAAAATGAGCACGGCATAACTCCATTTCAACCATTGAAGAAGTATGTGTAATCAATGCACTTGAGGAAACTCTCTTATATGTATCCAAGTGATACAAGCTATTGCGTAATGTACCCAACATCACAATAACATCGTCATTGTTAAAATCATTAACCATACATTTGTTATCAAAAAGTGTACATGAAGTCCAACACTAGCAATGGGTGGAGACTTTGCGTGACAGCAAATTAGATGCACCTCTATCATATTGTACTCGTTCAGGCTTTCATAGTGCATCTTTTGCATCAGATTGCTATGCTATGATGAAATTGCTATGATGGCTGCATCTAATCTAAATGATGAGAATGATCTTGTTTCATTTGATGAAGCACAAAATTCAGAAGATTGGATGGTTGCTATGCAATCTGAATATGATGCTATAATGAAGAATGGTACTTGGTCTTTATGTGACTTGCCTCGTGGCAAGAAGGCCATTGGTACTAAGTGGGATATAGAAGCTGAGGCGTAAGCTTGATGGTACAGTTGACAAGTATAAGGCTAGGCTTGTTGCAAAGGGTTATGTGCAGGGAAAAGGAATTGAATTTGACAAAACCTTTGCTCCTACTTGTCGTATGACTATTGTTCATAGCATTTGTGCACTTGCAACTCATCATGGTTGGAATGTACATCAGCTGGACATTAAAATAGCATTTCTGAATGGTGACTTGCATGAAGAAGTGTATGTTTTTCACGCCCGTGGCTTTGTGTAGAAAGGGCATGAAAACCAGGTGTGTAGGTTAAAGAAGGCATTATATGGTTTAAAGCAAGCACCACGTGCTTGGTATGAAAAGATACATGCCTATTTGATTGCACATGGTTTTGAGAACAGTCCACCTAAAAGCACCTTATATGTTAAGCGTGCTAATGATGTACTTCTGATCATTGTGGTTTATGTTGCTCACCGATCCTCATGAGAGGCATATTGTTGATTTTAAGGCTGATTTACATGCCTCATTTGAGATGTCTGATTTGGGGCATTTGCATCACTATTTGGGCATTCAGTTTATGCACGTTGATGCTGGAATGGGTTTGTGTCAAATGAAATATATTGACACATTATTGCACCATTTTGGCCTTGAAGACTGTAAACCTATTGCCACTCCTATGGAAACAGGTTTACGACTGAGTCTTCATGATGCTGGAGATGCATTTGATGTTGTTCTCTATCAGCAGGCTGTTGGATGCTTAATTTACTTATGCATTACTCAGCCAGATATTCAGTTTGTTGTCTCACAGATGAGTAGGTTTATAGCTGAGGAGTCAAGCATTGGCAAGTGGTTAAGCGCATCTTTCGCTACTTGAGTGGTACCCGGCTACTTGGTTTGTTTTATCCCAAGGGGGGATCACTACCGCCATATTTGCATGCTTTTTCTAAATCTAATTGGGTTGGTTGCTATGACACTCATGTGTCCACTAGTGGTTTTTGCTTCATGCTTGGTAGCTCATGCATATCTTGGCTGAGCAAGAAGCACCCTACTATGGCCACTTCTAGTTGTGAGGCTGAGCATAGGGCATCTTTCACAGACTGTTGAGTGTGTGTGGCTCAGATGCCTTATGGCTGATTTGGGTGTTGGTCAGTCTTCTGCCACCACCATCTTCACTCAGATCGCATCGGCAGTTGCAAGGAACCATTGAGGTGCATTATCATTATGTCAGGGAGAGGTTCTCTACTAGGGAGATGAGCTTGGCATATGTGCTCACACAGAAGAACATTGCAGACCTTTTCACGAAGGCCCTGCCTAGGGAGAAGTTTGAAGCTTTCCACAAAGCTTTGGGCTTACTTCCTTTTGTGGAGTGATTTCCACATAGCTTGGCACTTCCTTATACATGAGTGCAAGCTCCTTGTTCACCGCATCACTCCCAGGGGGGATTTTTTGATATATTTAGGTAGTGATGTGTGTGAACACACTAGGACTGTTGGGGCACTTTTTTCCCTCTTTAAGAGGTCTTTTCCCCCGGGCTTGTATATACGCCTATTGCCCTAACGGGCTACTTATCTGTACATTCTAGTGGTAATACATTCAGTATTGTGTGTTGTGCTCCAAGCTTCTTCTTCTTCCTTGTGCTGTTTGGGTGCTTCCGCAGACGTATAACTCCAACAATATGGTAGTCTCTCACTAAGATTTTGAGCTTACCAAGGCAAATCAACTAGAATTAAAGAAACAATTGGTTGCTCTTCTGCTTTGTGGAACACCATCAAAGGGGAAGTGCTCTAGAAGATATGGAAAGAAAGATGTGGCATCAACTTTGATGGTCATCCAAAGGGTGGTCGGTAGAAAAAGTCCTTTGCCTATTAGGTAGAAGAATATGTAACTATAAAAAATCTCCACCTTTCAGACACCGCAGGATGTTTGTCCTAGAAAACAACAAGATTAAAAGCAAGTGGATCACTAATGAGGGTGATTAAAAAATCATTAAACTTCTTAGTAACACTCTTTCAAACATTTGCCACCCATCGAATCTTAGGTGTCCTACCAATTTTGGACCATCTTAGCTATCGTGCCTCCAAGCCGTTCTATCCCTACTTTGTGGGATACAAGGGATCCCAAGCGCACCAAGCCCATTCATTATATAATTTTTCTTTTGTTAATTCAAGCTTGGGAGAGTAGGCTTTGGCCGAATTTCCTTTTATGAAAGAAATAAAGTATTTCTTGAGAATATTCACACTCAAGAAATCATGGTTGGATGCATTGAATAAGTCTCCCGCATTAAATCAATTTGGTGAGTCTTTGAGAAGGTCCAGACTCAAGAAAATGTGGTGAATGTATAACAAAGTCCCTTGCATCAAATCAATATGAAGACTCTTAAGGAGGTCCACACTCAAGAAAACATGGTGGATGCATTGACAAAGTGTCTTGCATCAAATCAATTTGATCCATCTTTGATTTCAATTTCTGCCCTTCACCATTGAGTACAAACATTTAATCCAAATTTTTAGAGTATCGTACCATGCACTACACCTTAGCTCAAATAATCCTTTTTCATTGGATTCAACCATGTTGTTCTTTGGTAGGGTTATTAAAGCAACATGGTCTAAATGGCTAAACATGGGTTTCACACACATACAAACACACACGCGCACACACAAACACACACACACACACACACACACACACACATATATATATATATATATATATATATATATATATATATATATATATATATATATATATATATATATATATATATATATATATATATACACACACACATACATACATACATACATACATACACACACACACACACACACACACACACACACATATATATATATATATATATATATATATATATATATATATATATATATATATATATATATATATATATATATATATATATATATATATATATATATGTGTGTGTGTGTGTGTGTGTGTGTGTGTGTGTGTGTGTGTGTGTGTGTGCATGCATGTGTGTGTGTGTGTATTCGTGTGAGCATGTGTGTGTGTGTACATGTGTGCTTGTGTGCATGTGCATGTGTGTGTATGCATGCATGCATGTATGTATGCATGTATGTATGTATGTATGTATGTATGTATGTATGTATGTATGTATGTATGTATGTATGTATGTATGTATGTATGTATGTGTGTGTGTGTGTGTTTGTATGTATGTATGTATGTATGTATGTATGTATGTATGTATGTATGTATGTATGTATGTATCTATGTATCTATGTATCTATCTATGTATGTATGTATGTATGTATGTATGTATGTATGTATGTATGTATGTATGTATGTATGTATGTATGTATGTATGTATGTATGTATGCAGTATGTATGTATGTATGTACGTATGTATGTATGCATATGTGTGTGTGCGTGCACGCAAACCTAAAAAAACTAATCAATCATTTGTCTTGTTGATTAAAACATAAATTTGTGTCATGAGTCCCCTCTCTCTCGATTATATCAAGTTCATCATAGCACCTTATCTCTTGGTATTTCTAGCACTATTATAGTCTTCTTCTCAAATAATATCTTCAACTAAAGTACCAACAATGCAATACCACTGCTCCATAGTTCTAGTAGCACCCCCTCATATTGGTCATCCAACAACATTCCCTTGTCCAACTTGGAGCTAGAGCAATCCCGGCTAATGGGAAGAACCCAAGGACTTATGAGCTCCTAACTTCTTCAAGATCTTCAAAGAAACTTTGTTGTCTTCTCCACCCGAAAATTTTTGGAATAAGCAATCCAACCTTGACCATTTCAAAGGAACATGGACAAAGGGTCATTAAAATCATCCATAAACAAATTATAAAAAGCATGATTAAAAGCAAAAATCCAATGGCAATGCTCATGAAAAAACAAGTAGATGGTCAAGCATTTAGCTCAAACACAAGGAAACCTTGCTCCCAATTCGTATGTGGATGTTATTTAAATTGCTCCTCTAGGATGCCAAGACAAAGTCACAATACTCAAATCCTTCCATTTTCCCTTTCAAAAGAAAGATGGCAAAGGTCAAAGTTGGTTAGATCCTTTAGGCAAAGCCTAGAACAAGGAACAAGATAAAAATCCAATGTACAATCTATCCAAACCTCGTAAAGTTAACAATCCAACCTAGAGACTATCATTACCATCACTATCAATCCCCTCCTCCCATGGAAAAGCTTAAGATATCAAGAAGCACATTTGTGAAAGCGTTTAAATTAAGGCCAGAACCTTGAAATACGAAAATTAAAACTAAAATTTATAAAAGTTCTTGAGAAACAGAATGGGAATAGAGAAGAAAAGTTGTGATTCCCATGGAACTAACTCACCACTTATTAAGGAGGGAAGACTCCCTTCAATGACATATAATATTATAATCACCAATATTTGATTCAAATCAAAGAAGAAAATAAAGCACTTCATGCAGTCTCTAATCATCCAGATTTTATGCAATCCATCATTGTTAAAATACTGAAACTGAAGAATTATGGATACCATGGAAAGTTGGATGAGTCACCAATAGAAATGAGGACACTACAAAACTGCAACATGGGAAAGATGGTCAAGATAATAATTTTCATGTGGGCAGGTTACTTCAAAACAAATTGTTTATCACAAGTGCTAAAGAAGTGCCAGCTTTTCTCTTTTACGAATGAAAAAAGAAATTTCCTTTGTGATGTGGGCAGCTATCCGAAAGGGTGGTAGGTTGAAAAATTCCTTTGCG
>CM035425.1:76193507-76301007 GCA_020310875.1 Ceratopteris richardii | reverse complement strand
AAGTGGAACTGATCTAATAATGTGAAGGGCAACACAGGTAAATATGCTATCATCCTGAAATGCTTGAGTAATCTGCTCAAGGGGAGTATCAGATTTCTACCCATGCCACTGAATAATGTTCTTGTAAATCAGCATCATTGACCAAAAATGACTGGCAAAATTAGTCTAATAATAGAGGATACGAATAGCCAAAGACTGTTGGACTCACACCAATCTTTGAAAATGCATCTGCAACCCCTTTCCAAGCTGTAAAGGACAATTATTAAGTTAACAATACTTATTTGTAGATAAATAAGACAATGAAGAGATCAGAGGAGAAAAGAAAAGATGGCGATTCAATAAAAGAACACCAGATCTGTGAAGAACATGGATCCTGATTCATAAGAGGATTGGTGTATTCCCCCACTACAACAAATCACATATCTAACTTGTTGAACCAAGGAGGCTGGGACAATCCGCCTCAACATGGTTAAACTGCATTTTCAGTTATGGCTATGCAACTGAAGATTACAAACCATTTCTGAAGCTCCATACTTTGTCTTTAACAACCTCAATTGTCTCCTCCAACAATCCAGGTTCTGCAATCATGCATAACAAATTTGAATTAGAACATGATAGAGGAGGAATCAATGAGGCAAAAAAAACTAAACGTGGTTATTCATACCTGGAAATGTATATGTTGTAACAGCATTTTGATGATGATGCACAGATTCTATGGTCCCAATTTTGTTTGAAAATGTTACTTTCTACACATAAAGGTAGCCCCTTCAGCTACTTTGATCATAGAATCCAACAAATTGGCATCTAAGCTCTCAATCACTAATATTGCATTAGTAAAAACACGCATTGAAATTTGATGTACATAGAAAAACAATAAATGCTAACATTCTAGATGATGCTTATTACACGATTTTCAGTGCTATGGTATGTCAAATGTAGAGAATATGTACAATTGGCCTCCATGTCATAACACACCCACTTATCTATTATCCCCCTTCTTCCCACCTCAATGAGAAGATCAAGAAAAAAAGGAGAGAGGAAAAAGATAGGGTTGAGGGAGACTTTCCTCTCTCTTTTGATGCATACCAAAGTCATTCCCTTTCAGAGAACAAGAATACATGCATAAATATATAAAGAGAAATGAAATGAAACAAAATGATGTATTAATGTCTTCAAAATGGTCACAATGTGCCCTATGAGACAACGTTATATTGTGATGGATCTGATACAATGTCTATGAAAAAAAAAGTAAAAAGATGAATAAATTGTTAACGGCCTTTAGTGTCGGAAGTGAGGTAGGCCCAATATAAATCAAAGGATCTTTCCAACGCTTAAAACCATGCACACATACACACCTTGAACCAAATAATATAGATGAATGACAATAGAACTAGACAAGAGACAGGAGAAATAACAAGTAGATAAGACGCTTGGTATGAGAAGATTCATTTACAACTTATTTCCATTCGTTCTAAAAACTCAAAAGCTGCCCCTACTCTCTATGTTAAGTCAAAGATAGATGTTTTGATTATAATCATCATTTATGTTGATGATATGATCATGACAGGTCACAGAGATCCACATTTACGATTTTTTAAGTCAAAACTTAAGAAAGTATATCATGTTAATGATTTTGGTTTTCTACATTATTATCTTGGCATTGAATTTATTCACAAGGATGGTTGTATATTTATGACATAGTGGAAGTACATTGAGAAACTTCTAGAGGCGATTGAAATGCAAGATTCTAAACCTATGCAAATTCCTATGGAAGTTAATGTGTCTTTACAAGATTCAAATCTTTTTGATGCTACTAATAGTCAAGCAATTGGTTGCTTGATTTATCTTTGTAATACACGTCTTGACATTTAGTTTGTTGTTTCTCAAGTATCAAGGTTCATGCACGCAGCACAAATCTTTGTAAATTCATTGGAAAGAAGTTAAGCAAATTTTCAGATATTCGAAGGCAACAAAGAATTATGCAATAGTTTATATTTTTACCAGTTTTTAGGTCTCGATGGGGCCATGTTATATATCAATAGAAAGCTCTTCAAGAGTAATTTATGAATATGCAATAATAATTTTTGAACCTCTAGGGTTTTAGAGCACAATCAACATTGTTTCCAACATTTGGAAACCTCCTTTGTTGTATTATTTTCTCTTGTCCATTAATGTTCACATTTCTTCACTTTCTATCATTATTTTGAGCACTCTTAAGTGAGTTCACATTATAAAACTCATTTAACATATTTTTGAAGTCAGCCTGAGTTGGTCATGTGAAATAAGCATTGTATGTGCCTGAAGTACTTGTACATGTGAACCGGCTACAACCAAAGCACGAAATAAAGATCAATGTAAGTCATGAAAAATATAAACAAATAGGAAAGTCAATACAAAATGAATAATAATTAAAAATAAAAAATAGAATTTATAGCTAAATAAATAAAACTAAACCTTTACAAAAATAAATTAGTTAATTAAATTAAAAAGAAAATAAATAAATATATACATTCTCCATGTAAACCTTAAAGTTAAAATATTGTTATGTGAAATCCTAGAGTTTCACAAACTTATGAATGAAGGTTCTCTTCCCTCACTTCATCTTCACTTTGAAATAAATGCTCTCTCTCTCTCTCTCTCTCTCTCTCTCTCTCTCTCTCTCTCTCTCTCTCTCTCTCTCTCTCTCTCTCTCTCTCTCTCTCTCTCTCTCTCTCTCTCAAAAGTGCAATGAATGGTGAAATAGACCTGATAGACTCCATCTTGGAAAGGGATCAATCTTAACATACTTGCGAAACCAAAATCCATATCTTCCTCTCTACTTGGGTGTGAATTCATTGGAGGAATTACTTGCATCAGGGTTACTTGTCTTGAAGAGAAAAGAGAATGGCAATCAAAGGCAACATCCTCAATAATATATCTAGCTTCATAATGGTGGCATCTACATAGGTACCTCATACAAAGTGTCGAGTATATGCACGTACCTTGTGCCTAGTCTATGCTGATTAGTATCATGCGTGTATCAACGTACACTTTGGAGAGGATGCCCCCTATCCTGTAGTGATGCAGATCTAGAAGAGCATTTGCACACTCAATAGCTTTAAGGTGCTCTCCATCCTCACGTTTCACAAAGCAAAGTTAGTTCCATCAAACTTCTTTGAGTCCACCATCATAACGTTAGATGTGCTTGCCAAGAGAAGAGTAAGGAAGTGTAAGAAAGAAGATTCCCTTCCTCCAAAAGATGTGCTTCCATTTTCCAAAAAATGTGGTTTCGTTTCATGAGAAGAGAGAAGGTGAGAGAAGCATTTGTTATGGCTTATGAGAAGCTTTTGGAAGTGAAACAAAATGAAAAGAAAATATTTATTGCAATGAAGGTTGAGGATGACCCTACTCAGAGAGAGTAATAAAATGTGGCATACTTTCGGAAGGAAGTGATGCTTATGTCGTGATGGATGAAAAATGACAAAAAAAATGACTTCCACATCCCATTGGAGATAAAGACCATGTTTTTCTTTTGATAAAGAAGTTCCATCTCCATTAGAATCCTTAGAGTGAAGTTGCATCACTTTCTTTATGATGAACTTCAATATCATTGTCACATAGATAGGAAAGGGATATAGTGAAGCTCTTTGAATTATACATAGAGATAATCTACTAGGGGGTAAGCTTAGGAACTCTTTCACACTAGTATGGGGCTCAATACAAGTGAAAATGGCCTTTGGAGGTGCACATTCAACTCACACACTCAATTCCTTTAAACTACACGTGTGGAGTTGTGTAACGTGTTACATTTGAATTGGTGCCCGTGGATAAGTGCCCGCCAAGTCTGAATTGGGCCACCTCCCCAAAGTAGTACCTATGGTTCACGTGAGACATTCCTCATGTGAGGCACTTTGGACTCTTGGATCTTTGGCAGAGCCTCATCACCTATCTTGGTGGGGGGCTGGTGGTAGGTTGATACCAGCCCCTTGGAGGTGGCAGCCCACTTGGTTGGAGGCTCTCAAGCTCGAGGATGAGCCTATGTTGACTCTACGGCTGGGAGATGAGTATTTCTGCCTTTACGTTTTTTGTGAATATGGCTTGTGTCTTGATTTGTCCAGCATGGAGGATCCTGGAGGATCTAACATTGGTATCAGAGCAGCTCTTTGCATGAGGGGTATCCTCGAAGGATCTTTTTAGAAAAGGTATCCTGGAATATCTTGGACAGGGAAGGATCAAAGAATGAGAGGGGCCGAATAAGAGGATGGCCAATACGCTAAGCTCTATGAGAGTTTATTACTCATAAACAATTTGATGAGCTTAAAGGACAAACCCAAAGAATAGAGACGGTCATAGGTAGCATGATCTCACTTGTAGAACAATTAAAAGCCCAAATGGTCTCTTTAGAGACATAGGTTAGCTCTTTTCTTACTAAGGTGGAAAGAGGAACTCCTACTCATCTTATATATGAGATGGTTAGGAAGAAGCCTCTCCAGTTGGGCAAACACAAGGGGAAAGCTCGAGGAAAGCTCCGCTCCCGAAAGACTTAAAACCACCAACAATAAGGATGCAGTATACACTTTTTTACAAGTGGAATGACCTCCATCAATTGTAAGAAATCCTTGAGATCATCATAAAATTTAAAGGGCTTGACCATTTTCAGAAAACTAGGGGGTTTGTGAGAGGCTTAGACAAAGCCATCAAGAGGGATGTAAGAAGAAACACACCTAAAACGTTTGAGGAGGCTGTCAAGTACGCACAGATTTATGAGGACCATAACCATCCTCAATACACTCGTATGGAGACAGGTCAGTCCCACAAACCTATTAGCACTACCAAGTTCAAAAAACTTCTCACTCCTCTTTAATGTCTTTAATTTGATCTTCCAAAGATTTAATCCTTTCGAAGGCTCTTCTTATTTCTGATTGAGAGCTTTGTCTGCATCTTTTTTCAATTCTCTGATAGCTTTACTACAAGTGTATGCTCCATTGTTGTCCCTATAGTGGGTATGGAGGTCCAATTCGGTGATTGACTTTCCCTGCTTGATGTACGCTCATGATAGTACTCAACAACTGTTCTATAGCCTTCTAATGTTGAAACTTAATATTGGACCATGAGCAACCTTATTGACTTCCATGACACTTGGAGGAATGGATTTTTATCTTGTAGGAGACCCTCGTGCATAGAAGCAAGAATTGTTACACAAGGGAGGAGAGCACGAAACGACCTTGCACTATGTTGTCTTCCTAGCATTGTATTGTTCTCCATATTATTCCCACCGTATGTTAGAACCTCATGGTCTTAGTGGGCATGTGAGGAGGAACTCGGTGGAGCTAATAGGGATGATCTTGGAGAATCTAACAATAGGACCGTGTGTATGTATGTATGAATGCATACACATGTATGCATTCATACATATGTGTGTGTATGCATGTTTGCAAGCATGTATGTATTTTCCCTCATGGGACATCCGATAAAATCAGAACGATCCAAACAAGCTTTGCATGTGCTCTTCACAAAGATGAGATGCACAAACCGAGAGATGTATATATGTTTGCATGCATGCATGTATGTATGCACACCTATTGGATTCTCATCTTGTAGGAGACCCTCATGCATAGAAGCAAGAATTGTTACACAAGGGGGGAGGAGAGCACAAAGACGACCTCTCTATGTTGTCTTTCTAG
The DNA here is from genome assembly GCA_020310875.1 of Ceratopteris richardii. Taxonomy (NCBI): domain Eukaryota; kingdom Viridiplantae; phylum Streptophyta; class Polypodiopsida; order Polypodiales; family Pteridaceae; genus Ceratopteris; species Ceratopteris richardii. The sequence goes on along the minus strand of CM035425.1, from coordinate 76,295,344 downwards.
CATCGTATTGTTCTCCATATTATTCGCACCGTATGTGCGAACCTCATGGTCTTAGTGGGACATGTGGGGAGGAGCTTGGTGGATCTAATAGGGATGATCTTGGAGGATCTAACAATAGGACTGTGTATATGTATGTATGAGTGCATACACATATGTATGCATTCATACATGTGTGTGTATGCATGTTTGCAAGCATGTATGTATTTTCCCTCCTGGGACATCCAATAATATCGGAACAATCCAAACAAGCTCGGCATGTGCTCTTCACAAAGATGAGATGCACAAACCAAGAAACGTATATATGTCTGCATGCATGTATGTATGCATACCTATGTGTGTATGTATGTATGCATATGTATGTATGTGTATGTATATATATATGCATGCATACATATATGTACAATGTACATATGTATGCACGTATGTATATGCATGTATGTATGCATGCATGTATGTATGCATGCATGTATGTATGCATGCATGTATGTATGTATGCATGTATGTGTGCGTATGAATGCATGTCTGTCTATCTTTGTATGTATGTATGTATGTATCTATGTATGTATCTATGTATGTATGTATGTATGTATGTATGTATGTTGTATGTATTTATGTTGTTGGAGTTAGACATCTGCGGAAGAACGCAAACAGCACAAGGAAGAAGAAGAAGCTTGGAGCACAACACACAATATTAAATATATTACCACTAGAATGTACAAAGATAAGTAGCCCATTAGGGCAATAGGCGTATATACAAGCCGGGGGGAGGGGGGAACCTCCTAAAGAGGGAAAAAAGTTCCTCGGCTGTCCTCGAGTGTTCACACACATCACTACCTAATATATCAACAAATCCCCCTTGGGAGTGATGCGGTGAACAAGGAGCTTGCACTCATGTATAAGGAAGTGCCAAGCTATGTGGAATCAATCCACAAAAGGAAGTAAGCCCAAAGCTTTGCGGAAAGCTTCAAACTTCTCACTAGACAGAGCATTTGTAAAAAGGTCTATCAATGTTCTCCTGTGTGGGCACATATGCCAAGCTCATCTCCCCAACAAAGAACCTCTCCTTGACATAATGATAATGCACCTCAATGTGCTTAGTGCGAGCATGGAACACATGGTTCCTCGCAACGGCCAATGCGCTCTAACTGTCAGCGAAGATGGTGGTGGCAGAAGCCTGACCAACACCCAAATAAGCCATAAGGCGTCTGAGCCAGACACACTAAACAGTCGCTATGAAAGCTTCCCTATACTCAGCCTCACAACTGGAAGTGGCCACAATAGGTTGCTTCTTGCTCAACCAAGATATACATGAGCTACCAAGCATGAAGCAAAAACCACCGGTGGATGTACGAGTGTCATAGCAACCAACCCAATCACTGTCAAAAAAAGCATGCAAATCTGGCAGTAGTAATCCCCCCTTGGGATAAAACAATCCAAGTAGCCGGGTACCACTCAAGTAGCGAAAGATGAGCTTAACCGCCTTCCAATGCTTGTCACCTAGGCAATGCATAAACCTTCTCATCTGTGAGACAGCAAACTGAATATCTAGCCGAGTAATGCATAAGTAAATCAAGCATCCAACATCCTGCTGATAGAGAACAGCATCAAATGCATGTCCAGCATCATGAAGAGTCAATCGTAAACCTGTCTCCATAGGAGTGGCAATAGGCTTACAGTCTTCAAGGCCAAAACACTGCAATAATGTGTCAATATATTTCGTTTGACACAAAGCCATTCCACCGTCAACTTGCATAAACTGAATGCCCAAATAGTGATGCAAATGCCCCAAATCAGACATCTCAAATGAGGCATGCAAATCGGCCTTAAAATCAGTAACATACGTGTCGTGAGGACCAGTGAGCAGCATGTCACCAACATATACCACAATGATCAAAAGCACATCATTAGCACGCTTAATATATAAGGTGCTTTCAGTTGGACTATTCTCAAAACCATGTGCAATCAGATAGGCATGTATCTTTTCATACCAAGCACGTGGTGTCGTTAATGCCTTCTTTAACCTGCACACCTGGTTATCATGCCCTTTCTACACAAAGCCACGGGGCTGAAAAACATACACTTCTTCATGCAAGTCACCATTCAAAAATGTTGTTTTAATGTCCAACTAATGTACATTCCAACCATGATGAGGTTCAAGTGCACAGATGCTACGAACAGTAGTCATTCGGCAAGTAGGAGCAAAGGTTTCATCAAAATCAATGCCTCTTTCCTGTGCATAACTCTTTGCAACAAGCCTAGCCTTATACCTGTCAACTGTTCCATCAGGATTACGCTTCAGCTTGTATACCCACTTAGTGCCAATGGCCTTCTTGCCAGGAGGCAAGTCACATAAAGACCATGTACCATTTTTCATGATAGCATCATATTCAGATTGCATTGCAGCCACCCAATGTTATGAATTTTATGCTTCATTAAATGAAACAGGTTCTGTCTCATCACAGAGACTAGAGGCAGCCATAGCATAGCAATCTGATGCAAAAGAGGCACTATGAGAGCCTGAACGAGTACGATATGACAGAGGTGCATCTAATTTGCTGTCACACAAAGTCTGCATCAGCCATTTTGGCATAGTTTTTGCCTGCTCAATATCAGCTCTCTCCTCAACAAGTGCATCATGTAAATCTGCATCAGAAATGGAATGATCTGCATCATCACATGAAACCTGCAAAGGCTGAGAAGTTTCCTCATTAGGACCAATACTAGACTGTCCACCTATAAAAAGAGGCAGCAAAGTATCATACATGTCTTTGGAGCTAACAGATGTCTCCTTAGTACATGAAAGTAAGGGCTGGATAGCATCTTCCACAAAAACAACATCACGGCTAACCAGAATGCGTTTAGGCTGTGGATGATACAGATGATAGCCTTTGCTTTCAGAACTATACCAAACAAAAATAAATTTTACTGCTTTATCATCCAATTTTCTGTGATGTTGTTCATGCACTAATGCATATGCCGAACAACCAAAAACATGCAGATGAGAGCAACAGATGGCTTGCGACCATGCCAAGCCACATATGGAGTGATAGACTGCAGTGCTTTAGTGGAACACACGTTAAGTACATATGTTGCACATGACAACCTCAAGCCGGAAACTATGTGGTAAAGCCTGACTCTTGACCATACACCTCGCCATCTTCATGAGTGATATGTTCTTTCGTTCAGCAACTCCATTCTGTCGAGGTATATACGGCACTGTACATTGATGTTTTATCCCACGTTCAGCCATAAATGCATTAAAGTAAAAAGACATATATTCCCCCCCATAAAAAGACAAACTATGTGGTAAAGCTTGACTCTTGACCATACACCTCGCCATCTTCATGAGTGATATGTTCTTTCGTTCAGCAACTCCATTCTGTCGAGGTATATACGACACTGTACATTGATGTTTTATCCCACGTTCAGCCATAAATGCATTAAAGTAAAAAGACATATATTCCCCCCCTCGATCAGAACGGAGGTTGTTCATTTTACATGCTGACAAATTTTCAGCCAAAACCAAAAACTGTTTGCTATGTGGTAAAGCCTGACTCTTGCCCATACACCTCGCCATCTTCATGAGTGACCTATTCTTCCGTTCAGCAACTCCATTCTCTCGAGGTGTATACGGCACTGTACATTGATGTTTTATCCCACGTTCAGCCAGAAATGCATTAAAGTCAAAAGACATATATTCCCCCCCTCAATCAGAAGGGAGGTTGTCCATTTTACATGCTGACAAATTTTCAGCCAAAACCAAAAACTGTTTGAAGCACAAACACTTCCGACTTTGCCTTCAATGGATTTACCCATGCATGCCTAGAAAAATCATCGATGAAAGTCACGAAGTAAAGATAGTTCCCAAAAGAAGGTGTCTGCATAGGACCAGAGACATCACTATGTACAAGCTGCAATTTCTGAGTAGCCCGAACTGAACCATCTTTTGGAAAGGAGGAACGCTACATTCTGCCCAAAATACAACCTTCACAAACATGTTTTCCAGGTGCCTCAAGTTTGGGCAAAGAAAACACCATTTCAGATTTTCGCAGGAATAGCAAACTAGCAAAATTCAAATGACCAAAGCGTGCATGCCAAAGCTTTGCATCTGACATAGCCTGAGAATGATATACTGCACATACAAAATCATTTATAGATCTTTCCTAGTCTATGAGCTTATACAGTCCACGACATAAAATTCGAGAAGCAATAATGACATCGCCATTTGAAAGATCATGAACTGTACATCTGTCATCAACAAATTTAAGAACCAAGCCAATCTTGGCTAATGCAGAAACTGATAACGGTCCACGACATAAAATTCCAGAAGCAATAATGACATCGCCATTTGACAGATCATGAACTGTACATCTGCCATCAACAAATTTAAGAACCAAGCCAATCTTGGCTAATGCAGAAACTGATAACAGATTTTTCTTGATCCCTGGCACAAATAAAGCATCTGAGAAAGTGAAAGAACTACCATCAACAGTAGTCAAAATGATCTTACAAACTCCCATAACATGATAAGAGGAGTTTTTGGCGCATATAACAGTATGCCCTGTAGGGGAAGGCTCGAGTGAAGAGAAGAAACTGCGCTGCGAGATAATATGTTTGGTCGCCTCACTATCAAAGTACCAAACATCTGAGTCTACTGCAGACATGCACTGCTCGTGAGAAGATGGGTCAAAACTGCAAACACTAGTAAACGTCCATTTTTCATCCTCCACAAGATTAGCAGACTCTATTTTCGGTGTAGAGGCCTCTACAACAACCATTTCAGCCTCTTTCTTCTTTGCCTCTTTAGCACCCAGTTTTGGAAAGCTCTTAATGACATGATCATTTGGTTTACAGTATTTGCAAAACAATTTGTGCTTTTCTGATTTCTTCTCATCTTTGTCTTCCTTCTTCAAATGTACAGCATTTGCAGATTTCTGCTTACTGGTAGAAGAGCTCCATTTACCTTTGCCCTTCTGACTAGCCAAGAGAGCTTCATATGCAACGCACATGATGGACCTATTCTCCCTAGACTGACCTTCCTGCAACAGAACAGAGACTAACTCCTGAAATGACAAGGCATTTGGATTGCCTTTCATCCTCAAACGAAGAGTAGAAGCAAAACTTTAATATGAGTCTGGAAGACCATTCAGAACGGTCTCTACAAGTGAGCATCTGCACAAGTGAGCTATCTGGTATAACTTCATCGGCAGAAATCAATTGTTCTTTCAAATCCTTTATCTTTGTGAGAAATTTGTCCATAGAATCATCTTCATTCATGTGCTCACTCTCCAATTGTTTTCGGAGGTAAGCAACACGAGCCTCATTCCTAGCCTAGTACAATGTGGTAAATATATCCCAAGCATCCTTAGTTGTTCTGCAAGAGCGAATGTGAGGAAAAATGGCACGATTGACAAACAAAGCTATCAATGCATGTGTCTGAGCATCTTTGTCATCCCAATGAATTTGCTCTTCAATAAATGCAACAAAAAAAGCAGTACGAACAGGAATCTGCATAATATCATCGTCTTCGACACATCTCCATCAGCTCCAACACTTGTATTTGGAGTACCTCTATTCGCAGGTGAAACAAGACGTCTTTCAACACCCTGCACAATATTCCATAGTCCTTTTGCAACTAATACATGACCCATCGTATAAGCCCACAATGGGTAATTCATACCATCCAACTTATCCTGAACAAATACATCACTGCTTTCATCCATGGCCACTGACTAAAATACCTTGATGCAGAAAGACAACTCTATCTAAAAAAGTTGAACAGAACTACCCAAACTAGTTTTGCTAGACCTGTAGCAGACTTCGAGACGCTTATACTGGAAAACCGAAATTGGTATATATCTTTGGCACAAAAAGACGAAATAGCTTGCATAAGCACTACGATAGTGCGTTCGAATGCCGAAACAAGCTCAGGTCGCGATTTCGGCACCACACTGCAAAGTTGTTTTGCTGTTTTGATCTTTGAAACACCTTGAGTATGCTTACCAAGTTTCGTGCAATTTTGAGACTGCAACCGGAAAAGTGTAGACAATGCCCTAGATGAAGAGACGACATGCTCTAATACCAATTGTTTGAGTTAGACGTCTGCGGATGCATGCGAAGAGCACAAAGAAGAAGAAGAAGCTTGGAGCACAACACACAATATTGAATGTACACGTACAAGTGTATTGGTTCTGGATACATTAAAAAATTCAAGCATTATTTCCTCCACTCTCTTTGTTTTCATGCTTCAATTGAGCTACCTTTTATGCAAGGTGCAACAAATATCCATCTTTGCTCATAGTAAAGATTTTAAGGACAAAAGAAAAAATAAAGCCAAGAAAATCAATGGCATTGGATATTCGGCATTCATGGTTTCCTCTCTATCCGCTACGTTATTAAAGATCAAGAAGGTTCTTTTTCCTCACCTTCTCCACCTGCATGCAATCATTCGCCATCTATCCGCTACGTTATTAAAGATCAAGAAGGTCCTTTTTCCTCACCTTCTCCACCTGCATGCAATCATTCGCCATCAGAGGACTCCTGCTGCTCCTGGGTGAGTTGCTACGGTGCTACTTCCATTCGAGGTCACAAACCTGGAAGAAAACATGGCCGTCACTTCAGAAAATAACATTTCCGAAGCAATAATTTAACAATCTAACCAGTTCAAAGGAAAATATGTACAGCTTTACTTTTCAGAATGTGCATCAAAACATTCCAACGATCAAAACCGGGTTAAATTCACACATGAACCATCAAGATTAACACTACATGATAAGACGTACTGAATTGGATACAGCAAAAATTGATTGTTCACAAACTTCTGATACAGTATGAGGAGTGCATCTTGAGCACTCCGCATAGCTTGTCGGAGTGGAAGATAGTAGCAAATTTAAGCAATGTAAAATGCATGGGTGAACTTTAAACTGTAAGAGAAGGGCATGCTATTGGGAATATGAAAACGTGGATTTGAATACAATCCGGTCCGAACAAACTCCAATACCAAGACGTCTAAAAATTCTCAATAAGATATGCAGACGTTGAGATGCCCCGTTTCTTTAAGATCCTCGGGTTCAGAAAATTAATTTACAAATTCACCACAGTCTGGTCTCTCGATCGGCTAATAATAAGTTTCTGAATCAATAAAAAATATGCAGTTCAGTACGTGGCCCTAAACGGTGGTAGGAAGCCCGCAATACATCCCCAAAATGAGTCGTTTCTAGCTGTTTCGACGAAGCTCTAAAGAATTGTACGCAGAATTGAATTCTTCTATGCTAGCGGTTTCCGTATTTGAAGTTGATGAAGTACACCTCCAATAACCATAATCAAACGCATCGTGTAAATTCTCTCTCTCTCTCTCTCTCTCTCTCTCTCTCTCTCTCTCTCTCTCTCTCACATCAAAAACCTGTCTTTCCCTGGAAAAGCTCGCAAATCATCATACACAAACTCCCGGATCATCAAAAAATAGCAGCTACGATGCGTGCGCAGTCAGACGACGGAGTCACGGAGCACCGATAACTCCGAGCCGTGGACTCACGAACTCCTTAGCGTCAAGGCGAATCTTCGCACGCTACTTTGGACGTGCTCCTATTGCACTTTTTCTTAATGTGTAGGATATCTAAATGGTTTCCATCCATAGGAAAAATACATTCGAACGACTAGGACAGCAATCCAAGGGAAGGCGGTACATTCCTGCTGACTCCTCACTCCTTAGCTATATGCTGGCTGTTAGGGTGGGTTCATACAGGAAGGCACAACTAGTGCTAAGTCATAATATGTGTTCAGACAAGGAGGCACAACTTTGTTGTGTTCCAATTAACAAAGAGCGGTGGTAGCTGATTTTGTGGTAACTTCTCAAAATCAAGATTTATATTTCATATTATTGGTTGAATAACTAAACAACCAATCAAGATATATTGTCAAAATGGCACAACTCTCTTTCGAGGGAGGGAGCCCGACTCAAACAATGGTGGTCTCAAAACTCTTCTTCTTTTTATATATCAAATCAAACGTGGTTATATGGAAGCACTGAGTGTACCGTCGAGCGGTGTGAACCCATTCTAAAGGAAAATTATACCTTTTATTGATTGAACAATTGAAACAACTAATCAGAACACATTGTTAAGTCCGTATGTTTTTTGTTCTGAGGGGGCTAGCTCGCCTCAATAGGTGATGGAGCTGCAACACTTTGCCTTTTCAACTACCCAATAAAATCTTTCCATCTGGTGGCATAGTTTGTGAACCCAACTCAAATAAAATTGAGCGACAAAGAGCTCACACAAAATTGAGCGAAAAATGACACATTATTGAATTTTTTCTAGAAACATAGAAGGATATGGTCAATGACATTATCTATGGGACCCTTTGTATTGCACAATAGGGGCAAAACGATCAATTGCTTTTGATCCAAAGGCCAATCGGTTTTTGAGTTAGAAGTCAACCTAGTTAGAATATGGTCCATGGGTTTCAATCCAATGGAGAACATGTACATTCATGCATACTCATATGTTGTAAATGGAGCTTGTGGGAACACCCTCTTCTACACTCTGTGTCAAGTGGTAGTAGACATGAGAGGTATACACATGGTGATCCAGGATGAGAGAGGAGAAGAGGATTTATTTGAAGGTAGTTGAAATGGAATGAGAATTTAAGAAAGCAATTATGCAAGAAAGATAATTACAGTAGAAGAAAAGAGACCATACATAGAAGAAATTAAAATATTTTTATCAATAGCAAGTGCAACAATCATGGCATTGTCCACGTATGTGCTATCAAGGTAGCGCTTAAATGGTGAATCTAGACAATGCAAGATGGGAGAATACAAGATAAAGATATGTTAAACCAATTGAATGTGTGAACTAGTGTAGAAGTCATTTATAAATAGGCCAACAAAGAGTTATAGTCTTCCAAAATCTGTTACACAAGCCATAGCTCACATAGTGGGCTACCAAATCCATTAGACAAGCCACAGCTCGCATAGTGGACTACCACCCATATGCAAGTGATACATGGCATCCATTGATGCATAGTGCACAAAAAGTGATCAACCCACTTTCATGATCAACAATATCAAATAAAATTGGCCCTATTTGTGAACACATACATTCTCACATATTCTTGTTCATTGATCCATTTTTTTTGGGAGACTATGTCAAATTTTTCCAGAATCTGACATTTGATCATTCTTTTTTAGCCTTAATGTCTCAGCGTTCTCAAGAGGAGCTATAACTTGGAGGGCAAAGAGCATTTTGAGATTCAGAATAATGGCACAAACTTTTCTCTATGGAAGAATTAGATTAAAGATGTGTTGATTCAAAAAGAGACAGTGGAAGCTAGTAAATGGAATCTCAAAGAAGCATGTTGATATGGATTATGAAGATTGAGATGAGTTGGATCAAATGGTTGTTACCTATGAGCTTTCATGTGAATACACTCTTAATAAGTTCAATCCTTATGGATTGGAGTATCCTCTCTCCAATTCGCCAAAGATCTTCTTGTTTATGTATAAAACAAAGCGCTTTCTCATCATAATGCAAGGCACACTTCCGTTTTCTTATATGTGCTTGTGTGTGTATTAGAGGGAGGCTTTCCCTCTCTCTCTCTCTCTCTCTCTCTCTCTCTCTCTCTCTCTCTCTCTCTCTCTCTCTCTCTCTCTCTCTCTCTCTCTATAGGGAATCACCGTTCTCTTCATCATGCACCATAGCTTTTTGAGCTTCAAGGTAACACTAGTATCAAAGCTCAGATATAGTTGTGCCTATTCTTGTGGAGGAGATGAAGAGTTGGCAATGTCGAGGCTATTGAAATAACACTCGAAGCTACCATAATTATATTCTAGAGATCCCATCCTCTGCTCATTTAAGCAACCTCACAACCATCATTGCCCTATAGTAAAAGACAAGCTCATGTACAACAAACTCTCCCAATAGCTATAACTTCATCCCCATGAGTCTCCATAGGTTAGTGTCTAGCTCGACTTTTGTAAAGCCATATGCACCTTGTTCTAGCTCAAACTCAGTAAGAGCTTGGATTGTGCAACCAATCCCTTCTCTATCATGCTAGAGTATATGCACGGACAGTCGAATGCATCCCTGATAAAATGATTGTGTATCCCATGTGCAAGAATACATTATCCTCTCTGAAATCAAACTCAGCAAGATGAGTATTTGAAGACAACTTGAGATGTGAAGGGACTCAGTACCACTATCCTTAATGTTCTTGAGGTAATCTTTGATTTATTCATGTTGGTTATGCTCTCTATAGATGAGAACTAACAAGTTCCGAGAAGCTTGAGAGAGAGTTTTTTTGGAAACAAATCTTCTATTGGGAAACACTAGTTTTTGTTTTTGTAAATGCAAATCACAGTACATGATATGCATGTAATGCTTAAAGTATTTAGGCAATTCATTCACAAGTTCTTAATACATTGAAGATTCTTCTACCCATGTGAATAGGAAATCATCATTTGGGAAATCTTTTAATGGCCTATAATCAATCCTATTTCCATAAATTCGAGCATGCTATGTAGATATGTTTATTTTATGCTTCCATGGGATTAGACACTGCCCTCCTCATTGTTGAGTGGTAAGATCTTCCCATCAAATAAATGATTGTTGTAAGGATTTAGACACTTCCCAGAGTGAGTCACTTTGGTAAGAACTCTCCAATATGACTGAAAAACCTCTTGATAAGTTTAATGGGTAGGGTTTCCACACATGGCAAACAAAAATTAAGGGACATCTTATGACCAAACAACCTTGGTCCATCACAAAACCATTAGCTCCCAATGAAACACTTGAGAATAGAAAAAGGGATGAACAAGCACTTGGAATGTTACTCACCTCTTTAGACAATAACTATGTACATTTCTTGGATGATTGCACTGTGACAAATCAAGCATGGATTACTTTAGAGAAAAACTTTGGAGCTATTTTTGGAAACTCCAAGATAGCACTTAAAATGCAACTTTATTCTCTTAGAATGTCTCAAAGAGAAGATATACCTACTCCTATAAACAAGCTAAAGAGTATTTGTACCCAATTAGCTTATGTGCAATGCCCCATTGAAAACAAGGATCAAGTGGCCATACTAATCAAAGTTATGCCTGATGATAAGTTTGGACAAATTGTAAATGTTCTTAAAGAAAAGGAACCTATCCCTAGGCTAGAAGATGTCATCAATTCTCTACAACAACATGAAAATAAGCTCAAAAATCATGATGAATCCATGATAAATGCCTTGGTTGTAAGAGCTACAAAATGCAATCATTGTAACCGCACATATCATCTTTCAAAGGATTTTTTTCAAATTAACCCTTGCAAAATATGGGGTAAACCCAACCATGCTAGAAAGCAACAAAATGCCAAGCAACATCAATGTAGCTGAGGAGACAAATGAACTAGAATCTCATGTCAATTTCATCTATGATGATGTGTTGTAAAACATCCCCTTTGTACCATCCTCATATGTATAGGGAAGGATTTTTACCACCCATGAGTTTGTTGAAGGAAGGATATAAACATTGTACCACCTTCTAATTTGTACATGGGAAGGAAACATATTCTTTGTACCACCCTAACTTAGTTGTGAGGAAATGATAGTCCCTTAAGAACTATATAAAATCAAGCTCAAAGGGGGGATTGTTATCTATGAGCTTTCTTGTGAACACAGTCCTAATAAGTACAATCCATAAGGATTGGACTATCCTCTCTCTGATTGGCCAAAGATCCACTCGTTTATGTATAAAACAAAACGCTTTCTCATCATAATACAAGGCACACTTCTGTTTTCTTATCCATGCTTGTGTGTGTATTAGAGAGAGGCCTTCTCTCTCTCTCTCTATCTCTCTCTCTCTCCATCCGTCTCTCTTGGGAATCATTGTTCTCTTCATCATGCACCATAGCTTTTTGAGCTTCAAGATAACAATGGCTAGGTCTACCATTTGATTGCACCTTGCATATTATGTTTACTTTATAGTATTGGACCATGAAAGTGCATAGCTTTGGAAGAATTTATGCAATACACATGAAAAAGAAAGAGCATCAAATAGAGTGTATCTAATGAGAAAGTTATATGATCTTCACATGAAGTTCACAAATAGTGTTTCTACTCATCTAAATGAGTTTGATGCTATATTCTCTCTAAAGTATTGCAATACCTTTGAAGTAGAAAATGAAGCTCCAGATGTCATTCACAATACTCTGCATAGAAGCTACAAAATATGTTGAAAACACATAGTATATAGAGAGTACGAACACAAATTTCCTAGGTGTAAGAAGTGTGGTCCAACTTACAGCTTGTGGATGACTAGGACACCATATGTTTTATTAAAGAACAAGAATTCCAAAAGCTATCTTATGGTAGATCTTCAATCAAAGCATCTACAACATTTTCTCGAGTATGAACCTTCTCAAGAATAATGTGCTCAATGGCTAAGCAATATCTAATGAAGTGATACCGAAGCTCAATGTGTTTGGTCTTTGCATGATAGACCCAATTCTTAGCCAAAGCAATGGCACTCTGACTATCACTAAGAAAATGAAGTACATGATGAGGTAGACCCATATCACAAGCAAGACGAGAAAGGCACAATGCTTCCTTACATGCCTCACTTGTTGCAACATATTGTACTTCTATGGTGGAAACAATTGTACATTCTTGAAGGTGAGATCTCCAAGAGATGGCACTTCCATCAAAATGAAAAGTCTACCCTGATGTAGACTTTTGATTGTCTACACAACCAACATAATCAGAATTTGTGTAACCAGTAATGGATGCCTTTCCTCTACAGAAGCATAGACACTTCTCCTTAGTTCCACTCAAATATCTCAAAATCATCTTGAATCCTTCCCAATGCTTATTCCCAAGATTAAACATATATCTACTCACAACTCCTACTGCAAATGCAATGTCTAGTCTCGTAGCTACCATAGCATACATGAGAATACCAACAACGGACTGATAAGGAATTTTGGTCATGAGTTCCTTTTCCTCCTCTGATTTGGGGAAACCATCCTTGCTCAATTTCACATATGTGGGTAAAGGTGTACTCAATGCCTTTCCACCTTGCATATTGAACCTATGAAGTACTTTGATATGTACTCACTTTGAGACAAGTATATGCGTCTTTTACTCCTATCTGAAGTAATGTGCTCACCAAGATTATGTTTGGCATCCCCCAAACCCTTCATATCAAATGTCTCACTCAACTTCTTTTTGAGAAATGACAAGTCATAAGAGGACTTCCTAGCAATCAATATATGATCGACATAAAGTATCAAGCATATCAAGCTACCATCTAAGCATCTCTTTGTGTAGAGATAATGATCCTCATTGCTTCAAGAATAGCCTTGAGACTTCATAAAAGCATCAAAGTTTTGGTATCATTGTCTAGGGGACTGTTTAAGTCCATATAAGCTCTTCTTCAATTTACAAACTAGAATTTCTATTAGAGGAATTACATAACCCTCTAGTTGTTCCATATAGATCTCACCTATAAGATCTCCATGCAAGAAATCAATTTTCACATCCGTTTGGACTAGCTCCAAGTCCTCCATTTCAACTAATCCAAGCAACATGCATACTATAGTCATCTTGACCATTAGAGAGAAGATTAACTCAAAATCAACACCATGTTGTTGCTTAAAACCCTTTGCAATAAGTCGTGCTTTATACTTTGGAGAAGCACTATCTTATGTGTATTTCAGCATATATACATGTTTACATGGTAAAGCTTTTTTGCCCTTTGACAAAGGTACTAAATTCCAAGTACCATTCTTGTGAATAGAATCCAACTCACTCTTCATGGCATTCTCCCACTTGAAATGATCCTCTATCTACATAAAACCTCTTTGTAGTAAGAAGGCTCACCAACATTTGTTAGCATTACAAAATCCAAGCCTAGAACATATCTCTCATGTGGAGGCGAGACACATGTAGAGCATCTCAATGGTTGTTGAATAGGACCATTTGTAGATTGATATGATTGGACATTCTGTTGAAAATCCCTATGTGCAACCTTTATGCATGCTAACTAGAGGACTAGTATCCTCAAACACCACTCTTCTAAATTCAACCTCATCAATGGGTTGTTTATCACTACTTCTGATCATTGAACTTGTTTTAGGATCCCATAGGTGATATCCAAATTGGCCTTATCGATCATATCCAAGAAAAATGCATATCTTTGGCTTATGGTTAAGCTTTTGTCTAAGATTCTTGGATATATGAACATATGCTTCACACCCAAAAACTTGAAGATGATCATAATATGGTGGCTTCCCTATTCATAAGTCTTGTGCCACTTTCAGGACTTTGGCATTACTAGGTGAAAGGTTAATCACATGAACTAGAATCAATACTATGTCTGCCCAAAAGCCTTGTGAAAGGGTTGCATGATGTAGCATAAAAAGTACTCTATCTTGAATAGTTATATTCATCCTTTTAGCTAATCATTCTATATTGGGGTATAAGGAGTTGTAAACTCTCTACAAATTCCTCTAGACTAAAACAAAAGGTTGAATTCATGTGAGGTATACTCACTCCCATTATCTAAACATAAAGCCTTGAGCTTAGTTCCTTTTTCAGTCTGAAATGAAGCAAGCCATTTTCTAAAAGTAGTGAATACCTCATCCTTTAATATGATAGGATATATTGAGACTTTTCTAATAGCATCATCTATGAAAGTCACAAAGTAATGAGAACCACCTAATGGCCTTGTGGGCATAGGACCACACACATCTGTATGAATAAGATCTAAAGGCTCAAGTGAAGAGTCAATGTGCATCTTATGCACATTCCAAGTTTGCTTTCCATATTGACAATGCTCACAAAATGAAAAATCATAGAAAGATAACACATATAAGTAGTCTGAATGAGAAAGATTTTCCATTTTAACTATGGGATATTTGGCCCAAATTTCCATGTCAAATACAAGCTATAGGTTGTGTAGAGCCCTAACCGGTTGAAACTAAAGGTGCAAAGTATTTTTCTCTTAAGGTTCAAAGGATGAATTTAAAATCTTAAGGTGCAAAAGTAAAGAATTAAAAGGAAAGGTGAAGGTATGGAAGGTGAAAATAGGCCGCCCAATCAAAAATTTTATTTTGAAAGTCACTCTTGTTCTAAAGTCACTACAGGACAAAGTAGCGAGTCGTTGAGGACCAGTTCAAAAGACAATCTTGGGACATTGAAAAGACACCAAGATTGTATTGCAGTTAGAGTGCGCGAACCGGCGGACTCAACAAAAGAAGGACAAAGGCTATTCTTGGGCACATTGAGAGCTAGGAGCAAGGGAGAGCTTCAGAGGAAGCAAGAGAGGAAGCAAGAAGAGCCTCCAGTGTGCGACGACATTCAAGAGTGCAAGAGGTGTCAAGAGGAAAGTGTGCAGAGAAGGCGGGTTGGATTCCAAGAGTCCCAAGGTCTATTTCGTGTGTGCGCCGTGATACCAATTCCTTAGCTTGGTGGAAGCTTAGTGCAAGGTGTGCACAAGGGAAGCGGGAAGCAAGTGAAGGATTGGTGCAGGAGAGGCTGCTGCTAGAGGACTTGAGATAATTGGTCTTCAGTAATTGATATTCTCTGAAGTTGTATTTAGTCATTGATTAGACTGTGTGCAGTCATTGTAATTGTTGAAAGATAATCAATATTCAAGGTTTCCAAGAGTATTCCTTTGCAGAAGTTCTCACTGTTATTCCATTTTCATCATCTCCTTTTTCTCCTACAAACCCTCAAACTCCTTCTTGTCCACGAATCCCCAACAAATTTGGCACGCCCGGTGGGACATCCAAGGAGCTTTGAGCATAGGAGACTATATATTGCCATTGGAGGACAATATTCCAGTGTCGACAACATTACTCCAGTGGGCCAAAAGGTACATACTTTTATCAAGTGTCTCATTTTAAGTGGACTATGAATAGCTCATGACCGCGACCCGGTCACAAACCTTGAGAATCAAGTGCAAGCAGACAAGAAGAAAGACGAACAGAAGATCATCGAGTCCACTTTCATCGACTTCATCGGTAGGAAGCATGGCAGGACAGGTGGACCTAGAAATCTTGCTCTCCAGATTAAACATAAAATTTCCCTCCTTCAGAGGTTTAGCCCATGAGGACCCAGATGAGCACATTCGAAGATTTCTTGCATTATGTAAGACTAGGGGGCTAATGTGTAGGGAAGATGCTTTCTTGATACTCTTCCCCGCCACATTGGAAGGTCTGGCAGACAAGTGGTTTAGCCAATTTGCTGAAAATCACTTTACCTCTTGGGATTTGATGAAAGAGGCCTTTAAGAATCAATTTCAGCATGGCAACACGGCTGAGATCATTATAGAAGAATTGGAAAACTTGAAGTTGGGTCCAGGAGAGAAGTTCCCCGAGTTCGTGACCAGGGGCAAAGCACTAATGGCTAAACTACCGGATCCACCACACGACTTCTTTGTCAAGAAGTGGTTAGCCAAACCTCTACCTGTGGTCACCCAATGCAAAATAAAAGAGTTAGTGCTACCTACTGCCTCTGTTGAGGAGTTCATCAATACGGCCACCCGCTTGGAACAGATAAGGCACCAGTATGGTGCAACTTCTTCCCAACCATCATATGGTACAGAACTAGAGGACCCAGTGAGCCAGTTAAGAAGGGAACTGGAGGGCTTGAAAAGGAATAAGCCCTACACAGAGGAGGAGACTACTGTAGCTCAGCTGAGAAGAGAGATTGAAGCCCTCAAGCTCCAAAAGGAAGAGGAAGCCCAAGCAAAGGAACTAGCTCAGTTGAGGCAGGAGTTGCAAGAACTAAAAGGAGGCGGCATTAAGAACGGACTCTGGTGCTCCATGTGCAGCAAGCAAGGACACATAGTAAGTGAATGTCCTTTGCTAAATGTGACTTGTCAATTATGCAGGAAGATTGGGCATGAGGCCCATGAATGCCAAGTAAGGGGAATGCCGACAACGACATACTGGACACAAGGAGGGCTCTTGCCACCAGCAAATGTAATGGCAGCAGCAACAAACCAAGGTAATAACTATAATCCTAGACCGAGAACTAACCTTGCAAATGGGCCTAGAAGGCCAATTATTTGCTTCAGATGTGGAGAATGTGGGCACTACCAATCTAGGTGCACCCTTCCGGAAAATGCACCTCCTTGCAGGAATTGTCCAGAGGCCAGAGATCACTATACAAACTGTTGTCCTAAGAATCAAGCCTCTACTTCCGGACCCCATCTCCAAATGATCCCCAAATAGATTTTGAAGAAGAAGAGGATATTTTAAGTTGGCTTCAAGCCGACAACTCTTCTTCTTGTTTTGGAATTTTTCTTGATAATCCTGGCACGATTGAAGGATATGATGAAGACAAGGGAAAGGTCCAGGTTGATGGATTGGGAGAGCCCATCACTGACCACAGAAGGGGCAGGAAGATACCCCTCAAATACAAATTGGAGGAGGATGTGTCAACCCCAGATAACGAAGTTTCCAAAGCTCAAAACAAGGTAAAAAATTCTGAGGTTGAATGTTCTTTCCCAATTCAAGAAATCCCTGCAGGATGGATGCAGGACAAGGAGGAACACATCGAAGTCCAAAATACACCTGCTTATGAAGCAATGCACGAAAAGCTAGTAGAAGAAGACAAGGAAGCAGATGCACACGGAGATAATATGGTAACAAGAAATCCGGTCCAAGAAATACACTTATGCACTCAAAACAATAATCAACCAGTTATGGTGGCCACTTGGTTGTGGAGCCACCCACAGCTCCTAGAAAAGGTAAAATCATTCTTGACCCAGTATGCAGATGTTTTTGCCTGGCATTATAAAGACTTAGAAGGAGTGCCTGCATCTTATGGAGAGCATAGAATTCCTCTGGTTGATGGAGCCAGACCCATCAGAGGAAGGAGTTATAGACTTAATCCAAAGTATGCCGAAGCTGTCTATGTGGAAATCCAAAAGATGGAAGATGCAGGAATCATCATTCCTGTGGAACACTCAGAGTGGCTCTCGCCTATGGTTATAGTACCAAAGAAGAATACTAATAAAATCAGAATTTGTGTGGACTTTAGAGCTCTCAACAAGGTGACCATTCCAGATGGGTTCCCTATGCCTTTTGCAGAACAGGTCATTGAAGAAGTGGCTGGGCATGCACTATATAGTTTTATGGATGGATTCAGTGGCTATAATCAAATATCAATACATCCAGAGGATCGTGAAAAGACTGCTTTTATCACACCTTGGGGAACGTATGTGTATGTAAAAATGCCATTTGGGCTCAGAAATGCTCCAGCCACATTTAACAGAACGGTCAATCTCATTTTTGGCCCCCTATTGCTGGAATCACTTAGAATCTTCATGGATGACTTCTCTTCATTTTCAGGATCTCACAAGGAAACTCATCTAGATTGTTTGGACCAGCACTTGAGGCAGCTGCAGAATATTTTCCAAAGATGCAGAGAAACTAAGTTAAAGCTCAATCCAAATAAATGTCATTTCCTTGTGATAGAAGGAACCCTTTTAGGACATGTGGTATCGGCTAAAGGTATGGCCCCAGATCCTGACAAAATTCTTTCTATATTAAAGTTACCTAAACCTAAATCTCCTAAAGAGATCCAGAGTTTCTTGGGGCATACCGGTTATCATAGAAGGTTTATAAAAATGTATGCAGAGATAGCTAGACCTCTGACTAGACTCACAGGTAAGGAAGTACCTTTCAAATGGGAAGAAGAGGAGGAAAAAGCATATCAGACATTACGGTCATGGTTAGTGTGTGCTCCTATCTTGGTCACCCCGGAGTGGTAAAAAATCTTTCATATACATGTCGATGCCAGTGCATATGCAGTGGGGGCAGTTCTGACTCAACCCAGTGAAGAATTTAAAATGGACAGGCCAATTCAATATGCCAGTAGAATCTTGACCAAGGCTGAAAGGAATTACAGTACTACTGAAAGGGAAGCACTAGCAATGGTCTTTGCCGTTCAAAAATTCCGCCATTACTTATTGGGGGTAAAATTTATTATTATATCAGATCACCAACCACTAAAATATCTACTCAACAAGCCCCAGGCCACCGGTAGAATATGGAGGTGGTTATTGTTGTTCCAAGAATTTGATTTTTCTATAGTCCATAAACCAGGGAAAGACAATGTTATGGCGGATCACCTATCCAGAATAAATATGATGAATCAATCTAGTGGAATCAATGATGACTTTCCAGATGCTCATTTGTTTGCTGTAAAAGCTCACGGTTGGTATTACGACATTAAAAATTTCATTAAAACTGGATTGTATCCAGAAAAGGCTAGTGTTGTACAAAAGAAGAGCCTGCTCATCAAGAGTAGACCATATACCTTCATCGGGGATAAATTGTACAAACAGGGCAAAGATGACCGGTTCAGGAAGTGTTTGGAAGAAGAAGAAGTGAGGGAAGTCCTTCACTCTGCACATGAAGGAACAGGTGGTGGGCACCTACACTTTTCAGGGATGCAGATGAATGGGGTAAGGCATGTGATATTTGCCAAAGGTGTGGACCTAAGCCAACAAAGCAGAGAAATAACCCCTTGGTTATTTCCACCTCCTGGCAACCATTTGAGAAGTGGGGGCTAGATTTTGTAGGGCCCATCTACCCTCCCACCTTTCCAAAAAGAGAAAAATATCTCCTGATAGCTACAGATTATGCAACAAAGTGGGCTGAAGCTATTGCCTCCACAGATTGCACTGCCCAAACTGTTGCTGATTTCATTTATAGTAACATCATTTGCAGGTTTGGTTGTCCACTTGAAATTTGTACTGATCAAGGTACCCATTTTGTCAATAAAGTCCTGCAAGAAATCTTCAACAGGTATAGAATTCTTCATAGGACCTCTTGTGCTTACTATCCACGAGCAAATGGTCAGGCTGAGTCCACAAATAAGGTTTTAATTGCAATGTTAAGAAAGGAGTGTATGTTGCAACCCACTTCATGGGGCATTGCGTACCTAGGTACACTTTGGGCATACAGGTTAGCCAACAAAGAGGCCACGGGATATTCCCCATTCCAAATGGTCTATGGCATATTCCCCATCGAGCCCTTTGAATTTTTACATGGATCGCCTAAGATAGCATTCATGCAGGGAAAGAAGGATTGTGATACCTCTCAGAGGATAGGAGCACTACATAAAGTGGAGGAGATTCGTCTACTTGCGACCAAACAATTGATAGAGACTCAGATAAAAAGAAAGGAGGCTCATGACAGACATTTATGGCACCACAACTTGAAGCAAGGTGATTTAGCTCTATTACACAGGCCACAAATTTATAATCAAACCAAAGGGAAATGGATCCCTCAATGGGAAGGGCCTTTTCGCATTACAAAGATGCTGCAGTGGGGTGCTGTGCAATTAGAAACTCTGGCTGGCGACACCCTACCCTTGGTAAACATCTCCAGACTCAAGGGTTACCACCAAAAGCAATAAACCTTGCATTTTCATTATTTTGTTCCTAAGTATTTTTGAATGCTTTATAGGTAAAATAGGTTGTTTGTCCTAATAAGTAGAAATACCCAAAAAAAAAATGCTCATGGATTTTTCTTTTTTTGGGCGCCATTTTCTTTGTTGCTCAGTGCACCACTCAAAATTAACCAAAATTCTCTGTTAAATAAAATAAGCGCATATTTTTGGATGGCCTTTAGATCTGCAAACTACTTTCAATCATACCCCTATCTTTGTTCACTTCTTGAGCGGAGGTTAACTAAAGTTTGTTTCTCCACTCTTTTGGAAACTCTTTTATGCTGATCCATTCACTTCTGAGAGGTCATTCTTTGTTTCCCTAGCTATATAATATGGCCTTCTTTTCATACCTGCTCCCCTCAACCTCAGAATTCCGAAAATCATCATTGCTCAGGCCAAGTGTGCGTAGAAGAATAAGCTAGGAAATAAGCTGTATTTACCCTCTCCTCCAACCCCCTCAACCCCCTCCCCATCCTCCCCTCGGCACCCCGCAGCGCCCACCTCCCCTCACCCCCATAACCCCCTCCATCACCCCTCCACCCTCCCCTCGGCACCCCCCAGCGCCCCACCCCCTCACCCCCCCCAACCCCCTCAACCCCCCTCCCCAACCCTCCGCCTCCAACCCCCTCAACCCCCTCCCCATCCTCCCCTCGGCACCCCGCAGCGCCCACCTCCCCTCACCCCCATAACCCCCTCCATCACCCCTCCATTATCCCCTCGGCACCCCGCAGCGCCCCACCCCCCTCACCCCCCCCAACCCTCTCAACCCCCCTCCCCAACCCTCCGCCTCCAACCACCCCCATAATCCCCTCCATCAACCCTCCATTATCCCCTCGGCACCCCGTAGCGCCCCACCCCCCTCACCCCCCCCAACCCCCTCAACCCCCCTCCCCAACCCTCCGCCTCCAACCCCCTCCACCCCCTCCCCATCCTCCCCTCGGCACCCCGCAGCGCCCCACACCCCCAACCCCCTCAACCCCCCTCCCCAACCCTCCGCCTCCAACCCCCTCCACCCCCTCCCCATCCTTCCCTCGGCAAACCCCGCAGCGCCCCACCCCCCTCACCCCCCCCAACCCCCTCAACCCCCCTCCCCAACCCTCCGCCTCGAACCCATTCAAACCCCCTCCCCATCCTCCCCTCGGCACCCCGCAGCGCCCCACCCCCCTCACCCCCCCCAACCCCCTCAACCCCCCTCCCCAACCCTCCGCCTCTAACCCCCTCCACCCCCTCCCCATCCTCCCCTCGGCACCCCGCAGCGCCCCACCCCCCTCACCCCCCCCAACCCCCTCAACCCCCCTCCCCAACCTTCCGCCTCCAACCCATTCAACCCCCTCCCCATCCTCCCCTCGGCACCCAGCAGCGCCCACCTCCCCTCACCCCCATAACCCCCTCCATCATCCCTCCACCCTCCCCTCGGCACCCCGCAGCGCCCCACCCCCTCACCCCCCCCAACCCCCTCAACCCCCCTCCCCAACCCTCCGCCTCCAACCCCCTCAACCCCCTCCCCATCCTCCCCTCGGCACCCCGCAGCGCCCACCTCCCCTCACCCCCATAACCCCCTCCATCACCCCTCCACCCTCCCCTCGGCACCCCGCAACGCCCCACCCCCTCACCCCCCCAACCCCCTCAACCCCCCTCCCCAACCCTCCGCCTCCAACCCCCTCCCCATCCTCCCCTCGGCACCCCGCAGCGCCCACCTCCCCTCACCCCCATAACCCCCTCCATCCACCCTCCATTATCCCCTCGGCACCCCGCAGCGCCCCACCCCCCTCACCCCCCCCAACCCCCTCAACCCCCCTCCCCAACCCTCCGCCTCCAACCCCCTCCCCATCCTCCCCTCGGCACCCCGCAGCACCCCACCCCCCTCACCCCCCCCCAACCCCCTCAACCCCCCTCCCCAACCCTCCGCCTCCAACCCATTCAACCCCCTCCCCATCCTCCCCTCGGCACCCAACAGCGCCCACCTCCCCTCACCCCCATAACCCCCTCCATCACCCCTCCATTATCCCCTCGGCACCCCGCAGCGCCCCACCCCCCTCACCCCCCCCAACCCCCTCAACCCCCCTCTCCAACCCTCCGCCTCCAACCACCCCCATAACCCCCTCCATCAACCCTCCATTATCCCCTCGGCACCCCGCAGCGCCCCACCCCCCTCACCCCCCCCAACCCCCTCAACCCCCCTCCCCAACCCTCCGCCTCCAACCCCCTCCACCCCCTCCCCATCCTCCCCTCGGCACCCCGCAGCGCCCCACCCCCCTCACCCCCCCCCAACCCCCTCAACCCCCCTCCCCAACCCTCCGCCTCCAACCCCCTCAACCCCCTCCCCATCCTCCCCTCGGCACCCCGCAGCGCCCCACCCCCCTCACCCCCCCCAACCCCCTCAACCCCCCTCCCCAACCCTCTGCCTCCAACCCCCTCCACCCCCTCCCCATCCTTCCCTCGGCACCCCGCAGCGCCCCACCCCCCTCACCCCCCCCAACCCCCTCAACCCCCCTCCCCAACCCTCCGCCTCCAACCCATTCAACCCCCTCCCCATCCTCCCCTCGGCACCCCGCAGCGCCCCACCCCCCTCACCCCCCCCAACCCCCTCAACCCCCCTCCCCAACCCTCCGCCTCCAACCCCCTCAACCCCCTCCCCATCCTCCCCTCGGCACCCCGCAGCGCCCCACCCCCTCACCCCCCCCAACCCCCTCAACCCCCCTCCCCAACCCTCCGCCCCCAACCCCCTCAACCCCCTCCCCATCCTCCCCTCGGCACCCCGCAGCGCCCACCTCCCCTCACCCCCATAACCCCCTCCACCCTCCCCTCGGCACCCCGCAGCGCCCCACCCCCTCAACCCCCCCAACACCCTCAACCCCCCTCCCCAACCCTCCGCCTCCAACCCCCTCAACCCCCTCCCCATCCTCCCCTCGGCACCCTGCAGCGCCCACCTCCCCTCACCCCCATAACCCCCTCCATCCACCCTCCATTATCCCCTCGGCACCCCGCAGCGCCCCACCCCCCTCACCCCCCCCAACCCCCTCAACCCCCCTCCCCAACCCTCCGCCTCCAACCCCCTCCACCCCCTCCCCATCCTCCCCTCGGCACCCCGCAGCGCCCCACCCCCCTCACCCCCCCCAACCCCCTCAACCCCCCTCCCCAACCCTCCGCCTCCAACCCATTCAACCCCCTCCCCATCCTCCCCTCGGCACCCAGCAACGCCCACCTCCCCTCACCCCCATAACCCCCTCCATCGCCCCTCCATTATCCCCTCGGCACCCCGCAGCGCCCCACCCCCCTCACCCCCCCCAACCCCCTCAACCCCCCTCCCCAACCCTCCGCCTCCAACCACCCCCATAACCCCCTCCATCAACCCTCCATTATCCCCTTGGCACCCCGCAGCGCCCCACCCCCCTCACCCCCCCCCAACCCCCTCAACCCCCCTCCCCAACCCTCCGCCTCCAACCCCCTCCACCCCTCCCCATCCTCCCCTCGGCACCCCGCAGCGCCCCACCCCCCTCACCCCCCCCCAACCCCCTCAACCCCCCTCCCCAACCCTCCGCCTCCAACCCCCTCAACCCCCTCCCCATCCTCCCCTCGGCACCCCGCAGCGCCCCACCCCCCTCACCCCCCCCAACCCCCTCAACCCCCCTCCCCAACCCTCCGCCTCCAACCCCCTCCCCATCCTTCCCTCGGCACCCCGCAGCGCCCCACCCCCCTCACCCCCCCCAACCCCCTCAACCCCCCTCCCCAACCCTCCGCCTCCAACCCATTCAACCCCCTCCCCATCCTCCCCTCGGCACCCCGCAGCGCCCCACCCCCCTCACCCCCCCCAACCCCCTCAACCCCCCTCCCCAACCCTCCGCCTCCAACCCCCTCAACCCCCTCCCCATCCTCCCCTCGGCACCCCGCAGCGCCCACCTCCCCTCACCCCCATAACCCCCTCCATCAACCCTCCATTATCCCCTCGGCACCCCGCAGCGCCCCACCCCCCCCAACCCCCTCAACCCCCCTCCCCAACCCTCCGCCTCCAACCCCCTCCACCCCCTCCCCATCCTCCCCTCGGCACCCCGCAGCGCCCCACCCCCCTCACCCCCTCCCCAACCACCTCCACCCCCCTCCCCAACCCTCCGCCTCCAACCCCCTCAACCCCCTCCCCATCCTCCCCTCGGCACCCCGCAGCGCCCACCTCCCCTCACCCCCATAACCCCCTCCATCAGCCTCCACCCTCCCCTCGGCACCCCGCAGCGCCCCACCCCCTCACCCCCCCAACCCCCTCAACCCCCCTCCCCAACCCTCCGCCTCCAACCCCCTCAACCCCCTCCCCATCCTCCCCTCGGCACCCCGCAGCGCCCACCTCCCCTCACCCCCATAACCCCCTCCATCACCCCTCCATTATCCCCTCGGCACCCCGCAGCGCCCACCTCCCCTCACCCCCATAACCCCCTCCATCACCCCTCCATTATCCCCTCGGCACCCCGCAGCGCCCCACCCCCCTCACCCCCCCTCCCCAACCCTCCGCCTCCAACCCCCTCAACCCCCTCCCCATCCTCCCCTCGGCACCCCGCAGCGCCCACCTCCCCTCACCCCCCCACCCCCATAACCCCCTCCCTCACCCCTCCATTATCCCCTCGGCACCCCGCAGCGCCCCACCCCCCTCACCCCCCCAACCCCCTCAACCCCCCCCCCCCCCACACCCTCCACCTACAACCCCCTCAACCCCCCCTCCACACCCTCCGCCTCCAACCCCCTCAACCCCCCTTCCCACCCTCCGCCTCCCACCCCCTCAACCCCCCTCCACACCCTCCGCCTCCAACCCCCTCAACCCCCCTCCATCCCCCTCCGTCACCCCGTCTGCATCCCAGAATTCCCCTCCCTCACCCCTCCATCCTCCCCTTGGCCACCGGAACGCCCACCCCCCCTCACCCCCCCAAACCCCCCTCCATCAACCCTCCCTTCCCCCCTCTAACCACCCCCATCACCCCCCTACCTCCCCCCGCACTCTCCCTTTCCCCTCAGCAACCCATTAAATTACACTCTCCGCCCCCCACTCATCTCCCTCGCCACCCTCCCCCTCGCCTTGCGCCCACACTCCGCCATCTCCCCCTCTGCCTCGCCGCCGCCACCACCCGCTCCTCCATACACTATTCGCACTATTCGCCTTCAAACGACTACACGCGCCCTTCTTCGTCGACAACTATGGCCGACCCCTCGGCTCCGGGTGATATTTCCGATCCTCCGTCCCAGCTTCCTCCAAACCATCAAAATCAATCCTCTCCCACTTTCGAGATTCCTTCTGACCATCCCAATCCACATCCTCCCTCATCGGCAGAACAATCTGTTCAAGCTAACCCAGCGCCTCCTACTGCCATTCTTGATAGTCCTATTTATTCCATACACTCTGATTCCACCGACCTTTATTCCCCACCTCCCCTCCCGCACCCTCCTTCTCCCTCCCCATCTATGTCTCATTCATCCCACCCATCTTCACCAACCGGGGATTATATGCGCCTGTTTCTTCCACCTGACTTAAACCTGCAAATCCGAATGCATTTATCCCTACCTACCATTGCCCTTCGTCAAATGTTTTCCATTGAGGATCTTCAGTAGGCGGGCTTGTGGGGCTTGGCTAATGTTTTCTTCAATAACCCCGCCAATTTTTCCCAGGTTTATGAAGCTATCCGCCTCTTCCCTCATTTTAGAACCGGTACTCTCTTCATCCCAGACATTGCCGCCAGTATTGGGTCCCCCCTATTACATTTTCGTGCTCCCCCTTTCCTATACTCTGGACTGTCCGCCTCGGCTACTATTGCCTTTTGTACCACACACTTTCAAAGTAATGCTAGGTTTTCACTCCGCATGACCACCCTTCTCAATGCGTTCATCTTTTTCTTCTTACTGCGTAGTCAAACTTCTTCGCTTCCCTGGTCAGATATTCGTATCGCCGATCCGCTTTTCTGCTTTCTCCATAGCCGTCCTTACCCTTACGCAACCCTCATTTATAGTTCCTTGACTTTGCGCTCCCGTCGACTCCGCGAGGCTATCTCTAGAGGCTCTCATGCATTTTCCATCTATTCTGCACCCTTCTTAGCTTGGCTCTATCAGATTCCCGCACAATCTGCCCACAATGTCGCTTATCTCCCTACCCACCCCGGGCTACCGTCCATTGCTCCATCTCCCTCCCCCCCTCTAATCTCGATTGACTCAGCTTCCGCCTCGACACCCGCATCCGCACGCCCTGATGTCCCCTCCTTCCCTCCCCAATCTTCTTCACCTATCCCTCCTACATCTCCCACTTCTCCATTCATGACTACCCCCCCTGACGTCCCCTCCTTCCCTCCCCAGTCTTCTTCCCCTCTCCCTCATGCATCTACCACTTCTCCATCCATGCCTACCCCTCCCATTATACCTAGACCTCCCCTCTCTTCAGCTTTCACGCCACTCATTCAAACACAGCTCAACCCTCAAAACCCCACCTGTATGCCCCCACTTCCCCCGGTTTCCACCTCACCCACTATCATTAATATCCCTATCAGTCAACCACTTCCCTCCCCCAATCCTTCCCTTCCCAATCCATCTTCCATTCCAACCCTTCCTCCTCCTCCGCAGGTCATTTCCCCTTCCCCTCCCCCTCCTCCTCCAACGGCCAATCCCCCTCCGCATTTTGACCTCCCATCAACCCCTTCTTTTTTGCAATTACTACAGGACGCGAGTGTAGTCGCTCTCGGCAATGCTC
The DNA here is from genome assembly GCA_020310875.1 of Ceratopteris richardii. NCBI lineage: Eukaryota > Viridiplantae > Streptophyta > Polypodiopsida > Polypodiales > Pteridaceae > Ceratopteris > Ceratopteris richardii. The sequence goes on along the minus strand of CM035425.1, from coordinate 76,268,178 downwards.
AGGCCTCCCAGATTTCCTTGGATTCGGTATCGGCCGCCGCTTCGGTTCATCAACAGTATATCTCAACAATAGAAAACATCAATCGCATGGCCAACTCTCAATGGCACTCTCTCACCGAAACGGCGTGATTGCTCAAAGAAGAGAGAGATCATTATCGCGATATGGCCGACTCTGCGATGAAAGCCTTAGAAGATCTTCAAAATCGCTCCAACTTAGGGCTTTGTGCTAATGCTGCATGCCGACGTATCCGCAGGGAAAGGGATCATCTTAGGCAATGCCTTAGTTCGCTATAGCATACGATCGAACAAGCTTCTGCTCCTTTGCCCCCCTCTCCATCTACCTCGGCTGACAATCTCAACCATCCTACACAATAAATTGCCATCCACATAATAATTGCTCTTATATTCCATTATCGCTTTGTCAATAATTTTCTCCTCCCTTTGATTTCTAAATAATTCTTGTAAGGTGCCTTATACTTTTTCTTAATTAAATAATATACACACCCTTTATCTCTTTTCTTGCCTCCGTTTCTCGTTGTTTTTATATCCGTGTCATTGCAATTTCTCAGCTTTGTATTGCTGTTGTCTCTCCAGGACGGAGAGATCTTTAGGTGGTGGGCATCTGTAGAGCCCTAACCGGTTGAAACTAAAGGTGCAAAGTATTTTTCTCTTAAGGTTCAAAGGATGAATTTAAAATCTTAAGGTGCAAAAGTAAAGAATTAAAAGGAAAGGTGAAGGTATGGAAGGTGAAAATAGGCCGCCCAATCAAAAATTTTATTTTGAAAGTCACTCTTGTTCTAAAGTCACTACAGGACAAGTAGCGAGTCGTTGAGGACCAGTTCAAAAGACAATCTTGGGACATTGAAAAGACACCAAGATTGTATTGCAGTTAGAGTGCGCGAACCGGCGGACTCAACAAAAGAAGGACAAAGGCTATTCTTGGGCACATTGAGAGCTAGGAGCAAGGGAGAGCTTCAGAGGAAGCAAGAGAGGAAGCAAGAAGAGCCTCCAGTGTGCGACGACATTCAAGAGTGCAAGAGGTGTCAAGAGGAAAGTGTGCAGAGAAGGCGGGTTGGATTCCAAGAGTCCCAAGGTCTATTTCGTGTGTGCGCCGTGATACCAATTCCTTAGCTTGGTGGAAGCTTAGTGCAAGGTGTGCACAAGGGAAGCGGGAAGCAAGTGAAGGATTGGTGCAAGAGAGGCCGCTGCTAGAGGACTTGAGATAATTGGTCTTCAGTAATTGATATTCTCTGAAGTTGTATTTAGTCATTGATTAGACTGTGTGCAGTCATTGTAATTGTTGAAAGATAATCAATATTCAAGGTTTCCAAGAGTATTCCTTTGCAGAAGTTCTCACTGTTATTCCATTTTCATCATCTCCTTTTTCTCCTACAAACCCTCAAACTCCTTCTTGTCCACGAATCCCCAATAGGTTGTTTAGTAACAACTAACAAGTGTTCTTTCTATGATACAAATAGAGGATAAAATGAGTCAACTTTGCTTCATTTTGCAATCACCATATTGCCCTTTGATATGCGAAAGGACTGAAAGAGCCTCCATGGGCACACTACTATCAAGTGTGAACAAATCAACATCATTAGAAATACTATTAATTTCTTCTATCTTCATAGTCAAAGAAGATGGTGCAACTAACTATTTAACATGCCCATCCACATTCAGTCCTTTACCTTTAGCATTCTTTAACACGTAGCAGTCTTTCTTCATATGTCCTTTCTTGTGACAATAATGGCACTCACGTTGTTGATTCTTTCCTTGGCAAGAATCATGAACATTATATGCATCTCCACTCTGAGTGCCAACCATAGACTTTTTATAGATCTCCTCACTCAAGAGTGCTCCACATATGTAATCATAGGCCAGTTTACCACTAGGTGCACTATTGCTAATAACTGTGGAGAACATATCTCATGATGATGACAAGGTACATAGCAACAAGACTACTTTCATTTCATTACCCATCTCCATTTTCTAAGCCAACTGAGGGAATATAGCATCAAACTCATTTAGATTAGCAACAAATCTATGTGTGTCCTTCACGCAATGGCCATATAAATTTCTTATCAAGTACACTTTATTTGATGGCATTTCTTTTTCATATGTATTGCATAACTTCTTACAAAGCTCCTCTGCACTTTCACAGTCCATTACTATAAAGTAAGCATTATTTACCAAGTGAAAAAAAATGGTGGAGCTAGCCATTTCATCCAAATCATCCCAATCATCTACATCCATGTCAGTAGGCTTCTTTGAGTTTATCTTTCCTAATACACTCCAACCCACATCTACACCCCCAACTTCAACAAGGATTTACTCCTTGTTCAAGTATTGGATCATCGTGATTTTTGTTGCAACTTAAAGTTTATCTTACAAGCTTTCCAAAGACACCAAGAATAGAAGATTAAGTCAAAGAGTCCCTGCAATTTCTCTATAGATTCTGGATACACCTTCTAGATCCTCGTTTGGGCAATCTAGAGGTCCAAATTTACTTTTTTCACTTGGATATAGTAAAATGGTTTTTAGCTAAGAATGAGGAAGAGCCTAGTTGGATGAATATGATAGACTAATGCAAAGAGATAAACCTTTGTCCGTATATCTCTCACACTATAGAGAGATTATACTTAAACTGAAAGGATTAGATGATTTCCAAAAGTCCAAAGCGCTTGTTAGTCCTAGATTATGTGCTTAAGTTCACTAAATGCCAGTTCAATAAAACTAAAATTTTGAAGATTGGAGGACTACTCCACCTATTTGATATTCCCAATGGGAAGTGGGAGAGTATTTTCATGGATTTCATAGTAGGGTTACCTAAGACATAGAGAGCGCATGACTCAATCTGGGTAATCATCAATAAGTTAACCAAATAGGCTATGTTTATTCTGACACATAGTATAGTGAAGACACATGAGTGGGCTTGGTTATTTATTGAGAACATATACCAGAGTCGTTGAGATTTTCTCTCCTCTCTCACTAATGAAGGCCTATAGGAAAAACATTTGGTGAAGGTAGCCAGAATTCCCTAAGAAGTCCGAGATGTGTCAAGGATGTCAAAGGGAGTTCACATGCAAAGTTTGGAAGAAATCAAGCAAATCTTGGTTAGCATCAAAGCTGGTCAAATTTTGGAAACTAGGGCAAAAATTTAATTATCACCAAATAACATGAAAATTCATATACTTATAAAACCTATCGAAGGTAGCACATGAAAATGGATTTTCTTGCACATTGACATGCCATGTGTGTTACCGTTAGTGTCCATGTGAAAGGCCAAATGGCCACTGGACACTTCTTTGTATATGTTCTTTAATAAAACATATAGTGGCTTGGTCAGTGACAGATTGTAAGTTTGACCGCATTTGTAAGACCTAAGAAGTCTGTCTTCGTGCTCCTGTGTACTGTGTTTTTCTGTGTATCTTGCAGTCTCTGTGCGGGGTACCATGTGTGGCATGAGGAGCTCGGTTTTCTACTCCGAGGATATTGTCGTGGAGAGTGCAAGAAGGAGAGCGCATTGTGGTGCATTGCCATCGAAATACTTCACTGGTATCAGATGTTTGATGCAAAAGATTTGTTCCTTTTGTGCGAGCGAAGCGAGCACCCCCCCCCCCAAGTCTTATGACTAAGGCGGCGACCAATGCATAGACCTTCGCATACCTTGTCATCTGAGTCACTAAAGGTGTCGTTGGCACCGTTGGCTATGCACAAGGGAGGACCTCAACGATCAAGGAAGATAGAGGTTCTCGATACTTCCCGGGAGGTCACCCATCCCACTACTGTTCCCCCCGAGCTCGCTTAACCGTGGCAATCTCTTGCCACTAAGCTACACTCTTGTGGTGTCTGAAGAAGGGGAAAGACTAAGGTTGACATTACCTTGAACATGTTTTGGTCACTCAAAGCTTCATTCTTTGCTTTCAAAGCCTATTTCTGAAGCATTTTTGGGGTGTCTTTTGGAGCCATCTTGGAGCACTTCCACACATAGTTCTCTTCACACAGGTCCAAGAAAATCAAGAAGAGTTTTCTTTGTACTTCTCTGACATTAAATATCAACCTTTGGGGCTGTGTTTTCAACCACACTTGCAAAACTACAAGTTTCTTGAAAGATTTCAGTTTTGATGGGAGCAGCCGCTGCAAATTTATGCAAGTTTTTGAGCCAAAAAACATCAGAGTTGACAGACACTTGCAGGTTTTATTGGTTAGTTTTTGGGCTGTGCATTCAGCCTTTTAGTGTCATTTTATTGCATATATTGAGCACATACACATTATGTATGCTTCTGTTGATACGCTTATGTACGTCCATGTGGTCATTGATATAGCGGTTATGTTCTTTGCATAAAGCCTTTTATGTTTGATAAAGAGGGTCATGGTGAGGTTTTCTTAACTAGGAGACACCCACATGTCAGGGTCTCTTCGGTGATGCAGGTGGAAGACTTACCCAGCCTCGCCGTAGGAGATGTATGATAGCTGTTCATAGGTGCTCGATAAGCCTAGTTGGCTTCTATTGGGTAACTGATTATATGTAGTGGAGTCAGTGATTCACTATGCAGGCAAACATGTCAGTACTTGTCGTTTTATGATATTTTGACACTGGTCATACGCTCATTTTGTAGAGGATACTCTGGCAAAATTTTTCTATATTTTTGGTTTTGTCAACTATACAGTGGTCAATTTACTCCTTGATACACTTATTCTTTGGTGTTTGGACTCTTCTAGCTCCATTATCATTCCATTCAGTTCTCTACCATCATGGCATCAGAGGTCTCAGGCACATTCGATGGATCAGGGTCTAGTGCTAGTGTTCTGAGGAGGAGCTATAACTTGTAGGGCAAAGACCATTTTGAGATCCGAAAAATTTGATGGCACAAACTTTGCTCTATGGAAGAATCAGATTAAAGATGTGCTGATTCAAAGGAGGCAATGGAAGCCAGTAAATGGAATTTCAAAGAAGCCTGCTGACATGGATGGCGATGATTGGGATGAGTTAGTTGAAATGGCCAGGTCTACCATTCGCCTGCACCTGGCAGATAATGTTTACTTTACAGTATTAGACGGTGAAATTGCAGAGGAGCTTTGGAAGAAGTTATGCAATACATATGAAAAAGAGACGGCATCAAATAAAGTCTATATGATGAGAAAATTATATGACCTACTCATCTAAATGAGTTTGATGCTATATTCTCTCAGTTACAGGCTCATGAAATGGATAAGGACAATGAAATGAAAGCAGTATTGCTGTTATGCACCTTGCCTTCATCATGGGATACATTTTGCATAGCTATTAGCAATAGTGCACCTAGAGGTAAACTTGTCTATGATGACATATGTGTGGCACTCTTGAGTGAGGAGATTCGTAGAAAATCCATGGTTGGCACTCAGAGTAGAGATGCATATAATGTTCGTGATTCTTACCAAGGAAAGAATCAACAACTTGGCAGGAGCAAGAACAAGGAAAAGAATGGTCAATGGAATAAGAGTAGAAGTAAATCAAGGAAGAGGGATATCGAATGCCATTATTGTCATAAGAAAGGACACATGAAAAAAGACTGTTATGCATTAAAGAATGATAAAGGTAAAGGACAGAATGTTGATGGGCATGTTAAACAGTTACCTGCACCATCTACTTTGACTATGAAGATTGAATAAATTAATGCTATTTCTGATGATGCTGATGTGTTCACACTTGATAGTACTATGCCAACTGAGGCTCTCATGGCTGATTCTCTTTCCCACACCTGGCTGCTAGATTCTGGTGCTTCTTTCCATGTGACACCACATAGACAATGGTTCTCTAATTATGCAGCAAAGTCTCTTCTGGCTACTTACCTGTGTCATCTTTCTTCGATTTTTCATTTTGTGAGCATTCTCAATATGGAAAGCAAACTAGAAATGTGCATAGAATGCACATTTACTCTTCAATTAAGCCATTAGATCTCGTTCATACAGATGTGTGTGGTCCTATGCCGACTAGGTCCTTGGGTGGTTCTCTTTAATTTGTCACTTTCATTGATGATGCTACTAGAAACGTTTGGGTATATCCTATCAAATCGAAGGATGAGGAATTCCCTACTTTCAAAAAATGGCTTGCTTCAATTGAGACTAAAAAAGGAACTAAGCTTAAGTCTTTACATTCAAATAATGGGGGTGAGTATACCTCACATGAATTCAGCTTTTTTTGTCAGTCTAGGGGGATTCGTAGAGAGTTTACAGCTCCTTATACCCCAGTACAGAATGTTGTAGCTGAAAGGATGAATAGAACTATTCAAGATAGAGTAGTCTCTATGTTGCATCCGGCAAACCTCTCACAAGGTTTTTGGGCAGAAGCAGTATTGACTGCAGTTCACGTGATTAACCTTTCACCTAGTACTGCCAAAGGTTTGAAAGTGGCACAAGAGTTATGGACAGGGAAGCCATATTATGATCATCTTCGAGTTTTTGGGTGTGAAGCATATGTTCATATACCAAAGAATCTTAGACAAAAGTTGGATCATAAGTCAAAGAAATGCATTTTTCTTGGATATGGTCGAGAAGGACAATTTGGATATCGCTTATGGGATCCTGAAACACGGTCAGTGATCAGAAGTAGTGATGTCATTTTCAATGAGTCTAAGATGCATAAACAACCCATTAGGGATGTTGAAGTGAGAAGAGTGGTGTTTGAGGATACTAGTCCTCTGCTTAGCATGCATAAAAATGTTGCACATAGGGATGTTCAAGAGAATGTCCATTCAGATCAATATGCACATATTCCTGTTCAGCAACCACTGAGACATTCTACACGTGTCTCACATCCACCTGATAGACATGTTCCAGGTTTAGATTTTGTTATGCTAACAGATGCCGATGAGCCCTCTTGCTACAAAGAGGCTATCCAGATAGAGGATCATGTCAAGTGGGAGCTAGCCATGAAGAGTGAGTTGGATTCTATTCACAAGAATGGTACTTGGGATTTGGTACCTTTGCCAAAGGGTAGGAAAGCTTTACCATGTAAATGGGTATATAAGCTGAAATTCACATCAAATAGTGCTTCTCCAAAGTATAAAGCACGACTTGTTGCAAAGGGTTTTAAGCAACAACATGGTGTTGATTTCGAGGAAATCTTCTCTCTAGTGGTCAAGATGACTACCCTGTGCATGTTGCTTGGATTTGTTGCAATGGAGGACTTAGAGCTAGTCCAAATGGATGTGAAAACTGCTTTCTTGCATGGAGATCTTACAGATGAGATCTATATGGAACAACCGGAGGGTTATGTAGTTCCTGGCAAGGAAAGTCTAGTTTGTAAGCTTAAGAACAACTTGTATGGACTTAAACAGTCTTGAAGACAATAGTACCAAAAGTTTGATGCTTTTATGAAGTCTCAAGGCTATTCTCAAAACAATGAGGATCATTGTCTCTACACAAAGAGATGCTCAGATGGTAGCTTGATATGCTTGATACTTTATGTCAATGATATGCTGATTGTTGGGAAGTCCTCTTATGATTTATCAATTCTCAAAAAGAAGTTGAGTCAGAAATTTGATATGAAGGATTTGGGGGATGCCAAACATATTCTTGGCATGCGCATTACTCGTGATAGGAGCAAAAGATGCATATACTTGTCTCAAAAGAGTACATATCCAAAGTACTTCACATGTTCAATATGCAGGGTGGAAAGGCATTGAGTACACCTTTACCCACATATGTGAAATTAAGCAAGGATGATTGCCCCAAATCAGATGAGGAAAAGGAATTCATGACCTAAATTCCCTATCAGTCTGTTGTTGGTAGTCTCATGTCTACTATGGTAACTATGAGACTAGACATTGCATTTGCAGTGGGAGTTGTGAGCAGATATATGCCTAATCTTGGCAAGAAACATTGGGAAGTAGTCAAGATGATTTTAAGATATCTGAGTGGCACTAAGGACAAGTGTCTATGCTTAGGTAGAGGGAAAGCATCCATTATTGGTTACACAGATTCTGACTATGCTAGTTGTGTAGACAATCGTAAGTCTACATCAGGGTACATTTTTCATTTTGCTTTGAGGTCCTATCTCTTGGAGATCTCGTCTTCAAGAATGCACAACTATTTCCACCACAAAAGCAGAGTATGTTGTAGCAAGTGAGGCATGTAAGGAAGTGTTGTGGCTTTCTCATCTTGCTTGTGATATGGGTTTACCTCAACATGTACCTCGTTTCCTTAGTGATAGTCAGAGTGCCATTGCCTTGGCTAAGAATCCAGTCTATCATGCAAAGACCAGCACATTGAGGTGAGGTATCCCTTCATTCAAGATTTCTTAGCCACTGAGCGCATTATTCTTGACAAGGTTCACACTCGAGATAATGCTGCAGATGCTTTGACTAAAGCTCTACCACAGGATAACTTTCGAAACTATTGTCACTTGATGGGGGCTACTTGATTCATGATCTTGCATAGTCATTTGGTATAGTTTGTATACTTACACTCAGGTATTCTTATTTTTCTCCCATAGTTACTTTGGCCATATTGGCCTTTAGTGGGAGATTGTTACCGTTAGTGTCCATGTGAAAGGCCAAATGGCCACTACACACTTCTTTGTATATGTTCTTTAATAAAACATAAAGTGGTCTGGTCAGTGATAGACTGTAAGTTCGATCACATTTGTAAGACCTAAGAAGTCTGTCTTCGTGCTCCTGTGTACTGTGTTTTTCTGTATATCCTGCAGTCTCTATGCAGGGTACCATGTGTGGCATGAGCAGCTCAATTTTCTACTCTGAGGATATCGTCGTGGAGAGCGCTAGAAGGAGAGCACACTATGGTGCATTGCCATCAAAATACTTCAATGTGCATTTTGCAAAAATATAATTTTTCCACTTAGACCTACAAAATCTTGTATAGGATGTTAGCCATATGGTCTGGCATGTACAAAGATCATATGTGGCTACACATTTGTATAAATTTTCAAGGCTATAGAGCTTACTAGACACCTTAATGCCACCTTGCAAACTTCCAAATGTAGTCAAACTTGTATAAAGGAGATTCAGATATGAGTTTTTTCTGCATATTCCTATTAAAGAAGACCTTTTAAAACACAGCCGTCCAATTTTTCATCTTCATCAAAGGATATTTGAAGGGTCAAAGAGCACAAAATCCAATTTTTAGGGTAACCACAGTTTTCTAGAATAAGGAAATTAAAGGCTAAAGGGCTCCCACATGGAAAATGATGATTGAACCATGTTGTACGGTCAAGATGAGCTCACATTCAAAGATGGAGATGCACCAAAGCTTAAACCAAGGAGGATCCATGAGTTTTTTTTCATTGGATAAGCTTATTTTGATGGCCAAAGATCAATAATGTAGATTTATTCCAAAAATACCAGCTAATCTTATCCAAATTGATATGAGCATTGATTTGACGATCAAGATCTTCCCCAAATCCAATGGTGGAGAATGAAGGAACCTATTTTTCTCTCCTTTGCCATAGATATCATATAAAGAATCAATCCTAGTGATCCATTTGATAAATCCAATGCTTGTAATGAAAACCAATTGATCCTAGGGTTGAGAGTTGATTTCTCCAGATCCAAGGGACCAAATCCATTCAAGAAACTATAAAAAACCCCCTCCAAATTTGTGGAGCATCATTGTTTGGCATCCATAGGGCCCTTGCTAGCACATGGTTTCCTTGAGATGATTGTTGGAGTTAGACCTCTGCGGAAGAACACGAACAACACAAGGAAGAAGAAGAAGCTTGGATCTCAACACACAATATTGAATGTATTACCACTAGAATGTACAAAGATAAGTAGCCCATTAGGGCAATAGGTGTATGTACAAGCCGGGGGAAAAAACCTCCTAAAGAGTCTAAAAAGTGCCCCGGTGGTCCTAGTGTGTTCACACACATCACTACCTAAATATATCAACAAATCCCTCTTGGGAGTGATGTGATGAACAAGGAGCTGGCACTCATGTATAAGGAAGTGCCAAGCCATGTGGAAATCACTCCACAAAAGGAAGTAAACCCAAAGCTAAGCTTCAAACTTCTCCCTAGGTAGAGCCTTTATGAAAAGGTCTACAATGTTCTTCTACATGGGCACATATGCCAAGCTGATCTCCCAAACAGAGAACCTCTCCCTGACATAATGATAATGCACCTCAATGTGCTTAGTGCGAGCATGGAACACAGGGTTCCTCACAACTGCCAATGCACCCTCACCGTCAGTGAAGATGGTGGTGGTAGAAGGCTGACCAACACCCAAATCAGCCATAAGGCATCTGAGCCACACACACTCAACAGTTGCTCTGAAAGCTACCCTATACTCAGCCCCACAACTGGAAGTGGCCACAATAGGCTGCTTCTTGCTCAACCAAGATATACATGAGCTACCAAGCATGAAGCAAAAGCCACTAGTGGACACATGAGTGTAATAGCAACCTGCCCAATCAGAGTCAAAAAAAGCATGCAAATATGGTAGTAGTGATCCCCCCTTGGGATAAAACAACCCAAGTAGCCGAGTACCACTCAAGTAGCGAAAGATGCGCTTAACCACCTGCCAGTGCTTGACTCCTGGGCAATGCATAAACCTGCTCATATGTGAGACAACAAACTGAATATCTGGCCGAGTTATGCATAAGTAAATCAAGAATCCAACAGCCCACTAATAGAGAACAACATCAAATGCATCTCCAACATCATGAAGACTCATTCGTAAACTTGTCTCCATAGGAGTGGCAATAGGTTTACAGTCTTCAAGGCCAAAACACTGCAATAATGTGTCAATATATTTGGTTTGACACAAAGCCATTCCACCATCAACGTGCATAAACTGAATGCCCAAGCAATGATGCAAATGCCCCAAATCAGACATCTCAAATGAGGCATGCAAATCAGCAATATGCCTCTCATGAGGACTAGTGAGCAGCATGTCATCAACATAAACTACAATGATTAGAAGTACATCATTAGCATGCTTAACATATAAGGTGCTTTCCGTTGGACTGTTCCCAAAACCGTGTGCAATCAGATAGGCATGTATCTTTTCATACCAAGCACGTGGTGCTTGCTTTAAACCATATAATGCCTTCTTTAACCTGCACACCTGGTTCTCATGCCCTTTCTTTACAAAGCCACGGGGTTGAGAAATATACACTTCTTCATGCAAGTCACCATTCAAAAATGTTGTTTTGCTATCCAACTGATGTACATTCCAACCATGATGAGCTGCAAGTGCACAAATGCTATGAATAGTAGCCATTCGGCAAGTAGGTGCAAAGATCTCATCAAAATCAATGCCTCTTTCCTGTGCATAACCCTTTGCAACAAGCCTAGCCTTATACTTGTCAATTGTACCATCAGGTTTAGGCTTCAGCTTGTATACCCACTTTGTGCCAATGGCCTTCTTGCCAGGAGGCAAGTCACATAAAGACCAAGTATCATTCTTCATTATAACATCATATTCAGATTGCATAGCAGCCATCCAATTTTTTGAATTTTGTGCTTCATCAAACGAGACAGGCTCAGTCTCATCATAGAGACTAGATGCATCCATAGCATAGCAATCTGATGCAAAAGAGGCACTATGAGAGTTGATCGAGTACGATATGATAGAGATGCATCTAATTTGTTGTCACACAAAGTCTGCACCAACCATTTTGGCATAGTTTTTGCCTCCTCAATATTAGCTCTCTCATCAACAAGTGCATCATGTAAATCTGCATCAGAAATGGGATGATCTACATCATCACATGAAACCTGAAAAGGTTGAGAACTTGCCTCATTAGGACCAGCACTAGACTATCCACCTATAAAAAGAGGCAGCAAAGTATCATACATGTCTTTGGATCTAACATATGTCTCCTTAGTACATGAAAGCAATGGCTGAATAGCATCTTCCACAAAAACAACATCATGGCTAACCAGAATGCGTTTGGTCTATGGATGATACAAACGATAGCCTTTACTTTCAGAGCTGTAGCCAATAAAAATACATTTTACTGCTTTATCATCCAATTTTCTGCGATGTTGTTTAGGCACTAATGCATATGCCAAACAACCAAAAACACGTAGATGAGCAACAGATGGCTTGAGATCATCCTAATCCTCATATGGACTGATAGACTAGAACGCTTTAGTGTGACACCTATTAAGTACATATGTTGCACACATGACAACCTCAAGCCAAAAACTATGTGGTAAAGCCTGACCCTTGACCATACACCTCGCCATCTCCATGAGTGACCTGTTCTTTCATTCAGCAACTCCATTTGTGGTAAGTGTATCCCAAGCATCCTTAGTTGTTTTGCAAGAGCAAATGTGAGGAATAATGGCATGTTTGATATAAAAGGCTATCAACGCATGTGTCTGAGCATGCCATCCCAACGAATCTGCTTTATAGTAGGTGTAGCAGAAATCGTAGCACGAACAGGAATCTGAAGAATATCAGCATCTTCAACACCATCTGCATCAACTTCAATCCCTGTATTTGCAGGTGTAATGGGACATATTTCAACAGCCTGCACAATGTTCCACAGTCCTTTTGCAACCAATACATGTCGCATCATATAAGCCCACAATGGGTAATTGGTATTGTCCAACTTCTCCTCAATAACCAACATACGGAATACATCACTGCTTTCAGCCATGGCCACTGACTAAAATACCCTGATGCAGAAAAATGACTGTATCTGAAAAAGTTGAACAAAAGTACCTTGATAAGTTCTACTAAACTTGTAGCAAACTTTGAGACGCTTATAATGGAGAACCAAAATTGGTATATATATTTGGTAGCAAAAGACAAAATAGCCTACACAAGCACTACAATAGTGCGTTTGAAGACCGAAAGGAGCTCAGATCACGATTTCGACACTAGATATCGAAGCTGTTTTGATCTCTAAAACACCCTGAGTATACGTATCAAATTTCGTGCGATTTTGAGACTACGAAAGGAGAGCTATAGACAATGCCCTAGATGAAGTGGTGACCTGCTCTGATACCAATTGTTGGAGTTAGACGTCTATGGAAACATGTGATAGCACAAGGAAGAAGAAGAAGAAGAAGCTTGGAGCACAACACACTATAACGAATGTATTACCACTAGAATGTACAAAGATAAGTAGCCCATTAGGGCAATAGGTGTATATACAAGCCGGGGGAAAAAACCTCCTAAAGAGGGAAAAAAGTGCCCCAGTGCTCTTAGTGTGTTCATACACATCAATACCTAAATATATCAATATTTTTAACATCTAATTGGTATAAGTTCCAATTCTTTGAAGCAGCAATACTTACCAAAACTCTGATAGTTGGCATCTTGGCCACAAGTGAGAAGGTCTCCTCATAATCCACTCCATGGGTTTGAGCAAAACCCTTTGCTACTAGCCTTGCTTTATAAGTGTTTATTGTGCCATATGAATTTTTTTTCACTTTGTAAATCCACCTAGATCCTATTACCTTCATAAATGGTTTTTTTGGAACCAAATCCCAAATGCTATTCTCCTGAAGTGCTTCAATTTCTTCTTGCACTTCTCTCCATTCTTCTTTCTTGTTGGCTTCTTCAAATGAAGAAGATTCCTCTGACATAGAAACTTTAGCCATGTAATATAGAACGCTTGGTGACTAGTGATGTGTCATAGCCATACCTTATAGGTTTCTTGCTTTCCCTTTGAGATCTTCTAAGTATTTGATTGGATGAATCTATAATTTCTTTCAATTTTTTTAACTTTGCTTTGCCTTTGGACTTCTAAGTCTTGAATTCTTCAAGATCAATTTGTTCTTCAGCTTCTAAGTTGACATGCTCTGATGTATGTGATTCTTCTTTGGTCACATTTGGAAAATCTTTCTCCAAATCATAGGGTAGCTTTATTTTCTTGCAATCATCCTCAAACCAAGAGTTATTTTCATCAAATACCACATCCCTACTAATTGTAAATCCTTTGTTAGTGGGATTATATAACCTATATCCTTTTTTAATATATCCTTTTTTATTCTAATCATAGCCAACAAATATACATCTTTTAGCTTTTGGATCAAGCTTTCCCCTAATCTGTGAGGGTATGTGTGCATACGCAATGCACCCAAAGACCTTACAATGATCTAAAGAAGGTCTCCTTCTGTTCCATGCCTCATAAGGTGTCATCCCATCCAGAAACTTGGATGGAAGCCTATTGATTAGGTAAGTGACTATGGAAACAACCTCTCCCCATAGATAATTAGGAAGTTTTTTCTCATTCAACATTGATCTTGTAGCCTCTACTATTAATCTATTTCTTCTATCTACCACTCCATTCTCTTCAGGAGTGTACCTTGTTATAATCTTTGTCTTTATTCCTCTGTCCTATAAGAAGGAGTCAAACTCATGTGAGAAATAATCACCACCTCCATCAGATATGAGCCTCTTCAAAGTTTTACCTATTTGATTCTCAATAATTTCCAAATACTTCTTGAAACAAGTGAAGACTTCATCTTTATGCTTCATAAAATAAATTATTGTCCACCTACTATAGTCATCTATGAATGAAACATAATACCTTGACCCTGAAATTGATGTCTCTCTACTAGGACCCCACACATCTGTGTGTAAAAGCTCCAGGTAGTTTTCATACATGTATCCTCTTTTGTTGAATGGTTGCCTATGTGATTTGCCAAATTGGCATGCTCACATTTGTAAATCATGTGTTGCTTGGACACATTTGGGATGCCAAGCACACTTTGATCCCTGCATATTTGCTTCAATGTCCTTTCACCTATATGTCCTAGTCTCTTATGTCATATCTCCAATTCAGATAGCGTTTGTTCCTTATAATTGAAGAGAGCAATATTTCTTGTATCTTCAACTTCAAAGGTAAAAATTCTACCATATTTCTCACCTTTTGTAATCCTCTTGAAGCCTTGTTGAGGGTCCTCCACATATGCTCCATGCCTTGTGAATCCAACCTATAAACCCTTCAATACTCTATTCAACACTAATTAGATTCTTGATTATTGTTGGCACATACAATATCCTGTTTAGAAGATTCATGTTACCATCAGATGCTTTAACATTTCCAATCTTCTTAATTGAGTGCCTAGTTTCATCACTTGTCTAAACTTCATGCTTTCCTTTGGGTTCTTCAAGGTCAGATAATAGTGCTACATTGCCTGCTACATGATTGGAGCAACCATAATCATTATAGAACATGTACTCATCATCTTTACCTTGCTTGGCTATCATATTCATGAGTAATAGGGAATCCTCTTGATCATCTGTATAGTTGTTGTAATCTCTCCTTCCTCTAAAGCCTCCTTGATAGTTGTTGTTGTAGCCTTGGTTGTTATTGTGATGGTAATTGTTTCCTCCATTATTGAACTTGCTTCTTGATTGTCCATACCCTCCTCCGTGAAGCCTCTCTGATTCTTTGTGTTCCTGAAGCATTCATATGTGGTATGATTGGTCAAGCCACCAATGTTGCAATGTGAAGAATTGTATGGTCTCCCCGTACCTTGCTTTCCTCCTCTGCCCCATCCTCTAGTACCTCTTTCTCTACTTGTGAAATTCACTTGAGAGGTACTTGCATCCTCTTCATTCTTCTACCTTTACCTTTATCTTTACTCTTATTTTTATCTATGTAAAGGGCATAAGATTGATTACCTCTAGAACTATCTTCGTTCTTGTTGAGCTGTCTCATGTCTGAAGAGTTGCCCCATCAATGTATTGAGGTTAGGTATTTGAATGTCCATATATAGGTCCATTTTTGTGGTAAAAAACTCCCATATTTCATCAGCCTTGATGCCATTTATGATTTGTCTTACTATCTGCTCCTCTTCTATTTCTTCTCCAATACTCCTAAGTTGATCAGCTACATCCTTCATCTTGGTCACATAGTCAACTACACTTTGCTTTGGTTGCTTCTTCAATGTTGTGAACTCCATCCAAAGCTAGTTCTTTTTGGCCCTTGTATTTGATGAGAAGTATGAAGATAGTACTTCCCAAGTCTCTTGGGAAGTCTTACAATTCCTAATATGAGGTAACAAAAAATCAGATTTTGAATTGAGTATCTAAGACCTAGCTAGAGCATCCTTTGCACACCATGTAGCTAGTCTCTCTTGCTCCTCTCTTGTAGGTTGATTTTTGCTTCTAAAGGTTGGCATTTCTTCATCTCCAGATATGTATCCATAAAAGCTTCTTCCTTGGAGGTAAGCCTTCATCCTTAGGGACAATATGGATAATTTTCCTTGTCCAACTTGTCAATGAATGATGGAAATCCATCTCCCATTTTACCTTGATGTTGCTCTGATACCACTGTTGAAGGAGATGGAGGGCATCTTCCAGAGATGATATGGTGCTGCAAATTCTTGCTTCCCAATAGCCACCAATAATTCAAGGAGTGAAAAGTGGACCTCTTGAGCTTTCTAGGAGGCACAAATAATCACCCAAGGACTTTGGAAGATGATCCTCAAATCATTGGATCAAAACAGATAACTTGGAGTTTCACTGTCAGCCAAAAACTTGCTATTTTGGCCACTACACATGCTCAGAGAAATGAAAAGTACTCCTTTCCTGGTAACAATTGGACAAAATCCTTTTGGGAATATCTAATTGACTAAGATAGGTAAGTTTGACAAGTTATTTAACTTACAATGGTCAAATATGCTTAGAGAATGATGCTTAGCAAAACTGAGATGCATCTCGACATTTTAGGGGAGTTGATAGTATGTAGATTAGAGAGCAATGTTTTGATCATATCTCAAGAATGGCTAAAGAAATTGACATGAAACTTTGTAGCATACAAATAGACTATCTAATGAATCTTTAACAAATTAAATTACTGAAAATGATCAAGTACATGCTGCGAAATAGATCAGAGAAGCTCACTGTTCTGAGTAGTATATGATGGAGTAGAAGAGATGAAACATGGGAAGATTATGTGTACTAATGCACATAAATTACATTGACATTGGTAGTGAATGATTGCAAAATGTGAGGACAATAGATGAGCTATAATGTGAGCTCAATATGCCACACAAATTCCTCTGAAATCTCTACTATATCTCCCTCTTCTTTCACGCGACTAGATAGTCCTCTTTTATAGCCTTTTGTTGGAGCCAAGATTCAAGTTTGAATTTGAATCTTTAAGTAAAAGTGTTCCAAAGTTTTAGGACTTGATTTTCCATAAATCCTCACCAAATAATTCATGGAAAGTTTCTCCTTTGAACTCGTAATTGGAAGTGATTCCACATATGCACTGTTATAAGGAGTAAAAATCAATCTTTTACAAGAGATCATTCATGTGCTATAATACATGAATGAACATATGAAATTTAGGATAAGTGATCAAGCATTTAGGCTTGGAGTTGCACCAACAATAGGGATGTTCAAGATAATGTCCTGTCAAATTTATCTGCAAATGTTCCAGTTTAGCAACCATTGAGACACTCTACATGTGTCTCACATCCACTTGATAGATATGTTCCAAGTTTTGTTTTTTTTATGCTAACAGATGCTGGGGAGCCTTCTTGCTACAAAGAGGCTATGCAGACAAAGGATCATGTCAAGTGGGAGTGTGCTATGAAGAGTGAGTTGGATTCTATCAACAAGAATGGTACTTGGGATTTCGTACCTTTGCCAAAGGGTAGGAAAGCTTTACCATGTAAATGAGTATATAAAATGAAATTCACATCAAATGGCGCTTCTCCAAATTATAAAGGATGACTTGTTGCAAAGGGTTTTAAGCAACAACATGGTGTTGATTTTGAGGAAATATTTTCTCTAGTGGTCAAGATGACCACCCTACAAATGTTTCTTGGATTCATTGCAATGGAGGACTTAGAGCTAGTCCAAATCGATGTGAAAACTGCTTTCTTGCATGGAGATCATACAAATGAGATTGGTATGGAACAAGCAAAGGGTTATGTAGTTCCTCGCAAGGAAAGTCTGGTTTGTAAGCTAAAGAAGAGCTTATATGGACTTAATCAATCCCCTAGACAATGGTACCAAAATTTTTATGCTTTTATGAAGTCTCAAGGCTATTATCAAAGCAATGAGGATCATTGTCTCTACACAAAGAGATGCTTAGATGGCAGCTGGATATGCATGGTACTTTATGTCGATGATATGTTGATTGCTGGGAAGTCCTCTTATGACTTGTTAATTCTAAAAAAGAAGTTGAATGCAACATTTTATATGAAGGATTTGGGGGATGCCAAACATATTCTTGGCATGTGCATTACTCATGATAGGAGTAAAAGATGCATATACTTGTTTCAAAGTCAGTAGATATCCAAAGTACTTCATAGGTTCCATATGCAAGGTGCAAAGACATTAGGTACAACTTTGCCCAAATATGTGAAATTGAGCAAGGATGATTGCCCCAAATCAGATGAGGAAAAGGAATTCATGACCAAAATCTTTATCAATCTGCAATTGGTAGCCTCATGTATGTTATGGTAGCTACGAGACTAGAAATTGCATTTGCAATGGGATTCACGAGTAGATATATGTCGAATCCTGGCAAGAAGTGGTCAAGATGATTTTGAGATATCTGAGTGGAACTAAGGACATGTCTATGCTTGGGTAGAGGGAAAATCATTCTTGGTTACATAGAATTTGATTATGCTGGTTGTGTAGACAATCGTACATCTACATAAGGGTACATTTTTCATTTTGCTGGAGGCGTTACCTCTTGGAGATCTTGTCTTCAAGAATGTATAGTTGTTTCCACTACAAAAGCAGAGTATGTTGTAGCAAGTGAGGTGTAAGGAAACATTGTGGCTTTCTCTTCTTGCTTGTGATATGGGTTTACCTTAGCATGTACCTCATTTTCTCAATTGTAGTTAGAGTGCCATTGCATTGGCTACGAATCTAGTCTATCATGCAAAGACCAAGCACATTGAGGTACGATATCACTTCATTAGTGACTTCTTAGCCACTGAGTGCATTATTCTTGAGAACGTTCATACTTGAGATAATCTTGTAGATGCTTTGACTAAACCTCTACCACAAGATAGCTTTCAATGATGTTGTCACTTGATGGGGGTTACTTGATTCATGAACATACACAGTTACTTGTAGATTATTTAACATGCCCATCAAGTGGGAGGTATAGGTTGTATACTTACACTCAATAGTCTTTATCATTCTTTATATTTCTCCCATAGTCACTTTGGCCATATTGGCCTTTAGTGGGAGATTGTTATCATTAGTGTCCATGTGAAAGGCCAAATGGCCACTAGAAAATTTTTGTATATGTTCTTTAATAAAACATATAATGGCTTGGTCAGCCACAAACACTAAGTTTGACCGCTTTTGTAACACCTACAAAATCTATCTTCATGCCCCCTACGTATTGTGTTTTTGGTGTATTCTTTAGCCTTTTGTGTGGATTATTGTGTGTGGTTCTTGGAGCTTGGTTTTCTACCTTGAGGGTATCATCATGGAGCTATCTAGAAGGAGAGTTTAGCATGGTGCATCACCATTGAAATACTTCAACTTACCTATGTTACCATTCGATGATTTTTCATTTTGTGAGCATTGTCAATATGGAAAGAAAATCAAGAATGTGCATAAAATGCACATTGAATCTTCAATTTTTCCTTTAGATCTCGTTCATAGAGATTATGTGGTCATATGCCCACAAGGTCATTAGGTGTTTCTTTGCTTCAGTTGAGACTAAAAAAGGAACTAAGGTCAAAGCTTTATGTTCAGATAATGGGGGTGAGTATACCTCACATGAATTCAGACTTTCCTATGAGTAAAGAGGAATTTTAGAGATTCTAGAGCTCCTTATATCTAAGTATGAAATGGTGTAGCTAAATGGATGAATAGAACTATTCAAAATAGAGTAGTTTCTATGTTGGATCATGCAAATAATTTGCAAGGCTTTTGGGTAGAAGCACTATTGACTTTAGTTCATGTGGCTTAACCTTTCACCTAGTACTACCAAAGTTTTGAAATTGGCACAAGAGTTATGGATAGGGAAGCTACCATATTATGATCATCTTGGAGTTTTTGGGTGTGAAGCATATGTTCATATACCCAAGAATCATAAATCAAAGAAATGCATTTTTCTTGGATATGGTTGAGAAGGACAATTTGGATATCTCTTATGGGATCTTGAAACATGGTCAATGATCAGAAGTAGTGATGCCATTTTGAATGTTCTGAGATGCATAAACAACCCATTAAGGAGGTTGAAGTGCGAAGAGTGGTGTTTGAGCATACTAATCATCTCATTGGCATGCATAAAAATGCTACACATAGGGATGTTCAAGAGAATGTATGATTAGATCAGTCTACAAATGTTTTTATTCAACAACCATTGAGATGTTCTGCATGTGTCTCACATCCACCTAATATATATGTTCTAGGTTTGGATTTTGTTATGATAACAGATGCTAGTGAGCCTTCTTGCTACAAAGAGTCCATGCATACAAATGACCATGTCAAGTGGGTGCATGCCATAAGAGTGAGTTGGATTCTATTCATAAGAATGGTACTTGGGATTTAGTATCTTAGCCAAAGGGTAGGAAAGCTTTACCACGTAAATGGGTATATAAGCTACAATTCACATCAGATGGTGCTTCTCAAAAGTATAAAGCATCAATTGTTGCAAAGGGTTTTAAGCAACACATGGTGTTGATTTCAAGGAAATCTTCTCTCTAATGGTCAAGATGACTACCCTTCAATTCTTGCTTGGATTCATTGCAATGGAGGACGTAGAGCTAGTCCAAATGGATGTGAAAATTGCTTTCTTGCATGGAAATCTTACAAATGAGATCTATATAGAACAACTAGAGGGTTACGTAGTTCATGGCAAATAAAGGCCAGTTTGTAAGATGAAGAAGAGCTTATATGGACTTAAACAATCCTCTAGACAATGGTAACAAAATTTTGATATTTTTATGAAGTCTCAAGGCTATTCTCAAAGCAATGAGGATCATTGTCTATACACAAAAAGATGATGAGATGGCTGCTTGATATGCTTGATAGTTTATGCCGATGATATGTTGATTGATGGAGAAGTCCTATTATGACTTGTCAATCCTAAAAAAGAAGTTGAGTTAGACATTTGATATGAAGGATTTGGGGGATGCCAAACATGTTTTTGGCATGGGCATTACTCCTAATAGGATTAAAAGATGCATATGCTTGTCTCAAAGTGAGTACATATCCAAAGTACTTCACATGTTCAATATGCAGGGTGGAAAGGCATCGAGTAAACTTTACCCACATATGTGAAATTGAGCAAGGATGATTGCCCCAAATTAGATGAGGAAAAGGAATTCATGACCAAAATTCCTTATTAGTTTGTTGTTGGGAGTCTCATGTATGCTATGGTAGCTACGAGACTAGACATTACATTTGCAATGGGAGTTGTGAGGAGATATATGTCTAATCTTGGAAAGAAGCATTGGGAAGTAGTCAAGATGATTTTGAGATATCCTAGTGGCACTAGGGACAAGTGTCTATTCTTGGGTAGAGGGAAAGCATCCATTATTAGTTAAAAGGATTTTGATTATGTGGTTGTGTAGAAAATTATAAGTCTACATCAAGGTACATTTTTCATTTTATTGGAGGTGCTCTTGGAGATCTCATCTTCAAGAATTCGCATCTGTTTCCACTATAGAAGGAGAGTATGTTGGAGCAAGTGAGGCACATAAGAAAGCATTGTGGCTTTGTTGTCTTGCTTGTGATATAGTTCTACCTCAACATGTACCTCATTTTCTCAATTGCAGTCAGAGCGCCATTGCATTGGCTAAGAATCTGGTCTATCATGCAAAAACCAAGCACATTGAGGTGCAGATTAATTCATTAGAGACTGCTTAGCCACTAAGCACATTATTCTTGAGAAGGTTCATACTCGAGATAATGTTGTAGATGCTTTGACTAAAAGTCTACAATAGGATAGCTCTCGACAGTGTTGTGACTTGATGGGGGTTACTTGATCCACGAGCTTACACAATTACTTGTATATTGGGAGGTATAGTTTGTATACTTACACTCAGGTATTCTTTATCATTATTTATTTTTCTCCCATAGACACTTTAGCCATATTGGCCTTTAGAGGGAGATTGTTATCGTTAGTTTCCATTCTAAAGGTCAAATGGTTGTTGAAAACTTTTGTGTATGTTCTTTAATAAACTAGATAGTGGCCTGGTTAGCCATAGACCATAAGTTTGATCGCATTTGTAACACTCAAGATATTTGTGTTTGTGCTATTAATGTACTCTGTTTTCTATGTATCTATAGGCTCTATGAGGAGTACTATGTGTGATTTCTAGATCTAGGTTTTCTACGTTGAGGGTGCCATTGTGGAGCTCTTGAGAAGGAGAGTCCATTGAGGTGCATCACTGTCAAAATATTTCATCTCTAAGTAGGAGTGTTGATATATTTAGGTAGTGATGTGTGTGAACACTCTAGGACCGCCGGGGCACTTTTTTCCCTCTTTAGGAGGTTTTTTTCCCCCGGCTTGTATATACACCTATTGCCCTAATGGGCTACTTATCTCTGTACATTCTCTAGTAATACATTAAGTCTTGTGTGTTGTGCTCCAAGCTTCTTCTTCTTCCTTGTGCTGTTCGCGTGCTTCCACAGACGTCTAACTCCAACAATTGGTATCAGAGCAGGTCGTTGCTTCTTCTAGGGTGCCGTCGACACTCCTCCGTTTGCAGTCTCAGATTCGCATGAAATTTGGTGAGCATACTCAGGGTGTTTCCTATATCAAAACAGCTTTGCTGTGTGGTGCCGAAATCGCGATCTGAGCTCGTTTCGGCCTCCGAACGCACTATCGCAGCGCTTGTGCAGGCTATTTCGTCCTTTTGTGCCAAAGGTATATACCAGTTTTTGTTCGCCAGTTTAAGCGTCTCGAAGTCTGCTACAGGTCTAGCAGAACTCGTCTGGGCAGTTCCGTTCAACTTTTTGAGATACAGTCAATTTTCTGCATCAAGGTATTTTAGTCACCGGCCATGGCTGAAAGCAGTGATGTATTCCGTATGTTGGCTGTTGAGGATAAGTTGGATGGTACCAACTACCCATTATGGGCTTATATGATGCGACATGTACTGGTTGCAAAAGGATTGTGGAACATTGTGCAGGGTGTTGAAAGACGTCCTGTTACACCTGTAACGACAGGTACTGCAAATACAGGTGTTGGAGCTGATGAAGATGGTGTCGAAGATGATATTCCGCAGATTCCTGTTCGTGCTGCTGTTTCTGTTGCACCTACTACAGAGCAGATTCGTTGGGATGGCAGAGATGCCCAGGCACATGCATTGATAGCTTTGTCTGTCAAACGTGCCATTATCCCTCACATTCGCTCTTGCAGAACAGCAAAGGATGCTTGGGATACACTTACCACTTTGTACCAGGCTAGGAATGAGGCTCGTGTTGCTTACCTCCAAAAACAGTTGGAGAGTGAGCACATGAATGAAGGTGATTCTATGGACAGTTTTCTTACAAAGATAAAAGACCTGAAGGAACAATTGATTTCTGCTGATGAGGTTATACCAGATAGCTCACTTGTGCAGACCGTTCTGAATGGCCTTCCTGATTCATATCAGAGTTTTGCCTCTACTCTTCGATTGATGATGAAAGGCAATCCGAATGCCTTGTCATTTGAGGAATTAGTCTCTGTTCTGTTGCAGGAAGATCAGTCCAGGCAGAACAGGTCCATTATGCGTGTTGCAGATCAAGCTTTCCTGGCTAGTCAGAAGGGCAAAGGAAAATGGAGCTCTTCTACTAGTAAGCAGAAATCTGCAAATGCTGCACAATCGAAGAACCAGGATAAAGATGAGAAGAAATCAGAAAAGCAGAAATTGTTCTGCAAGTACTGTAAAGGAAATGATCATATTATAAAGAACTGTCCAAAACTGGCTGCTAAAGAGGCAAAGAAGAAAGAGGCTGGAATGGTTGTTGCAGAGGCCTCAACACCAAAAACAGAGTCTGCAAATCTTGTGCAGGAAGAAGAATGGGCGTTTACTACTGTCTGCAGTTTTGACCCATCTTCTCATGATCAGTGCATGTCTGCAGTAGACTCAGATGTTTGGTACTTTGACAGTGGGGCGACCAAACATATTACCTCGCAGCGCAGTTTCTTCTCTTCACTCGAGCCTGCCCCTACAGGGAATACTGTCACATGCGCCAATAACTCCTCTTATCTTGTTATGGGAGTTGGTAAGATCATTTTGACTACTGCTGATGGTAGTTCTTTCACTTTGTCAGATGCTTTATTTGTGCCAGGGATCAAAAAGAACCTGTTATCAGTTTCTGCATTAGCCAAGATTGGCTTGGTTGTGAAATTCGTTGATGACAGGTGTACAGTCCATGATCTCTCCAATGGCGATGTGATTATTGCTTCTGGCATTTTATGTCGTGGGCTGTATAAGCTCATAGACTATGAAAGATCTGTGAATGATTCGGCATGTGCAGTTCATGATTCTCAGGCTATGTCAGATGCAAAGCTTTGGCATGCACGCTTTGGTCATCTGAATTATGCTAGTTTGTTACGCCTGCAGAAATCTGAAATGGTGTCTTCTTTGCCCAAACTTGAGGCACCTGGAAAACATGTTTGTGAAGGCTGTATTTTGGGCAAAATGCAGCGTTCTTCCTTTCCAAAAGATGGTTCAGTTCGGGCTATGCAGAAATTGCAGCTTGTACATAGTGATGTCTGTGGTCCTATGCAGACACCCTCTTTTGGAAATTACCTTTACTTCGTGACTTTCATTGATGATTTTTCCAGGCATGCATGGGTATACCCACTCAAAGCAAAGTCCGAAGTGTTCATGTGCTTCAAACAGTTTTTGGTTTTGGCTGAAAATCTGTCAGCATGTAAAATGGGCACCCTCTGTTCTGATCGAGGGGGGGAATATATGTCTTCAGATTTTAATGCATTTCTGGCTGAACGTGGGATAAAACACCAGTGTACAGTGCCGTATACACCTCAACAGAATGGAGTTGCTGAACGAAAGAACAGGTCACTCATGGAGATGGCGAGGTGCATGGTCAAAAGTCAGGCTTTACCACATAGTTTCTGGCTTGAGGCTGTCATGTGTGCAGCATATGTACTGAACAGGTGTCCCACCAAAGCGTTGCAGTCTATCACTCCATATGAGGCTTGGCATGACCGCAAGCCATCTGTTGCTCATCTGCGTGTTTTTGGTTGTTTGGCATATGCATTAGTGCCTGAACAACATCGCAGAAAATTGGATGATAAGGCAGTAAAATGTATTTTTGTTGGGTACAGTTCTGAAAGTAAAGGCTATCGTCTGTATCATCCGCAGACTAAACGCATTCTGGTTAGCCGTGATGTTGTCTTTGTGGAAGATGCTATTCAGCCATTGCTTTCATGTACTAAGGAGACATCTGTTAGCTCCAAAGACATGTATGATACTTTGATGCCTCTTTTTACAGGTGGACAGGCTAGTGCTGGTCCTAATGAGGCAACTTCTCAGCCTTTGCAGGTTTCATATGATGATGCAGATCATTCCATTTCTGATGCAGATTTACATGATGCACTTGTTGATGAGAGAGCTAATATTGAACAGGCAAAAACTATGCCAAAATGGCTGGTGCAGACTTTGCGTGACAGCAAATTAGATGCACCTTTGTCATATCGTACTCGTTCAGGCTCTCATAGTACCTCCTTTGCATCAGATTGCTATGCTATGGCTGCATCTAGTCTCTGTGATGAGAATGAGCCTGTTTCTTTTGATGAAGCACAAAATTCAGAAAATTGGATGGCTGCTATGCAATCTGAATATGATGCTATAATGAAGAATGGTACATGGTCTTTATGTGACTTGCCTCCTGGCAAGAAGGCCATTGGCACTAAGTGGGTATACAAGCTGAAGCGTAAACCTGATGGTACAGTTGACAGGTATAAGGCTAGGCTTGTTGCAAAGGGTTATGCGCAGGAAAGAGGCATTGATTTTGATGAGA
Source organism: Ceratopteris richardii (assembly GCA_020310875.1). Taxonomy (NCBI): domain Eukaryota; kingdom Viridiplantae; phylum Streptophyta; class Polypodiopsida; order Polypodiales; family Pteridaceae; genus Ceratopteris; species Ceratopteris richardii. Next base: position 76,242,308 of record CM035425.1, on the reverse strand, counting down.
CCTTTGCACCTACATGCCGTATGACTACTGTTCGGAGCATTTGTGCACTTGCAGCCCATCATGGTTGGAATGTACATCAGTTGGACATTAAAACAGCATTTTTGAATGGTGACTTGCATGAAGAAGTGTATGTTTTTCAGCCCCGTGGCTTTGTGCAGAAAGGGCATGAAAACCAGGTGTGCAGGTTAAAGAAGGCGTTATATGGTTTAAAGCAAGCACCACGTGCTTGGTATGAGAAGATACATGCCTATCTGATTGCACATGGTTTTGAGAACAGTCCAACTGAAAGCACCTTATATGTTAAGCGTGCTAATGATGTGCTTCTGATCATTGTTGTCTATGTAGACGACATGCTGCTCACTGGTCCTCTTGAGAAGCATATTGCTGATTTCAAGGCTGATTTGCATGCCTCATTTGAGATGTCTGATTTGGGGCATTTGCATCACTATTTGGGCATTCAGTTTATGCAAGTTGATGGTGGAATGGCTTTGTGTCAAACGAAATATATTGACACATTATTGCAGCGTTTTGGCCTTGAAGACTGTAAGCCTATTGCCACTCCTATGGAGACAGGTTTACGATTGAGTCTTCATGATGCTGGAGATGCATTTGATGCTGTTCTCTATCAGCAGGCTGTTGGATGCTTGATTTACTTATGCATTACTCGGCCAGATATTCAGTTTGCTGTCTCACAGATGAGCAGGTTTATGCATTGCCCAGGAGTCACGCATTGGAAAGCGATTAAGCGCATCTTTCGCTACTTGAGTGGTACTCGGCTACTTGGGTTGTTTTATCCCAAGGGGGGATCACCACCGCCAGATTTGCATGCTTTTTCTGACTCAGATTGGGCTGGTTGCTATGACACTCGTGTGTCCACCAGTGGTTTTTGCTTCATGCTTGGTAGCTCATGTATATCTTGGTTGAGCAAGAAGCAGCCTACTGTGGCCACTTCCAGTTGTGAGGTTGAGTATAGGGCAGCTTTCACAGCGACTGTTGAGTGTGTGTGGCTCAGACGCCTTATGGCTGATTTGGGTGTTGGCCAGTCTTCTGCCACCACCATCTTCACTGACAGTCAGAGCGCATTGGCAGTTGCGAGGAACCCTGTGTTCCATGCTCGCACTAAGCACATTGAGGTGCATTATCACTATGTCAGGGAGAGGTTCTCTGCTGGGGAGATCAGCTTGGCATATGTGCCCACGCAGGAGAACATTGCAGACCTTTTCACGAAGGCTCTGCCTAGGGAGAAGTTTGAAGCTTTCCGCAAAGCTTTGGGCTTACTTCCTTTTGTGGAGTGATTTCCACATAGCTCGGCACTTCCTTATACATGAGTGCCAGCTCCTTGTTCACCGCATCACTCCCAAGGGGGATTTGTTGATATATTTAGGTAGTGATGTGTGTGAACACTCTAGGACCGCCGGGGCACTTTTTTCCCTCTTTAGGAGGTTTTTTTCCCCCGGCTTGTATATACACCTATTGCCCTAATGGGCTACTTATCTCTGTACATTCTCTAGTAATACATTAAGTCTTGTGTGTTGTGCTCCAAGCTTCTTCTTCTTCCTTGTGCTGTTCGCGTGCTTCCGCAGACGTCTAACTCCAACAAGGAGATCCTAGTGCTCATGGTTTTTATGGTATCTGTAGAGTGGTCAACCATGTGCATGTCCTCCCTATGAGGTGAAGATGGTCTTGAGTCCATGATTAAGAAAGTGTGAAATTCTTTTTGTATTTTTTTTAATGCTTTCTCTCTCTCTCTCTCTCTTTAATGTTTTTATCTATGTGTTCTTTTATGTTCGCCCAGAGTAAAGAGTGGTAGTGGAAAATAACTAGCCATAAACCTTTGTATAAAAGAAGAACAAAACCAAAATAATTTTATTATGCTCTCTAATTTTTATGCATCAATCCAATATGTATGCAAAATTTAAAAAATTGGGAAGTATTTATGCAAGAAATCAAAAATAAAAAAGAAATCAACCAAGTGCTCTACACACACTTCAAAACAAGTGTGCGAGCATAGTGGGCACATAATATATAGAAAAAAAGCAAAAGGGAACTACATGCCCTTGAATAAAGATCAACATGCTTAAAACACAGATAAAATTGTAAGAATGTTGGATGTTCTTACTTTCTCCTCATCATACCTGCAAAAGAGCATGCTACCATCCTACTTTTATAAAAAGTGTAGATCTTAACAAGCATATGGGAAAATCATATATTCATATTTAACATGCCTATGCTTGTCCTAAATGCCAAATAATTCATAAAAGGGAGTAGAGGTGCATAAATTCACAAGAAAAATTATCTTAAGTATTGAAAATTCCACTTGCAGGTGTAATGAAGGTGCTGGACATGTTTGCTATCTAGCCTTCTTTATTCTTCAAGTTGTTCTTGATCCTACTCGTGTAGAAAAAGTACTTCAATGAGAATCATTGATAGTGGATAGTCAAATTTGAAGCTTGTGATAGGTAGGTACATGTAACTAATTGATATCTTTTAGGTACTCAATCGATAGGCCTCTGAGTGGAGATTCCAAAGCAAAAAACAATCCATTTGGATAACTAATGAAGAAGTTATGGCTATCTAAGCGGAATAAGGTAGGATTTTGATGCTCGCTTAGAGGGGGGTCTATGAGTGAATCAACGAATTCTTTTGCTCCATAGCTTTTCCACCCAAGAGATACACATGTGATCTTTGAAATATCCAATATGCAAAGGTGAATATGTCAATTTCAGATATAAATCAAAGGCTATGTGCCGTGTGCTCTCACCAACAAGAGGAGGAAGGCTCATGGAGCCTCTACGGTTGACTCTTGTCAGTCTACATGTATGTACATAGCTACATGGCTTGGTCTGCACATGCCTTGGGCACTCTGCTACCATGGCTCCCTTGGGGATGGGCCCTTAGGCTCCTCTTAGGGGGGGGTCCTTGATCATCCTTTTTGTGAAGAAAAAAATCTTTTCACATCCTCTTCGTTGATGGCAACACGTAGAGAAATGAAGATGATGATGACTCACACAATCAAAGGAAGCAATGAACCAAGAGATCTAACAAAAATTGATCTTTGAAAATTTCTTTAAATACCAAATGTGAAGCTTCTCTCACTAAGAACTCTCCAAAAAAAGCTCGTTAAGTGGAGAGCAAACATGGATCTTGTGTGTGCAACTCACCTTTCAAATACCTTAGGAAATCCCTTGAGCTAGGGATCTTGGCACACTCATTCCCATTACCTTTCAAATATTTTAGGAAATCCCTTGAGCTAGGGATCTTGGTTATGACTAGCCCTTGTCCCACACACTCATGTGATGGTCTTTGTAGACCAATGTCTAACAAAGCTCATTGTCATTATGAGAAAGAGAACCTTTATGCCAGAGACATTGATTTAGTATATGTGTGTACACAAGGTAATGTGGCTGACATATTCACCAAAACTCCTCCATGGGAAAAGTTGGATGATTTTGCAAAGCTTTAGGCTTATTACCTTGTGGGGTTTGATATGTCACTCCTTATATGTATTCACATCATTCATTGTAGGGGGTTCTGTTACACTTATGTGCCCCTCTAGTAGCTTTGATATGAACTATTTCCCTATACATGGGCACTTTTTACTCTAGCTTCCTAGAGGTTTTTTCCCCATGTAACCACATATACATAATATACTCATATGTAGTGGTGCTTTGTACTTAAGGATTCACATATGGCTCTCACTTCACTTATTCTCACATTACCAATCATCTATCAACAAAGAGCTTTTCCATCCATCACCTTTCTTGGTGTTTTGATCTCCTTCTTCTCTCTTGTGTGTACTTTTATTTGTGCTTCCTTACTCTCTCTCTCTCTCACACACACATGCAACAATGCATGTGCTCTCTAAGGGACTTAGTTATCTTTTTTTTGTAATGGTAAAAGTGAATTTTGTTTCCTTAAAGGAGTATATAACATTTGAAAGACTCCAAATAAATGAAAGAGAACCAAAAAGTTAGATTGGGTGTGTTTTATGTGCTTGCAATTGATACTAGAGTGCATCTCAACCTTGGTGAAACCATAATTCTATCAAACAGTGTTGATAAATCTACAATGGAATAGAAGTTCAAAGCCCTTGTATACTCGTTTGAGATAACGTAGTCTCAATTCAATCTCCAGAAATTGGAAAAAGGTTGAGGTTTTTTCATGTTCTTCTAATGATTTATTGATGCATACATGAGGTCTTTTAATGGATAATGATGGCATATTTTATAGAGTAAATGGAGATCCCCTTGGGGTCTATGATATGTTATATTAGTGAAGGATTTGGTACCATAGTAGATTGCCTACATAGTAATAACTACAACTATTAGTGCTAGGTAGATGTATTTCTTTCATACACAACCTATTGGATCATCCAAATGATAGAGGCGTTATGCTTCCACTTGAACCCATCCAAGAATAAAATATATGCAGAGACAACATGTTGTTTTGGGTAGATGACATCATGATTACAATCCAATTCCAACATGTATAAGTTACCTTAACCTGTAGTTATACTTGGATCCATGTTCTAAAAGTGTGTGGTTATTGGTATTTGGATGTGTGTATGTGTGTTGATGTTTGTATGTATATGGGTAAAACGTATGTTCATGTATATGTATGTACATGTATATGTATGTACATGTATATGTATGTTTATGAACGTGCATGTGTGTTATTGCTACTGGAATGTAGGTGTATGCATATGAATGTTTTTGTATGTGCGATTGTTGTTGAATGCATGTGCATGTGTGGTTTTTACTATGTGTATGTGTGTGCAATATATCTATGTGAAAAATTTATGTATGTGTATATGTAAGAGATGTGCATGTGTGTGCATATGAAAGTGCACGACTGTATAGAAGTGCATGTGTACGTATGTGCAATGTGTTGCTATTGGTATATATGTGTGTTTTTGTTGGTATGCATGTGTGCAATATATAATTATATGTGTGTATGTATATATGTGCATACATGTGCATGTGTATGTGTAAACTATGTGCATGTGTATGTGTGTGGATGTTGCTAGAATGTATGTCTATGCATGATCTATGTCTACATGTGTGTATGTATCTATGTGTGCAGGTGCATTTGTGTGTGTGAAAAATATGTATATGTATGTGTGTGCACTTGTAGACATAGGCATGCAAAATATATGTGTATGTCTTATATGTGCACCTATGTATGAAAGTGCATGTGCTAAGTGTGCATGTGTTTAGTTTTTAGTATGCATGTGTGTATGCATTGATATGTATGTGTGCAAAATATACATTTGTTAATCACTATTTATTAAAATGAATTGACATAGGAAAAAAAACTAAAATGCTTATAAATATAATTAGATCAAATACATAATTTATTGATGGTTAAAAATGTAGAAAAAATAATAAGATACTGCTTCTCTTTGTCAAAAATTGACAAAAAATTAAATATTGACATCATTGATGTTGTGTGTTTGAGAGTGGAGAAGCAGGAATAGAAGTACGCAAAAGAGCAAAGAATGAGACTGACACAAGAAGAAGAGGCAATGAGCATATGAGATCTCTATAAATCTATGATTATTAGTATGAGAATGAATGAAAAAGAACTATAAGTGAATCCCTAAGTACAAAGTACTACCACATATGATTATATCTTGTATATGTGGTTACATGGAGAAAAAACCTCTAACCAACAATAAAGTAAAAAGTTCCCATGTATAGGGAAATAGTTCACATCAAAGCTACTCAAGGGAAACATAAGTCTAACGAATCCCCCTAGAGCAAATGATGTGAACACATACAAGGAGCAATAGTCACAAGGTTATAAGCCTAACGCTTTGCAAGAAGTCTCAAAATTTTCCATGGAAGAGCTTTTTTGAATATCTCTATGACATTATCTTGTGTAGCCACATATACCAAATCAATATCTCCAACATGAAGGAAATCTCTTAACATAATAATAATGAACTTCAATGTGCTTTGTGCATGCATGAAACACTAAATTTCTTGCAACTGCCAATGCACTATGACTATTAGTGAGATATTTCATAGGTGCATCAATCTACATGCATAGATCCATCAATAAGCATCTTAGCCATATACACATGAACATCACCCTATATGCAGCTTCACAACTCAATGTGGCCACTATAGGTTACCTCTTAATCAACCAAGATATGCATGATCCTCCAAGGAAAAATCAATTAACACTATTGGAAACCCATGTATCATAATAACTAGCCCAATCACTATCTATAAAATCATACAAGAATAGATGATCATCTCTATCATAAAAGAGACCCAAAATCAAAGATCCTTTGAGATATCTAAGCACATGTTTTATCACTTGCCAATGTTTATGGCAATAATATGCATAAATCATCTCAAGTAGGAAATTGTATACTGTATACCTGGCTATGTGTTATAATGCATATATGAAGCATCCCATAACCTTTTGATAAAGAGAAGTGTTGTAGAGAGACGACGACAAGAGAAAGAAAGAAGTGAAGAGAAGAAGAGAATGCCCATAAATGTTTTGAATAAATAGCCATTTTTCTTTTCATTTATCCCATCATGAAATATGGAAAATCCTTGTAAATGCACTAGAGGATTCCTCTAGATGGATACTCCCTAAAGATTGTGACAATATCAATGTAAAATAGTAGGATTTTAGAGATTTTTAGAGAAAGTGCTGGTCTCTTGTGTGCTTGGAGGTACTTCCCAACCTTTTTTCATTGGTATCATGTGTGTGTGAAGTGTAGGGAGTTGTTAGGTGTAGGTAGGTGATCCATGACACTGTGTTTTAGGCATAACTTTGAGAAGAGTTATCGGATCGAGTTGAAAATACAACCATTGGATGCATCTTTTCAAGAGCTTTGAAATAACCTTTTATTAATCATATTCAGATATTAGAGCTAAGATAGATCACTTGATTTGTTTCTATTGTTGCACGAAGTATCGTGATGTACATCCGCATGTAGAAGGTGTTGTGTGAGGTGGATAACCACTTATGCATGCATTACTTGAACCTTTCTCACATCTAACATCACTAGAGCAGACATTTCCATGCACATGATCAGCTTGTATTCTAGGCTTGATAATTTACTATGTGTATCAAAACACCACTATGTGCACTTGTTGGATGTGTGAGGTCTAGCTGATCTCACTTGTCATGAGTGCATAGGACCTTATGAGTCTGACACACATGTTTTTTTAGTGTTGTTTTGGGGATGAGGGCCTAAGTCATGCTACCTATGTGATGGTTAGAGTATTGTTGTTACATGAATAAGGAATTTAGTATCATGGCAAGTCATTGATCACTTGCACTTGTTTTCTCATACACCTAGTGTGTGTGTATAACAAGTTTTTTAGGATTAGATTAGGCATGGAGAAGTTAGGGTTAGGAGTTAGATAAATAGCATTCAAGTAGGTTAAGATACCCAAAACCATAAAAAAGAAAAAAAATTACCTTTTTATTTAGAGTTCGTGATCTTCATCAGTGGGCAAAACCAAAAAGCTTTATCAAAAATCTGATTTTTTAGTGTAGGTATCATGGAGAGTGAGAGCAGTGACCTATATTGTGGGTTTTTTTATTGCCTAGAATTCGACCTACAACAAGAATTTAGTGCTAAAAATTGAGAAAAATACTCCTGGAGGTGAGTTCTAGACTTTGATCATATAATTATCATCCATATCCACACATAATGGGAGAAAAAACACATTTGAGTATCATGAGTGATGGTTGTAGAGAAAACAAAGGTTTTTTTTGTGATACATGCACATAAGGGAAGAGAAGAGTGCACAATGAACCCAGACCACTTTGAAATTTAATTTTTCCTAAGATAAGTCCAAGTATCATGATCGGTTGAGTTTGGTATCACGATACCAAATTCTCATGTATCATCGATACCTGGCAGGTGACATGTATCTATCATCGACAACTCATTCGTAGTCAAGTATCATGATACCTAGGTATCGTGTATCTTGACTAATCAAGTATCATCATGTGGTACTCAAGTATCAAGTATCATGTGCCATCTCTGATGAATATCATGTATCATCGATACTATCCAAGTGTCATCACATGACTTTTGAGTATCTTCTATCTTTGAGTGAAGTGTTGTATCACTTCGGCTAAGTATCACGTATTGTGAGTTTTGGAGTGTCATATCAAGGAGCCCAAATATCATGTTTCACCAATATCGCAAGTATCACATGTCACTGATATGTGGCCATGTATCATGTATCGTGACTAGGAGTAGCATGTATCATGTGTCGTCGATACCCAAGTATCATATTGTGAGTGACAAGTGTCATGTATCATGGATTTTTTGGAAAAAATCCTAATTGATCCAAAAGTGACATTTGGAGAATTCTTAACTAAAAAAAAAACATCTGGACCTAAGCCAAACATAATAAAACATTCAAAAGTGAAGATAAAAGAAATTAGGGTTATAAAAATTATGAGGTTTTATAGATTGTGAATGAACTTGAGATCAAGATGTGTCTTTAGGGAGCTGAAGGAGTGTAATCTCATCAGTAGGGGTGTGACTCAGAGAATCATCCACTCCACATAGTCAAACACTTCTTATGATTTTGAAAGTGAGCTAATGTCAACATCTAAAGACATGCACAATTCTATCTACTCTATAGAAGTCATGTCCATGATAGAAGGGATCTTCCTTGTAGTATGTTTCTACAAACTTGCATGGAGTGCCTATATATCTAGATGGAATCAATAGATCTGTGGAAAGATTAAGAAATTCAACTACTTTTGAAGTTCTCCAAAGACCAACAATGAAATTTGGAGGATTCTACATGGATAAACAAGGACATTTGTACTTAGTAATTGATCACCCTAAGAAAATCAATGAAATGGGAGAGAGAGGAACCCAATAAACTAACCAGTATGGAAAGTAAAGAGCCAATGGCTGCCACAAGAGGAAAATCTATTGTAGTGAATGTCTCAAGAAGAGATATAAGTACTAGAGATGATGGCTTAACGGTCTTTTATCTAATTGGTGGAAATGGCAAGTTTTTGCAAGCCGCTATGCCTCTAATGGGAACTAGCGTCAATCTTGCTAGTGTTTATGAGTTGCATGATCCAAAAGACTCATCCAAAGTCACATACTTGGATCAAAATAAGAAAAGATATTGGGAAGTAACGGATATAAAGAGATATAGACTCCAAGTTATGGGTTTTCCATTATTTTGTTCAAGGGATAGGCAACCACTTCTCAAAATCCACAAAGTAAACAACAAAGGCAAGGAAACCCTATTCTAGGGCAAAGCAGTTGGCAAAATGTTCAGCCCACATCTCATGTCCACTTTTCTACACCAAACAATAGTACAATGCCAAACCCTCAAATGGAGGTGAGACGATGAACAAACCACCCTTTTTGCTAAGACCTCCACAAGGAAGAGGATGAGGTGTGTGTCGAGTTGTTTAGGTCATTCCTCAACCACCAGATGTGGGTAGAAAATTGAGACCTTATCAAGTAGAAAAACGCCTTAGGAGTCACTATGATGGATCTAGAGATCCTTATGATCACATGGATGAATTTGAACAAGTGTTGTGAGCTAAGCAGATGGATGACTTCTTTATTCAATATCAAGCTTCTAGACTCACACTATTGGGAACAACTTTGACATGGTTTCAACCCCTGGATCCCAATAGATTTTCCAACATTGAACAATTCTTATAAGAATTCATTGATGAATTCTCTAAGAGAGGGATTAAACATAATACCTCTTCTTTGATACACAACTTAAAAAAAGCAAGCAATAAGTCTATAAGATTTGGTGCCAAGAGGTTTAAGCAATATGTGGATTGATCTCCCACCATAGAAAGGTTGACCCAACAAAAAATGATCTCATTATTTTTGGATGGCTTAACCAATGGGAATTTATATGTAATGCAACTAGAAACCTTGGGTGAGTGTCTTAGAGAATGTATAGATTTGGAAGATAACTTAGCTGATGATTTGAAGATTCATCACACTCCAACCAAGTCTAATGGTGCTTTTAGTAGAGTGGCTACCCACTCCAAGAATGTGGAAGAATTGGTAGAGTTGGTTGCCATGACGTTGGGAGTTCAAAACCAGCAAGGGTCAAAACCCTATCAAGCTCAACCCATGCAGATGCCAATACTAAGGAGATGCGTGCATTGTGGGGGGGGGATCATCCATCTCATGCTTGTGCAAGAGGAGGAACTACCCCACCACATCAATATCCATCTACAAGGCCACCTATGCAGGGAACAAACCTCTACTGCCACATTGAGTAGAAATACACCAATCACACTAGTGAAAATTGCCCTTACAACTTAAAACCTAAAAATCCACAAGCTCTTCAATACAAACCTTATGGATATCCACCAAGAGAACAAGCTAAGGAAGCTCTGAGGTACACTCCATATCAATGACCCCTAATGGATCAAAGACCATATGAGTATAAGGGTTATACTCAACCTCAACCAGTGTTGGGATAACAATCAGCCCACCCTCAAAATGTAGTGCCAATCAAGTATACACAATCGGAAGAGAACCTAGAGAGAGTAGTAGTACCTATGACCCCATTGACAAGCTCAAAAAGCACAAGCCAAAGCTATGAGCAAGGATATGGTGATTATTATAATTACGACCATAATCACATAGAGCATGAATCAATGTATGAACAAAAATACTACAAATATGATGGCCGCAGAGATTCTTATGGATCTGAGTATGCTATACCTAGAGCTCAAGCTCTAATAAGAGAGTCGGCGAGACCACCAAAACTAAGAGGACCTTGTTATAAATTTTAGCTTTGCACTTGGTATGAAAGTATTTTTGTAGGTATACGTAGCACTTGGTTTGGAAGGTACAACAAGGACAATATAAAAACTTGCAATGTTCTTATTGTGATATGTGCCACAAGCATGAGGGTTATTGCAAGGGCATGTAGTGCCCTTTGGTTTACTGTGTATATATTGTGCTTTCCAACACCATTTATTTGGAGAAGTGTGTGCAGTACACATGGTTTTTTTTTCTTTTCATTTTTATATTGTTATGCTTCCAAAATTTTTAAGATTTTGCATGCATCGGCATAAAAGTAGATAAAGCATACTGAAAGTTTCTTTTTTATCATTTCTTTTATGCAAAGGCTAGTGATCTATCTATTTTCGCTGCCATTTGGATATCTCAGGTGTAGATAGAACATAAAAAACTTAAAAAAGTAAAAAATAAAAAATCATAAAAACCATAAAAAGAGACATACACCCTATCCTAACATGGAATCAAGACCCTCTTCACCAAATAGGACTGATACACTCATGGGTGAGCACACTTTGGACCCCATAGAAACCATAAGTGCTAGGATAGCACATTTAGAGAGCACACTTCATGACATCTTGGAGCACGTGCATCATTCCAAGAAAGAGGAAGTGATGCCTGAGACCGAGTTTCCAAGGATGGAGGTAGATGCTCCAGGCAAGCGTCAAACTCTGAAAGCCCCTAGAGATAGCATACTAGTCAGAGAAGCCTAATGACAGCTTAAGGATCTTAAGCTGCCTAGATATGATGGCTCGTCTAGTGCTAGGACTATTGACACTGTTGAGCAGTGGCTCACCAAGTGGGAGCAATGCTTTTGCTTATGCCATATCGTGGATGATAGGCATAAGATTCAACAAGCTACTTATAACCTTATGGATGTCGCCCATAGGTGGTGGCATAAAATAGAGCAACACAACAAAGAGTCCACAACTTGGGAACAATTTAAAGTCTTGTTTCTACAATAACTTCGTACCACTGAAGAGGTCTAGAGTGTTAGACACTTGGTTCTTCATCAGTTAGAAGAACCAAACCATTAATGAGTATTCAATATAAGTATAGAGAGGTACTTCTTAAAGTACTTGACACTATCCCAGAGTTTCTCTACGTCCATAAGTTTGTCTTGGGATTTAGAGAAACTATTAGACCTTTAGTGAGGAAGGAGAGGTGTCACTCCTTGGCACAGGCCATGGAGATGGCTTTAGTCTGTGAGGATGGCCACAGGGGCATGCTCCCAGGGTTACAGGTTCTCATGGACTAAGATGAGTCGACTCTCTTCTTCATCTACTCTTGGCGTGATCAATGCACAACCTCAGAAAGAGGCTAAGCAGGTGCACATGATCAAGAAAATTTCAAGAGGTAAAAGGAAAGTGCCTGTTTTGGCCAAGAGGAAATATAATAAGTCTATTCTTACCCTTGAGTAGAAAGAGAAGGCAATGAAAGAGGGGTTATACTATGGGTGTCTAGGACAACACCTTTTCAAGGACTATCCTAAGAAAAAGAAAATAGCACCCACCATAGTTATTAATCCCCCTCAGGCAAGGAGTGATGGAGATGAGGACTTTGGAGATTCTCCATCCAAGATATCATCTCCCATAGTGTCCATGATGATCATGAGAAGGCTTCTACCGTGCTAGATGTGGTGCTTTCACTAGTGGCATAGAAAGGATACCAATTCCCACATACGAGCTCATTATCATGAGGGGAGTTGTGGCAGGACAGCGTGTCAAGGTACTCTTTAACACTAGGTCGACACATAATGTGATTAGTTCTCGACTAGTCAGGAGGCTACACTTAGAGATTATGCAGTCAGACTATGCCTATACAGTAGAGTTAGCAAGGGGGAAGGGAACTAAGACTTGGGACTCACAAGTTGTTGGTTTGCCCATTCAGATCCAATCCTATGAGGACATACTCGAGATAGCTAGGCTGACATGTTTCAATGTAGTCCTAAGTAAGAAGTGGCATGCTAGGAAATGACTAGTCATTGACTTTGCATTGCATGTGTACTAGTTTGAGCATGAGGGGAGTCAACCACTAATATGTGGAGAGCCAGATCTCCAAGAGACATGATTGGTAATTGCTACCAAGTTGCTCAAGATTGATTCTCAGTATATTTATTTTCTTTATTTTGTGCATTCATCGTATATTACGACGGATTCATGCAATCATGGAAACTCTAGTTGGAATGTTCAAACACTTTTAGAGAAATTAAGAGAAAAAGTCCAAGAGTTATTCTTGAAATTATTACCTTCAGGTTTGCCTCCTTGCAGGAACATTGAGCATAGAATCGAATTGGTACCAAGAGTGAGTCTGACCACATGGCTACCATTTTGAATGAGTTTGCAGGAGGAGAATGAAATCTGCAAGGTCATGGATGTGTACCTACAGAAAGGGTTGACTAGACCCAACTATTCACCCTTTGCAGCACTAGTTCTTCTCGTGAACAAGAAAGATGGATCTTATAGGATGTGCGTTGACTATCGAACACTCAATAAGACTACCATCAAGCACATATGTCCCATGCCCAAAATAGATGATCTTTTAGATGCTCTAGGTGGAGTCGTTCTACATAGCAAAATAGATTTAGAGAGTGGCTACCATCAGACTAGGGTAAAATGTATAAAATAGCTTTTAGGACCCGTTTCGGGCATTATGAGTACTTATCATGCCATTTGATTTGATTAATGCACCTTTCTATGACCGTTCATTGGAAAGTGTGTTGTGGATTTTGTTGATGATTTGCTACTGTGTAGTAGATCTGTTCATGAGCACTAAATTCATTTAATATTACTATTAAAAAAGTTGAAAGACCCAATTGTTTCTCCTAGAGATAGAGTATTTAGGGTGCCTATGACAAACTTGCTTCAAGGTAAAGTTCCATTTGCATGGAAGCAAGATCAACAAAAAAATTTTGATACTTTGAAACAAGTTTTTTTAGATGCTCCTATACTCAAAGTGATAGATCTCTAGAAACCATTTGAGTTGGAGACAGATGCTAATGGCATACCCATAGGGGCAGTTTTGGGCCAAGATGGAAGGTCAATAGCATTTGAAACAAGAAATTGAGTAGTGCACAATGCAATTGGCTAGTGCAAGAATAGGAGTTGTATGCAATGGTGCGTGCTCTTAAAGTCTAGAGATACTATCTTTATGGTGCAGACTTTAAGGTATACACAGATCACCATACACTCAAGTACGTTTGTAGTCAGCCAGATCTTCAAGGCAAATAGGCTTGTTGGGCTGAGCTCATGAAAGAGTGTCACATGGAAATCCTATACAGAAGAGGCAGAGAGAATATAGTAGCTGATGCATTATCACAGATAATGTATCAAATGAGCTTTACATTTCTAGAAAGCTCATTGATTGAAGAAATAAAGGAAGCACAGGTGGAAGATCCACATTTGTTATAAATTATTAGAGCCATAAGTGATGTCTCTATCATAGGAGATGAGGCAATTCCAACTATTTCTTCTTCTAGCAAAGCAAACAAGTCTAGTCCGTATTCCAATTTCTCAAAGAAAAATGGGATAGTCAAACGTAAAGGAAAGGTTTGCATACCGGATTCCTAGGATTTGAGAAGAAAATTCATACATGATAACCATGATGTTCCTTGCATAGGGCATCCTAGTGTTGATAAGATAATACAGCTTGTTAGAAGAACATTTTGGTGGCTTGGAATAGCTAGAGATGTCCATACTTATGTTCGACAATGCTTTATGTGTCAAGTCAACAAGGTAGAAAGGTAAAAGACACTAGGTCTTTTACATCCTTTACAAATTCTAGATCATAATTGGGACACTGTATCCATGGACTTCATAGTCGGGTTACTGCCGACCCAAAGGAAGCAGGATACTATCCTAGTTGTGGTAGATAGATTGAGCAAGATGGCTCATTTCATACCCATGCAAGAGATGATAGAAGCTCCACAGGTAGAGGAGTTGTTTATCCACCATGTCTTCAGATTGCATGGGTTAGCGACATCCATAGTTTCATATAGGGATATCAGATCCCCATGACACTTTTGGAATTTTATATTTGACAAACAAAAAGTTTCATTGAAAATGATTAGTGGTGATCATCGAGAGAGAGATGGTCAGACCGAGAGGGTCAACTAGATTCTAGAGGACATGTTAAAGGCATATGTGTCTAAGAGGCAAAAAGATTGGGATAGATACTTGCCACTAGTAGAGTTTTCTTATAACAATAGATCTCATAAGGTGATAGGAATGTCTCCTTTTGAGATGAACTATGGCATGAATCCCACTCCTCCTAGTACCATAGGAATGCCAAAGAAATGTCCTTGTGCTTTGGAGTTCTTAGCAAACCTCCAAGCAAATTTAGAAATAGCTAAAGCTAAGATGTAGCAAGTAGCCGATAGGGCAAAAGAGTATGCTAACAGGAAGAGACCTTCTAGAATCTTTGAGGAAGGAGATAGAGTTTTTCTTAAGGTGCCAGCTAGATCTACTTCACTATCCACAAGACAGTATAGTAAGCTTTCACGAAGGTTTTGTGGACCTTGGAAGATAGTAAAGAAGCTTAGTGATGTTGCATACTAGTTAGACCTTCCTCCAAATTGGAGAGTCCATCCAACATTTCATGTTAGTAAACTTAGAAAGCATATTTCTAGGGAGGAAAATCTAATAGAGGGTATTATTTCTTTGTAGGAAAGTGATAGCACAAATCATTCTCTAGATAGGATACTAGATTGGAGATAGAAGTAGTTGAGAAACCATGTCATCTAGGAGTATCTAGTAGCCAGGAGAGGATTACCGCATAATCCCCTCCAGGCTACTAGGGAGGAAAATCTAATAGAGGGTATTATTTCTTTGTAGGAAAGTGATAGCACATATCATTCTCTAGATATGATACTAGATCGGAGATAGAAGTAGTTGAGAAACCATGTCATCTAGGAGTATCTAGTAGCTTGGAGAGGATTACCACGTATTGACTCTACTTGGGAATTAGAAGCTCTGGTTCGCAAATACTTTCCCTCATTGATCATTGGGGACAATGATCTTTAGAAGGGGAGAGAGTGTCACACATTAGTCCACAGGGACCACTCCATGTGTGTGTGGGACAACGGCTAGCCATAGCCAAGGTCCCAAGCTCGGGGGATATCCTAAGGTATTCAATGGTAATGGGGATGAGTGTTGCATGATGGTCACGGTGACACTAGAGCATTCTAGATCATTGCTATTTTGAATACAAGGGGATATAATGGATGGGAGGAGAGAACACACACATCCTTCACCAGTCTTTGCTTTTTCAAGCTTTGAGAAATTCTAGCTCTCACGTTCCACTACTCAAATCAATGTGATTGAAGTAATTGAGTCCTCAAGTAGTGATAAGGAGTACTTGGTACCTTTTAAGGCAATCGAAGAGCGAAATCTAAATAAAAGAAAGAATCCCTTAGTGATCAAAGGCTAGAGAGTCCCATAAGTGAAAAAAAAAGAAAAACCCTCACCCTTAGTGATTGAAGACTGTGAAGAATTGTTGGCAATAAAAAGAAAATGGATTAAAAAGTTGGGTAAAGAAAAACAAATGTGTACACTAGACATACAATCTAATTGAGTCAGCCCAACCAAGAAAAATAATGGTGGTGAAGGAAGAACAAACAAAGGACCAGGCAGGATCAATTCTAGCAGATCCAACGCTTGAAGACTTACAAATATGCTTGAAAGCTTATCATTCTAGAATAGAGGAAGGAACTAGTCTAGATCATTGTGGTCAATGTTACCCTAGAGGAGATCTGGAGAAAAAATATTAGAAATATGTAAGAAACATATTGAAATTACCTAGACTATGCTAGAAAAATCAATTCTAACCATTCTAAAGATGGATATTCTAGAGAGGGCATTTGAAGAATGCTTAGGTAATTTCAGCTCGAAGCAAGTAGATCCTGAACCATCTAGAGCAATTGAAGATGAATTAGGGTTAAAAGCCATGGAGACTAATTCCCTAATTCTTGAGGTAGAAGAAAATTTGCCACAAGACTTGTGGGCCAAAGTCTAAGAAGATAGATGGAAAAAGACTGAAGGTGAGATCCCTCCCTTTAGACACCTAGATGATTCTATGAAGCAACCTATGATAGATCAGACAATGGAAGTTGAGAATCTATCTAATTGAGACTTTGAGACAGAGAAGCAATTATCCTTACCAAACTTCAAAACTACATGGGCGAGTATGAATAGAAATTAGATTTCTTCCATGCCCCACATTCAGATGTAAGGAGAAAAGAACCTTTGAGGAAGTGTCAACCACTCTACAAGAGTTAAAGAAAGCTAAAGTCCATTGTTGTTTAACTTTAGAAGAGATTTTGCAAGTAAAGCCTCAGCTGTGGAATGAATTGGCCACTCAACTAAATTTGAAAGAAAAAATCACTTGAGACAAAGAGAAAGTCACGAGGAAACCCCTACAATAAGAATCCCCATGGACAAAGTAGGAGATTTTAGTGAAGGTGATGAACACCCCAAGGAAATTTGGGAAAAATGGGGTAAACTAGCCTTAAGGCCTACTAGAATGAAACTCCAATTAGTAGATGGTCATGTAGAGCATCCCTTAGGATTCCTAGAGAATGTAATCTTGACTACATGCAAAGTAGAATTTGAACACACCCTAGCCATATGTCAATTTGGCAAGGTAGAGAATTATGAAATGATTCTAGGAAGACCATTCATGAGACATTTGAAACTAGTCCAAGATTGGGGAAGAGATGCTTTGTACCTTCAACATCAAGGCACAAGAACTAAAATAAATCCCCAAAAATTTTCTTATAGGGATGTTCCACCTCTTCAATGGAATCACACCCATAAAGAGGAAGATGATGTATCCATTTATAGTGCATGATCTAGTGATCAATCTTGGATGAATGAGGATACCCAACTATGGATTTGCAAAGCTGCCCAAAGGGAAGAGAAAAGGCTCCAATGTTGGAAGTCATGATAGGGAGGCGAGTGACCCATAGAAGATCCATCTTACATGCCCCAAGTATTTCTTGATGAATCCTTTGAGCTGCATGGATAGATGGAGATACCGGCAACATTAGATGTGTGCATAAATGAAGAAGTGTTAACCATGAATGAATGCATAGATGAAGAAGGATATATGATCTAAGCCTATACATGGTAGTAATCCAAGAAGTAGAGGAATGTGAAAAGTGGAAAAGGAAGAAGATGAGGATCATGAAAGTATCATACGGGACTTGAATTTGATTCAAAAGAAGAATACTTGAAGGAAGTGGAAATGAATAATCCAATGTAAAATTGTAATATTTTTTCCATAGAAGAATACAAAAAAAAACCCTACTAGGGAGACTCATGAAATAGAACGAGAAGCAACAACATGAATATTTTGAAGTTTTTGAACACTTCAAAAGATACTAGGTAGAAGAAAGAAAAACTTCTATTCCAATGCCTAAGAGAGAGGCATAAGAAGGAGTAGCATATGTCAACAAGTATCAAACAAAGAAGATCATAGTGGCCCGAGAGAATGATGAGGATAGACTCACTTTCATAGGCAAAGATGTATCTATAGAAGAAGAGCTAGAATTGGTAGATTTACTAAGAGAGTAATATCAAGATCTTTTTGCATGGACTTTTAAGGATGTGAAAGGAGTTGATGTTACAATTTGCTCTCATAATATTCCTATGTCTCTTGAAGCAAAACCTTTAAAACAAAGACCACACACATAGAATGATGTCTACTCATCCAAAATCAAAGAAGAGATAGACAAGATATTAGTGCCTGGATTCATATATGAGATCAAACACACAAAATGAGTTTCTTCATTAGTGGTTGTACCTAAGAAAAATGGAAAACTTAGGGTTTGTATTAACTTGAAAAAGGTGAATGTTTCCACCATGAGAGATAATAATCCACTACCTATCACTGATCATCCATTGGAAAGAGTAGCAAGCAAGGAAGTGTACAACTTCCTTGATGGTTTTTTAGGATACAATCAAGTAGCTAGTACTATTAAGGATCAAAATAAAATTGCTTTTGCTATTGAATGGGGAGTTTTTTCTTTTAGGGTTATGTCTTTTGACCTAGTTAATGCCCTAGCCACTTTCTAAAGGTTTATGTGTTATGTTTTCAAGGAATTTTTAAGTAGCAGTAAGGAAGCCTATATAGATGACCTATGTACCTACTCTTCTCAATGGTTTGCTCATATACTAGAGCTTATATGAATATTTGATAAATGCAGACAATATCAAATATGTTTGAATTTGGATAAGTGTGTCTTTATGGTGAGGAAAGACAAAATACTTGGACACATAGTGTCCAAAAATGGTATCTCCATGGGAAAAGATAAAATCAAGGTAATCCTAGAATTTCCTAGATCAACGAACATCAAGGAAGTGCAAGCCTTTATGTTCCACTATGGATACTAGCATCGATTTATCCACATGTATGCAATCATAACCAAACCTTTGTATGGATTATTTACTCAATTCAAATGGAGTAAGGAATGCAAGAAAGCATTCAATGAGCTGAAAACAAGATTAAGCTCAACTCTCCTCCTTCTGAATATCATTTTCCTCAATGATAAATAAGGCAAAGTACTTGCAAACTAGTGCTTTTGATTCCCAAATAGAAACTATACGTGGGAATCCTCCCCAGACTATTAAATACTCCTGTGTAACACAATTTCTCAATATTTATGTCTCCCATCTAGTATCCTATCTGGAGAATGGTATGTGCTATCACTTTCTTGCAAAGAAAGAATACCCTCTATTAGATTATCCTCCCTAGAATTATACTTTCTAAGTTTATTAACATGAAACACTAGATGGACTTTGCAATCTGGAGGAAGCTCTAATTGGTAAGCAACATCATTAAGATTCTTAACTATCTTCCCAGGTCCACAAAAACTTGGTGAGAGCTTAGTGCACTTGCTTGTGGATAGCAAAGTAGATCTAGCTGGCACTTGAAGGAAAACTCTATCTCTTTCTTCAAAGTTTCTTGGAGATATCTTCCTAACAACATATTCTTTTGCGCTATGAGCTACTTTTTGCATCTTGGCTTTAGCCATTTCTAAAATTTCTTGGAGATTTTCTAGAAACTTTGAAGCACTAGGAAATTTCTTTGGGATTCCTATGGTATTGGGAGTTGTGGGATTAATGCCATAATTCATCTCAAAAGGAGACATTCTTGTCACTTTATGAGGTCTATTGTTATAAACAAACTCTACTAATGGCAAACAACTATCCTAATCTTTCTGCTAAACAAACTCTACTAATGGCAAACAACTATCCTAATCTTTCTGCTTCTCAGACACATATGCCCTCAACATGTCCTCTAGAACTTGATTGACCCTCTCAATTTCACCATCTATCTGTGCATGGTCACCACTACTCATTTTCAATCACACATTTAGTTTGTCGAATAAAAACTTCCAAAAGTGTCTTCTGACTCCCTATCTTAAACTATGAATGTCGGTAAGCAATTCAATCTAAAGACATGCTCGATAAATAGCTCCAGAACCTATGGAGCTTCTACCCTCTCCTACATGGGTATGAAATGAGACATCTTGCTGAATTTTTCGCCACTACTAGGATATCATCACACTTCCTTTGGGTCTATGGTAACCCCACTATGAAGTCCATGGATACACTATCCCTATTGTGCTCTAGAATCTATAAAGGATGTAAAAGACTTAGTGTATTAACCCTTTTTGCCTTGTTGATTTGACACATAAAGCATTATTGATTATATGTGTGGACATCTGTGGCTGATCCAAGCCACCAAAATGTTCTTCCAATTATTGTTAGCCACCGTCGGACACCTATGTAATATATCCCAAAATGACTCGCCAAAGATGGAGAGTCACCAAATGTAACTTTTCATCTAATATACATCGTTTTATCTTGTGTGAGGAGGGCAGAGATGAAGTGAGAGATAGGCACTAGACATGCCAGTCTACTTTTTTATAAGGTTAATCAATGTAACAGTTTTGGTGAAGGATATATTCTATCAATTGTTCGGTATAATTTGGTAAGGCTAGCACATTCAATCGTTGATACTGTGTGAATAGTTCAGTGCATTAATTTGGTGAAGTAGTCTAGGAAAAACACAAGAATTGAGTATCACTAGATTCTGCTAGCCCAAGGTCCCTATCAACCTTGTCCTGTTCCTTAACTAGACCGGTAATTAGAGCTTAACACTAGCGATCCCATTGGGGTCTGGTTACTATCAACTACATGCCAGTAATGCGCTCTGGTGAGAGTTATCCAAAGTACTAAAGTGTTGTTCTAGTCAATGACAAGGACCACGTCAAGAACCTCCACCTCCTTAATTGTCAATCCACAAAAGAGGTAGGGTGATATGAAGATCATGATTGAGTGATGTGCGCAAAGGTGAAGGTGAGAAGCAAGTTAATGCACACACACATACATGCACACAAGGTGGAGGCAAGAGGAGACACAATGGAAGGTGGAAATTACACTTGTATTACTCTATTAGCTTTACAAAGATTTTGGTTCTCACTCACTTACAATCTAAATTTTTCTAACTTCTCTAACCTCTCAAAATGAGCTCTCTAGCTCTCTTTATAGTTTTTATGACTAATTTTGATCGGTTTTGAGCCTAGTGCCTGGTCTAGTTAAAAAATAGGTCCTAAAGCTTATTTGGAGGTTCAAATAAAGTCAAAAAATTATGAAATTTGGTATGAGTGATCTATCTAGGCTCCTCAAGCTTGAGCACTCCTTGGCTTGCACAAAATGGAGTGGCTCGTGATAGAATTGGGTTTTCTATGTTACATATGTTACATGGGTAGTGATTATAATCACTATTGAGAGGTTGATAACTTATAATGAAACGTTATGTTCGGTAATCGTGAGTCCTCATGCTAAATTAGCTTCGAGCTTTTCCCAATCAATGGCCTAAGGCTCGTCTTGGGATGCGAATTTGTAGTGTGTTGAATATACCATTTGTTCACATGTGAAAAGTTGTAATAGATGTGTGGGCCTACTGATAAATACTGCAAAATGATATTACCAAAATCTTGTGGTGACTTCGAGCGTTAGCTTATAGCATGTAGGTAAATATTTGATTTGGCAATGCCACACATAGCACACTTGGACGGCATGGTACTCATATCATAGACTAAATTACCATTACCGTGCTCGAATCCTAGGGTGAAAACATGTGGGGCACGAACATGTCAGTAGACTTTGAATGTCATCTGCGTAAGAAAAAATTTTGACGGACATCTAAACTGCCACATCTATCATTCTATATAGGCGAGGGAGTCAGTGCATGATGGTGGCCATCATGTGGCCAACAATAGGAGGACCCCAAGCTAGTGTGAAATAGGGGTAATTTAGCCAATCTTGACAATGCTTATTATTATGTACCTTAATTGGAAAAGCTATCCAAGAACAATGATGAGGCACGGGACCATAGCATGAATTATACTTGAGGTTCAAAGGGGCCTTGGTCCACATGTGCATCATTTCTAGGTATTATTGTAGTAGCTCTTTCATCCAATTTGGTTGAAACATGTTGCCTTGCTGAGCATTGGGTGGTAGATCCACTGGTTCAAATTGTGTTGAATGTGTCAACTTCTTCCTTGTGATTTTCTCAATAGCTAAATTGTATTATGCCATTTACATAAAATATGGTTTATATTGTAATTCATTTTTATGGCCTATAACTACGTTTCTCAACACGTGCAGAGTGAGTTTTGCCTAATTCCTCAATGGTTTTCATCCATGTAGGTGGACAGTTCAAAGGTGTCCTGACCTTCATTTGTAACATGGCCACCAATGGTGGGTTGGGGTTCATATTCTTCTTCAAAGGTGGGTTTTTCGAGAATGTTCATTGTTTCTTCGGCCTTTGGTATATCGGGTGGTGAGTTAGGTCGGGGGATTGCTGAAGGATTAAAATCAGTGATCTGGGAAATTTGTCATTCTTTTTGGGAATGGAGATTTCATATACTCAACATGGAGTATATGTAACTCAAGAAAGGTATCTGAAAAATTTGTTAACCAAATTTAAAATGGAAGATTGCAGGATAGCACCAACTCCACTGGAAGTAAATCATAGATTGACTAGATATGGAGGAGAGGAATTCAAAGATATGAAGCTTTATCAGAGTTTGGTGGGTAGCTTGATTTATGCTACATTAACAAGGCCTGATTTATCATATGCAGTTGGAGTTCTATCTCAATTCATGCATTGTCCTAGAAAGGAACATTGGATTGCAGGACAAAGAGTACTTAGGTACATCAAGGCCACACTTAAAGAAGGTTTGTATTATGGATATACTTAAGATACAAGAGTCAAAATATACAGTGATGCAGATTGGGCAGGTAATTCTGATGATAGAAGATCAACACATGGATATTTGTGTTATGTGGGAGATAAGCTAATTTCATGGTGTTCTAAGAAGCAACATACAGTTGCTCTATCATCTACAGAAGTAGAATACAAAGGCATGGTAGAAGCTGCAAAAGAAGTAATATGGTTAAAGACTCTTATGAAGAGTTTTGATATTGTTCAGAGTACTCCTATCATTTGTGGAGACAATATGAGTTCCTTATATTTGGCAGCAAATCCTGTATTTCATGCTAGAACTAAACACATTGAGATTCAATATCATTTTTTGAGAGAGAAGGTTGTTGATAAAGAAATAGAAGTTATGCATACTCCTACAAAAGATCGAATTGCAGATATGATGACAAAAAGTTTGGATGGACCAAAGTTGCAGAGATTTAAAGATATGGCAGGGATAAAAAGGATGCAGGTAATCACAATTGATGGGAGCTGTTGGAGCAGTACAATCAACAATTGGTGATTATATAAGCCTAGAAGTGAAGAGATGAAGGAAAGATTGAAGATCAACTTCATGAAGTAAAGAGAAGATTCAGATAGCAAAGTTCTTTAAATTATATGTACATTAGTTCTGTATATACTTCAATATACTTGAAGTAATAACGAATCAGTACTCATATGTATATATAAGTACATGCTCATAGTCGTATTGTAAGAGTAAGAGAGTGTAAGATGAAAGATAGATGATTAGATGATGAACATTGTATGTATCATCCATCAGATGTATGAAGAGTTAAGATAAAGAAAAGTTTTCAGAGAATTGCGCGTCGATCTTTTCTCTAATTCTCCTTCTCTGCTTAATCTTATGAGAAATCCTTTTGTACACATCTAAGTCCATAGTTAATCTATCTATGGTTAAAGTTTGAGAGTTCAATTGCAAACAGGCTGAGAGAATTTTGGATAGGAACATCTATATGTGAGAAAGTGTTGAGTGTCTTCTGAAACAGGCGTAGATTCAATGGTCAAAGAAATGGACAGTACTCAGTGCATAGTGTAAAGTTTTACACAAATGAGGAGTCAAAATTTAAGTTGGAAGGTAAGCCATCTATGGCTAAATGCATTTGCTTAAACGGGTTCTAGTTTTGGAGAACCATGTCTTAGAAGTTGCAGGTGTCAAAGTCGACTCTACAGAGAGATATTTTCAGACATAGGTAGATTGTTTGAATCATTTCTCATAATCTACTCAAGATTTTGAACAGTTTTAACTTGGAGGAGGTGCGCAATCTCTAGACAAAACATTCTACAAAGCTTTATAAAAAACTTTACACAAATGATTAGTCAATGAGTGATTAAGGTGCAGCAAACTTTTCTGAGAAATGACTTTCTTCACAGTTAGCTAATTTCTTGATAGTTTGGCACTTGTCTTCCAAAATAGGTTGGAGTTTAAAGTTATTCTTGATATAGAGGTGGTCTAACATCAAGGATAGCTTGTTCTTTTGGAGATTAACACTCTCCATCAATGGAATGTCTTCAAAATTTGTCAACATGTAGAGGACTTACAACTGATTCTAATGAGCTATAGAACATTGAAAATGGTGGAGTAGAGACTGAGACATGAGCAATACAAAATGACTGTTTTGAGAAACAATAACAAAGAGATCAACATATATACTGAATGATCTATTGTATTATGAAACAATGTTGTACATGATCATTGGCATGATAATCAATGCCCAACGATAGTGAGAAGTGTAGGCTATAGTATGAGCATCTTAAATTCAACAAATGATCTTCAATATGTTCAAAAAATGGGGCATACAACTGCGAGTTTACAAGTCACTTTTAATAGATGCTTTGCCTCCAAGTTTGAATTCAAATTCAAACTTGGCTTTGCCTAAAATTTCTCCTCCAAATTAGGAGTCATTACACCAAAATGATTTGTAGCTTTTAGCTCTCCAAATTCCACAAATTTAGAGACATTACAAGATTCTTCCAAGTCAATTTGACTTTTACAAATGGTAAAAGATAAAATCCATAAGAGATGGTTTCCATGGTTCTTTAATCAATTGCACATAAAGAATTCTCATGCCTACCTAAGTGTGTAGTCTTGGCACTTGCACCAATAGCTCCCCCTCAAGCCAAACATCTTGGCTTGGTCTTCTTCATCAATCCTCTTGAATGTCCTGCAATCCAATCATAGCTTTAAACCTGCAAAGTTTAGTACCATCAAGTGCTTTGGTTAATAAGTCTGCACATTGCATATTGGTTGATACATATGCCAATTGAATTTCCTTGCTCAATAGCTTTTCTCTCAGATAATGATAGTGGACCTCTATATGCTTGGTCCTAGCATGGTAAATTGGTTTTGCTGCAAGATGTAAAGAACTTGTATTATCTCCAGAAATCATTGGAGATATTGTATGCAATCCTAAATCTGTATATAGCAATCTAATCTATATGGCCTCTTGAGTAGCATTGGCCTATCCTCTATATTCTGCCTCCGTTGAAGATAAAGAAACAGTAGGTTGCTTCTTGGAAGACCATGATAGGTTTGTGAATAAATTGGCTTAAGACACTTACTCCATAAGCAATATCAATCCTTGTCAATGTTGCATAGTTCAAGCTTCCCACTATGCTTTGGTATCTTGCAATATTTTCAAGCACATCACCTTCATGAGCACTTAATTTCTGGTTTACCTCCATAGGAGTACTTGCTACCTTGGCATCCTGCAATTGAAATTTCTTCGACATATCCTCTACATATTTTCTTTGAGTAATGTAAATGCCAGAGTTGGTATAGACTAACTCAAGTCCAAGAAAATACTTTAGTGATCCAAGGTCATTGATTTTGAACTCCTGCATCATTTGATTCTTGATCTGCTTGATGCCACTCCCATCATTACCTGTAAGTATGATATCATCAACATACACACATAGATATATCACCTCTAAATTACTTCTCTTAACAAATAGAGCAATATCTGCTTTGCTCATGATAAATCCTTGATCCTGTAGGTATGTAGTCAACCTATGGTCCCATGCCCTAGGTGCCTGCTTCAATCCATAAAGAGCTTTGTTCAATTTACACACATATGTTACCTTTTTTGGGTCCTTATAGCCAGGAGGTTGAGACATATACACCTCCTCTGAAATCCAAAAATTTAGAAATGCATTTTTTACATCCAATTGGTACATGTTCCAATTCTTTGATGCAGCCACACTTACCAATACCCTGATGGTTGGCATTTTTGGCACAGGTGAGAAGGTTTCATCATAATCAACTCCTTGGGTTTGTGAAAAACCCTTAGCCACAAGTCTAGCTTTGTACCTGCTTATTGAACCATCAAAATTCCTCTTGATCTTATAGATCCATCTAGAACCAATTACCTTCATAGATTCCTTCTTTGATACTAGCTCCCATGTATCATTCTCCTTGAGTGCTTCAATCTCCTCATCCATAGCTTCCTTCCATTCTGCCTTGGTCTTTGCCTCTTCATATGATGATGGCTCTTCAAGTGACAAGTCTTTTGCAAGATAAACATAGCTCTTAGTAACTAAAGAAGTGTCATACCCATATCTGATTGGCTTCTTGCTTTCCCTTTGTGATCTTCTGATTGCTTGGTTGGATGATTCAGGTATATCCTCCAACTTCTTCATCTTGAATTTGCCTTTGGAATTCCATGCCTTGAATTCTTCTAGGTTGATGATGTCCTCATCATTTGGGTTGATGTCTTCAATCTGATTTGGCTCCTCCTTGGCGAGGCTTGGAAATTCCTCTTCCAAGTCATAATGCAACTTTAGTTTCCTGCATTCACTTTCAAACCAATAATCATTCTCATCAAAGAAAACATCTCTACTGACCATAAATCCTTTGTTGGAAGGATTATAAAACTTGTATCCTTTCTGATTCAAGTAATACCCTATGAAGATGCACTTCTCTACCTTAGGGTTTAGCTTACCTTTGATTTGAGAAGGGATATGCACATAAGCAACACATCCAAAGATCCTGCAATGATCAAGTGAAGGTCTTCTACCATGCCATGCTTTGTATGGGGTCATCCCATTAAGAGATTTGGATGGCAACCTGTAACGTAACAAGATAAGTGGCAGTAGATACACTCTCTACCCATAAGTAGTTAGGTAATTTTTTCTCATTTAACATTGACCTAGCTGTTTCAACAATTAGTCTATTTCTCTTCTCTGTCACCCCATTTTGCTCAGGGGTATACCTTGTTGTAATTTCTCTTTTGATGTCTCTATCCTACAAGAATGCATCAAACTCATTTGAGAAGTACTCACCTCCTCCATCTGACCTTAGCCATTTTAGGCTTCTTCGTGTTTGAATTTCAGCAAGTGCAAGATACTTCTTAAAGCAACTGAATACTTCATCTTTGTGCTTCATAAAATATAAGATAGTCCACCTATTGAATTCATCAATGAAAGATAATTAATACCTTGATTTAGAAGTTGACGGATCCTTACTTGGTCCCCATACATCTGTATGGACAAGCTCTAGGTAATCCTCATGCATGTAGCCTTTCCTTGAGAAGGGTAACCTGTGAGATTTTCCAAACTGACAAGCACCACATTTATAGATCATGTGTTGCTTGTATACATTAGGTATCCCAAGCACACATTGGTATCTACATATTTGCTTTAAAGTTCTCTCACCAATGTGCCCTAATCTCTTGTGCCAAATTTCAAGTTTTGACAATGTTTGATCTTTGTAGCTATAAAGTGTAATATTCCTTGTATCTTCAAGTTCAAAAGTGAATAATCTACCTATTTTTTCTCCTTTGGCAATTCTCTTGAATCCATGTTGGGGATCCTCCACAAATGCTCCATATTTGTTGAACTTGACGTGCAAACCCTTTTCCGCAATTTGTCCAACACTCATCAAGTTCTTGGTAATTGTAGGTACATATAGAACTCTGGTCAATAGATTTCTATTCCCATCCGAGGTTTTAACATTTCTTACCTTGATCACTGAGTGCTTGGTTTCATCACCTACTTGTACCTGATGTTTTCCCTTAGGTTCCTCAAGGTCAGAGAGAAGAGCTACATTGCCTGCCACATGGTTTGAGCATCCTGAGTCAATGTACAAGAGATGGTCATCATTTATACCTGGTTTTGAAGTCATATTCATAATCAAAAGAGAATCCTCTTGCTCCTTTGTATAGTTGTTGTAATATTTTCTTGATTTATAGCCTCCTTGGTAGTTGGTATTGTAGTTGTTGTCATAGTTGTTATTGTAGCTTTGATGATGGTTGAATCTCCCTCTTGATTGTGTATATACACCTCTTTGGAAACCTCTATCTCTCTGATTCTTGAAGTTCCTGTAACACTCATCTGTAGTTTGATTTGACAAACCACAAATATTACATGGTGAGGAGTTGTAAGGTCTCCCCCTACCTTTCTTACCTCCTCTACCCCTTCCTCTTGAGTTTCTACCTCTCCCTGCATAGTTGGCTTGAGAGGAGCTATTACCTCTTGATGGATCTCCATTCTTGTTGAGCTTGGCAAGAGTTGCCCCATGAGTGTGGTAAGATTTGGAAGCTGCATGTCCATGTACAAGTCCATGGCAGTTGTGAAGCTCTCCCATTTGTCATCTGCCTTAATACCATTGTTCACTTGTCTAAAAATTTTCTCCTCTTCAATTCCTTCTCCTATGCATGCCAATTGGTCAGCCACATCCTTGACTTTGGTCACATGCTCTGAGATGCTCCCAAGTTTCTTCCGATGTCTTACAATTCCTAATGTGTGGAAGAAGAAAAGCAGAGATTGATTTAAGTAGGTATGACCTTGCTAATGCATCTTTGGCACACCATGAATTGAGTCTTTCATGCTCCTCTCTTGTAGGTTGCCCTTTGCTTTTGAAAATGGGCATCTCCTCATCTCCTGAGATGTATCCATAGAGAATCCTTCCTTGCAAGTATGTATTCATCCTCAAGGACCATGCTTGATAGTTGTTCGTGTCCAATTTATCAATGAAAGAAGGAAAACCATCTCCCATTTTACCTTAGCTTTGCTCTGATACCACTGTTGGGAAAGATGGATGGACACTCCAAGAAATGAGTAGCTACTGCTAATCCCTGCTTTGTAACAACCCTGTATGACTTCAAAGTTGTGTTGTAGGCCCTCTTATCTTTCCAATGACACTAAATAAGGGCCTATGACTTTGGAAATGATGCAAGTAATGTTTGATACAAAATAGAATACTTCCAAATTCAATAATCAATGAAAACCTTCTATTTTTATTCACACACGTGCTGCTTGTTAAGCTCAGTGCTTCCAGTACAAATTAGAAAAATTCCTTTTGGATATACCAAACTAGCTCAAAGAGATAATGATTCCAAGTGGAGTAACTTAAAATGATTGACTATACATAGAGCAATCAATTTAGCAAGTATAGCATTACCCTCGATTTTTTAGGACCTCTATAGGGTTTGACCAGTGGGTACTTCAATGCGCTTTTCTCCGAATCCACTAAATGGAATGTCTTCAAAATTTGTCAGCATGTATAGGACTTAAAGTTGATTCTAATGAGCTATAGAACATTGAAAATGGTGGAGTAGAGACTAAGATATGTGCAATAAAAAATGACTATTGCGAGAGACAATAACAGGGAGATCAATAGATATAAGGAATGATCTATTGTATTATGAAACAATGTTGTACATGATCATTGGCATGATAATTAATGCCCAATGGTAGTGAGAAGTGTAGGGTATAGTATGAGCCCTTAACTTAAACAAATGATCTTCAATGTGCTCAAAAAATGGGGGCATATAATCACAAGTTTACAAGTCACTTTTTATAGATGCTTTGCCTCCAAGTTTGAATTCAAATTTAAACTTTGCTTTGCCTAAAAGTTCTCCTCAAAATTAGGAGTCATTACACCAAAATGATTCGTAGATTTTAACTCTCCAACTTCCATGAATTTAGAGACTTTACAAGATTCTTTCAAATCATTTTGACTTTTACAAATGGTAAAAGATAAAATCCATAAGCAATGGTTTCCATGGTTCTTTAATCAATTGCACATAAAGACTTCTCATGCCTAGCCAAGTGTGTAGGCTTGACACTCGCACCAACAGAAGTTTGATGAGTGAATTGATAGTGAAAGTGGTGTGATTGTGGGTGATTGTGTGGGGGTGAATATTAGATTTACAAAGGTTGATGAATATGTTACACAAACGGGTTTGAATAGTGATTGATAAGGATGAGATGGTTGTGGAAGTGTGTTGGGGCTAGGATGTAGCATTGATGAAAGATTAATTGGACTATGGGTGGGTGAGGAAAGGATGTTGAGGGAAGGGAATAGGTGAAACAGACAAAGCTAGGAAAGGGTTGATGGAAATTGGTTGGAACGTTGATGTGGTAAATGATGTGAATGGTGTTGTGGAAGTGGTGAGGAAGGGATTAACATACTCTTGTGACCCTAAAATAGAAATGGGATGATCAAATGAAGATGAGCTAGGGTGTACAGGTGAAATGGGACGTACAAGTGATTGAATGTTGGGTTCGGGCATAGATGCAGTGTCCAAGGTGTGGGTGGGTAGGGATGTCAATGGAAGGGGTGGCATGTTGATTATGATGGCGTTGTCTTGGGGTGGTGTATCTACAATGATCTGTGCTTCTTGGTGACTAGATGTGTGAGTCTTGACTAGTACATGAATGTATTCTCCAGGCAATGACATTAATCTTACTCTTTAAGGGTCGAATTGTGGTAGGGGCTTGTGCTTGAGGAAGTGTAACACTTCGATTGTGCCCACTGCTTGAACTAATTTGATAAAAGCATTTACAAATGTGGCCTTGAATCCACTATTTTCTAGTTCTCATTGCCAAATTTCCTTACTTTGTTGTTGTGTGATCTGGCTTCTTGTCCAAACAGCTTGCATATTTTTGTATAACCTTCGAATTGCAATGGTGTATGCAACTGCATTGGAGGTGTCATCTTTGAGAGCGCTTGTATCTCCTTGATTTTCTATTTGCCTCTTTTCTTGTTCTTGTTGACCCTCAGCTTGTGTTTCTTGGCTTTGTTGACTGGCATCTTCTTCATCATCATCCTTCATGACTGTTCTGTCTTCATCTTCCGCACTTGAATTGGAAGATGAAATTCTCTAGAAAAGGCATCATGCATTTCAAAATCAAATGTCATATTTAGCGCCTCAACTTCTAAATTTGGTATCAAAAAAGAAAATGCATCCGGTCTGATAGTAGTTGTGGTTTCACTTACTTCTATGGTTGTGCTACTATGATGGTCACTGTCTCTAAGAATTGAAATTCTCTAGAAAAGGCATCATCCATTTCAAAATCAAATGTCATATTTAGCACCTCAACTTCTAAATTTGGTATCAAAAAAGCAAATACATCCGGTCTTATAGTAGTTGTGGTTTCACTTACTTCTATAGTTGTGCTACTATGATGGTCACTGTGGTTGCATGAGAGGTTACAACTACACTAGAAGTACCTTCTGATGTAATAGGGTGTGACAACTGAATTCTGATGGGGGTACATGTGATTGGAGTTCTATTGGTGATTGTTGGGGTGACAATTGAGGGAATGGGGAGGCATACACATGTAGACACGAGATAGTTCCCCTCATGCATTTTTTGGTTTGTGACTTTGGTGGTTTATGCAACTTGGTAGAGCCTTTTAATTATCATAATTTGGTAATTGATAAGGCTCATAAGCTAGACACATATACACTATTAATGTAATGGCACAAAAACCAAAGATGGATCTTTTTCTGGCCCATCTTTGCCAAAAATAAATGTTCTAGCTAGGTCAACTGTTTGTGTGTTTGCTAGATATATTCCAAACCAAATACATTTTTGTGGCAAAGTGAAGAGATCTTGTGCAGGGAAGGCAAAATGCTGCATGCAGACTCATAGGAGCTTCGATAGCTTGGGTCTAATGGTTGACATGTTAGCCTATTTCAAAACATCTGCCTTCTTCATGGGTTCTAGGATGAGCCTTTATCTTTTCGTGGGTGTGTGCATACCATGAATTTTTAAGGCAGTCCTGATGAGGTCTAGCGAGAGATAGAACTTCTTAAAAGGGGGATACACGACTAAAGATGATAGTATAAAAGCACTTGAGAGGTCCTTCTTGAGAGGTGGTTGTAGAGTAATAACAAGATAATAGCATCGATATAATTCAGGTTTAGGAAAGGGTGCACTGAAATATTCGATGAAACCTGCCTTTGCCCATATTGTTCTTAATTTCTCAAAGTTTTGGAGTGTTTCTAAATCCCTAGAGAAGAACAAGTATCTTCCCCATGTGTCACCACTAAAGCATAAAGTTTCTTCATAAATGTGTTCTACATCTATAGGGATCCTACTAAACCTTCGAACCAATGAGATTTGCTATGTACTTGCTATGTCCTTCCAATCCAAGGGTCATCAATTGGCATTGGCCCTGTGAAATCTTGAAACTCCAGAGGTATCCTGGAATGGTGGGCTTCCACCAGTAGATTTTTAAAGTCTATCACGAGTACGCTGGTGCCATCACTTGAAGATCCTTCTGCTTGCATTGTGATCCTAAGTAATTGTGTAAAAGATATGCAAAAGGATAACACATTAGCATGGAAATTACTCTTGATCCCAATAAAATGAGACCACAATCCCTTTCCATAACTGATGTGTCGCCAATGTAGCCTTGTGTTGTGAGGTGGTTTTGCAATGATCTCTAAGTGGCTAATGTATGCCTCTAGACTTCCTACATGCATTGAATAATGCATACATATTTTCATGAGAGATGTCATTATCCGTGATAGTGAGTTAGTAAGGGTTGATCTTTACAAGGATTAGGTGTTAGTGAGTTATTACAAGGAGGAATGTGAGCTTCATGAGGTTTCATATTGTACAATGGACATGATTGAGGGTATTGGGGGCGTTTAGGCATCCATTTCATAGTGAGTGGTGAGTGGAAATAGTTCGTTTGATTTGATACAAAGGATGGATTGGGAGGTGATATGGTAGGTGAGCAGTCTGACTTTGGGGGGGTCAGAGTTACATGGCTTGGTTTTTGAGCTACAAGATAGGCCTTAGGCACCCAGATTTGAGTGGTGTTGGGCTTGGTCATCAAAGAATTCTTAGGTACCCAGACTTGTCGAATTCTTGTGAAAAATGAATGTCTGGGTAATGTTGAGCATCGAGGTTGGTTCAACTTTGTATTGAGTTCTTGTCATGAATGGGAGGAGATGGTCAGCAATTACGAAACCTTGGATACCCACACTCGCTTTTTGTCGGATGCATTTAGATATTTGTGCTACTTCTAAGGTAGTCTGGATTGGTCATCAGTTTATGTTAAATGATTATTTGTCCAATCATTTTTATGAGGCAACTTTTTCTGGGGGAGTTTTGTGCATAATTTTTATATTTACAATTATTATTTTTACCTTTAAATGAATCCCACTCACTTGAAAAGATTGAAACTACTATAAAAGCAAGCCTTATTCTATCATTTCTCACTTTTGTAACCAAGAAGAGTTAGAAGCACTCCTAGAGCAAACACACCATAGCAATCATGCTTCCTTTATGTGGGGCTACCTCCACCTCTACTACCCCCTGTCCAAACGTCCTTGAGAACTCTTCAATAAGTTCTTGGGATCAACTCAGTACAAAGGTCAGACACACTTGTATGACCTTGTTTCTAGAGTCCCAGATATAGGCGAGACAATGCCACTTAAGTTTGATGTGCTAAATCTTGTGCTACACTATAGATATCCCACCTTATGAGGGTAAGTGGGTCTCGTGTAACCTTTTGCTCTACATTCATAAAGGTGATGAAGCTTTTATGAAGTGCCTTAAGTGCTTCATGGAAATTCCTGACAATGCAGGTCATTTGTTGGATGACACGGTTCATTTGATAAAACAACTTAACAAAAAGAGGATGGGTACTAGGTACGTTTGTTATATTGCCACAACAATATTTATTATCAATGAGGAGCTGGAGCCTCCACCCATGGATCTCCCCAACCTTGTCACACAATGTCACTCTAGCACAATGGCAAGTACAAAGGTGAGGAGATCCACCTCATAATTGTCAATCCGCGGAGACATGCGGACTAGTATGAAGACTATGAGCAAGTGATGGCACAAGTGCATGAGTGAGAAGCACACAAACATGCACACACATACACACACGCGCACATAAGGCAAGAACAAGGAGAGGAACAATGGAATTATTTGTAGTACTCAAAAAGTCTCTTACACAAGCTCAAATCACTAACAAGCTAACCTCAAAAATGAGCTCTCTAGCTCTTTTTATAGTTTTCTACTAGCTTTTGGCCCTGTCCAGACCTAGTGTTCGACCTAGTTAAAATTAGGTTCCAGGGCTTATTTGAGGGCTCAAACGAAGTCTAAAAATTATGAAAATTGGTATGCAAGTACTTCTACTACTCGGCTTGGACAAAATGAGTCTATTCTACCAAAAATGGGATTTACAATGTATGTGTAGTGATGAAACTCAATTTTAATGGAAAATAAGTTATGAAAAAAATGCTTGAGCCTCTTCTATGCCGGATTGTAATTGACTATCCTATCTCTTCCTTGCTTGTAGGCCAACACTCCCCCCTCTCTAGCATCTGTTGCCCTTGAAAGACCTCTAATATGTAGGGTTTTCAATATAATACTAGATGACATTAGTGGCCAGCTCATGTTCGCCTAGCCTTAACCCTCTTTCCAAATCTGCTAGCAAGGCATCCCAATTGATGGCACCTGGGATATCGGGTTGTGGTGTTGTGTAGAACTCTGAGTACATGGCATGCTTACAAGCGAATAGATGAAGGAGGTATGTAGGCTTTGGTGTGAACACCTCATAGGGGCACAACTACAAGAATAAACCTCCATACGTACGCTTATTAAGATGTCCCGCGTCTACAAAGGAACTCTATACATAAAGAAGAGGATGACTTATCAGTCCATAGTGTGGGATATGAAGACCAATCCTGGATGCATGAGGACTCCCAACATGACCAGGAGATTGAGGATCATCATCTTCAACACCATCTGCATCACCTTCAATAGTTGTATTTATAGGTGTGCTAGGATGTTTTTCAACCCTCAGTAAAATATTCCACAACCCTTTTGCTACCAATACATGACACATCATATATGCCCGCAATGGTTAATTAGTAACTTTCAACTTATCCTAAAAACCAACATATAGAATACATCATCATTGCTTTTACCAATGGCCAACGGCTAAATACCCTAATGCAAAAAAGTGATTGTATCTCAAAAATTTGAACAAAAACATCCTATCAATCTCTGTTGAACTTGTAACAATCTTCAAGGCACTTGTACTGGCAAATCAGAACCTAGTTACATGTTTGGCTCAAAAGGGTGAAATTGCCTACATAGTCGCTATGATAGTGTGTTCGGAGGTCGAAATATGATCATATCAAAATTTTGACATGACATAAAGAAGCTCTTTCTCTTAATCCTCTCAATTACGCTCATCTACTTTCATGCAGTTTTGAAACTATGATCAAAGGGGTGTCAATGATATACCCTAGATGAACCAGTGACCTGCTCAGGTACAAATTGTTGGAGTTTGAGGTCTATAGAAGCACATGAACAACATAAGGAAGAAGAAGAAGCTTGGAGCACAACACAATATGGAATGTATTACCAATTGAATGTACAAAGATAAGTGAGTTGTTGGGGTTATAGGCATATGTACAAGTTCAGGGAAAAAAGCCTCCCAAAGAGGGAAACAATTGCCCCGATGGTCCTAAGTGTGTTCACAAACATCGTTACCGAAACATATCAACATGATTTATGAAGCCTTCATAATCTTGATGGATGTAAAATAGGTCACATTGGACCCATTTCTCCTCATAGTGTGGAATATTGATGGAGTAACACAAAATATAAAACTCTAAGAAGTCAATCATTTCTTCTAGCACAACTGAATTAAGGGTTTGTCCCTTCAAGATTTGAGATTCTAGAAACAAGAGCGTACAAGTTGGTGTGACCTTTCTACTCTGTCATTTCTAAAAAAACTATGAAGAGTTGTCGAGGAATTTCGATCAAAGGTATGTATGCAATGCCAAGCACATTGTAGCTCTAGAATTTCTCATAGTTGTTCTTGGTTGCAGAAGTAAGAGATGAAAGAATAACACTTGCTTTTATAGCAGTTTTAGATTTTTCAAGTGTGTCCACCCATTTTAAAAGTTTAAAAATAAACCACTTAAACTTAAAAAATGATGATTCCTTGATAAATTCATCCAAATAGCCCCTAAAATAAAAAATTATATTACTACTCATGAACATTTGAGATAATTATGCATTGAAAAAATGATGAATAGAATCTCATGAAAGATGTGATGATCAACCACATCTATAGAGTAGTGAAAATAAGAACTCGTAAGTCCAAAAAGTGTGATACAAGCATTGTAAAATCCAATGCTTGTAAAATTCATACATTATATTGACATGAAAAATTTTACAATTTGAATTTCTTATGCGTGGAAGAAACTATCAAGTGGAGAATGGACTATGACAATGGAAGTTTAGTTCCATCTACACTCCAATCAACAAATAGCGATAAAGCTATGATATTGAAAGTTCAATTCTATCTAGGCCCCAGTCTAGAAGAACTTTGATTGAATCTTTCAATCTGTAAAGTATTAAAAAATAGTTGAAATTGCATACATTGAATGATAATAACAATATATATAATTATAGAAAACCAAAATAGATTCCTTACCTTATGCCCTTGTATTCTAAACTTTCATTGATGTAGATTATCAAATCCCAGTATTAGCAAAGGCGTTTGATATTGGTGTGGATCAATGGTGATTTACTAGAATAATTTCCATTTCATTATTGGGAAGATTCACCTTAATATCATAGGGAGGTAAATACCCCTCATAACTTTGTAACAATATCCATTGTTCATATTTTCACATCCAACAATCATAATAAAATCTAATGTATAATGAAGTTTTCTGTTTCAAATAACAAAATCCTATCCCTAATATCCATTATCCAAATTTACACATTCAAAAATCATAATAAAATCTAATAATGAAGTTTTACATTTCAAATAACGAAATACCTGTTACACCAATTTCATGAAGGCTATTTTCCCGTTTTGCCAATGCTTCTATGAAAGACAAATTTTCATCCAAAAAACCTTCCAGTTTCTCATATGTGATATCTTATCACAAGAACATTATGGAAGTTTCAACATCCTTTTAAGGAGAATGTCTTCATTTACATTTGTGACGAAGGAATCACACAAGAGCTATAGGGCTCTAAATACGAATACAAAGAAGCCAGTTCTCCATTCATTGACTCTCCTTAGCGAAATTATTTGTCTTCATGGCAGATAAATTGAGATCGCTTAAACTTTTTTGAAGTATAAATATGTGTGTGTGTGTATATATATATATATATATATATATATATATATATATATATATATATATATATATATATAGAGAGAGAGAGAGAGAGAGAGAGAGAGAGAGAGAGAGAGAGAGAGAGAGAGAGAGAGAGAGAGAGAGAGAGAGAGATTCAACTGTCTACAAAAATCTTCCCAATCGATATTCACCCAGCTTATTCAGACAGGAAGCGAGGCAGATGGGAGAGAAAGAGCAGTCATAACACACTATTCTGATTTCTAATTACTGATACAATGAGCGTCTTTGGAGTTCCTTATTGTTTTGAAAGCGTGTTGCATAATAAGGCAAAGCATAGGAGTTATAGTTTCTATCTACATAACATGGAGTTTCCAGAAGCAAATGCACTCATTATCTGTTCAATCTGTGCATTGAGGTGGTGTCACTTTGAAGAAGTAAATACTTTGGTTATGCCATCAAAGATATGAGGTTCGCGCTCACTCAGAAACTTTCGTAAGTTATGCTCACGGTATTTTTCACCTTCCTCGAAGTTCTCCAAATAACCAGCTGTTCTATCTGCCTTGTTGATTCTGTCAACAAAGGAACCTCCTTTCACGTAAGAAGAGCATATTTTTTGACATTCGAAAGGAACGCAGATATCGTTGAAACAAGGAACATACCTGACGTCTGGATTTGTGAAGGCGTTACGGACTAAAGAGAATGCACAGATGCTAAGCGCCGTCCCCATTGCTGCAAAAAGAGGGTAGATCTGCCAAGAAATAATTATAATCATTCTTCATGTGTATGAGCATGTTATTAGCATCCCTGAGTAATGCTCAATTAGTAACAGAATAACAGAAAAAACAAACTCTAAGGATAGTTATACAGCACACACAGAATTCTTACCTCTTTCAAAAGCATTACATGATCTAAAGCTATGGAGCACAGGCTTAACATCCCTGATTAATGGCCATTTAGCAGCAGAAATGCGGAAGCAATTTCTTAAAGGATATACTGCATAATCCTACTCCCTTAAAAACGACTTATCCAATATAAAACTACAGACCACAACATTGAGGAGACTCCTATCTCACTGAACGGATCATTCACACAGATCAGATACATGGCGTTCCACCTCGTACTGAATCTCATACGTTTTGCAGAGGAAACTGGAAACGAAGATTGTGAGATAATATATATAGTCTCGATTTGTTTCTTATGCCTTGTACGTATGAACCACGTAATCAGAAAACCTTTTGTTCTCTTTCCCGCATACAACCTCCAGGAACGTTGATTTTCATCAAATTTTGAATTCTAAAATATAACCCATTTATGCTAATGTAAAGATTATGTTATCGACTTCAGTTTCAGGCAAATGAATATGATGTGGTCATGGAGATTTCAGCGCCAAAACATGAAATCAATTCAAAATCCTGAGCGCGATCCTCCAATTCATAGGAAATGCAAAGATTTGGAAACTTACCCAAACAATAAACATAACTGAACTAGTTCGCAACTTCGGAAGGTGTATATTTACAATCAGCGCATGAAAAATTGATTAAATTATTGAACGCCTTCCGATAGCAGAAAACAAAAGAAGAGCGAAAATACCGGCTACGTCTGAATGTCAAGTATCCTCAAAGCGTAATTCACATCTCCGCAATATCGTGTACACATCCATGATAAAAGTCTTTAACATCGACCTTTGCAGATCTTCTGGCAGAGCTAAGGGTTACATAACGACAGTAGACGCTTCCTATAACTTTGTGTCCAGGAACAAGAGCCAGACATTCATCATCAAGGAGGGAGTTAGCCAGTGACCCAGGAGGACATTGACCAAAGATTCTATAAAATTTCGCGGAACCTTGTGGATTATACATTGTGCTGAGCAGTAATGCTCGTAATCCTTCGATCCGGAATGGAACTATCTAAACTTTTCATACACCATTGCATATTTCATGCACGGTTACAATCCTTGATGTGCACCTATGTGTCCCGGATAAGGAAAGGTGAGCAATCGCCTGTGAAAAATATCTCTTTTAAGACACAACTCTAAAAGAGGGAAGAAGCAGCCCTCTGGAAAGTTATCACAGATGCGTACCTACTCAAGACCAGTGACAAGAAAAGTCTAAGATCATTCGATGGTAGCACATAGAGCATTTGAAACAGAGGCAAATGAAAAAAAAAAGGACGAAGAAAGATCATAATCTAAACAGACAGACGATCAATCGAGACTAGTAACTCCATTCAAACAGGATCTTCACACCTCGCGGCCCTGAAAAGCATTCTCAAAACGCACTGAGAGACAGGTACCGTGGAAATAGAGAACGCAGAAAGATTTACAGACCTCCGGTCGAACCCAACGATAGCCACCAGCCATCCTGCTTTCAGAATGCACGCTCTTGAATCAGCTGTGTTCCTGCCTGCGCTGTTCTTGGAAAACACTATGGCTCTTCGGTTTCGCGCGGATGGCTCATATCAGCGCGAGAGTCAGCGAAACCACCCATTCGCAAGGAGGCGTCGGCCCACGGTTA
The DNA here is from genome assembly GCA_020310875.1 of Ceratopteris richardii. Classification (NCBI taxonomy): domain Eukaryota; kingdom Viridiplantae; phylum Streptophyta; class Polypodiopsida; order Polypodiales; family Pteridaceae; genus Ceratopteris; species Ceratopteris richardii. Next base: position 76,202,353 of record CM035425.1, on the reverse strand, counting down.
GGAAAATCTGTTAGCGCGCGGCTTCTTGATTTGAAAGATCCTCCATCTTTCGTCTAACTGTACGTGAGGTCATCCTGCAATCTAAAGGTGATGCTGGGCAATGACCCACGGCAGTCGAGGTCTCTGGATTGTATTATTTTACACAACGATGTTCCAAGATTTCATGAAACGTAGATATTGTCGTAACTTTTTTGAGTTAGGATGTACTTCGCAGCCTCCGCAAGCTGCCACAATCATTATTATCTTTCTTATCCGCTTATCCACTCTATTTGACACAATCATTATTATCTTTCTTATCCGCTTATCCACTTTGTCAACTCAGTAAAAACTCATGTGACCCTTTTCTAAATAAACTTGATATTTAACTTATAAACTTTTTTTTATACTAAATGGAGGTTCAGCAAGCTTCTACTCCCCGAGTTTTAACTTTGAAAGAACAATTAGATAGGTGATTGGGCAACAATTATATAGGTGTATGGGCATAATATTTGTGATCCCTTGTATCTCACAAAGCAGATGTTATACAAGTTTAGACTGACTAAAACCATTACATGTCTAACTTGGGGATTGAACTCTATACCTCCGCTTCAAGAGACCAAAAACTCAACCACTAGAACAATGAAACGTGGTGTAGTGATAACACCTTGAACCATTACATTGAAGATTTAGGGTTTAAATTATGCGGACTATCTTGACATGAATTGTTGAAATAGAGGATCATAAAGAGGGTGCCTTGAGTGCATGTGTTTGTCTTTTCATTTTTCAACATATAGAGAGAATACATGTTAAGATCAAACTTTCTAAGGTCGATGTCACATTGCACTCTGACACTTGCTTGCTCTATGCAAAATCAAATGAATGTCTCAAAACTCATTCACACTACATGGTGGCAATGTTGTTGCATAGTGTTGTCTAAGTGGAATAGTTTACACAAGTTGTTCTGACCTCCCCTTCCTCCATCTCAAGTTGGGTTCTGTGCCAGCTACATTCCATTTTGTGGAAAAAAATTACACTGATCACAACCCTTAGCTCCTTGTTTCAAGGAATTACATGCTGCCTATAATGCTACATAATCGTATCCATAATGGAATTTTTCTATTGAGTTCCATTGACTTGTGTGAATACAAAGTTGGAGGACTTTTGAAGTTGTTCATTGTTTCAGGTGGAACACCAAGTTTTCTTTTTCTATTCTAGAGTTTGAGTTTGAATCCACCCTCGCAAGCACAAAAACATTGAAGATCCAAAAGGAAGTACTTAAAGTTCTAATGTGTTGTCATATCTAAAGTGAATCTATGTGGCATTTATTCAGTAGAGTAATTAAGATGAAGGGCTTACGAGTGCCCAATGCTATATAGAGCTACACATGGGTAGTACTTATATAGCTTTAACAATGAGAGTCATGGGTCGTACTTATATAGCTTTAACAATGAGAGTCAGTATAGATAATTGTAGTCAAGAGAGACAAAATAGTCGAAAAAATATAAATCTGAGAACATATCCACAACCGGAAGTCCTATTGTCACATCCCTACGGCCAAAGGGATAGGCCCCACAGACTCCGCAGAGGGAAATAAGCCCCCCTCAACACTCCCCACATTAAGGTTCTATGGGGAAACCACATTGTGCCACATGGTCTTTATTATTGCTTTGAATGACAACCCAGTGTCTCGGAAGTTTACACCCTATCTAACCTAATGGCTAGGCTATATATATTACCATCATGTCCATAGACCTCATCTAACTTGGAAGTTAGGGTTCCACAAGTGTCTATGCTCTCACAATGGCTTCTCCTCATAATGGAGGCCTTACAGCTTAGAGCACCATGGATCATTTTTGGTCACTTGAGAGTGGATTATTAAATATATATAAGTGGTGAACTACATCCTTGGTCCAATCCCAAGCTTTGGAAAATGTTGATGAAGTTTCTCTCTCCCAATTAAAGCCTTGTGAAGATGTCTGCTTCATTTTTTTCAGTTTCAAAGTAGCCTATCTCTAGGACCCCTTCCTCAAACAATTCATGCACACAATAATGCCAAATTTCTATGTGCTTGGTACATGCACGGAAAATAGGATCCTTGGCGATGGCTATGCAACTTTGGTTGTCACTCTTCAAGGTGTAGAAATCTCCTTGCAATCCTCCATGTCAAATGCCTTGAAAATCTATCTTGCTTACTTTTGGTGACAGACGAGAATCTTCGTTGGTTCCTACCATACTTCAATTCCTAAGCAATGTTGCATTAAGCCCAAGTATGTCATTTCGAATTCTAAATGCAGGGCATCTTTCATTTGTTGAAGAAGAGTGCCATCATTTCCTTTAATCACAAGGTCATCTACATAGATTACAGGCACAATTGTCTTCCCTCCTCTCTTTAGAACATACAAGTTAGCATCAGATGCACATCTTTTGAAACACATATCTATCTGTTGGTACCATGCTCTAGGGCTCGTTTCATCCCATATAATGCCTTCTTCAGCATAAATACTTTGTTCTCTAAATGAGGAGCCTCAAACCCTCGTGGCTAAGAAACATATATCTCCTCCTTGAGATCTCCATTCAAGAATGCTGATTTGACATCCATGTGATAGAATGGACATCGTTTATGTGCAGCACAACTACTACTACTTGGATAGTATTCATCCTTGTAGTCTGGGTAAATGATTCACAAAAATTCAATCATTCAACTTGTGACTAGCCTTGTGCAACAAGTCTTGCTTTGCACTTTTCCAAACTACCCTCAGTCTTGTACTTTAGCTTCTAGAACCACTTGGTGCCAATGACTTGATGCGTATGGGGTCCATCCACTAGCTCCCAAGTTCCATTCTTCATGATATTGTTGTATTCTTCTTGCATGGTAGCCCTCCAATTCCGATTCTAGAGTGCCTCTTCCACATTGGTTGGTTCTTTTGCTTGTTCTTGAATGAAATCAACCATCAAGGTTGTATCTACAATATGGGTGCTTTCATGTCTATGTTCTTCCATTCTATGTGATCAGCTCGGTCCATCTCTAGCATGTCATAGTGACTCTGGGACGGGGTTTGTAGAATCATAGAGTTGCCTCACCCAATGTGGCAATGGCTTTTTTTGTTTGAGTGATGACAGGACGTTGGTGACTTTAAGACTCATCATCTGAATGATAGCCACCAACTATTCTGCTTTCACCAGCCATTCTGCCACCAACGATAGCCACCAACCATTCTGCTTTCAGAATGCACGCTCTTGAATCTGCTGTGTTCCTGGAAAACCTTGTGGCTCTTTGCTTTCGCATGGATGGCTCATATCAATGTGAGGCGTTGGCGCACGGTTAGGAAAATCTGTTAGCGCACAGCTTCTTGATTTGAAAGATTCTCCATGTTTTGTCTAACTGTACGTGAGGTCATCCTCCGCAAGTTTCCACAATCATTCTTATCCTCCGCTTAACCACTCTGTTTGACCTATTGAGCTTTTTTAATTAGTGTAAGTAAAAACTCATGTGACCCTTTTCTAAATGAACTTGATTTTTTTTTTAAACGAAGGTTCAACCGAAGCCTGCTCCTCTGAGCTTGAACTTTGAAAGTGCAACTTTACAAGTGGATGGGCATAGTACCCGCGGGACCCCCCATATCCCATAAAGCAGGGGTTTCAATCTAGAATGTTTCAATCGAAGAAATGTTCGATAAAAACTAATCTCCAATCTAAAATCATATCAATCAAGAGAACCTTTGAACAAAATATTTTGTGAACAATACTCGGGATTTTTATTCTTTGTGAATTATATTCTCAAATAATATAGATGATACACATAAAAAAGAATTATAAGGAAGGCTATTTTGAGCAAGTCTAAATAAGTGATGAAGTATTCACAAAGACTCTTTTACACAAAAAAGTCTCAAAAATATGTGAATAGATTATGAAAGTTACAAAGCTAGTTGATTACAAGTAATGAAACTCCAAATTTCATGAATCGAATAAAGATGATCAAGATTTTCAACAATACATTGTTTTGGAAATGAATCAAGTTAGTGAGGATAATTCGAAAAATTCATGGAAAGTGTTCTTTTCATTGAATTCCCATGCATCAGGAACCTCTCTTCTCTCTGGGTTGTGGCCATCGTGCTCTTGAGTACATCAAAATTACTTGGACTTTTGATTACTTTCAAAAAACACATGTTTTTTGTTAAGCTTTCATGAACCATTTATCTTAGCTATTTTAAATAGCTAATCTAACTCATTTTGAGAAATCTCTTGTATAATAACTTAGAAGCATAAAAAGCATTAATGAAGATCATGTACCTATATGTCGTATAAAATTTATATACATAGATGTGCTTTGTGGCCCTCGATTACTACTGTACTAAATTTTTTCGACACACATAATTTACTTGGATTTAACAGCATGAAAAGTATCTCTTATGTGTTGGAAGCTAAGACACTATTGCATTTAATCAACCAAATAATAAACATAAAATAAAGTTAGATTATTCAAGGATTCACAAATATTTTTGAATTAAAATTCATATGGTTAATTTCGTTTCTTATGAAACAAAATTCAATTGAAAGCAATTTTGATCGAAAATTCATTCAGACAAAAAATATGTATAACCTCTCATTCAATCAAAAACGCTCATTTGAGCTTCTTTATCAAAAGGGAGGGTCTTGCATAGAGCATTGAGCACTAAGCATGGAGCCTTGGGAGCTACTTCAGGAGAGCATTCATGTATTGTGTATGTTTTTATTTAATATTTTTTATGTTATTATCTATGTTATGTATCATACATATGTTATCATTTGCATATGCATCTTTTACACCTGGTGTTTTTTGTTTGTGTAATTGTTATTTTTTTTCAATAATAATAAGTACGTACGTTATGACTCGCAAAAGTGTTTCTTACTTGTATACTCAAACTTAAAAAAAAAAAAGCAACTACTCTGATTGTTTGACTTGCAACATCGATCCTTAGTGTTAGAGTAGTATAGTGATATAGTAATTAGATCTATTGAGATTATTTGAATTGTCACCTCTATTCCTGCTCTCTCAAAAGTATAGGGACTGTATAGGGACTATTACGATTGTCTCATTCTTTGACTCACAATAGTTACATAGATTCACCTAAGAATAGTCATACATAGTATATGAAGTTTATAGAAACTATTGTGAATTCTTTATTCTTTGAATTTTACATCTAATGTTGAGATATCAAGCTTAACATGTGATGATCCAGGATGACATGTATCAGTTTTTTATTTCTCTGACATGTATAGTGGTCACACCGGTATATGTGAGGGATACTTCATTGAACTATACTAGATTTATCTACCGAGAGTGATGGCACATTTGTTTTTGGTGAGCTAACTCATTTGTGGACATTAGATTTTTCCTTATGCACAAATCTTTATATATTGCACTTGTATTCTTGTTTTAGGTCATTCTTGTACATTGCTTTTATGTCATAGAAGAAGAAGAAGATCATTCTTCCTTGCCTCAATTTATGTGTGTGCTCCTGTTTGAGTGTGAGAGCATGTGTGAGCTCTCTTCCTTATCTCCTTCCTCATGACATGGTATCAAAGCTAGTGTGGCTATAGAGAGCTCGTGGAGAAGGCCCACAATGAAGAGTATGTGAGAAGGCATGGAGAAAGCGTGATTCACAAACGACCTTAGATTGCTATGAAAATTGGTGTGAAGGTAGAAGACCTCAAAATATTTTTGCGCTTTATCCCTTTAGGATCACTCGTTTTTGTCAGATCGAAGCTTCGAAGCCATCTCGATCTCCGTTTTGAGCCCACAAGGTGGGGCCCACAGAAAAACCAGGTCAATTTACAAGGCTATAACTTGCATTGTGTTCAAAAACACTCATATATTCTTAGATCTAGAACTTCAAGTGATTGCATGTACTATTGATACATGAAAACTATGTTTTTCTGAGATTGAACTATCACATCATAGTGCGATAGTGTTCATGCAGAAGTGCTGCTTGAAGTGTTTTGTAGTGTTGTGAATAACTGCAGAAATGGCAAACGCAGATGGAATGAGTCATCTTATGAGTGATAAGCTGGACAAGAACAACTTCCATGCTTGGGGATTCAGGATGACAAATTTCCTGATGGGAAAAGGCTATTGGAAGTACATCGAAGGAGAGAAGGAAAACTACCACAATTGCCAGAGAGGAATCGGCCTATAGACCAGTGAAGAGCATATGAAGAATGGAATCAAGGATCACGAAAGGTAATGTATTGGCTATCTGTTAGCATATAGGATAGCATGATTGGGCACATACAAGATGCCAAGACTCTGAAAGAGGCTTGGAACAGTTTGGTCACACTGTATGAGACGAATACAAAGGCACACAAATTGCAACTCAAGAATGAGCTACATACATTGGCGAAAAAGAGCATGTTGATAAGTGACTACACTCTGAAAACCAAAAGCATATGTGAGTCACTTGCATCTATTGGTGTGAATGTAGATGATGATGATAAGATGGAATTATGCCTTCGTGGTTTAGGAGTTGCATATGAGGAGTTCAAAACTTCTATATAAACCAGGGAAAATATTCAAAATTTTGCTAATCTGGTCTCTATGCTTATTATTGAAGAAAATAATCTTAGTGAGGATTCAAATTCCTAAGGAAAACCCAGTTCTAAGCAAGTATTCTACTATGGAAGAGGAAGAGGCAGAGGTAGAGGCTTCGTGAGTGGAAGAGGACACAATAACCAAGATCAAGGTCAACAATAGAATCATGCAAGAGGAAGAGGAGAGTTTTGAGGCAGGGGGAGCCAAAGAGGTCGCACAAATTTCCAAAGAAATGATTCAGGTAATGACAGTAAAGGATGTTGGAATTGTGGTAAACCTAGACACTTTGAACGTGATTGCAGGTTGAAGAATCAATATAATAGAAGGCAACAAAACAACTATGCATCCACAAGTGCAGATGATTATGAGAAGCTGTTCATGGTTCAACATCATATGATGAATACGATGTCTGTTTGTGTTTCAAAATCGAACAGTAATGTTTGGTATGTTGATTCAGGTGCTTCAAATCACATGACCAATCATGTGGAATGGTTTAGTAGTTTGTAGAAATTGCTAGTTCTTGGATATGTTGAAACAGGTGATGACACATCACACCCTATCGAGCATACAGGAAACATAGCATTGTCTATGGAGGATGGAAGGTAAAAAACCTTGCAAATGTGTTGCATGTTCCAAATATAACAAAGAATCTAGTTTCTATTGAACAAATGGTTAACCAGGGATTACAAGTCAGGTTCAATGATGATGGATTATATTTGTATGTAGAAGAGTACAAACAGGGTGGATGATTGATTGCCAAAGGAAACAAAGTGGGTAGGATTTTCACCTTAAATGTGAAAATTCTTGAAATGAATGCAGCCATGTTTGCAAAAGTTGCAGGTGTTATTGCTGATATTGAGATCTGGCACAAACAAATTGGACATGCAAATTTACAGAGGCTGAAATTGATGCAGTCAAAGGAGACTATCAATGGGCTACCAAATTTCAAGGTTGCAAAGATGGAGAAGGTATGTGTAGCATGTGAATTTGGAAAAAAATCAAGAGCATCATTTCCGCATGATAAACATGTTCATGAGAATGTGCTAGGAATAGTACATACAGATGTTTGGGGTCCTGCAAAGACCACATCTATGGGTGGTTGCAGGTTTTATGTTACTTTCATTGATGACCATACACAAAAAGTGTGGGTATATTTCATGAAAGAGAAGAGTGAAGTGTTCAAACACGTCCAGAATTTTAAAGCTATGGTGGAAAAGCAGATAGGGCAATATATTAAGATATTAAGATCTGATGGAGGAGGTGAATACATGTCAAATGAGTTCAATAATTTTCTAAACAATCATGGAATTTGGAATCAGTTTTCATGCAGGTACACACCACAATAGAATGGCGTTGCTAAACACAAAAATAGACATATTGCAGAAATATCAAGAGCCTTGATGGCTGAGAAGAATATGCCTCATTGTTATTGGGCAGAAGCTGTGCATAGGGCTATATACATCATGAACAAAACTCCAAATACTATTGCACATCAAGTTACACTTGAAGAGAAGTTCATAGATAAAAAGCCAAACTTATCACATATAAAAGTTTTTGAATGTATTGCATATGTACATGTTCCAGATGAGTTGAGGATGAAGCTTGATCCAAAACTAGAAAAATGTGTCTTCATTGGATACTCCCTTGAGCAAAAGGGATCTAAATGTTATAACCCACTCACACAATAGATGAAGGTGAGCAGAGATGTGGTATTTGATGAAATGCCAAGCTTTTATGCAGATGCCAAAGATGGACTTAATCTTGAATCAAATGACAAAGAAAATGCTGAAAAATCGAGTACAGAATCTCAAGTTTTGAGTGGACCAGATGCATGACCAAGCAATAGTTTCAAATCAAATCCATGGAGTGGAAGATTGCATGGAAATTTCAATCCAGCAAACTCATCAAATACATCCAAGAAAGTTAAAGAAAAGCTTTTGCTGGTAGTAACACATGTGCAGGTTTTGAAGATGTTGATGGAGATTCAAGCGGTTCAAAAAAGAGTCTTGATGAAGAACTTGGATTGCCCTCTATGAAGACTCCAAGAGTAAGAAAGGCACATGCAGATGATACAAGGAGAAATGAACCAAGACCAAAAAGATCTGGGAGGATGCGGAATTCAGTGCAATGATTGACATATGACAGTTATATGGCTTGTCATTGTGCCTACATGACCAAGGTAATACAAGATGCTAAACGTTCTTGTTTTGAAGATGCAATTGGAAATGCAGAGTGGGAAAAAACTATGGATGAGGATATGGGTGCACTTTATGGAAATGATACATGGAAGCTGGATCCA